>CM076847.1:2178268-3378268 GCA_039519185.1 Astragalus membranaceus
CTATTCAAATAGTCATCAACAGTTTCAGGCATTTTACGCTGAACACTGGCCAATTCTTTGAGGGTGATCTTCGATTGGCCCATGTAAAACTGCGCATGAAACGCTTTTTCTAATTGCCCCCATGTGAAAATAGAACCAGGGGGTAACGTAGTAAACCAAGTAAAAGCATTTTTTGTTAAAGAATTTGGGAAATATTTCATCTTCAAATTCTCATTTTGGGCTATATCCCCAGACTCAGTCAAAAACCGAGCAATATGTTCGACAGTAGATTCTTTTGTGTCACCACCAAACTTAGTATACTTAGGAACTTTCCAGCCCCTTGGCAACTCAGTTTGCAACACATATTCACACAATGGTGATATGAAATTTGGCCTATGTAAGCCCACATTAACGCCATTTTGTGTCAATATAGTTTCTACTAAAGTGGCTATGTTATCTTGAGCGCCAACATTATTTTGTTGCACTTGTCGAACAACTTCATCAGCATTCTGATTTCGATTTACCAGAACAACTTCAGGGACATGATTTGCCATTCCCTGTCGTTCACCTACATTGACTGGGATTTCGACTGGAATTGTTCTTTGGGTATGAACAGGTAATCCATTATTTACTGCATTAGGCACCTGCCTATTACTAGTATTTGGAGCCCCAAAGAAATCTGCAATTCGACCCATTTGTTTTGCTAACATTTGGTAACTAGTATCAGTATTTTGAATCAATGGATTAAAAACTGTACCAATTTGTTGGGTTAACATATTAACCATATCATGATTGCTCTCATCAACTTGTTGTCGTAAGGCAAACAAGGATTCATTGGTTAATGCCGTAGGATTTCGACCCATTACACTTTCAGAAGAAACATGTACAGGAGACATAGTCGAAATATGTGGCATTCCAGTAGGCATGCCATATGATCCAGAAGGAAATGCAGGAAAACTTACATTATGGAAATGTGGATTTAAACCGCTTCCTATTGCCATATAAGGACTATGAAGTCCCATATGTAACGGCAAAGACATAGGCATAGATGCCATGTTTGACTGCGTTGATCCAACGTTAGTCATTGATACTGAAGGAACGGTTGTTGATGATGATGGGGATATTGTTCCCACAACCACCCCTGCATTTATGTTTGCAGAGTCTACTATTGTTCCCTGTTCTTGTGGAACCACAGGATTAGAACTAGACGCATTATTAGTATGACGAACCATTTTTCCACTTCTTAAGTGCATGCAAATACAAACACATCAAAGAACCAGAAAAATTATGTATTAAAGGCAAACTGTCCCACTGGGCGTGCCAATTTGTTTGCTGGTGTTTTTAGCAAACAATCACTGGTTTTATTAGAAAGGTTTTGTGAGATTAAACCAGAAATCTCTAAAGCAATTGCCTTTAAACACCACCGTTTGTCAACAAATATATTTTAAAAAAGGAGACAATTCACCATGAACATTGAAGTAAAAGTGAAAGAAATGGTAAAATGGAACGCTCAGAAATATTAAATGACTTGTATTGAAAGCAATAAATTGCATTGAATGTAAAGAGAATGGTGTACAAATTTACATACGTCGTACAAGGATTCTTTTGCTCTGTTTTCGCTGTAACTTGGAAGTTAGAGTTTCAGAATTGTGTGTTTGGTATAATAATTTGCCACCCTTGATTTCTACATAGAAATCACTATTTATACAGAAAATAATGACTGAAATGTAAACTGCTATGGACACGTGGCCACGTCTTATTACCCCATGATGGACTTCGTGCCACGTTCGGCGCCACATATTACCCACGTTGAATTAACTGTAGTCTTGAAATTCGACACAACTGTCTGCTAGTAACTGCTTGACGAAATCTTGAATACACTATCTTGTCGAAAACTTTGTCCTGTCGAAATGGTGAAGACCTCTTCTGTCGAAAACATGCTGAGATGACATACATGTCATTTATTCTCTTTGAAGGCATTATGAATGTTCTTTAATGAAAAGTCAAACCTTATTAAATAACCACTCAGAAGTCTTGTCGAAATTCTAGGCTAACAGTGACTTGCTTAGTTAGCATTAATGACTATGCAAAAAAAAGGATAAACTAAAATTTTGTTGAAAAATAAAAGGCCAAAGTGTACTTTTACAAAGAAAAAAACTCCATCTTCATCCCGAAACCCCACCACTATGAACCACCACCCTCTCACTCTCTCTCCACCGCGCCATCATCACCACCACTGCGAACTCTCACTTTCCTTGGTGTCCATCTCTCTCCCCCTCTTCTCTTTTCTCTTCCTCCCATTCATCTTCATCCCCAAATTCAAAAAAATTGGGGTTTGGAGGGCAGTAACCAACCAATAAAACAGCTACATTAAATCCCAACACTAAAAAGGGTGATTTAGAATCAGAAAAAGAATACTTTTTCAAATCCTAAATTTTAATATAAAGAAATCAAAACATACGATTATGAATACAAAAGGCATAAAAGAATAAATATTAATTTAAAACACACGGGTTATTGCTCTTGTGGAAATCTCTTGTTAAGTTGTTATCAGCACAATAATTATAAATCATGTAATTTTTCTGTACCCATTTTAACCTTTGTTGACCAGCTGAGTCCAACTCTTGTGATAACCACGATGAAGAAGAAGAAGAAGGAGAATTTGTTGATTTGCATGACGATTTTCCACCGTTCCAAACACAAGCATTATATTAGCATTAAAGTTCCAATAAGATGATGTAAAAGGAGCTTTTGACCAATCTGTTTTGATCAATCCACCTCTTGTTGCCATGTTGTTCCCTAATATAATTAAACACTGTCAAATGATATTATTATGTTTGACCAAGCTTTCATTATTAAAAATCTTATTTATTAACTTACTCCACTCTCTTTACATATATAATTCAATTACTTGATTATATATATGCGCAATGCTTCCACACACATAGAATTATATATAAGTGTGAGATGTGACCAAAAAAATGTATAAGTAACCAAAAAAATATATGTGTGTGATAACAATAGAGCAAGACCAATTGGTGAAGCGAAAATCTCACAAACAAATGTCTAATTCAATTAATGTATTTCTGCTATTGTTACTTTTTGTTGTGTGTTCCAATAGTTCAACTTCTAGTAGCAATAATACATCTCCCAACAAGATCTCTCACTATCACCTAAACTACTCCAACTTCGACAGAATCACCATTTTCATATCCAATGATTTGGTTCATGGCTCATCAGAGTTCTACTTTACCACCGACTTTAATGAAAATGAGAATCATTTGAAACCTGGACAGTCTATGACTTTTGTAACTGACTTCGAAACCATATATGGTTCGATGGTATGGAGTGGTATATCATTTTTATTACATGCTAATATCGAGCTATGCAATCCTAGCAAAGATGGAGGCCATGGAAAGACCATGTGGTCAGCGAGAAAAGATGGAATTTATCGTAGTTGGGATAACATCAATTGGGATAAAAGGGTAAAATGGGTTCATTATTAATGATACTTTATTGTACTCCTTGATTTCTTTCATAAAATATATATATTAAATAAAAGAAAGAATTCTCAGTTTATAAATATAATTATTTTAGTTATAATTAGTATTTATTTTTGCCTTTATTATTGTTTTATTTTTATCATTGATTGTTTTATTTTTTGACTAATTTTTCTTGACCAATATTTATTATTATTGACGCAAATCAAAATTTCTTTATTTATTATTGTCATTCACGTAATGGTCATAATTCATTGTCTCCTTTCATTCGTTACAAAACTTCATCCTTCTCCCCCCTTTTTTTCCTCATCTCACCTCACCAAGGCTGGCTTCATCTCTATGCTCCATCTGTTGCTCACCATCAACAAAAGCTTGTCCACCTTTATCATATATGTTACTGTCATCTACCTCTCCCCATTCACCCACTAAACCATCATCTTGTTAGACTTCGACTAGTCTACTCCTTAGGGGTGAGCATGGGACAGATTATGACGTTGTAAATTTGATTGGATCATTTTGTAGACCCCAATTTGAATTAACCTGATAAACTGTGTTAATTTAGGACTAAATTTAATTAAGACGAGACTGGATTGTCCCAAAATATAAATAAAAAAAATTTTGAAACGTTTTTTTTTATAAGCAATGTTAGTGGGGGTGGGGGAATGTTAGTTTCCGGGAGATGAACCCGAGACCTCCTTCTTGCACTCTGATGCACTCTCCTTCGGTATCCTTTAGTTCGCCAACTGAGCTACTTACTATAATTGTAATATATTTTACATTTGATAATAAAATTTAGCATTAAATATTATTTTGGTCCCTCTGCAAATACAACGATGATCCATTTTAGTTCCTGTAATTTTTTTTTTAAAATAGCCCTTACATTTTTTTTTAAAAAATAGCCCTTGCAGCTGGTGTGTCACATTTTTTTTGGACAGATGATGTATCATATTTTAATTCATTTCTTTATAAATTAGGAGGACTAAGTAGGAGCTAGTTTGGTGAAGGAAGAATTTTGTTATGCAGTTATATACTTATTTCTTTTACTTGAAACAATATTTATTAAAATTTAATTGTTTTACATATGCTGTGCATTTAAAAATTTATTTTATTAATTAAGTCATGCCTTTTATCATCGGCAACCCTTAGATAAAAATCCTGGTTGCACCCTTGTTTGGAGGGTTTTAGAATTGTAAAGAAAAAAAAAATTTACACTCTAGGTGAGGGACTACCCTCCCCATGTAACACCTTAATTAGTATTTCGACCTTAGAAGAAATACCGAGACTTCCATAAACAGCATAATCAGAGTACCAATTTTGCTTTAGACATTGAACAACTCTAACTAGACAAAACATTCACCTTAGCAATCTTTAATAAAAGCTATGTTCTCCACAATAAAACCCAAGCGACATTAAACATAATTCGTTAGTCAATACATACCACTAATGTTCAATTTCCAAAAGCAGAATTAGTAATAGGAACGATAACTTCAAATTCTAAATTAAAGTATCGAGTACAACTTAGGTAGACAAAATGACGTCCAGGGTAAGTTAAGCAACATCTAAACTTTGATCACACGGATCCTTTCTCAGCTAAACAATCTCAGAACAGCAGCTACTCCTTATCAATTTAATTCGACTTTTTCCCTGCTAATCTGTAAACACCACATAAAATAAACAGTGAGATTACAAATCTCAATGAGTTCCTCCGTGACCCCTCATGTTAATCTCTCGGTGTTTTGATTATATTTTCTCTTGCTCTTGGCGCCGTTGCCGGGGATTAATTTAATAATATTAAACGCAAAAACTTGTTGCGTTAAAAAGACACTTAGAGCAAGTGTACTCTTTCGCAGAAGTAGTATAAAAGATTATCGTATCCACAGGGACTAATTAACAAGTACCAAACTAATCAAGATTGTCTATTGTTCAGACGAACTAATAATTGAGTTGTAATAAAAACAAGTAAAAAGAAATAAATAAAAAATAATTAAAATACTAGATTTAATCGATGGAGAGAGGTCTAGGGTCACGGTTTCACTTGCAATCTTTGATTCCCCTATGTCTAATTCCTACTTGAATTCCTTTATTTTATTTAATTACCAATCCATTTACTAAAGCTATTAATCCGTTTGGTCATTCGCGATTAATATTCTTTTTCCTAAACTAACCCTTGTTTGGTCATGCAAGAATTTAAATTTAAGAAAAGCCTAAAGAGCAAAAAGGTTGAATGATTGGAAGACTAAATTAAAGTTTGGTCATGCATTAATTATAGCCCCAATTATCCTATAGGTCCACCAACTAATTGCAGTACGGTCGCTGGTCAACTAATTGATTATGAACATGCATAGGGTAGCTAATCCTACTTATGTGATAAAAACAAAAGGACAATATTAATTGAAATAAAACTGGAATTCAAATAATAAACTATAACATATATAGAGGTCTCTAAACTGGCAAGATCCACCTAAGACCCTAGAAGAGGATTTAGCTATCCAAAGTCATAAAGAACAATAAAATAGAAATTAGAGTCATGAATTACAGAGATAAAAATAACCCGGAATTTAGAGAAATTATTATTCTGAGTATCCTGTCTCATTTTTCTGCTCCAAAGCTCTCTCATGGTGTCAAAAATGGGTACCCAAAACTCCCTCCTCTCCTTGCCGGCGCTACTGCTGGTGCGTGGCTTCTGTTCCTTGTGCGGCACTTTTTTTCACTTTTCAAGCTGCACTTCTTTTATATTGCAAAGTCTGCCTAGGGTTCCGTGCTTCCCTTTTTCAATCATGCGCTGCAATCCTTTATTTTCTTCTGTTGCTCTACGTTGCTTTCCTTCCTCCACATGATGACTTGCACAAAGCTCTTTCTTTAATTAGGCATTGGGCCTAACTTTCTCCACATTTGGGCCTCCAATTAAATTGGGTTTGGCTTCTTTTTCCCTCTAATCTTTTAATCTTCAATCCATAATATATATATATAAATTGAACTTTTGTTCTTTTTCATGTTAGCTTCTATCCTGCAAAATAAAGAGCAAATTTAAGTCAATGATTTATATAATTAGTAAAAATTGCTCTAAACAAGACCTGAAAATACTCCTAAAAAATGCACTAAATTGGAGTTTATCAACATTTTATCACATTTTATCACAACAAGTTGAAGCACGCAGCCCTAGGCGGCTTCAATTAAAAAGGCAAGCCGTACCTGAAGCACAATAGAATAAGAAAGAGTGCCGCAATAGTAAACAAGGGGAGAAAGGAACGCGGACGGCAGAGGAGAGAGTGAAATGAGTTTTGATTACCGTTTTTGACACCGTGAGAGAGCTCTGAAGCAGAAAAAGGAGACTAAATTATCAGGATCAGAAATTTCTCTATTCCGGGTTATTTTTATCTCTGTAATTTATGACTTCTAATTTTATTTTATTGTTCTCGAACACTATGAATAGCTAAATCCTCTTCTAGGGTCTTAGGTGGATCTTGCATGTTTAGAGACCTTTTTATGTTCTAATTTCATATATGAATTCCGGTTTTTATTTCAATTAATATTGTCCTATTGTTTTTATCACATAATTAGGATTAGCTACCCTATGCATGTTCATAATCAATTAGTTGATCAGCGACCGTACTGCAATTAGTTGGTGGACCTATAGGATAATTGGGGCTAAAATTAATGCATGACCAAACTTTAATTTAGTCTTCCAATCATTCAACCTTTTTGCTCTTTATGCTTTTCTTAAATTTAAATTCTTGCATGACCAAACAAGGGTTCCCGGTACTGCAAGCCTTATACCACGGGAAACCCGCCCGACAAAAGCCTTGGCTTAGTCAACTTAAGTGAGCCTAGGTTCTGGGTTCTTGACTTCCCTCCCCTAGTGTGCTTTTTAACTGGGGACCGTCATCCAAAGTGTTTTATGTTTACTTAGACACTTGTGTCCATTAATTGGCCTTTGCCGTCTTCTCACTGGATAAAAAAAATATAAGTACTCGGTTTGTTTATAAACCATAACTTAACTTGTCATTAGATGCATCATAATAATACTCAATCTAGGGACTACGTTCGATTAATATTCATTGGGAAGGGTTAAGAATGGATTGAGAAAGGATTGGAGCGAAAAGGAAAAGCGTTTGAGGTATTTAAGACAAATCCACAATCTGGTGTGAATCGATTCACAGAATGGGAACAGATCCACAATCTATGAACAGATTCACAGTCCTGGGACTCGATTCACAGAATTGGAACAGATTCCCAGCCTGTGCAGTAAACCAAAAACTCTGTTTTCGTGTAATTTTTGCTATTCCTTTGTTCCGATACTTATCCCATTTCGTTCATGACTCAACTACAGTTCATAACAACATCAGGGCATGTTTAATCAACTAATTTATGCAACCAAGCATACCATCAAAATCATCAAACAAGTTACATTATACTCATTTATGTTACAACTCATGTCAAAACACAATTTCAGCAGAATGCAAGCTTCCCAATGAAGTGGGCATGCAATTACTGAACTTCAAAACTAACAACATACAATGGCTAAAATATCAAAAAAACACAAAACGTAGTGAAGAACTCACTTGTTAAGGTAGAACTCTCAATAGCAATAAAGTTGTTCATCCGCACAAGTAGAATGAACTCCTAAGTCTTCAATCACGCATAAGGTAGCCTTCAACCATATACTCTAATTCTCACTATTAGCTTAAGAACATCTGTAACACACGTAATCCATGTTTGAGTTCCAGTCCTAGTCACAACCCACATGAGATTTGGAATTTAAGGTGCTAGTGAAATCCATTCAAAACTCTGTTTTTTACAACAACAGTGAGCAGTTTTGCATCATGCATATCTGACTCAATACTTCACCAAGTTCACCAAATAAATGATCTATTATGAAGGATATTTTGTCTAGTTTCAGTGGGTTTTGGTTTTGAGCTGATATAATGGGTATTTAGTGAGACATGGTCAAAACAATGAAACTAGGTAGAATCTGACACTGATTTAAAACACTAGCTGGTTTAATTCCTCCCTCCAAATTTAACCAAATCAAGTCATTCTTGTGCTAAAAATGAAGGGATTTCTGTCTAGTTTCTAGATAAATAAAGATGAACAACAAATAAGCTCTCTGGAAAGAGTTATGCGTGAATTACCAGAGGCTGTACCAAACGAATTTAAGCAGAATTTTGAAACTTTGAGCTTGAACCAACTCTCAAGAACACCACCAACTCTCTAAAACCCCCAAACTCGAATCTCAGCTAGCATTCCTTTTCTTGATTTTTCCCAAATCACAATGTAGGCTCTAGATAACCTATTGTAGCTCTCAAATCGAACATGCAATAAGCATCCAAGCTTCCTCTAACTTTTAATCATGCATGCAACTCGATTTGGCTACAATGGATGGAGGTGAAGAGGAATCTAGTGGGGTTTCTGACTGTGAAGCTTGAGTTGTCGAGGTTCAGTTGTAAAGAGTGGGTTTCAAGTGTTGTAAATCAACTTTGATCATGGAAGTGTGAAGATTAGGGTTTGGACTTTCAACTTCCTCTCTGTTCTCCCCCTTTCTCTCCACTCTCTTCTTTTCTTTCTTGTAACAAAATGAAATAAGGCTGGAATGAATGGATGGTTCAGCTGGAAGGGTCTTTTTAAGAGGGAGTGTTTAAAACAAGAATGAAATTCCTAAGTTACCCCTATGCTATTCGCACCTCATCTACTTACTCATACACTACCCACAATGTAGTTTACTAGCACACATTTGCACTTATTTATTTCACTTAATGTATTCAAGGAATATTTCAACAATTAATTATTGACGCAAAAACCAAACAAACAACTTGAACAACCACTTTGGGGGATGTTACACCCCCCTCTAAAACTCTCAAACAGAGCCTTAGGGCACGCTTGAGAGGGGGTTTTGGGAGGAGAGAGAGGATGGGAGAACATATTTTTCATTACTAAATTAAGGAAGTTATAACAGTGTATATATATATATATATATATATATATATATATATATATATATATATATATAAAACAGTGTGTGTGTGTATATATATATATATATATATATATATATATATATATATATATGCATTGTCTCCATATAATAATTCTTAAATATATTCATATTTTTAATATTATACAATAACATTTTTTCATATCTCTTATATTAAAATTAGAAATTATGAATCAATGGTTGATAATTTAAAAAAATCAACATTTTAAAATTAAAATCAACTTAATTTAAAATTATCTTTTTACAAACAACTTCAATTGATTCTCTTTGTGGAATTAAAATTACTTTTTTAGTCATTTCCACACATTAGTTCTTAAATTTATTCATATTTTTAATATTATATAATAACATTTTTCACATATCTTATATTAGAATTAGAAATTATGAATCAATGGTTGATAATTTTTAAAAAAACAATCATCATTTTAAAATTAAAATCAACTTAATTTAAAATTATATTTTTACAAACAGCTTCAACCGAGTCTCTTTGTGAAATTAAAATTACTTTTTTAGTCATTTAATTTTGCTTATAATTAATTATTAATATATATTTATCTATTTTAATTGTATTTTACTTAAGCTTCACTATTGTTCTTACGTATGCACGCGCAACCCTTCTTCTCCCTCTCAGCCTCTCTCTCGCTTCCCGTTTTTCATCATCGTCGCTCTCTACCTGGTCGTTCCTCCATGTCTCTTTTATTGGTGGCCCACTCGAACTTTTTGGTTAAGATCCGTCACTGTGTTCTCAAGCATATTGTTGAGCCGCAGAATAAAGAAAAGGCACTACTACAATTTAGGTTTTTCGCATCGGTTAAAAATGACTTTTCGCATCGGTTCCGTGTCCGTTACAGATTCAGGTGATGTTAAAAGTACGCACATTTTGCATCTTACTGAACCTGCTTTTTGCACCTGTCACCCAAAAAAATGCACAAAACCATGATGATATATATGTGATCAAAACATGTTGAACCAAATACTCCCTCTGCATTTTTCTCTTGTAAATAAGACTAGAGGTAGTAATAAATAGTTGAACTTAGAAAACAATAATCTCCATGCTTATATTTGCAGAAATACACATTTCATAAATCATGTCAACATAAACAAACCTACATGATTGCATAACATAAGAATAGCATTTATAATAATGATGCAAATTTAAAAAAGTTATTTCACTACAAATCTCTGCCCTTCATTGTGCACTACATGATTGCTTCTAGGCGTGTGACTCTGCTAAGCTCGCAGAGGTTATCTGAGACTGACCATCCTGACTAGAACTCAAGTTTCCTACAATGCAATCTTGTGGATGCTGAAAATCTCTGCCCTTCATTGTGCAAAAGTCATCCAAAAAGGTACTTGAAGCAGTAGAAGGATCAACCATAGTTGTAGTATTCACACTATTACTAACATCAACACAAATTTCACTTTGGTTATTGCTCTCAGATGAAAGACGCAATAGCACATGCACAGACACTATTGAAATTGCTCTTTCCAGTTTCCACCCATCTAAAATTTACCACGTATCATAAATGACTGAAAATATTCCCTTAAAAATTTTAAACCTTAAGAACATATAACTATCTGAAAATATTATTTGCAACTCTAACAAAATGCAGGTGGTCTTCTGTAGAATAGCTGACATATGTAATTCAAGGAAACTTACACTAGAGAAAGCACCATGGGAATATGCAAGACCCTCAAGCCGAATGGGAAGCCCAACTTTTGGATAATTCTAGCATACCGAAGAAAAGGGGGAAAAAAATTAGAAAACAATAAATTTTTTAAAGAATATATGGATCATGCTTAGCCTAATATTGTCAAACAGCGGCTATAGCATGGCACAAATTGAACAAACCACTATTGTCTGCTACCTGCGATATTCCCATCAATAATATCACTAGCTTAGCCAGATATGAGGAGAATAATAAATCATCCATCCTCCTCTACTGGTTCAAGGAGCTTATTTTTCTACAAGCTAAAAAAGAGTACGCTAAAAAGCAAGCCAATCTGAATGGCAAGGTTCTCTGGTCTAATGAACTTCAACTTGAGAAGATTCAACAATAGACAGTATGAATGAGCTTAGAAAAGAAAAGGGCATTACTATACCTTTCTTGCTGCCAATTTTGATTGGTGCTCACTCTTAGCTCCAGTACAGACCTAACCAGGGCAGTTAAATTTAAAAAAGCATAAGAAATAGAAACCAATCACAAGCAACAAACTTAAATAATTTGTTATTGCAAGAATAGCAATAGAATCCCTTAAAAACAGGAAGTAAAAAAGGATCCTAATGTAAATTCTGCAATTTCAATACAAAAAAAAACCGAGTACCAGTTTGGGTGTGAAATTGTATCATGCAATTCTGATAAAACTAGCAAAAAAGTACAGGATGCAACAAAAGGAACATACCATCTTGCCAGATGCAAAAATAAGTGCAGTTGTTTTTGGTTCTCGGATCCTCATAATCACAGCAGCAAAATGCTGAAAAGATTCAAATCACAGACATCGGCACTGCAGAAAAATGACCAACTAGCAGGAAAACATGTCAAGCATGCAAGTTAATTGCTTAATTATTGATTCCAGATAAGTGGTTAGTGTCAATTGTAATATTGATACAGAACTTATAGACCAACCAGGCTTCACTGGAACAGATAGAAAGACTGCAGTTTTTGAAAAAGAACCTAGACCAAACTCCAAAGTCAAACAAAAACCTAGTCAACCTTTATTGAACTTGGGATGCAATAACAAGATATTCTGTGATGCACACACATGTATAAGTAGGTGAAATTCATAACTATTGAACAAAACTTACCTTGGGATTGTACTCTGCATTACGAGCTTGAAGCGCAATTGATTTGAGCTCCAACTTACAGTCCAAATTGATAGTTGACACAATATTTCTGGCAACGAAGATGCAGTGAACTGGACACCTTCAAGACCTGCAACGAGCACATATAGAAAACCAACTGCATCAAGTTCAAAATAATCCACATTCAAATGCTTCCACGACATTGCCAAAGATAATTTAGGGCTCAACAGTCATATTGAAATGCAACAAAATTGTTCAACCAATTACAGCTTGGGTTTTTATAACTTCCTTTTATTCCTCACCATAACAGCTTGGTTTGGCTTTTAAGGCCAATCACTCTCTTTTAGTAACATACACATAGCCAGCGAGGAACACAAGCTAAACAATCTCAACATACAAAACGAAATCACTCCCAATCAAAACCAATCAGCCCCAATCAGTCCCAATCAAAACCAATCTCAACAATACAAAACATAATCGGTCACAATCAAAACCTATCTCAACAATACAAAACAAAATCAGTCCCAATTATCAGCACCACTTTAATTATAAAACACACAGACAACGATGATGAAGATCGACGAGGCAGAACTTACATGAAGAAGCGACGATGCGAAAGAATGAGACAGCGACGATGTGGGTTTCCAGAGATAGCGTCGGGGCAGCAACAATCTGGACGCAGCAACAACCTGGACGCAGCAACGACATGGACAACGCGGAGAGAACGGCTTGGACGACACAACAACGGCGTTAGAGGGTGAGAACGGCGTAGAGAACGCTATCACAAACAAAACAAAAGTTCCTTAAGATCTTCCGCACTCGGAGCAAGCACTGTTACCGGCATTTTCTTCTGTTTCACCGTCGTTTTAGGAATCGTGCTCGCGAGTAATAGTGAACCTTTGTTTCATATGTTTGGGTTTTTGGTTTGTGAGAGGGTGAGAAATACGATTGGAGACGGTGCCGTGTGACTGAGAGAGGACGACGCAGAGTGTGTGAGGGTTTAGGGTGAGAACGCAGCGCTAAATGAAAAGGCAAAAAATTGGGGATTTTACGCATCAGTTGCGATTAGAGAGCTGATGTTAATTTTGGGTTTTTGGCATCGGTTGCAATTGGACCTGATATTAAATGTGTAATCTGGCCATAGGTGTGCAATTCTACATCAGTTAGAGTCTCAACCGATGCGAAAACTTTAATGACAATTTCAAAAATGTCACCGCTTTGCTTTCCACATCGGTTAGTTTTTGAACCGATATTAATTACTGATGCAAAATCCATTTTTTCCACTAGTGAGGTTATCTTGAGGTGTTTGATAATGTTTAGCTTATTCCAAATTAAATGTCAATACATAGCTATAGTCAAAATGTTATTAGATTTTTGATCAATTTTTTCTGTATCGGTGACTATGGCATTTTTCTATAAGTGCAATATTGTAGATTTTTTTTACAAACATATTCTATGTAAATTTGTCAATGACCATCCATATTTTATTTTGAATGCTTTTATATCGTGTAACACTCCGATATTTACTAACTTGTAGAAACATCGAAATGCACCACTTGGCATACATCAGAGTTACTTCCTGTCTCAGATATTGATTACGACTAAAAATTTTCGATAATAAATTTTCGAACGCGGTTACATAACTTAACATAATATGAAATACGTGCCTTACAACTTCTCATGCCTAGTGTTCAATACCAAAATAGAAAGTTGCGGAAGCGATTTACAACTTGATACAATAATAAGTCGTACAATCGAAGATACAAATCAGACAGTAGAAAATACAAAGCACATAAACTAAACATCGGCATCTCCTCTAGGTTGCTCCATAATCGCCTTATCGCCTTTAACTTTCCCTGAAAACCACAAATCATAAAGGGTGAGATAACATTATCTCAGTGAGTTCTATCGAGACCCCTTACTAACTCTCTCGGTTCATTATGCTTGATTCATTAATCGTAGTCCTTAAAGTTGACTACGTGGAGAACTCTAACATTGTCCCTCGTAGCCCTTAAGCCGACTACAAGAGACAATCCTTAATATGACCTGTAGCCCTTAAGCCGACTATGAGAAATATATCTGAAACAATGATTGTTAGCATATCACCGGCAACTTTATTTGAAAGCTACCGGCAAACCCATTCTCTATCAGGGACAAACGATGACGGGGCCTAGGTTTTGGGTCGTCTACCCACATTGGGCCGTCAACAAACAATGTACCCGCATTGGGCCGTCACATAAACAATATACCCGCATTGGGCCGTCTACCCGCATTGGGCCGTCAACAAACAATGTACCCGCATTGGGCCGTCACATAAACAATATACTCGCATTGGGCCGTCAACAATCAATCAACATGAACATAAAGTTGTTATCATTAGACTCAAGCTATTCCAATGAATTACGGTTATTTTATCATGACATAACGTTGGGGAAGGGTTTAGGATGGGTTTGGAATCGATTAGGAAGACTTTGGACACATTTTGAGAATTTGGACAGAAGCATACGCACGACCCGTGCTTGATAGTGCACGGTCCGTGCGCGAAATAACATTCTGCAAATCCTGTGACAGAAGGCAACACACGACCCGTGCGCTGGGGGCGAACGGTCCGTGCCTGTCACACAGTGTTGCTGAAATGCTATTTCGTGCAGTTTTCGAATCTGTTGCGTGTCCAAACTCTGTTTCGATCGATACCTAACTCATCAACCTTTGAAAACAGAATCTTATCCAATCAAACAATCCACATATCGACAATCGAACAATCATAATAATCAATCACAATCTCAATTAAACGGACACATAACTCAACGTTCAAAATGTATTTTCACAAAGCGGCTTGACGCCGGTTTTCACAATCAAAAGACCAAACCAGACGACATCGGGATTTAGCGAACGACCTCTCGAAAGAAAGCTTATGAAGTCTAGTTTCTGGCTATATCTTTAGAATTTCAAAATGATGAGTCAAATAGTAAAGTTTTCACAAACAAGGCAGTAGGTCCAGAAAATGGGGCAGCAACTGTGACCTAGATTGAAATCTTTCTAAAGTGATCAAAACTTACTCAAATAACCTGAAACTTGAGCCTAAACAGTAGTAAATTAAGTCTAGTTTTCAATGAAATAAAAATCGTTCAAAGAGGAGCTCAATTGCAACCACAAATCCCAAAGCACTGACCCTATGTCCAGAATGTCCCCATAATTTTTCTCTTACTTGTGGAGCCTATAACTGGACCTATACTACGTCAAATGCGACCAAACAAAAACCAAAATGACAAGCATTCAATCTAGTTTCTAAAAAGGTAAGTCACATAATTTTTGAACTGGTAAAACAGTCCCAGTTACCAGAAAACCGAACCTATCCAGAATGTCTCTACACAGTGAAATTATCAACACAATAAGCATCCAATCAGCACCAAATTCAGCCATCAAAACATATTTTCATCAAGGAACAACAACACATGTATTCATATAGAATCAAAACACAATAAAACCCAGAATACATGACACATATATTAACAACGATTTCCCTAGTGAGTATAGAACTCACTTTTGGCGATGAAAATCGCACACAACACCGAAACTCTGTGAACACGAACGAACCGTAACACACGAACTCTCAGAATCCGCTCCAACGCACACGAAATCAATCCTGGACGAATCCTCAAACTTGACCAGTTACTGAAGCATCCCTGAATGCATTTCGAATCAACCCGAACTACTTCGAACCGCTTTTCAACTTTGAACTCAGCTACCCGAAATGCTCCTGCTGTTTCCAGCAACCATGTGACATTTTGCAACGGACATAACTCAGTCAATTCTCAACCAAACTTAGCAAAAAAGGTGCCTATTGTGAAGGGAATTTTATCTAGTTTCTGAGGGTGGAACTTTCAAACGCATGCAACCAGTACTCAGAGAGTTATAACGAAAACACTGAAACTGGGTTAAAACTGTGACTGATTCAGAAGTGAAATTTGAGGACATGATATCTCCCTCCACACCTAATGAAATCTGACGATTCTTGGGTCTAGTTTCTAAAGAAACAACAATGATTTAAAACTAAGGTTTTTACAGTGAGATATGTGGAAATTACTGAAGGTGGGTCATACGGGTTTCACAATGGATTTCTGCCTAAGCTTGTATCTTCAACCTCTAGCTTGATTTCCAGCTCCACCCTTCTTCTACTCGAAAATGGTGGATGGAGATATAGGTGAGGATGATCAGCAACAGTGGTATCAAAGGGTAGAGGAAGAAAAATGGTAAAGGATGGCATGAAGATCACTTGCATGCATGAGGATTTGATGGAGCTCTCTCTCTCTCCCTTCTTCCTTCCCTCATCTCGCCATTCTCCTCCCTCTCTCTATTCTGATTTTTCTGGAATTGTTACAAATGAAGTGTGCTGGGTTGCTTTGGGTTCAGCTGGGTACAATGGCTAGGGATTTGACAAAAATGCCCTTCACTTACTTCCTTCATCCTTATCACTAAGACATGGCCCAATTTAATAACTTAGCCAAAACTCAAGCTTATAAATACTAACAATTATTTAACCCATGATAACTTTCTCATAATTAATAAATTATGCAAAGAATATTTGGTTTAGCTAATTAATTAACTAAGACTCCTCGCTATTTAAATAATTTAAATTAGCTAATTTGGGGGATGTTACATATCGTATTAAATCAAATTCTTTATAATGATAAAAAAGATACAAGGATTAGGAACCAAACTAAGACTGAACCGTGACGAGGAACTTTTGTGCATATCTCTCGTGTAACATCTCCAATTTGGCTAATTTCGTTACTCAAAATTGGCAAATGTTTTGTTTAATTAATTAGCTAATTTAAAATAATTAGACCTAATTGATTATAAGTCATAGTAATTTGATTGCCAATTATACATGTGTGTGCTTTGATGATTTAATTGGTTTTAAGTGGGAATTGGGGACTAAGGGTAGTGTAGTCTTTTCACCTCATTTAAGTGAACCTTCAGCTGACTCATCTACTCACTCACACTCTCACAAGACATCATTAACTCTCATTAAAAACAGCAACCCACACTTTCAGCAAAAAGAAAAACAAAACTGAAATAGAGAGAGGAGAGAAAGAGAGGGAGTTGCGAAGAAGGAGAAGAGAAGAGGTGGGACAAAACTTCAATGCATGTTTCATTTCTTTGTACCATTAGATCCAGCTCACTCTCCTCTTCCCACTGATAACAATACCACCACCCATACCTCCTTCCTCATCATTTCACCATTAGAGCAACTTCAAGCTCAACTTGTTCAAATAGGGTGTTGAAGTTGCATGTGGTGGTTTGAGCTTAACACTCAGTTGCAAGAATACATACACAAGCCACATTGTAGTTCCAATTCATTTTGGGGTAGCTATTGGAGCATCTAGTGCAGCTGAGTTCGAGTTTGAAAGATTGAGGTTGTTCTTAGAAGCGTGTTGGTGATATTTCGTGTATATTAAGCGTGTTTTGATTTCGTCTCAAACTCCTCTTCGGCATTGTGGTGAGTTCTATACTCGCTTAGGGTTTTGATTTTCGAAAATATGTTTGCATGTTTCATAAATCGAGTTGTCCTGTTTCTGTCTCATCAAATTGCATAAAAACCGTATTTCGGAATCGTAAAATTTGGTGTTTTCGGATGAATGATTGAATGAGTGATTTATATGAATTGTTTGATGATGTGTTGTTGGACTAGAAATGTTTATTGTTTGATACTGAAACAATGCAGGTTTAAGTTGGGTATCGATCGGAATTAGTTTCAGAATCGATAGGAATGGGAAGTTCACATGAAAACATGATTTTTAGTAATGCTGATACTGTCCAAAATTTATAAAACATGTTCAAATCCATTCTAATCGACTCCAAACCTTTCCTAATACCTTCCCCAACCCTATGTACTGACAAGTAAACCGTAATCCGTGGAAAATACGTAGGTATGATTGATCTGATGTGAACTCCCTTAAGTTATAAATTTATGTGAAATTGATTGGTTAAATCAAAGTAAATAAGTGATGGTTTCCTTTGAAGATTGGTTAAATCATTGCATGCTTATGTTTTAATGATAAATATTAGTAACCACGAGTGAGGTAATGTCACGAAAAGATAAAACAGACTATATGTCCCATGAGGTTGAGGTAATGTTAAGCTATGATTAAATGGACTAAACGTCCCTTGAGGTTGAGGTTATGATATTAATAAAGAGGACATTTAATAGTATACATATATATATACACACACACATTGAGGATAGGGTGACCACCCTAAGTTATTAGCATACTAGGGCAGGGAAGTCATGAGCCCGAACCCTAGGCCCCTTCCATGTTGCCCGCTTTCCAAGGTCAGCGGGATTGGGTGCACGGTTCAAAGTGATGTTCTAAGAAGAGGACAAGACATTGTACGTAGCTATGCAGAATTGGGCTACGAGTTAAGAAAGCATAATGAACCGCGAGTGTAGTAAGGGGTCTCGGTAGAACTCACTGAGATGTTTATCTCACCCTTTAAATGTTGTTGTTTTTCAGAGAAACAGGGAAAGTCGAAAGCAGTGCAGCATGGCTAAATGGTGTTCCGCTTGGTGATATTGAAGACTAGTTATCTGCTTATGTAGTTTCCCTTGTTTTAAGCACTTCGATTATATAACTTGTATTCGTACTCAAAGTTGTATGTCGTTTCCGCTTAATTTCTGTATTTGGATATTGAACTTTAGGAATGAGGCGAGGATGTTTAGTCATGGGACTTAAGTTAATTATGTATTTCATTTGAAGTATCAAATATGAGTGGCACCTTGACATGTTTAGTCAAAGTTTTTAGTATTGTTCAATGTCCATAAACAGAAATGACACTCTGATGTATGCATGACAGTATATTCTGGTATATCTTCATTGTATGATATATTGGGGTGTTACATAATGGTATCAGAGCAGTTCGACCTAGTTAGGCTTAGATTAGCGTTAGATATATTCGGGTGTTACCAAAATTAACAAAATAAAAATATAATATTTTATTTATTGTGAACTCAAAAAATGATCTTATTTTTTTTAAATGTATTCAATACAATTTCATATTGTATCATTAAATACTGTCAAATGACATTGTTATGTTTGACCACCTTTTACTACACTAAAGACCCAAACTCCACTTAGCCCCCTCTCTCTCGATCTTCTTGGCTGAAACTCTTAGTGATGTGTGGTTTAAAAAATTTGAACACCCCGACCCCCGGGTCCTAGGTCCGCCACTGTGTGTTTATATATATATATATATATATAATAAAAGTGTTTTACAAAATTTAACAAAATAAAAATATAATATTTTATTTATTGTGAACTCAAAAAATGATTTTATTTTTTTTAAATCTATTCAATACAATTTTATATATGATAATTAAATACTGTCAAATGCCATTATTATGTTTGACCAACCTTTTATTATAACAAACCTTATTTTTTAACTTATTGAAATCTCATATATATATATATATATATATATATATATATATATATATATATATATATATATATATATAAATAAGTGGGAGAGAACGCTAAAACAAGACCAATTGATGAGTGAAAATATAATAGCCTCATGTGGTCGGTTAGAACCGATGGCATCTATCATAGTTGGGATAATATCAATTGGGATAGAAGGGCAATATGGACACATCATATATATTAATGATAGAAGGGCAAGACCAAGCACCTTATGTGGTTCCAGATTCATCAAAAAGTTACAGATTCAAAAAGTTACAGATTCATCATCTACAACCTCCAAGCACCTTATGTGGCTCCAACTTCCTCCTTCATCGTTCTTCCCATTGTTCCGTTTTTCACCCACACTTTTTTGAAATAAGAAAACCCTAACATGCAGTAGACAAAAATAAAGGGATTAGCGATCAAAAATCGTAAATAAGAAACGGAGAATAAGAGAAAAGATTTGGTAGGGAAATTTAAATTTTCAGCTTCATTTTGACCAAATAATAAGCGTTTAATGATTTGTTAAAGCTGGCAATATGTGTTTAATGATTTGTTATTCAAATTTGAATTATCAGTTTCATTTTGAATGCATACCATTCATGTTATTCAAATTCTGTCTTCATTTCGAATTCTTACCATTTCCGTTTCATTTTTAATACACTTTTGGCAAAAACAAATTTGTTAAAAATGGTAAACATTAATATTCGATTTGAATTTGAATTAAATATTCGAATGAATGCTTTTTCAAAGGTGAAATAATTATGATTGGATTCTATTACATTAATACTTTTATTTGGCCGATTCACGATATTAATTGGCATATTAAGTAATTCCAATTTTTATTTTTAATTATTGACATAATTTGTTGGCTGCCTAGTGGACAATGACTGCTGACATGGAATTACATCATCAATGACGTAATTTAAAATGTCTGGTGACGTGTCATGCCATGTGTGAGATTCATGGTTTATAATTATAAAGATAAAGATAATTGTTTTAGTTATAATGTTATGATATTTGTGTTAATTATATGTTTTGCACAAAAATACTATCCTTATAACTAAGTTTTTTTGGTTTTTGGACTATTGGTGGCTATATATCCACGGAGTGTTTCAACGGTTTCAATGAAAGACAAATCTATACTTGTGCTAGGAGAAAAATTCGCATTAGGCAATATCGAGTTTGTCCACTGCGAGATTCGCATTAGAAAAATTTGTTGTCACCTATCGCATCTCCACTCTCTTCCCTAGAACTCATTCTCGCGTTCAAAGAGTTTAACTTTAGTAGAAACAGTGTTAGCTTGAAGGTGTTTGTGAAAATGTCCCAGAGAGTTTAAAACTTTTGAACTCATTATATCTTGTTCTTTTTGGCTTTCTTAGTTGATGCAAATTCATTGATATTATTATTCTAATTGTCCTTTGCTACTTCAAAGCCACATACATTCCATTCTACTTCTTGCATGCACTCGGATATCACGACACTGTCTTGCAGTTAAATTCCATTATGGCATATGATGCAATATGGATATAATCTGCAGAGCTTTGTTGTTAGCTCTGCAATGCATTATTATGCATAATTGGAATTCAACTGTAATATGGATATAATCTGCAAAGCTTTGGACTGATTATTTTTGTTTCGAGGAAGACATTTGAAATGTTAGAAACACAGTATGATTTGACATAATGTTCATGACCAAAGTTTAATCGATAAATTGTAAGTTATATCATTTGAAGTGATAACATGAATATATATATATATATATATATATATATATATATATATATATATATATATATATATATATGATAATATCTACACAACGCTTGACCTATGTGTAGCTCATGATAAGATTATTTCTTCGTAATGACTCATGCGTATCATATCATATATCCGAGTACTGTGTGATTGGCGCCGAACTTCATCCCTTTTACTTTTTTTTTCTGGCCGTGTGATTGGTGCCAAACTTTAGCCTTTTTACTTTTTTTTTTCTTTTTTTTTTTTATGTTTTACTTTTCTTAATTTTTAAAGTATCATATCATATATGCGAGGACTATGTGATTGGCGCCAAACTTCATCCCGTTTACTTTTTTTTCTGACCGTGTGATTGGTGCCAAACTTTAGCCTTTTTACTTTTTTTTTCTTTTTTTTATGTTTTAATTTTCTTAATTTTTAAAGTCTTATATTATATGCGGATGCCATCCTGCAGTTACTCTTTAGTTGGCATTCCGTGCCCAAAATACCAATTTTTTTATGTATTTTAAGTAGTACTTTATGTGTAGGAGAAAAATTTAGATGTTCAAATATGACAAAATACGAAAAGTGAGATGCTAAAAAGTGTATCTTGGTGTACTTTATGGTTTAGAAAAAATTTGAATTGTTCATATACGCAAAGTTTGTTCTTCAATAACTACTTTGGTGAAAAAAAATAATTTTTCATGATAAAATACATACATAAAGTACGATGCTAAGCAATGTGTTTTGAGGTACTTTAGAGTTCTGAAAAAAATTTAACTCAAATACGGAAAATTTGGTACTCAATAACCAGTTTGGTAAAAAAAAATAATAATTGTGATGCTAAGTAGTGTGCTTTTGGGTACTTTCAGGGTGTAATTTATGGTTAAGAAATTTTTTAACTATTCAAATAGGTAAAATTTTGTTCCTCAATGATCCGTATGGTGACAAAAACAATAATTTCGTGACAAAATACGTAAAGTGCGATGCTAAACAGTGTGTTTTGGGGTACTTTAACGTTCTCAAATTTTTTTAAAGATTTAAATATGCAAATCTCAATAACCGGTTTGGCGAAGAAAAAAATTGCGATCCTAAGTAATGCTTTGGGGTACTTTTCGTGTGTTTTGGTGTAATTTATGGTTCAGAAATTTTTTAACTATTCAAATAGGTACAGTTTGTTCATCAATAACCAATATGGTGAAAAAATAATAATTTCATGACAAAATACACAAAGTGCGATGCTAAGCAATGTGTTTTGGGGGGTAATTTAACTATTCAAATACAAAAAATTTGTTCATCGATAACCGGTATGATGAAGAAAAAAATTAGTTTTGTGATAAAATACGTAAAGTGCGAAACTAAGTACTGTGT
This sequence comes from Astragalus membranaceus, assembly GCA_039519185.1. NCBI lineage: Eukaryota > Viridiplantae > Streptophyta > Magnoliopsida > Fabales > Fabaceae > Astragalus > Astragalus membranaceus. Next base: position 2,201,111 of record CM076847.1, read on the forward strand.
TTTGGAGTGCTTTAGCATTTGGAAAAAAACAAATTAACTGTTCAAATAGTCAAAGTTCGTTTCTCAATAACCAATTTGTTGAAAAAAAAATTAATTTCGTGACACTAACACGTGCAACTCACTCTTTATTAATTTCACCACTTTAAAAAATTAATTTCTTTTTATACTTTTCTTTATATTTTTTTGAACCATATTTTTTTGAACCATTAGAAAATTGTATTTATACTTTTTCTCCTTATATTTTTGAACCTGAAATATGTATTGAATTCATTTAGTTCGGTTACTAACAAATCACAAATAAATTTTTTAAATTTTTAAGATTTACGGTTTATAGAAATAACTCATCTCTATCATATATACGAGTAACGTCTCCTATCATATATGCGAGTACCGTGGTGATTGGCGCCAAACTTCAGCCTTTTTACTTTTTTTTTTCTTTTTTTTTTATGTTTTAATTTTCTTAATTTTTAAAGTCTTATATTATATGCGGATGCCATCCTGCAGTTACTCATTAGTCGGCATTCCGCACCCAAAATGCCAGCTTTTTTTTTATGTAATTTAAGTAGTACTTTATGTGTAGGAGAGGAATTTAGATGTTCAAATATGACAAAATACGAAAAGTGAGATGCTAAACAGTGCTTTGGTGTACTTTATGGTTCAGAACAAATTTTAACTGTTCATTTACGCAAAATTTGTTCTTCAATAACCACTTTGGTGAAAATAATAATAATTTTTCGTGATAAAATACATAAAGTACGATGCTAAGCAATGTGTTTTGGGGTACTTTAGAGTTCTGAAATTTTTTTAACTCAAATACGCAAAATTTGTTACTCAATAACCAGTTTGGTAAAAAAATAATAATTGTGATGCTAAGTAGTGTGCTTTTGGGTACTTTCAGGGTGTAATTTATGGTTAAGAAATTTTTTAACTATTCAAATAGGTAAATTTTATTCCTCAATGATCCGTATGTTGAGAAAAACATTAATTTCGTGACAAAATACGTAAAGTGCGATGCTAAACAGTGTTTTTTGGGGTACTTTAACGTTCTCAAATTTTTTTAAAGATTTAAATATGCAAATCTCAATAACCGGTTTGGTGAAGAAAAAAATTGCGATGCTAAGCAGTGCTTTGGTGTAATTTATGGTTCAAATAGGTACAGTTTGTTCATCAATAACCAATATGGTGAAAAAATAATAATTTCATGACAAAATACACAAAGTGCGATGCTAAGCAATGTGTTTTGGAGGTAATTTAACTGTTCAAATACACAAAATTTGTTCATCGATAACCGGTATGATGAAGAAAAAAATTAGTTTTGTGATCAAATACGTAAAGTGCGATACTAAGTATTGTGTTTTGGAGTGCTTTAGCATTTGGAAAAAAACAAATTAACTGTTCAAACACTCAAAGTTCGTTTCTCAATAACCAAAATGTACCTATTTAAATAGATAAAAAAATTCTGAACCATAAATTACACCAAAACACACGAAAAGTACCGCAAAGCACTACTTAGCATCGCAATTTTTTTCTTCACCAAACCGGTTATTGAGATTTGCATATTTAAATCTTTAAAAAAATTTGAGAACGTTAAAGTACCCCAAAACACACTGATTAGCATCGCACTTTACATATTTTGTCACGAAATTATTGTTTTTCTCACCATACGGATCATTGAGGAACAAAATTTACCTATTTGAATAGTTAAAAAAATTCTTAACCATAAATTACACCCTGAAAGTACCCAAAAGCACACTACTTAGCATCACAATTATTTTTTTTTTACCAAACTGGTTATTGAGTAACAAATTTTGCGTATTTGAGTTAAATTTTTTTCAGAACTCTAAAGTACCCCAAAACACATTGCTTAGCATCGTACTTTATGTATTTTATCACGAAATTTTTTTTTTTCACCAAAGTGGTTATTGAAGAACAAACTTTGCGTATATAAACAGTTAAATTTTTTTCTGAACCATAAAGTACACCAAAACACACTGTTTAGCATCTCAGTTTTCGTATTTTGTCATATTTGAACATCTAAGTTTTTCTCCTACACATAAAGTACTACTTAAAATACATAATAAAAAGCTGGCATTTTGGGTGCGGAATGCCGACTAAAGAGTAACTACAGGATGGCATCCGCATATAATATAAGACTTTAAAAATTAGGAAAATTAAAACATAAAAAAAAGAAAGAAAAAAAGTAAAAAGGCTGAAGTTTGGCGCCAATCACCACGGTACTTGCATACATGATAGGAGACGTTACTCGTATATATGATAGAGATGAGTTATTTCTATAAACCGTAAATCCTAAAAATTTAAAAAATTTATTTGTGATTTGTTAGTAACCGAACTAAATGAATTCAATATATATTTCAGGTTCAAAAATATAAGGAGAAGAAGTATAAATACAATTTTTTAATGGTTCAAAAATATAAAGAAAAGAAGTATTAAAAGAAATTAATTTTTTAAAGTGGTGAAATTAATAAAGAGTGAGTTGCACGTGTTAGTGTCACGAAATTAATTGGGGGTAATTTAACTGTTCAAATACACAAAATTTGTTCATCGATAACCGATATGATGAAGAAAAAATTAGTTTTGTGATAAAATACGTAAAGTGCGATACTAAGTATTGTGTTTTGGAGTGCTTTAGCATTTGGAAAAAAACAATTTAACTGTTCAAATACTCAAAGTTCGTTTCTCAATAACCAATTTGTTGAAAAAAAAATTAATTTCGTGACACTAACACGTGCAACTCACTCTTTATTAATTTCACCACTTTAAAAAATTATTTCTTTTTATACTTCTTTTCTTTATATTTTTTTGAACCATATTTTTTTGAACCATTAAAAAATTGTATTTATACTTCTTCTCCTTATTTATTGAACTTGAAATATGTATTGAATTCATTTAGTTCGGTTACTAACAAATCACAAATAAATTTTTTAAATTTTTAGGATTTACGGTTTATAGAAATAACTCATCTCTATCATATATACGAGTACCGTCTCCTATCATATATGCGAGTACCGTGGTGATTGGCGCCAAACTTCAGCCTTTTTACTTTTTTTTTTCTTTTTTTTTTATGTTTTAATTTTCTTAATTTTTAAAGTCTTATATTATATGCGGATGCCATCCTGCAGTTACTCTTTAGTCGGCATTCCGCACCCAAAATGCCAGCTTTTTTTTTATGTATTTTAAGTAGTACTTTATGTGTAGGAGAAAAATTTAGATGTTCAAATATGACAAAATACGAAAAGTGTTATGCTAAACAGTGTGTTTTGGTGTACTTTATGGTTCAGAACAAATTTTAATTGTTCATATACGCAAAGTTTGTTCTTCAATAACCACTTTGGTGAAAAAAATAATAATTTTTCGTGATAAAATACATAAAGTACGATGCTAAGCAATGTGTTTTGGGGTACTTTAGAGTTCTGAAAAAAAATTTAACTCAAATACGCAAAATTTGTTCCTCAATAACCAGTTTGGTAAAAAAATAATAATTGTGATGCTAAGTAGTGTGCTTTTTGGTACTTTTAGGGTGTAATTTATGGTTAAGAAATTTTGTAACTATTCAAATAGGTAAAATTTGTTCCTCAATGAACCGTATGGTGAGAAAAACAATAATTTCGTGACAAAATACGTAAAGTGCGATGCTAAACAGTGTGTTTTGGGGGTACTTTAACTTTCTCAAATTTTTTTAACGATTTAAATATGCAAATCTCAATAACCGGTTTGGTGAAGAAAAAAAAACTGCGATGCTAAGTAGTGCTTTGGGGTACTTTTCGTGTGTTTTGGTGTAATTTATGGTTCAGAAATTTTTTAACTATTCAAATAGGTACAGTTTGTTCATCAATAACCAATATGGTGAAAAAATAATAATTTCATGACAAAATACACAAAGTGCGATGCTAAGCAATGTGTTTTGGGGGGTAATTTAACTGTTCAAATACACAAAATTTGTTCATCGATAACCGGTATGATGAAGAAAAAAATTAATTTTGTGATCAAATACGTAAAGTGCGATACTAAGTAGTGTGTTTTGGAGTGCTTTAGCATTTGGAAAATAACAAATTAACTGTTCAAATACTCAAAGTTCGTTTCTCAATAACCAATTTGTTGAGAAAAAATTAATTTCGTGGCACTAACACGTGCAACTCACTCTTTATTAATTTCACCACTTTAAAAAAATTAATTTCTTTTTATACTTCTTTTCTTTATATTTTTTTGAACCATTAAAAAATTGTATTTATACTTCTTCTGCTTATATTTTTGAACCTGAAATATGTATTGAATTCATTTAGTTCGGTTACAAACAAATCACAAATATATTTTTTAAATTTTTAGGATTTACGGTTTATAGAAATAACTCATCTCTTCGTGTTTGGTTACATACATCATTATTTGGAGTTTCTTCGTTGTCTTGCAATATATAATATGCCATAGATACTTATTTCTGTGGGAGCATCAGTCACATTTACAAAAAAAAAAAACCCCATCATGTTCTTTCAACTCTGTATAGGTGTTTCTATGTTATTGGTGGGTTTTATCCAACCCTACATGATACCCTTGTGTTTCACTTTCTATTTGTGTTTTCTTATTTATTTTGGTCATTTCGCACTAATGAAAATTAGAGACATACTTAAATTGGTGTTTATATTTTTATCTTTCTTTTTAATTCGAGTACCGCGTTGCAGCAATTATTTCTACGGGAACTTCAGCCATATTTACAATAGAATCCACAGTATCTTTCACCTTTGTATAGCTGCTACTATTTTAATGGTGGTTTTTATTAAAATTCTGTACACCTTTTCTTTTTATTATCTATGGATGTTAAATTTCAAGATGTTGGCTCACTAAATCCGGTAACTGAATCACCTTCTCCTCTTACGCGTTGTTTGTTATGTTTGGGATTTTAACATCTAAACACTTATCTATTGAATGTATGTATTGGTTGTAGGATATTTGCATTGCAATTTTTGTTACTTTATGTCTTAATTCTGATTCACTTTCATATTTAATCTGTCCCGTGCGTAGCACGGGTATGGAGACTAGTAATATATAAAGTTTCTCAAAAGAGTTACCCGCGTAAAATTTTATAGTAAAAATGGTATAATGTAAAATATGCTTAATAAAAACCATAAAGTAGTGGGGTTGCAAATGTCTTTCCTCCTAATAACATGTAAAATATTATTTGGTGTGTACAGAGGAGAGGACCCACATACACTTGAGAGGATTCAATTGAATCTCGAGCAAAAAAAAAATCTGGTTACAACCCTATATATTTTTTATGAACCACCTGAAAAATTTAAATTGCAATACTATCTCAAGTTTTGCATCTATTTGCACTAATAACCCAAACTCCATTTAGCCCCCTCTCTCTCTCGACCTTCTTGACTGAAACTCTTAGTGATGTGTGCGTTTAAAAAATTTGAACACCCCGACCCCGGGTCTTGGGTCTGCCACTGTGTGTGTTTATATATATATATATATATATATATATATATATATATATATATATATATATATATATATATATATATATATATATATATATATATATAGTAAAAGTGTTTTACAAAAATCAAAAAAATAAAAATATAATATTTTATTTATGGTGAACTCAAAAAATGATATTCTGTTTTTTAAATGTATTCAATACAATTTTATATAGTATAATCAAATACTCTCAAATGACATTGTTATGTTTGACCACCTTTTACTATAAATTTTTTTGTGAGTGCTCAATGAGTATGGATCAGAATATCATCCCTAACTTTGTTAAAAACAGATGTAGGATCCTAGTATAACATCAAAATGAAAAAAAAAATCTTAAAATGATTTTTTAATTTATGATAACACGGATAAGTAGTAAAAATGTTTTACAAAACTTAACAAAAATCAAAATATAATATTTTATTTTTTGTGAACTACTTTATTTTTTTTATTAAATGTATTCAATACAATTATATATAATATAATTAAATACTGTCAAATGACATTATTATGTTTGACCAACATTTTATTATAAGAAACTTTATTTTTTAACTTAATCAATTCTCATATATATATATATATATATAAGTGGGAGAGAACGTTAAAAGAATAGAATACCAATTGATGAAGTGAAAATCTCAGGAACAAATGTCTCATTCAATTCATACATTTATGCTCTTGCTATTTTTTGTCGTGTGTTTCAATAGTTCAGTTTCTAGTAGTGATTCATCTCCCAATGGGATCTCTCATCATCACCTAAACGAATCAAACATCAACATAATCGCCATTCTAATATCTAATGACTTGGGCTCAGCGATAGGCTCATCAGAATTCTACTTTACTAGTAGCTTTAGCCCAAATAGGATATATTTGAAACCAGGAGCATCTATTCCTTACTTAAGCAACTTCGAAGCCAAATTGGGTACTATGTGGTGGAATGGAATGTTTGCTGTTGTCGACCTATACTTACATATAGCAGAAGGAGACCATCGAAAGATCATGTGGTCAGTTAGAACAGATGGCATCTATCATAGTTGGGATAACATCAATTGGGATAGAAGGGCAATATGGACACATCATATATATTAATGATATTGTAATGCTCTGATTGTTTTCTTTCAAAAAAATATTAAATAAGAGAATGAGTTCTTAGTTTCTAAATATAATTGTTTTAGTTATAATGTTATGATATTTGTGTTAATTATTTGTCTTGCACAAAAATACTATCCTTATAACTAAGTTTTTTTGGTTTTTGGACTATTGCTGGCTATATATCCACGGAGTGTTTCAACGGTTTCAACGAAAAATTAATCTATGCTTGTGCTAGGAGAAATATTCGCACTTGGCAATACTGAGTTTGTCCACTGCGAGATTCAAACCCGGTAGCACCGGTAGATCACGGGTGTCCCAAGTTAGCGTATGCCAATATCCTTACAAAGTTTAAGTGTTAATTGTGCAAAATTGTCACTTAGAAAAAATTAAATATGATTTCATGGGTCCAAAGTGTCACGTATTGGTAAGATTTAAGCAATTTATTAAAAAAAATAGTTTTTACTTTAATGGCGACGACAAACAATTCATACTTGATCTCACGTATTTTTTTTTTGGTAAACTAAGATATCCTCCACGACGCTTGAGGAGATTGATTCTTTGAGTTATCGGAGATCTATTTAAGGAGTTGATCTCTTCCAACAAAAGTGTTTTTATGCACACCAACAATATTGAACCCAAGACCAAATAATTAAGGGACCTAAGTATGGATGAAAATTTGTTGTCTCCTATTTTCTGTCACATTTGTTGTCCCACCAATGAAATGAGGAATTGCAGAAGGGTTTGGGTGCATTCGGTGCAGTCGGTAAATATGTGTCTATCTCTCTCTTGATGTTTTTTATATTACTTTTGACATATTAAATAGGCTAAATAGCACTTTTGGTCATTTATCTTTGCTCCATATTTCACTTTGGTCCTTTATCCTTTTTTTTGGTCCGTTTTGGTCATTTATCATTCATTTTCGTTTCACTTTGGTCCTTTATCTTTTTTTTTGTCCGTTTTGGTCATTTATCTTTCATTTTCGTTTCATTGTAGTCCCTCACGTTATTATTTAATTCAATTAAAACATTAAAACAATTAAAATAATTAAATTAATTCAATTAAAACAAATAAATAAATAAAACATAAAACCCACCGCCCCCCACCGTCCACCACCACCACCGTCAACCACCACCCACCACCACCACCTCCCACCACCACCCACCATTCTGTAAAACCCAAATTCGTTGTTCTCTCTCTCTGGTTCACCCCTCCCACCAACCACCTCCCCCCCTCCCAAACCCAGATCTGGTTCGCCCCTCCACCACCACCGTGAACCCCTCCCACCCCCTTGCTGTTCTCTCTCTCTCTCTCTCTCTCTCTCTCTCTCTCTCTCTCTCTCTCTGCGCATCTTCATTTGCGTTGAACTCTTGCAAGCGTTGCTGTAAAATGAAGACGCAATCACAAATCAAAATCCAGAAATCCCAATTCGTTCAGATCTGGATCCAAACCCAGAATCGTTTCAAATCCATAATCATTTCGTTTTGTTTTATTTTTGTTTCCGATTTCATTTTTATTTTCGTTCTCGTTTTCAAATCTGGAATCGTTTCAAACCCCAATCGTTGAATCGTTTCGAATCTGGAATCGTTCTCGTTGAAGGAGAGAGAGACAGAGACGGATTTGCTGGAGAAACAAAAATGAAACCCAACAAGAATGAGAAGAACGTGCAGCAAGGGGGTGGTGGTTGACGGTGGTGGGTGGTGGTGGGGAGAAGAAGAAGAATATTGACAGTGAAGGGGGTGGTGGTGGACGGTGGGGGGGTGGGTTTTATGTTTAATCTATTTATTTGTTTTAATTGAATTAATTTAATTGTTTTAATTGTTTTTATATTTTAATTGAATTAAATAATAACGTGAGGGACCAAAATGAAACGAAAATGAAAGATAAAGGACCAAAACGGACCAAAAAAAAGATAAAGGACCAAAGTGAAACGAAAATGAAAGATGAAGGACCAAAACGAACCAAAACGGAACAAAAAAAAGATAGAGGACCAAACTGAAATCTAGAGCAAAGATAAAGGACCAAAAGTGCTATTTAGCCTATTAAATATTGAAAGGTTCAGATTAAAACTAAATGCATTTACGGTTCAGATTGTCTAAATGCGCCAAATGCACCCAAACCCGACTACACTGAAACTTGATCCATGAAATGACCATGAAATGATGCCAAGTCATTAATAATGCCACGTCACACTTAATAAGAGTAATACTACAACGGATGCAAAACGTTAGCGTTAACACCACCGTCAATGTGAAACCAAGAATTCGCCCACAACATCATCCCACAACTGTCTCGCCAATCGTCTTCCAGCCACCGTCTGTTAACAAGCCGATGAATGCTTCAACGCCGGCATTATCCTGTGCCTCTCGAACACTTTCCTCCGCCCACAGTGACGGCATGTCTCTTCACCTCCTCTATTCTGCCCCGACGAAGTGATTGAACCCATAACGCTAGACTGTCTCGAACCCATTTTATACCAACTCCTCGTATGGAGAAACGGTTTCTAAAAGTCTCTCGCATCTCCACTCTCTTCCCTAGAACTCATTCTCGCCTTCAAAGAGTTTAACTTTAGTAGAAACAGTGTTAGCTTGATGGTGTTTGTGAAAATGTCCCAGAGAGTTCAAAACTTTAGAACTCATTATATCTTGTATTTTTTGGCTTCTTTAGTGGATGCAAATTCATTGATATTATTATTCTAATTGTCCTTCGCTACTTCAAAGCCACATACATTCCATTCTACTTCATATTTTGCAGGCACTCGGATATCACGACACTGTCTTGCAGTTAAATTCCATTATGGCATATGATGCAATATGGATATAATCTGCAAAGCTTTGTTGTTAGCTCTGCAATGCATTATTATGCATTTATGCAGAATTGGAATTCAACTGCAATATGGATATAATCTGCAAAGCTTTGGACTGATTATTTTTGTTTCGAGGAAGACATTTGAAATGTTAGAAATACAGTATGATTTGACATAATGTTCATGACCAAAGTTTAATCGATAAATTGTAAGTTATATCGTTCTAAATAAAACGCATATTATAATGCAATAAACATTCTTTTTTCGTAGGCTATAATGCAATAGACATAAATCAATTGAATCAAACACCTAAATACTTTGTTCAAAGTGATAACATGAATATATTTGATAATATCTACACAACGTTTGACCTATGTGTAGCTCATGATAAGATTATTTCTTCGTAATGACTCATGCGTATAATATATAAAGTTTCTCAAAAGAGTTACCCGCGTAAAATTTTATAGTAAAAATGGTATAATGTAAAATATGCTTTCAAATAGGTACAGTTTGTTCATCAATAACCAATATGGTGAAAAAATAATAATTTCATGACAAAATACACAAAGTGCGATGCTAAGCAATATGTTTTGGAGGTAATTTAACTGTTCAAATACACAAAATTTGTTCATCGATAACCGGTATGATGAAGAAAAAAATTAGTTTTGTGATCAAATACGTAAAGTGCGATACTAAGTATTGTGTTTTGGAGTGCTTTAGCATTTGGAAAAAAACAAATTAACTGTTCAAACACTCAAAGTTCGTTTCTCAATAACCAAAATGTACCTATTTGAGTAGATAAAAAATTTCTGAACCATAAATTACACCAAAACACACGAAAAGTACCGCAAAGCACTACTTAGCATCGCAATTTTTTTCTTCACCAAACCGGTTATTGAGATTTGCATATTTAAATCTTTAAAAAAATTTGAGAACGTTAAAGTACCCCAAAACACACTGATTAGCATCGCACTTTACATATTTTGTCACGAAATTATTGTTTTTCTCACCATACGGATCATTGAGGAACAAAATTTACCTATTTGAATAGTTAAAAAAATTCTTAACCATAAATTACACCCTGAAAGTACCCAAAAGCACACTACTTAGCATCACAATTATTTTTTTTTTACCAAACTGGTTATTGAGTAACAAATTTTGCGTATTTGAGTTAAATTTTTTTCAGAACTCTAAAGTACCCCAAAACACATTGCTTAGCATCGTACTTTATGTATTTTATCACGAAATTTTTTTTTTTCACCAAAGTGGTTATTGAAGAACAAACTTTGCGTATATAAACAGTTAAATTTTTTTCTGAACCATAAAGTACACCAAAACACACTGTTTAGCATCTCAGTTTTCGTATTTTGTCATATTTGAACATCTAAGTTTTTCTCCTACACATAAAGTACTACTTAAAATACATAATAAAAAGCTGGCATTTTGGGTGCGGAATGCCGACTAAAGAGTAACTACAGGATGGCATCCGCATATAATATAAGACTTTAAAAATTAAGAAAATTAAAACATAAAAAAAAGAAAGAAAAAAAGTAAAAAGGCTGAAGTTTGGCGCCAATCACCACGGTACTTGCATATATGATAGGAGACGTTACTCGTATATATGATAGAGATGAGTTATTTCTATAAACCGTAAATCCTAAAAATTTAAAAAATTTATTTGTGATTTGTTAGTAACCGAACTAAATGAATTCAATACATATTTCAGGTTCAAAAATATAAGGAGAAGAAGTATAAATACAATTTTTTAATGGTTCAAAAATATAAAGAAAAGAAGTATTAAAAGAAATTAATTTTTTAAAGTGGTGAAATTAATAAAGAGTGAGTTGCACGTGTTAGTGTCACGAAATTAATTGGGGGTAATTTAACTGTTCAAATACACAAAATTTGTTCATCGATAACCGATATGATGAAGAAAAAATTAGTTTTGTGATAAAATACGTAAAGTGCGATACTAAGTATTGTGTTTTGGAGTGCTTTAGCATTTGGAAAAAAACAAATTAACTGTTGAAATACTCAAAGTTCGTTTCTCAATAACCAATTTGTTGAAAAAAAAATTAATTTCGTGACACTAACACGTGCAACTCACTCTTTATTAATTTCACCACTTTAAAAAATTATTTCTTTTTATACTTCTTTTCTTTATATTTTTTTGAACCATATTTTTTTGAACCATTAAAAAATTGTATTTATACTTCTTCTCCTTATTTATTGAACTTGAAATATGTATTGAATTCATTTAGTTCGGTTACTAACAAATCACAAATAAATTTTTTAAATTTTTAGGATTTACGGTTTATAGAAATAACTCATCTCTATCATATATACGAGTACCGTCTCCTATCATATATGCGAGTACCGTGGTGATTGGCGCCAAACTTCAGCCTTTTTACTTTTTTTTTCTTTTTTTTTTATGTTTTAATTTTCTTAATTTTTAAAGTCTTATATTATATGCGGATGCCATCCTGCAGTTACTCTTTAGTCGGCATTCCGCACCCAAAATGCCAGCTTTTTTTTTTATGTATTTTAAGTAGTACTTTATGTGTAGGAGAAAAATTTAGATGTTCAAATATGACAAAATACGAAAAGTGTTATGCTAAACAGTGTGTTTTGGTGTACTTTATGGTTCAGAACAAATTTTAATTGTTCATATACGCAAAGTTTGTTCTTCAATAACCACTTTGGTGAAAAAAATAATAATTTTTCGTGATAAAATACATAAAGTACGATGCTAAGCAATGTGTTTTGGGGTACTTTAGAGTTCTGAAAAAAAATTTAACTCAAATACGCAAAATTTGTTCCTCAATAACCAGTTTGGTAAAAAAATAATAATTGTGATGCTAAGTAGTGTGCTTTTTGGTACTTTTAGGGTGTAATTTATGGTTAAGAAATTTTGTAACTATTCAAATAGGTAAAATTTGTTCCTCAATGAACCGTATGGTGAGAAAAACAATAATTTCGTGACAAAATACGTAAAGTGCGATGCTAAACAGTGTGTTTTGGGGGTACTTTAACTTTCTCAAATTTTTTTAACGATTTAAATATGCAAATCTCAATAACCGGTTTGGTGAAGAAAAAAAAACTGCGATGCTAAGTAGTGCTTTGGGGTACTTTTCGTGTGTTTTGGTGTAATTTATGGTTCAGAAATTTTTTAACTATTCAAATAGGTACAGTTTGTTCATCAATAACCAATATGGTGAAAAAATAATAATTTCATGACAAAATACACAAAGTGCGATGCTAAGCAATGTGTTTTGGGGGGTAATTTAACTGTTCAAATACACAAAATTTGTTCATCGATAACCGGTATGATGAAGAAAAAAATTAATTTTGTGATCAAATACGTAAAGTGCGATACTAAGTAGTGTGTTTTGGAGTGCTTTAGCATTTGGAAAAAAACAAATTAACTGTTCAAATACTCAAAGTTCGTTTCTCAATAACCAATTTGTTGAGAAAAAATTAATTTCGTGGAACTAACACGTGCAACTCACTCTTTATTAATTTCACCACTTTAAAAAAATTAATTTCTTTTTATACTTCTTTTCTTTATATTTTTTTGAACCATTAAAAAATTGTATTTATACTTCTTCTGCTTATATTTTTGAACCTGAAATATGTATTGAATTCATTTAGTTCGGTTACAAACAAATCACAAATATATTTTTTAAATTTTTAGGATTTACGGTTTATAGAAATAACTCATCTCTTCGTGTTTGGTTACATACATCATTATTTGGAGTTTCTTCGTTGTCTTGCAATATATAATATGCCATAGATACTTATTTCTGTGGGAGCATCAGTCACATTTACAAAAAAAAAACCCCATCATGTTCTTTCAACTCTGTATAGGTGTTTCTATGTTATTGGTGGGTTTTATCCAACCCTACATGATACCCTTGTGTTTCACTTTCTATTTGTGTTTTCTTATTTATTTTGGTCATTTCGCACTAATGAAAATTAGAGACATACTTAAATTGGTGTTTATATTTTTATCTTTCTTTTTAATTCGAGTACCGCGTTGCAGCAATTATTTCTACGGAAACTTCAGCCATATTTACAATAGAATCCACAGTATCTTTCACCTTTGTATAGCTGCTACTATTTTAATGGTGGTTTTTATTAAAATTCTGTACACCTTTTCTTTTTATTATCTATGGATGTTAAATTTCAAGATGTTGGCTCACTAAATCCGGTAACTGAATCACCTTCTCCTCTTACGCGTTGTTTGTTATGTTTGGGATTTTAACATCTAAACACTTATCTATTGAATGTATGTATTGGTTGTAGGATATTTGCATTGCAATTTTTGTTACTTTATGTCTTAATTCTGATTCACTTTCATATTTAATCTGTCCCGTGCGTAGCACGGGTATGGAGACTAGTAATATATAAAGTTTCTCAAAAGAGTTACCCGCGTAAAATTTTATAGTAAAAATGGTATAATGTAAAATATGCTTAATAAAAACCATAAAGTAGTGGGGTTGCAAATGTCTTTCCTCCTAATAACATGTAAAATATTATTTGGTGTGTACAGAGGAGAGGACCCACATACACTTGAGAGGATTCAATTGAATCTCGAGAAAAAAAAAATCTGGTTACAACCCTATATATTTTTTATGAACCACCTGAAAAATTTAAATTGCAATACTATCTCAAGTTTTGCATCTATTTGCACTAATAACCCAAACTCCATTTAGCCCCCTCTCTCTCTCGACCTTCTTGACTGAAACTCTTAGTGATGTGTGCGTTTAAAAAATTTGAACACCCCGACCCCGGGTCTTGGGTCTGCCACTGTGTGTGTTTATTATATATAGATATAGTAAAAGTGTTTACAAAAATCAAAAAATAAAAATATAATATTTTATTTATGGTGAACTCAAAAAATGATATTCTGTTTTTTAAATGTATTCAATACAATTTTATATAGTATAATCAAATACTCTCAAATGACATTGTTATGTTTGACCACCTTTTACTATAAATTTTTTTGTGAGTGCTCAATGAGTATGGATCAGAATATCATCCCTAACTTTGTTAAAAACAGATGTAGGATCCTAGTATAACATCAAAATGAAAAAAAAAAATCTTAAAATAATTTTTTAATTTATGATAACACGGATAAGTAGTAAAAATGTTTTACAAAACTTAACAAAAATCAAAATATAATATTTTATTTTTTGTGAACTACTTTATTTTTTTTATTAAATGTATTCAATACAATTATATATAATATAATTAAATACTGTCAAATGACATTATTATGTTTGACCAACATTTTATTATAAGAAACTTTATTTTTTAACTTAATCAATTCTCATATATATATATATATATATATATATATATAAGTGGGAGAGAACGTTAAAAGAATAGAATACCAATTGATGAAGTGAAAATCTCAGGAACAAATGTCTCATTCAATTCATACATTTATGCTCTTGCTATTTTTTGTCGTGTGTTTCAATAGTTCAGTTTCTAGTAGTGATTCATCTCCCAATGGGATCTCTCATCATCACCTAAACGAATCAAACATCAACATAATCGCCATTCTAATATCTAATGACTTGGGCTCAGCGATAGGCTCATCAGAATTCTACTTTACTAGTAGCTTTAGCCCAAATAGGATATATTTGAAACCAGGAGCATCTATTCCTTACTTAAGCAACTTCGAAGCCAAATTGGGTACTATGTGGTGGAATGGAATGTTTGCTGTTGTCGACCTATACTTACATATAGCAGAAGGAGACCATCGAAAGATCATGTGGTCAGTTAGAACAGATGGCATCTATCATAGTTGGGATAACATCAATTGGGATAGAAGGGCAATATGGACACATCATATATATTAATGATATTGTAATGCTCTGATTGTTTTCTTTCAAAAAAATATTAAATAAGAGAATGAGTTCTTAGTTTCTAAATATAATTGTTTTAGTTATAATGTTATGATATTTGTGTTAATTATTTGTCTTGCACAAAAATACTATCCTTATAACTAAGTTTTTTTGGTTTTTGGACTATTGCTGGCTATATATCCACGGAGTGTTTCAACGGTTTCAACGAAAAATTAATCTATGCTTGTGCTAGGAGAAATATTCGCACTTGGCAATACTGAGTTTGTCCACTGCGAGATTCAAACCCGGTAGCACCGGTAGATCACGGGTGTCCCAAGTTAGCGTATGCCAATATCCTTACAAAGTTTAAGTGTTAATTGTGCAAAATTGTCACTTAGAAAAAATTAAATATGATTTCATGGGTCCAAAGTGTCACGTATTGGTAAGATTTAAGCAATTTATTAAAAAAAATAGTTTTTACTTTAATGGCGACGACAAACAATTCATACTTGATCTCACGTATTTTTTTTTTGGTAAACTAAGATATCCTCCACGACGCTTGAGGAGATTGATTCTTTGAGTTATCGGAGATCTATTTAAGGAGTTGATCTCTTCCAACAAAAGTGTTTTTATGCACACCAACAATATTGAACCCAAGACCAAATAATTAAGGGACCTAAGTATGGATGAAAATTTGTTGTCTCCTATTTTCTGTCACATTTGTTGTCCCACCAATGAAATGAGGAATTGCAGAAGGGTTTGGGTGCATTCGGTGCAGTCGGTAAATATGTGTCTATCTCTCTCTTGATGTTTCTTATATTACTTTTGACATATTAAATAGGCTAAATAGCACTTTTGGTCATTTATCTTTGCTCCATATTTCACTTTGGTCCTTTATCCTTTTTTTGGTCCGTTTTGGTCATTTATCATTCATTTTCGTTTCACTTTGGTCCTTTATCTTTTTTTTTGTCCGTTTTGGTCATTTATCTTTCATTTTCGTTTCATTGTAGTCCCTCACGTTATTATTTAATTCAATTAAAACATTAAAACAATTAAAATAATTAAATTAATTCAATTAAAACAAATAAATAAATAAAACATAAAACCCACCGCCCCCACCATCCGTCCACCACCACCACCGTCAACCACCACCCACCACCACCACCTCCCACCACCACCCACCATTCTGTAAAACCCAAATTCGTTGTTCTCTCTCTCTCTGGTTCAACCCCTCCCACCACCACCTCCCCCCCCCAAACCCAGATCTGGTTCGACCCTCCACCACCACCGTGACTCCCTCCCACCCCCTTGCTGTTCTCTCTCTCTCTCTCCCTCTCTCTCTCCTCCTCTCTCTCTCTCTCTCTCTGCGCATCTTCATTTGCGTTGAACTCTTGCAAGCGTTGCTGTAAAATGAAGACGCAATCACAAATCAAAATCCAGAAATCCCAATTCGTTCAGATCTGGATCCAAACCCAGAATCGTTTCAAATCCATAATCATTTCGTTTTGTTTTATTTTTGTTTCCGATTTCATTTTTATTTTCGTTCTCGTTTTCAAATCTGGAATCGTTTCAAACCCCAATCGTTGAATCGTTTCGAATCTGGAATCGTTCTCGTTGAAGGAGAGAGAGACAGAGACGGATTTGCTGGAGAAACAAAAATGAAACCCAACAAGAATGAGAAGAACGTGCAGCAAGGGGGTGGTGGTTGACGGTGGTGGGTGGTGGTGGGGAGAAGAAGAAGAATATTGACAGTGAAGGGGGTGGTGGTGGACGGTGGGGGGGTGGGTTTTATGTTTAATCTATTTATTTGTTTTAATTGAATTAATTTAATTGTTTTAATTGTTTTTATATTTTAATTGAATTAAATAATAACGTGAGGGACCAAAATGAAACGAAAATGAAAGATAAAGGACCAAAACGGACCAAAAAAAAGATAAAGGACCAAAGTGAAACGAAAATGAAAGATGAAGGACCAAAACGGAACCAAACGGAACAAAAAAAGATAGAGGACCAAACTGAAATCTAGAGCAAAGATAAAGGACCAAAAGTGCTATTTAGCCTATTAAATATTGAAAGGTTCAGATTAAAACTAAATGCATTTACGGTTCAGATTGTCTAAATGCGCCAAATGCACCCAAACCCGACTACACTGAAACTTGATCCATGAAATGACCATGAAATGATGCCAAGTCATTAATAATGCCACGTCACACTTAATAAGAGTAATACTACAACGGATGCAAAACGTTAGCGTTAACACCACCGTCAATGTGAAACCAAGAATTCGCCCACAACATCATCCCACAACTGTCCTCGCCAATCGTCTTCCAGCCACCGTCTGTTAACAAGCCGATGAATGCTTCAACGCCGGCATTATCCTGTGCCTCTCGAACACTTTCCTCCGCCCACAGTGACGGCATGTCTCTTCACCTCCTCTATTCTGCCCCGACGAAGTGATTGAACCCATAACGCTAGACTGTCTCGAACCCATTTTATACCAACTCCTCGTATGGAGAAACGGTTTCTAAAAGTCTCTCGCATCTCCACTCTCTTCCCTAGAACTCATTCTCGCCTTCAAAGAGTTTAACTTTAGTAGAAACAGTGTTAGCTTGATGGTGTTTGTGAAAATGTCCCAGAGAGTTCAAAACTTTAGAACTCATTATATCTTGTATTTTTTGGCTTCTTAGTGGATGCAAATTCATTGATATTATTATTCTAATTGTCCTTCGCTACTTCAAAGCCACATACATTCCATTCTACTTCATATTTTGCAGGCACTCGGATATCACGACACTGTCTTGCAGTTAAATTCCATTATGGCATATGATGCAATATGGATATAATCTGCAAAGCTTTGTTGTTAGCTCTGCAATGCATTATTATGCATTTATGCAGAATTGGAATTCAACTGCAATATGGATATAATCTGCAAAGCTTTGGACTGATTATTTTTGTTTCGAGGAAGACATTTGAAATGTTAGAAATACAGTATGATTTGACATAATGTTCATGACCAAAGTTTAATCGATAAATTGTAAGTTATATCGTTCTAAATAAAACGCATATTATAATGCAATAAACATTCTTTTTTCGTAGGCTATAATGCAATAGACATAAATCAATTGAATCAAACACCTAAATACTTTGTTCAAAGTGATAACATGAATATATTTGATAATATCTACACAACGTTTGACCTATGTGTAGCTCATGATAAGATTATTTCTTCGTAATGACTCATGCGTATAATATATAAAGTTTCTCAAAAGAGTTACCCGCGTAAAATTTTATAGTAAAAATGGTATAATGTAAAATATGCTTTCAAATAGGTACAGTTTGTTCATCAATAACCAATATGGTGAAAAAATAATAATTTCATGACAAAATACACAAAGTGCGATGCTAAGCAATATGTTTTGGAGGTAATTTAACTGTTCAAATACACAAAATTTGTTCATCGATAACCGGTATGATGAAGAAAAAAATTAGTTTTGTGATCAAATACGTAAAGTGCGATACTAAGTATTGTGTTTTGGAGTGCTTTAGCATTTGGAAAAAAACAAATTAACTGTTCAAAGACACTCAAAGTTCGTTTCTCAATAACCAAAATGTACCTATTTGAGTAGATAAAAAATTTCTGAACCATAAATTACACCAAAACACACGAAAAGTACCGCAAAGCACTACTTAGCATCGCAATTTTTTTCTTCACCAAACCGGTTATTGAGATTTGCATATTTAAATCTTTAAAAAAATTTGAGAACGTTAAAGTACCCCAAAACACACTGATTAGCATCGCACTTTACATATTTTGTCACGAAATTATTGTTTTTCTCACCATACGGATCATTGAGGAACAAAATTTACCTATTTGAATAGTTAAAAAAATTCTTAACCATAAATTACACCCTGAAAGTACCCAAAAGCACACTACTTAGCATCACAATTATTTTTTTTTTACCAAACTGGTTATTGAGTAACAAATTTTGCGTATTTGAGTTAAATTTTTTTCAGAACTCTAAAGTACCCCAAAACACATTGCTTAGCATCGTACTTTATGTATTTTATCACGAAATTTTTTTTTTTCACCAAAGTGGTTATTGAAGAACAAACTTTGCGTATATAAACAGTTAAATTTTTTTCTGAACCATAAAGTACACCAAAACACACTGTTTAGCATCTCAGTTTTCGTATTTTGTCATATTTGAACATCTAAGTTTTTCTCCTACACATAAAGTACTACTTAAAATACATAATAAAAAGCTGGCATTTTGGGTGCGGAATGCCGACTAAAGAGTAACTACAGGATGGCATCCGCATATAATATAAGACTTTAAAAATTAAGAAAATTAAAACATAAAAAAAAGAAAGAAAAAAAGTAAAAAGGCTGAAGTTTGGCGCCAATCACCACGGTACTTGCATATATGATAGGAGACGTTACTCGTATATATGATAGAGATGAGTTATTTCTATAAACCGTAAATCCTAAAAATTTAAAAAATTTATTTGTGATTTGTTAGTAACCGAACTAAATGAATTCAATACATATTTCAGGTTCAAAAATATAAGGAGAAGAAGTATAAATACAATTTTTTAATGGTTCAAAAATATAAAGAAAAGAAGTATTAAAAGAAATTAATTTTTTAAAGTGGTGAAATTAATAAAGAGTGAGTTGCACGTGTTAGTGTCACGAAATTAATTGGGGGTAATTTAACTGTTCAAATACACAAAATTTGTTCATCGATAACCGATATGATGAAGAAAAAATTAGTTTTGTGATAAAATACGTAAAGTGCGATACTAAGTATTGTGTTTTGGAGTGCTTTAGCATTTGGAAAAAAACAAATTAACTGTTGAAATACTCAAAGTTCGTTTCTCAATAACCAATTTGTTGAAAAAAAAATTAATTTCGTGACACTAACACGTGCAACTCACTCTTTATTAATTTCACCACTTTAAAAAATTATTTCTTTTTATACTTCTTTTCTTTATATTTTTTTGAACCATATTTTTTTGAACCATTAAAAAATTGTATTTATACTTCTTCTCCTTATTTATTGAACTTGAAATATGTATTGAATTCATTTAGTTCGGTTACTAACAAATCACAAATAAATTTTTTAAATTTTTAGGATTTACGGTTTATAGAAATAACTCATCTCTATCATATATACGAGTACCGTCTCCTATCATATATGCGAGTACCGTGGTGATTGGCGCCAAACTTCAGCCTTTTTACTTTTTTTTTTCTTTTTTTTTTATGTTTTAATTTTCTTAATTTTTAAAGTCTTATATTATATGCGGATGCCATCCTGCAGTTACTCTTTAGTCGGCATTCCGCACCCAAAATGCCAGCTTTTTTTTTTATGTATTTTAAGTAGTACTTTATGTGTAGGAGAAAAATTTAGATGTTCAAATATGACAAAATACGAAAAGTGTTATGCTAAACAGTGTGTTTTGGTGTACTTTATGGTTCAGAACAAATTTTAATTGTTCATATACGCAAAGTTTGTTCTTCAATAACCACTTTGGTGAAAAAAAATAATAATTTTTTCGTGATAAAATACATAAAGTACGATGCTAAGCAATGTGTTTTGGGGTACTTTAGAGTTCTGAAAAAAAATTTAACTCAAATACGCAAAATTTGTTCCTCAATAACCAGTTTGGTAAAAAAATAATAATTGTGATGCTAAGTAGTGTGCTTTTTGGTACTTTTAGGGTGTAATTTATGGTTAAGAAATTTTGTAACTATTCAAATAGGTAAAATTTGTTCCTCAATGAACCGTATGGTGAGAAAAACAATAATTTCGTGACAAAATACGTAAAGTGCGATGCTAAACAGTGTGTTTTGGGGGTACTTTAACTTTCTCAAATTTTTTTAACGATTTAAATATGCAAATCTCAATAACCGGTTTGGTGAAGAAAAAAAAACTGCGATGCTAAGTAGTGCTTTGGGGTACTTTTCGTGTGTTTTGGTGTAATTTATGGTTCAGAAATTTTTTAACTATTCAAATAGGTACAGTTTGTTCATCAATAACCAATATGGTGAAAAAATAATAATTTCATGACAAAATACACAAAGTGCGATGCTAAGCAATGTGTTTTGGGGGGTAATTTAACTGTTCAAATACACAAAATTTGTTCATCGATAACCGGTATGATGAAGAAAAAAATTAATTTTGTGATCAAATACGTAAAGTGCGATACTAAGTAGTGTGTTTTGGAGTGCTTTAGCATTTGGAAAAAAACAAATTAACTGTTCAAATACTCAAAGTTCGTTTCTCAATAACCAATTTGTTGAGAAAAAATTAATTTCGTGGAACTAACACGTGCAACTCACTCTTTATTAATTTCACCACTTTAAAAAAATTAATTTCTTTTTATACTTCTTTTCTTTATATTTTTTTGAACCATTAAAAAATTGTATTTATACTTCTTCTGCTTATATTTTTGAACCTGAAATATGTATTGAATTCATTTAGTTCGGTTACAAACAAATCACAAATATATTTTTTAAATTTTTAGGATTTACGGTTTATAGAAATAACTCATCTCTTCGTGTTTGGTTACATACATCATTATTTGGAGTTTCTTCGTTGTCTTGCAATATATAATATGCCATAGATACTTATTTCTGTGGGAGCATCAGTCACATTTACAAAAAAAAAAACCCCATCATGTTCTTTCAACTCTGTATAGGTGTTTCTATGTTATTGGTGGGTTTTATCCAACCCTACATGATACCCTTGTGTTTCACTTTCTATTTGTGTTTTCTTATTTATTTTGGTCATTTCGCACTAATGAAAATTAGAGACATACTTAAATTGGTGTTTATATTTTTATCTTTCTTTTTAATTCGAGTACCGCGTTGCAGCAATTATTTCTACGGAAACTTCAGCCATATTTACAATAGAATCCACAGTATCTTTCACCTTTGTATAGCTGCTACTATTTTAATGGTGGTTTTTATTAAAATTCTGTACACCTTTTCTTTTTATTATCTATGGATGTTAAATTTCAAGATGTTGGCTCACTAAATCCGGTAACTGAATCACCTTCTCCTCTTACGCGTTGTTTGTTATGTTTGGGATTTTAACATCTAAACACTTATCTATTGAATGTATGTATTGGTTGTAGGATATTTGCATTGCAATTTTTGTTACTTTATGTCTTAATTCTGATTCACTTTCATATTTAATCTGTCCCGTGCGTAGCACGGGTATGGAGACTAGTAATATATAAAGTTTCTCAAAAGAGTTACCCGCGTAAAATTTTATAGTAAAAATGGTATAATGTAAAATATGCTTAATAAAAACCATAAAGTAGTGGGGTTGCAAATGTCTTTCCTCCTAATAACATGTAAAATATTATTTGGTGTGTACAGAGGAGAGGACCCACATACACTTGAGAGGATTCAATTGAATCTCGAGAAAAAAAAAATCTGGTTACAACCCTATATATTTTTTATGAACCACCTGAAAAATTTAAATTGCAATACTATCTCAAGTTTTGCATCTATTTGCACTAATAACCCAAACTCCATTTAGCCCCCTCTCTCTCTCGACCTTCTTGACTGAAACTCTTAGTGATGTGTGCGTTTAAAAAATTTGAACACCCCGACCCCGGGTCTTGGGTCTGCCACTGTGTGTGTTTATATATATATATATATATAGTAAAAGTGTTTTACAAAAATCAAAAAAATAAAAATATAATATTTTATTTATGGTGAACTCAAAAAATGATATTCTGTTTTTTAAATGTATTCAATACAATTTTATATAGTATAATCAAATACTCTCAAATGACATTGTTATGTTTGACCACCTTTTACTATAAATTTTTTTGTGAGTGCTCAATGAGTATGGATCAGAATATCATCCCTAACTTTGTTAAAAACAGATGTAGGATCCTAGTATAACATCAAAATGAAAAAAAAAATCTTAAAATAATTTTTTAATTTATGATAACACGGATAAGTAGTAAAAATGTTTTACAAAACTTAACAAAAATCAAAATATAATATTTTATTTTTTGTGAACTACTTTATTTTTTTTATTAAATGTATTCAATACAATTATATATAATATAATTAAATACTGTCAAATGACATTATTATGTTTGACCAACATTTTATTATAAGAAACTTTATTTTTTAACTTAATCAATTCTCATATATATATATATATATATATATATATATAAGTGGGAGAGAACGTTAAAAGAATAGAATACCAATTGATGAAGTGAAAATCTCAGGAACAAATGTCTCATTCAATTCATACATTTATGCTCTTGCTATTTTTTGTCGTGTGTTTCAATAGTTCAGTTTCTAGTAGTGATTCATCTCCCAATGGGATCTCTCATCATCACCTAAACGAATCAAACATCAACATAATCGCCATTCTAATATCTAATGACTTGGGCTCAGCGATAGGCTCATCAGAATTCTACTTTACTAGTAGCTTTAGCCCAAATAGGATATATTTGAAACCAGGAGCATCTATTCCTTACTTAAGCAACTTCGAAGCCAAATTGGGTACTATGTGGTGGAATGGAATGTTTGCTGTTGTCGACCTATACTTACATATAGCAGAAGGAGACCATCGAAAGATCATGTGGTCAGTTAGAACAGATGGCATCTATCATAGTTGGGATAACATCAATTGGGATAGAAGGGCAATATGGACACATCATATATATTAATGATATTGTAATGCTCTGATTGTTTTCTTTCAAAAAAATATTAAATAAGAGAATGAGTTCTTAGTTTCTAAATATAATTGTTTTAGTTATAATGTTATGATATTTGTGTTAATTATTTGTCTTGCACAAAAATACTATCCTTATAACTAAGTTTTTTTGGTTTTTGGACTATTGCTGGCTATATATCCACGGAGTGTTTCAACGGTTTCAACGAAAAATTAATCTATGCTTGTGCTAGGAGAAATATTCGCACTTGGCAATACTGAGTTTGTCCACTGCGAGATTCAAACCCGGTAGCACCGGTAGATCACGGGTGTCCCAAGTTAGCGTATGCCAATATCCTTACAAAGTTTAAGTGTTAATTGTGCAAAATTGTCACTTAGAAAAAATTAAATATGATTTCATGGGTCCAAAGTGTCACGTATTGGTAAGATTTAAGCAATTTATTAAAAAAAATAGTTTTTACTTTAATGGCGACGACAAACAATTCATACTTGATCTCACGTATTTTTTTTTTGGTAAACTAAGATATCCTCCACGACGCTTGAGGAGATTGATTCTTTGAGTTATCGGAGATCTATTTAAGGAGTTGATCTCTTCCAACAAAAGTGTTTTTATGCACACCAACAATATTGAACCCAAGACCAAATAATTAAGGGACCTAAGTATGGATGAAAATTTGTTGTCTCCTATTTTCTGTCACATTTGTTGTCCCACCAATGAAATGAGGAATTGCAGAAGGGTTTGGGTGCATTCGGTGCAGTCGGTAAATATGTGTCTATCTCTCTCTTGATGTTTCTTATATTACTTTTGACATATTAAATAGGCTAAATAGCACTTTTGGTCATTTATCTTTGCTCCATATTTCACTTTGGTCCTTTATCCTTTTTTTGGTCCGTTTTGGTCATTTATCATTCATTTTCGTTTCACTTTGGTCCTTTATCTTTTTTTTTGTCCGTTTTGGTCATTTATCTTTCATTTTCGTTTCATTGTAGTCCCTCACGTTATTATTTAATTCAATTAAAACATTAAAACAATTAAAATAATTAAATTAATTCAATTAAAACAAATAAATAAATAAAACATAAAACCCACCGCCCCCCACCGTCCACCACCACCACCGTCAACCACCACCCACCACCACCACCTCCCACCACCACCCACCATTCTGTAAAACCCAAATTCGTTGTTCTCTCTCTCTCTGGTTCACCCCTCCCACCAACCACCTCCCCCCTCCCAAACCCAGATCTGGTTCGCCCCTCCACCACCACCGTGAACCCCTCCCACCCCCTTGCTGTTCTCTCTCTCTCTCTCTCTCTCTCTCTCTCTCTCTCTCTCTCTCTCTCTCTCTCTCTCTCTCTCTCTCTCTCTCTCTCTCTCTCTCTCTCTCTCTCTCTCTCTCTCTCTCTCTCTCTCTCTCTCTCTGCGCATCTTCATTTGCGTTGAACTCTTGCAAGCGTTGCTGTAAAATGAAGACGCAATCACAAATCAAAATCCAGAAATCCCAATTCGTTCAGATCTGGATCCAAACCCAGAATCGTTTCAAATCCATAATCATTTCGTTTTGTTTTATTTTTGTTTCCGATTTCATTTTTATTTTCGTTCTCGTTTTCAAATCTGGAATCGTTTCAAACCCCAATCGTTGAATCGTTTCGAATCTGGAATCGTTCTCGTTGAAGGAGAGAGAGACAGAGACGGATTTGCTGGAGAAACAAAAATGAAACCCAACAAGAATGAGAAGAACGTGCAGCAAGGGGGTGGTGGTTGACGGTGGTGGGTGGTGGTGGGGAGAAGAAGAAGAATATTGACAGTGAAGGGGGTGGTGGTGGACGGTGGGGGGTGGGTTTTATGTTTAATCTATTTATTTGTTTTAATTGAATTAATTTAATTGTTTTAATTGTTTTTATATTTTAATTGAATTAAATAATAACGTGAGGGACCAAAATGAAACGAAAATGAAAGATAAAGGACCAAAACGGACCAAAAAAAAGATAAAGGACCAAAGTGAAACGAAAATGAAAGATGAAGGACCAAAACGGAACAAAAAAAAGATAGAGGACCAAACTGAAATCTAGAGCAAAGATAAAGGACCAAAAGTGCTATTTAGCCTATTAAATATTGAAAGGTTCAGATTAAAACTAAATGCATTTACGGTTCAGATTGTCTAAATGCGCCAAATGCACCCAAACCCGACTACACTGAAACTTGATCCATGAAATGACCATGAAATGATGCCAAGTCATTAATAATGCCACGTCACACTTAATAAGAGTAATACTACAACGGATGCAAAACGTTAGCGTTAACACCACCGTCAATGTGAAACCAAGAATTCGCCCACAACATCATCCCACAACTGTCTCGCCAATCGTCTTCCAGCCACCGTCTGTTAACAAGCCGATGAATGCTTCAACGCCGGCATTATCCTGTGCCTCTCGAACACTTTCCTCCGCCCACAGTGACGGCATGTCTCTTCACCTCCTCTATTCTGCCCCGACGAAGTGATTGAACCCATAACGCTAGACTGTCTCGAACCCATTTTATACCAACTCCTCGTATGGAGAAACGGTTTCTAAAAGTCTCTCGCATCTCCACTCTCTTCCCTAGAACTCATTCTCGCCTTCAAAGAGTTTAACTTTAGTAGAAACAGTGTTAGCTTGATGGTGTTTGTGAAAATGTCCCAGAGAGTTCAAAACTTTAGAACTCATTATATCTTGTATTTTTTGGCTTCTTTAGTGGATGCAAATTCATTGATATTATTATTCTAATTGTCCTTCGCTACTTCAAAGCCACATACATTCCATTCTACTTCATATTTTGCAGGCACTCGGATATCACGACACTGTCTTGCAGTTAAATTCCATTATGGCATATGATGCAATATGGATATAATCTGCAAAGCTTTGTTGTTAGCTCTGCAATGCATTATTATGCATTTATGCAGAATTGGAATTCAACTGCAATATGGATATAATCTGCAAAGCTTTGGACTGATTATTTTTGTTTCGAGGAAGACATTTGAAATGTTAGAAATACAGTATGATTTGACATAATGTTCATGACCAAAGTTTAATCGATAAATTGTAAGTTATATCGTTCTAAATAAAACGCATATTATAATGCAATAAACATTCTTTTTTCGTAGGCTATAATGCAATAGACATAAATCAATTGAATCAAACACCTAAATACTTTGTTCAAAGTGATAACATGAATATATTTGATAATATCTACACAACGTTTGACCTATGTGTAGCTCATGATAAGATTATTTCTTCGTAATGACTCATGCGTATAATATATAAAGTTTCTCAAAAGAGTTACCCGCGTAAAATTTTATAGTAAAAATGGTATAATGTAAAATATGCTTTCAAATAGGTACAGTTTGTTCATCAATAACCAATATGGTGAAAAAATAATAATTTCATGACAAAATACACAAAGTGCGATGCTAAGCAATGTGTTTTGGAGGTAATTTAACTGTTCAAATACACAAAATTTGTTCATCGATAACCGGTATGATGAAGAAAAAAATTAGTTTTGTGATCAAATACGTAAAGTGCGATACTAAGTATTGTGTTTTGGAGTGCTTTAGCATTTGGAAAAAAACAAATTAACTGTTCAAACACTCAAAGTTCGTTTCTCAATAACCAAAATGTACCTATTTGAGTAGATAAAAAATTTCTGAACCATAAATTACACCAAAACACACGAAAAGTACCGCAAAGCACTACTTAGCATCGCAATTTTTTTCTTCACCAAACCGGTTATTGAGATTTGCATATTTAAATCTTTAAAAAAATTTGAGAACGTTAAAGTACCCCAAAACACACTGATTAGCATCGCACTTTACATATTTTGTCACGAAATTATTGTTTTTCTCACCATACGGATCATTGAGGAACAAAATTTACCTATTTGAATAGTTAAAAAAATTCTTAACCATAAATTACACCCTGAAAGTACCCAAAAGCACACTACTTAGCATCACAATTATTTTTTTTTTACCAAACTGGTTATTGAGTAACAAATTTTGCGTATTTGAGTTAAATTTTTTTCAGAACTCTAAAGTACCCCAAAACACATTGCTTAGCATCGTACTTTATGTATTTTATCACGAAATTTTTTTTTTTCACCAAAGTGGTTATTGAAGAACAAACTTTGCGTATATAAACAGTTAAATTTTTTTCTGAACCATAAAGTACACCAAAACACACTGTTTAGCATCTCAGTTTTCGTATTTTGTCATATTTGAACATCTAAGTTTTTCTCCTACACATAAAGTACTACTTAAAATACATAATAAAAAGCTAGCATTTTGGGTGCGGAATGCCGACTAAAGAGTAACTACAGGATGGCATCCGCATATAATATAAGACTTTAAAAATTAAGAAAATTAAAACATAAAAAAAAGAAAGAAAAAAAGTAAAAAGGCTGAAGTTTGGCGCCAATCACCACGGTACTTGCATATATGATAGGAGACGTTACTCGTATATATGATAGAGATGAGTTATTTTTATAAACCGTAAATCCTAAAAATTTAAAAAATTTATTTGTGATTTGTTAGTAACCGAACTAAATGAATTCAATACATATTTCAGGTTCAAAAATATAAGGAGAAGAAGTATAAATACAATTTTTTAATGGTTCAAAAATATAAAGAAAAGAAGTATTAAAAGAAATTAATTTTTTAAAGTGGTGAAATTAATAAAGAGTGAGTTGCACGTGTTAGTGTCACGAAATTAATTGGGGGTAATTTAACTGTTCAAATACACAAAATTTGTTCATCGATAACCGATATGATGAAGAAAAAATTAGTTTTGTGATAAAATACGTAAAGTGCGATACTAAGTATTGTGTTTTGGAGTGCTTTAGCATTTGGAAAAAAACAAATTAACTGTTGAAATACTCAAAGTTCGTTTCTCAATAACCAATTTGTTGAAAAAAAAATTAATTTCGTGACACTAACACGTGCAACTCACTCTTTATTAATTTCACCACTTTAAAAAATTATTTCTTTTTATACTTCTTTTCTTTATATTTTTTTGAACCATATTTTTTTGAACCATTAAAAAATTGTATTTATACTTCTTCTCCTTATTTATTGAACTTGAAATATGTATTGAATTCATTTAGTTCGGTTACTAACAAATCACAAATAAATTTTTTAAATTTTTAGGATTTACGGTTTATAGAAATAACTCATCTCTATCATATATACGAGTACCGTCTCCTATCATATATGCGAGTACCGTGGTGATTGGCGCCAAACTTCAGCCTTTTTACTTTTTTTTCCTTTTTTTTTATGTTTTAATTTTCTTAATTTTTAAAGTCTTATATTATATGCGGATGCCATCCTGCAGTTACTCTTTAGTCGGCATTCCGCACCCAAAATGCCAGCTTTTTTTTTTATGTATTTTAAGTAGTACTTTATGTGTAGGAGAAAAATTTAGATGTTCAAATATGACAAAATACGAAAAGTGTTATGCTAAACAGTGTGTTTTGGTGTACTTTATGGTTCAGAACAAATTTTAATTGTTCATATACGCAAAGTTTGTTCTTCAATAACCACTTTGGTGAAAAAAATAATAATTTTTCGTGATAAAATACATAAAGTACGATGCTAAGCAATGTGTTTTGGGGTACTTTAGAGTTCTGAAAAAAAATTTAACTCAAATACGCAAAATTTGTTCCTCAATAACCAGTTTGGTAAAAAAATAATAATTGTGATGCTAAGTAGTGTGCTTTTTGGTACTTTTAGGGTGTAATTTATGGTTAAGAAATTTTGTAACTATTCAAATAGGTAAAATTTGTTCCTCAATGAACCGTATGGTGAGAAAAACAATAATTTCGTGACAAAATACGTAAAGTGCGATGCTAAACAGTGTGTTTTGGGGGTACTTTAACTTTCTCAAATTTTTTTAACGATTTAAATATGCAAATCTCAATAACCGGTTTGGTGAAGAAAAAAAAACTGCGATGCTAAGTAGTGCTTTGGGGTACTTTTCGTGTGTTTTGGTGTAATTTATGGTTCAGAAATTTTTTAACTATTCAAATAGGTACAGTTTGTTCATCAATAACCAATATGGTGAAAAAATAATAATTTCATGACAAAATACACAAAGTGCGATGCTAAGCAATGTGTTTTGGGGGGTAATTTAACTGTTCAAATACACAAAATTTGTTCATCGATAACCGGTATGATGAAGAAAAAAATTAATTTTGTGATCAAATACGTAAAGTGCGATACTAAGTAGTGTGTTTTGGAGTGCTTTAGCATTTGGAAAAAAACAAATTAACTGTTCAAATACTCAAAGTTCGTTTCTCAATAACCAATTTGTTGAGAAAAAATTAATTTCGTGGCACTAACACGTGCAACTCACTCTTTATTAATTTCACCACTTTAAAAAAATTAATTTCTTTTTATACTTCTTTTCTTTATATTTTTTTGAACCATTAAAAAATTGTATTTATACTTCTTCTGCTTATATTTTTGAACCTGAAATATGTATTGAATTCATTTAGTTCGGTTACAAACAAATCACAAATATATTTTTTAAATTTTTAGGATTTACGGTTTATAGAAATAACTCATCTCTTCGTGTTTGGTTACATACATCATTATTTGGAGTTTCTTCGTTGTCTTGCAATATATAATATGCCATAGATACTTATTTCTGTGGGAGCATCAGTCACATTTACAAAAAAAAAAACCCCATCATGTTCTTTCAACTCTGTATAGGTGTTTCTATGTTATTGGTGGGTTTTATCCAACCCTACATGATACCCTTGTGTTTCACTTTCTATTTGTGTTTTCTTATTTATTTTGGTCATTTCGCACTAATGAAAATTAGAGACATACTTAAATTGGTGTTTATATTTTTATCTTTCTTTTTAATTCGAGTACCGCGTTGCAGCAATTATTTCTACGGGAACTTCAGCCATATTTACAATAGAATCCACAGTATCTTTCACCTTTGTATAGCTGCTACTATTTTAATGGTGGTTTTTATTAAAATTCTGTACACCTTTTCTTTTTATTATCTATGGATGTTAAATTTCAAGATGTTGGCTCACTAAATCCGGTAACTGAATCACCTTCTCCTCTTACGCGTTGTTTGTTATGTTTGGGATTTTAACATCTAAACACTTATCTATTGAATGTATGTATTGGTTGTAGGATATTTGCATTGCAATTTTTGTTACTTTATGTCTTAATTCTGATTCACTTTCATATTTAATCTGTCCCGTGCGTAGCACGGGTATGGAGACTAGTAATATATAAAGTTTCTCAAAAGAGTTACCCGCGTAAAATTTTATAGTAAAAATGGTATAATGTAAAATATGCTTAATAAAAACCATAAAGTAGTGGGGTTGCAAATGTCTTTCCTCCTAATAACATGTAAAATATTATTTGGTGTGTACAGAGGAGAGGACCCACATACACTTGAGAGGATTCAATTGAATCTCGAGCAAAAAAAAAATCTGGTTACAACCCTATATATTTTTTATGAACCACCTGAAAAATTTAAATTGCAATACTATCTCAAGTTTTGCATCTATTTGCACTAATAACCCAAACTCCATTTAGCCCCCTCTCTCTCTCGACCTTCTTGACTGAAACTCTTAGTGATGTGTGCGTTTAAAAAATTTGAACACCCCGACCCCGGGTCTTGGGTCTGCCACTGTGTGTGTTTATATATATATATATATATATATATATATATATATAGTAAAAGTGTTTTACAAAAATCAAAAAAATAAAAATATAATATTTTATTTATGGTGAACTCAAAAAATGATATTCTGTTTTTTAAATGTATTCAATACAATTTTATATAGTATAATCAAATACTCTCAAATGACATTGTTATGTTTGACCACCTTTTACTATAAATTTTTTTGTGAGTGCTCAATGAGTATGGATCAGAATATCATCCCTAACTTTGTTAAAAACAGATGTAGGATCCTAGTATAACATCAAAATGAAAAAAAAAATCTTAAAATAATTTTTTAATTTATGATAACACGGATAAGTAGTAAAAATGTTTTACAAAACTTAACAAAAATCAAAATATAATATTTTATTTTTTGTGAACTACTTTATTTTTTTTATTAAATGTATTCAATACAATTATATATAATATAATTAAATACTGTCAAATGACATTATTATGCTTGACCAACATTTTATTATAAGAAACTTTATTTTTTAACTTAATCAATTCTCATATATATATATATATATATATATATATAAGTGGGAGAGAACGTTAAAAGAATAGAATACCAATTGATGAAGTGAAAATCTCAGGAACAAATGTCTCATTCAATTCATACATTTATGCTCTTGCTATTTTTTGTCGTGTGTTTCAATAGTTCAGTTTCTAGTAGTGATTCATCTCCCAATGGGATCTCTCATCATCACCTAAACGAATCAAACATCAACATAATCGCCATTCTAATATCTAATGACTTGGGCTCAGCGATAGGCTCATCAGAATTCTACTTTACTAGTAGCTTTAGCCCAAATAGGATATATTTGAAACCAGGAGCATCTATTCCTTACTTAAGCAACTTCGAAGCCAAATTGGGTACTATGTGGTGGAATGGAATGTTTGCTGTTGTCGACCTATACTTACATATAGCAGAAGGAGACCATCGAAAGATCATGTGGTCAGTTAGAACAGATGGCATCTATCATAGTTGGGATAACATCAATTGGGATAGAAGGGCAATATGGACACATCATATATATTAATGATATTGTAATGCTCTGATTGTTTTCTTTCAAAAAAATATTAAATAAGAGAATGAGTTCTTAGTTTCTAAATATAATTGTTTTAGTTATAATGTTATGATATTTGTGTTAATTATTTGTCTTGCACAAAAATAATATCCTTATAACTAAGTTTTTTTGGTTTTTGGACTATTGCTGGCTATATATCCACGGAGTGTTTCAACGGTTTCAACGAAAAATTAATCTATGCTTGTGCTAGGAGAAATATTCGCACTTGGCAATACTGAGTTTGTCCACTGCGAGATTCAAACCCGGTAGCACCGGTAGATCACGGGTGTCCCAAGTTAGCGTATGCCAATATCCTTACAAAGTTTAAGTGTTAATTGTGCAAAATTGTCACTTAGAAAAAATTAAATATGATTTCATGGGTCCAAAGTGTCACGTATTGGTAAGATTTAAGCAATTTATTAAAAAAAATAGTTTTTACTTTAATGGCGACGACAAACAATTCATACTTGATCTCACGTATTTTTTTTTTGGTAAACTAAGATATCCTCCACGACGCTTGAGGAGATTGATTCTTTGAGTTATCGGAGATCTATTTAAGGAGTTGATCTCTTCCAACAAAAGTGTTTTTATGCACACCAACAATATTGAACCCAAGACCAAATAATTAAGGGACCTAAGTATGGATGAAAATTTGTTGTCTCCTATTTTCTGTCACATTTGTTGTCCCACCAATGAAATGAGGAATTGCAGAAGGGTTTGGGTGCATTCGGTGCAGTCGGTAAATATGTGTCTATCTCTCTCTTGATGTTTCTTATATTACTTTTGACATATTAAATAGGCTAAATAGCACTTTTGGTCATTTATCTTTGCTCCATATTTCACTTTGGTCCTTTATCCTTTTTTTGGTCCGTTTTGGTCATTTATCATTCATTTTCGTTTCACTTTGGTCCTTTATCTTTTTTTTTGTCCGTTTTGGTCATTTATCTTTCATTTTCGTTTCATTGTAGTCCCTCACGTTATTATTTAATTCAATTAAAACATTAAAACAATTAAAATAATTAAATTAATTCAATTAAAACAAATAAATAAATAAAACATAAAACCCACCGCCCCCCACCGTCCACCACCACCACCGTCAACCACCACCCACCACCACCACCTCCCACCACCACCCACCATTCTGTAAAACCCAAATTCGTTGTTCTCTCTCTCTCTGGTTCACCCCTCCCACCAACCACCTCCCCCCTCCCAAACCCAGATCTGGTTCGCCCCTCCACCACCACCGTGAACCCCTCCCACCCCCTTGCTGTTCTCTCTCTCTCTCTCTCTCTCTCTCTCTCTCTCTCTCTCTCTCTCTCTCTCTCTCTCTCTCTCTCTCTCTCTCTCTCTCTCTCTCTCTCTCTCTCTCTCTCTCTCTGCGCATCTTCATTTGCGTTGAACTCTTGCAAGCGTTGCTGTAAAATGAAGACGCAATCACAAATCAAAATCCAGAAATCCCAATTCGTTCAGATCTGGATCCAAACCCAGAATCGTTTCAAATCCATAATCATTTCGTTTTGTTTTATTTTTGTTTCCGATTTCATTTTTATTTTCGTTCTCGTTTTCAAATCTGGAATCGTTTCAAACCCCAATCGTTGAATCGTTTCGAATCTGGAATCGTTCTCGTTGAAGGAGAGAGAGACAGAGACGGATTTGCTGGAGAAACAAAAATGAAACCCAACAAGAATGAGAAGAACGTGCAGCAAGGGGGTGGTGGTTGACGGTGGTGGGTGGTGGTGGGGAGAAGAAGAAGAATATTGACAGTGAAGGGGGTGGTGGTGGACGGTGGGGGGTGGGTTTTATGTTTAATCTATTTATTTGTTTTAATTGAATTAATTTAATTGTTTTAATTGTTTTTATATTTTAATTGAATTAAATAATAACGTGAGGGACCAAAATGAAACGAAAATGAAAGATAAAGGACCAAAACGGACCAAAAAAAAGATAAAGGACCAAAGTGAAACGAAAATGAAAGATGAAGGACCAAAACGGAACAAAAAAAAGATAGAGGACCAAACTGAAATCTAGAGCAAAGATAAAGGACCAAAAGTGCTATTTAGCCTATTAAATATTGAAAGGTTCAGATTAAAACTAAATGCATTTACGGTTCAGATTGTCTAAATGCGCCAAATGCACCCAAACCCGACTACACTGAAACTTGATCCATGAAATGACCATGAAATGATGCCAAGTCATTAATAATGCCACGTCACACTTAATAAGAGTAATACTACAACGGATGCAAAACGTTAGCGTTAACACCACCGTCAATGTGAAACCAAGAATTCGCCCACAACATCATCCCACAACTGTCTCGCCAATCGTCTTCCAGCCACCGTCTGTTAACAAGCCGATGAATGCTTCAACGCCGGCATTATCCTGTGCCTCTCTATTAGATATATAGCTTGGTAGTTATTGTTAGTTTGTTAGGTAATTCGGTTAGAGTTAGTTTTATAGTTACTAGTTTGTTACATATTAGTTAGGTGAGATTGGATCTATATATATAAGGTCAAACTCTCATTGTAATCAATCACCTTTTGTAATCAATCACCTTTTGTATCGATTTCATTTTGATGAATATTAGAGTCTCTTAATCTTTTCTCTCTTATCTTCCATGGATACCATATCCTTCAATATGGTATCAAAGCAAATATGGTATCCTCCATGAAGATTGCTTCCGTTGCACTTCACTATAGGTTCTTTATTTTTCTTTAATCAATTTCATTTTTGTTTCAAGTTCATTTTACTTTCATTCTTTCTTCTTCTCGGTGTCTCTCTAATCTTTTCTATGTTCTTGTCTAATATGTGATTCTTTGCATTTGTGATTCCTCATTCGCGACTTTCGTATCTTCATATCGCAATTTTCCTTGATTGCTCTTTTGCGTTTTGCAATTTCTGAGTTTGTGATTCTCCATTGCGTTTGCATTTTCGATTTCACATGCTTTTTGCTTTCCTCTCTGTGAATCGTTCTTGAGTCCGATTTCATCTCAGTTTCGTTCTTCAATTATTGTTCGAAACTCCTCCTATTTTTGTTGTGGTCTTTGGTTTTGCTCTTCAATTCATGTTCAAAATCTCTTCAATTCTTGACCGTTTTCTCCTTCCTCTCTCGCTTCTTTGAGAGTGTGTCTATTTCTGCAACTTTCCTTCTCCAATTCGATTCTTGAAGTCTCTAAATTTCTTTCAACTCGTTTTGCGATTCTTGCAGTTCTGTTTTGCGATTCTGCTTCATTGTCCTCCTTTCATTTGTTTTTTTGATGATTGTGATCGGAAGCGGAGTTCCAATTTCATTTTGGATCGAGTTTCGATTTCATTTTCGATCTTGAATCCGATTTATTTTTCGATTTTGGTTAGTCGCTGTTCTTCGGGTTCTGAGTCGTTCTCCGCAAACCATCGCTTTTCTCCTTCATCTTGAAACGATTCTAATCTTGAATCGCTTCCTATTTCTGTTTTAACTCTTGATTGCAAATTTGATTTCAATTGCGTTCTCCTCTTTTTGTTCGTTTCTCGTACAGTTCATCGATTTCGATTTCCTGTATCGTTTTTTCTTGACCTTTCCTCTTCATTTGGAAAATGAATTTTCATCTTAACCTCCTTCGACCTCTGACCTGTTACTCTTTTGCATTTCTTTGCGGGCTTGTATTACGGTGATGTCGTTCTATGTCCTTCTGAGCGACGGCGTGGCGGTGCAATGGCGTGCGTTTTGTCATCGTCCTTTTTCAGTTCTGATATCATTGCAATCTCTCGTGTGCTTTTCTGCATTTCAGTGCGTTATCAAAATCAGCCATGCGGATTCTGTTCATGTCGCCAATGTTCTGGTGTTCATCTTTGTGCAATTATTTACCAAACAACATTCAAGTTGTTTGATGAAATGCCTCAAAGAGATATCCAAGCTTGTGTAAGTGATTCAAGCATGCCACCGAACTCATGAGATTGTTCACGATAAACTGATGCATAGAGGTTACTTTTATTTCTTGAAGCCTTTTTTTGGCCACCTCGAATGTTAGTATGAAGGGAATAATTTGGCTTGGAATCACCGAAAATTGGAAGTGGTGGAAATTGTGCTCTTTTGGTTGTTATAACCCCTTATATCATCATATGATTTTGGCATCGTGTCTCTGGTCTCAGCTCAGAATAATCTCAGATGAGTAAACACCTCTTGGTTCTACTTTATGCTTTTGAACATTTGAGATGACGTGGTTCTACTTTATGTTTATGTACGCCAATCAGCAGTTCAGATTGATCTTCTGAAAATTTCAGTTTTGATCTTGCTTACCTGTTAGTTGGTAATTAATGCTCTTTGAAGATAAATTTGCTTATTAGCTCCATGTTGTTGTGGATTCTATCTTTGTCTATGATGGTTTAAAAAGCAGTAATATCAAAAACTGTTTATCATTGATACTATGTTGGTTCAAGTTTGGATTTATGCATGATGCATCCAATGTTACCAACAAGTTCATTGCCAGCCTTCTACTTGGTTGTGGCGGCAATTATTAGTACTTGTTCTGTCAGCACCTGGTGGTTTCATTGGATTTTTGGTTGCTTTGACCATCTACATGAGTCTAAGAGAGTTTGCTGGCTTCTTGAGGATTGGTACTAGATGAGGACCATGGGAGTTCCTCAGGAATTGATTACTCTATGCAAGCTTATGTTTGGCCCTCCAATTGGTTGTAGATTTTTTTGCCGTTGTATTCCCGGCATTTTCATTGTAATTTTCTTTTGTCTTGATGTATTTTTCTATTGTTCATGTCAAGCTAGAAGTGTTGTGAATAACTTCTAGCTTGCGGGGGACTATTAGATATATAGCTTGGTAGTTATTGTTAGTTTGTTAGGTAATTCGGTTAGAGTTAGTTTTATAGTTACTAGTTTGTTACATATTAGTTAGGTGAGATTGGATCTATATATATAAGGTCAAACTCTCATTGTAATCAATCACCTTTTGTAATCAATCACCTTTTGTATCGATTTCATTTTGATGAATATTAGAGTCTCTTAATCTTTTCTCTCTTATCTTCCATGGATACCATATCCTTCAATACTCTCGAACACTTTCCTCCGCCCACAGTGACGGCATGTCTCTTCACTAGGGCTGTTCAAATGAACTATTAAACTGAACCGAACTGTCAAACCGAACCGAACTAAACTGTTTCGAACTGAACTTTAAGAAACAGTTCAGAACCGAACTGGGATTTTTGACCCAGTTCACTAACTGAATTGTGAAGTTCAGTTCAGTTCGCTAACTGAACGAACTGTTTACTCCTAATAACTAATGGCTGCTGAATTGGAAGCAAAAAGAGGTCAGGCGCGGACGGAGGGGGAGGGTGAGGTTGCCGAAGAAGAAACGTGGAGAGGTCACGAGGGACCCAACCATTAGCTTATTATTTACCATTCTTATAGTAAATATCTTGTTTTTATTTGATACTAATTTATTTAATTATTGTTTCTGAAAGTATGGGCAGGGAAAGTCTACTGCCAGGTTACGTCAATTCCATTATGTCAGATGGCATGTGAACTGTTTCTCCTTCAGTAAAGCCTGTGAACTCTATAAAGCTAGTTGACGTCAATTCATTAAATTTATTTATTGATTTGGTCATATCTTGGAGACAGTTTAGGCAAATTCCACGACATCTCCTCTTTCAGTTTTTTTAATATAGAACGGTTTAGTTAACGGTTCAGATAGTTTGATAAACAGTTCGGCTGAAAGGTTCGAAAATAATAGTTTACAGTTCATATATAAAGTTTCCTTTTTTAATCAATTCGGTTCGAAATTTGAACTGGCGAACTGAACCATTAAAACAGTTCAGTTCGGTTCGGCGAACCACAAATGCAGTTCTGTTTGGTTCAGCCGAACTGTTTAATCAGTTTGGTTTAGTTCAGTTCGGTTCTCTTTGTTAACCGAACCATGAACAGCCCTACTCTTCACCTCCTCTATTCTGCCCCGACGAAGTGATTGAACCCATAACGCTAGACTGTCTCGAACCCATTTTATACCAACTCCTCGTATGGAGAAACGGTTTCTAAAAGTCTCTCGCATCTCCACTCTCTTCCCTAGAACTCATTCTCGCCTTCAAAGAGTTTAACTTTAGTAGAAACAGTGTTAGCTTGATGGTGTTTGTGAAAATGTCCCAGAGAGTTCAAAACTTTAGAACTCATTATATCTTGTATTTTTTGGCTTCTTTAGTGGATGCAAATTCATTGATATTATTATTCTAATTGTCCTTCGCTACTTCAAAGCCACATACATTCCATTCTACTTCATATTTTGCAGGCACTCGGATATCACGACACTGTCTTGCAGTTAAATTCCATTATGGCATATGATGCAATATGGATATAATCTGCAAAGCTTTGTTGTTAGCTCTGCAATGCATTATTATGCATTTATGCAGAATTGGAATTCAACTGCAATATGGATATAATCTGCAAAGCTTTGGACTGATTATTTTTGTTTCGAGGAAGACATTTGAAATGTTAGAAATACAGTATGATTTGACATAATGTTCATGACCAAAGTTTAATCGATAAATTGTAAGTTATATCGTTCTAAATAAAACGCATATTATAATGCAATAAACATTCTTTTTTCGTAGGCTATAATGCAATAGACATAAATCAATTGAATCAAACACCTAAATACTTTGTTCAAAGTGATAACATGAATATATTTGAAAATATCTACACAACGTTTGACCTATGTGTAGCTCATGATAAGATTATTTCTTCGTAATGACTCATGCGTATAATATATAAAGTTTCTCAAAAGAGTTACCCGCGTAAAATTTTATAGTAAAAATGGTATAATGTAAAATATGCTTAATAAAAATCATAAAGTAGTAGGGTTGCAAATGTCTTTCCTCCTAATAACATGTCTTTCCTCCACATACACTTGAGAGGATTTAGTTGAATCTCGAGCAAAAAAAAAATTCTGGTTACAAGTCTATATATTTTTTTTGAACCACCTGAAAAATTTAGATTGCAATACTATCTCAAGTTTTGCATCTATTTGCATTAAAGACCCAAACTCCATTTAGCCCCCTCTCTCTCTCGACCTTCTTGGCTGAAACTCTTAGTGATGTGTGCGTTTAAAAAATTTGAACACCCCGACCCCGGGGTCCTGGGTCCGCCACTGTGTGTGTTTATATATATATATATATATATATATATATATATATATATATATATAGTAAAAGTGTTTTACAAAAACTAACAAAATAAAAATATAATATTTTATTTATGGTGAACTCAAAAAATGATATTTTTTTTAAATGTATTCAATACAATTTTATATAGTATAATCAAATACTGTCAAATAACATTGTTATGTTTGACCACCTTTTACTATAAATTTTTTTGCGAGTGCTCAATGAGTATGGGTCAGAATGTCATCCCTAACTTTGTTAAAAACAGATGTAGGATCCTAGTATAACATCAAAATAAAAAAAATCTTAAAATAAAATTTTAATATATGATAACACGGATAAGTAGTAAAAATGTTTTACAAAACTTAACAAAAATCAAAATATAATATTTTATTTTTTCTGAACTACTTTATTATTTTTTAATTTAATGTATTCAATACAATTATATATAATATAATTAAATACTGTCAAATGATATTATTATGTTTGACCAACCTTTTATTATAACAAACCTTATTTTTTAACTTAATCAATTCTCATATATATATATATATATATATATATATATATATATATATATATATATATATATATATATAAGTGGGAGAGAACGTTAAAACAATACCAATTGATGAAGTGAAAATCTCACGAACAAATGTCTCATTCAATTCATACATTTCTGCTCTTGCTATTTTTTGTTGTGTGTTTCAATAGTTCAGTTTCTAGTAGTGATTCATCTCCCACTGGGATCTCTCATCATCACCTAAACGAATCAAACATCAACATAATCGCCATTCTAATATCTAATGACTTGGGCTCAGCGATAGGCTCATCAGAATTCTACTTTACTAGTAGCTTTAGCCCAAATAGGATATATTTGAAACCAGGAGCATCTATTCCTTACTTAAGCAACTTCGAAGCCAAATTGGGTACTATGTGGTGGAATGGAATGTTTGCTGTTGTCGACCTATACTTACATATCGCAGAAGGAGACCATCGAAAGATCATGTGGTCAGTTAGAACAGATGGCATCTATCATAGTTGGGATAACATCAATTGGGATAGAAGGGCAATATGGACACATCATATATATTAATGATATTGTAATGCTCTGATTGTTTTCTTTCAAAAAATATTAAATAAGAGAATGAATTCTCAGTTTCTAAATATAATTGTTTTAGTTATAATGTTATGATATTTGTGTTAATTATTTGTCTTGCACAAAAATACTATCCTTATAACTAATTTTTTTTGGTTTTTGGACTATTGCTGGCTATATATCCACAGAGTGTTTCATCGGTTTCAACGAAAGATTAATCTATGCTTGTGCTAGGAGAAATATTCGCACTTGGCAATACCGAGTTTGTCCACTGCGAGATTCAAACCCGATAGCACCGGTAGATCACGGGTGTCCCAAGTTAGCGTATGCCAATATCCTTACTAAGTTTAAGTGTTAATTGTGCAAAATTGTCACTTAGAAAAAATTAAATATGATTTCATGGGTCCAAAGTGTCACATATTGGTAAGATTTTAGCAATTTATTAAAAAAAATAGTTTTTACTTTGATGGCGACGACAAGCAATTCATACTTGATCTCGCGTATTTTATTTTTGGTAAACTAAGATATCCTCCACGACGACTGAGGAGATTGATTCTTTGAGTTATCAGAGATCTATTTAAGGAGTTGATCTCTTCCAACAAATGTATTTTTATGCACACCAACCATTGATTGAACCCAAGACCAAATAATTAAGGGACCTATGTATGGATGAAAATCTGTTGTCTCCTATTTTCTGTCACATTTGTTGTCCCACCAATGAAATGAGGAATTGCAGTCGGGTTTGGGTGCATTCGCGCGGTGCAGTTGGTAAATATGTGTCTATCTCTCTCTTGATGTTTTTTATATTGTTTTTGACATATTAAATATTGGGAGGTTCAGATTAAAACTAAATGCATTTAACGGTTCAGATTCTCTAAATGCGCCGAATGCACCCAAACCCGGCTACACTGAAACTTGATCTCTTCCAACAAAAATGTTTTTATGTATACCGACCATTGATTGAACCCAAGACCAAATAATTAAGGGACCTAAGTATGGATGAAAATCTGTTGTCTCCTATTTTCTGTCACATTTGTTGTCCCACCAATGAAATGAGGAATTGCAGTCGGGTTTGGGTGCATTCGGTGCAGTTGGTAAATATGTGTCTATCTCTCTCTTGATGTTTTTTATATTCTTTTTGACATATTAAATATTGGAAGGTTTAGATTAAAACTAAATGCATTTAACGGTTCAGATTCTCTAAATGCGCCGAATGCACCCAAACCCTAGGGGTGTCAAAATGGATGGATCGGATGGATTTGGATTATAATTGATGGATTGAAGAAAATCCATTTATCCATTTATATCCATTAAAATTGTGTCAAAAAAATCCAATCCAATCCATCCGTTTACAAAAAAATTCATCCAATTCAGCCATTTGCAAGTTTTTTATGGATGGATATCCAATCCATCCACTAATATGTTTAAAATATAAACAAATCTTTTGATAAAAAAATCTTTTGAGTCAAAAAAAATTTTTAATTTTTTTTTTGCAGAAATTGAATTTATTATCATTTTTTGACAAAATTGAATTTTTTAGATTTATAAATATATATATATATATATAATATAATATATAAATATATATTTATATATGTGGTGGTGGCGGGGGCGGCCGGCGGCGGAGATCCGGCAGCCGGCGAGGCGGCCGACGACGGAGTTCCGACGGTGGTTTCGGCAGCGGCGCTCCGGCGGTCGGTGGTGGTTCTTGCGGCGGCCGGCGGTGGATTTGTTAAAAAAAGTATTTAGAAAAGTATTTTTATAATTATGCAATGGATTTGTTAAAAAAAATTAATTATACAATGGATTTTGATTTGGTAGTTATTGTAATCCAATAGATTTAGAAAATATAATGGATGGATCACAACCATCCACAAAATCAAACGGATGGATTCAATCCAATCCATTAATATTTTTTTTTGTAATAGATGGATTGGATGGATTTTGTTATGGATAGACCGAATATCCGGTGGACAAATGGACAATTTTGACATCCCTACCAAACCCGAGTGCACTGAAACTTGATCCATGAAATGATGCCAAGTCATTAATAATGCCACGTCACACTTAATAAGAGTAATACCACAACGGATGCAAAACGTTAGCGTTAACACCACCGTCAATGTGAAACCAAGAATTCGCCCACAACATCATCCCACAACTGTCTCGCCAATCGTCTTCCAGCCACCGTCTGTTAACAAGCCGATGAATGCTTCAACGCCGGCACTATCCTGTGCCTCTCGAACACTTTCCTCCGCCCACAGTGACGGCATGTCTCTTCACCTCCTCTATTTTGCCCCGACGAAGTGATTGAACCCATAACGCTAGACTGTCTCGAACCCATTTTATACCAACTTCTCGTATGGAGAAACGGTTTCTAAAGGTTTCTCGCATCTCCACTCTCTTCCCTACAACTCATTCTCGCCTTCAAAGAGTTTAACTTTAGTAGAAACGGTGTTAGCTTGATGGTGTTTGTGAAAATGTCCCAGAGAGTTTAAAACTTTAGAACTCATTATATCTTGTATTTTTTGGCTTCTTTAGTGGATGCAAATTCATTGATATTATTATTCTAATTGTCCTTTGCTACTTCAAAGCCACATACATTCCATTCTACTTCATATTTTGCATGCACTCGGATATCACGACACTGTCTTGCAGTTAAATGGCTTCCGGAAATACTTCTTTCTGAGGTATTGCCGGAAAACCCATATTTCTGCCTTCCGGAAATATGTGTATTTCCGGAAATTTTTAAAAAAAAAAAAAATTAAGGGGATTTTGGGGATTTAGCGCAAAAGGAGGTACAAAAAAAACACCCTAATATGTAAAATATTATTTGGTGTGTGTACAGAGGAGGACCAACATGTTGGATTCAATTGATCACTGTACAATTGATTTACACTTGAATGTGAGTTCTTGAGAAAGGGAAAAGGCGAATAACAGATTTGAGAATTTGGCAGTTATTCCGTTGAGAGAGAGTGAATGCAAAAACAAGGAAAATCTATCACATTCAAAAAATTGTAATTGACTTATTACAATGTGTATTTATAACACTTAGGCAAAACTAAACTAATGGTAACACGTGAATTTACCATTGCCTAATTACAGTTAAATGGATTTTAACCGTTCACTAAAACTAATACACAAAGTCTTCTTAATTGCTAATAAGTCCTACACAAGTTTGTAATTACACCACAATACTCTTCCTTAATTCAAACTTGCAAGGCTTAGCTTTCCTATCTTGCTCCTCATAGCTTCAAACTTGCTGGTCTTCAAGCCCTTTGTTAGCATATCTGCTAACTGATCTTCTGTACTGCAATGCTCCACTGCTAGTTTCCCTTTGGCCACTTGATCTCTTAGGAAATGATACTTGATCTCTATATGCTTGCTCCTTCCATGAGCAATTGGATGCTTTGCTAAATCAATAGCTGACTTGTTATCCACTTTCAACCTCATAGCACTTTCACACTTCACTTTCAGTTCACGCAACAACATTTGTAGCCATTGTGCCTGACTTGCACCAAATGCTGCAGCAATGTAC
Organism: Astragalus membranaceus; assembly: GCA_039519185.1. NCBI lineage: Eukaryota > Viridiplantae > Streptophyta > Magnoliopsida > Fabales > Fabaceae > Astragalus > Astragalus membranaceus. The sequence continues at coordinate 2,245,615 of CM076847.1, forward strand.
TCAGCTTCACAGCTTGACAATGCTACAACATTTTGCTTCTTCGAACACCATGCTATTGGAGCCTTACCCATCATGAAAATGTAACCAGAAGTACTCTTCATGTCTTCTGTATCTCCACTCCAATCAGCATCAGTGTGTCCTACTAACTCAGTAGTTGCAGGTCCTTCTGTACTAGGAAATAAAATTCCCCAATCGATTGTGCCCATGGGATATCTAAGTATTCTCTTTGCAGCCACCATGTGAGTTCTCTTAGGCACTTCCATGTATCTACTTGCTACTCCAACACTATAGACTATGTCTGGCCTTGAGTGACAGACATATCTAAGTGAGCCAATCAACTGTCTAAACAATGTAGAGTCAACACCCTCATCAGTGGCATTTTTCTGCAATTTCACAGTAGTATCAACTGGTGTAGATACAGGTTTGCACTCAAGCATTTTAAACCTCTTGAGTACATCTGTGATGTACTTCTTCTGATGCAGAAAAATTCCCTTTTCACAGAGCACAAATTCCATGCCAAGGAAATAAGATAATTTTCCTAGATCAGTCATCTCATACAAGCAAATGATTATCAAGTCATCATTTATGTTCAATCTTACATACACACCATGTTCAGTTGAACACTTAGTGAAATTTAGCTTCTGCAGTGAGGCATCAATTTTCTTATTCCAAGCACGAGGTGCTTGCTTGAGTCCATACAAAGCCTTCTTCAACTTCATTACTTTGTTTTCCATACCCTTCTTCTCAAAGCCAGGTGCCTGCTTCACATAAACCTCCTCTTCTAATGGCCCATTGAGAAATGCAGATTTGACATCAAGTTGATTCAAACTCCATTTTCTCAAACTTGCTAATGCTACTATCAATCTCACAGTCTCAATCCTTGCAACTGGAGCATATATCTCATTAAAGTCAAGTCCAGGTTGTTGCAAGAAACCCTTTGCAACCAACCTAGCCTTATATTTTGCAATCTCACCATTTGGCTTCATCTTAGTCTTGTAGACCCATTTCACATCAATGGCTCTCTTATTACTTGGTAGATTCACCATCTGCCAAGTTTCATTCTTTTCAATTGACCTTAATTCATCCACCATTGCTTCTTTCCACTTTGGATTTGAAAGTGCTTGATCAAGTGATATAGGTTCTGACTCTGCCATGAGAACCAAGTGCATTATATCAGTAACATCTTCACACAAGCCTGCAGGGTACAGGGCATAACCTTGCAGTCTCACTGATGGGAATCTTACTCTATCAGATCTTCTCAATTGTTCCACATTGTCATTATCCGTATTCTCAACATTGTTTTCAATGACATTGTTCACATTATCATCATCAGGAACAACTGGTTCAGGCACATTCACTTCTTCCTGATCTTCAACTTGGTCCCTGTCAAGTTGAATGCTAGTTACTTTACTAGTAGCTTGCTCAGTTGATTCCTTCCAATTCCATTCTCTTGTTTCATCTACAATCACATCATTACTCACTACTATCTTCTTGTGATTTGGATCATACAGTTTGTAAGCACCAGTGCTATGATAGCCTATCAATATCATTGCTTGTGCTCTAGAATCAAGTTTTCTTCTATTTTGTTCAGGCACATGCCTGTAACACAGTGAACCAAACATTCTAAAGTGCATTACATTTGGTTTCACGCCACTCCATGCTTCTTTAGGTGTGATGCCTTCTAGTCTCTTGGCTGGACACCTGTTCAGTATATGAGTAGCTGTATATACTGCTTCTGCCCAGAACTTATGTGGAAGATTCTTCTCTCTCAACATACATCTTACCATATTAAGCAGAGTTCTATTTCTTCTTTCAACTGTACCATTGTGTTGAGGAGTATATGGAGCCATTACTTCATGAACTATACCCTCATTTTTACAGAAATCTTCAAACTCATGTGAAGTATATTCACCACCACCATCAGTTCTAAGCAATTTAATTGAACTATCACATTGTTTTTCAACTAACAATTTAAATTGCTTAAAAATGCTAAACACTTCACTCTTTTTCTGTATAAGGTAAATCCACATCTTCTTAGTATAGTCATCTATAAAGGACACAAAATAGGAGTTGCCTCCAATGGATTTGGCTTCAAAGGGTCCACACACATCTGAATGAATGATAGCAAGCTTCTTTGTTGCTTTAGTTGGTATTGCAGACTTATATGACTTCCTTGGTTGCTTTCCTTCACAACATTTTCCACATATTTCCTTTGGCTCTTCAATTTGAGGTAAGCCAACCACCATATTCTTCTTCTGCAACATCTTCAAGCTATTGAAGTTCAAATGTCCCATCCTCTTATGCCATTTCCACACTATATCATCTACTTGTGCAACTAGACATTTTTGATCAATAGAGTTCACACCAACCTTGAAAGTTCTATTGCTTGTCATAGACACTTTCAATACTACCTTCTCTTTGCTATCAAATACTTCCATGTAATTTCCCCTCATATTCATTGAATAGCCCTTCTCTAGTAATTGCCCCAAACTAAGCAAATTACTCTTCATTTGTGGAACATAAAGTACATCACTCACTATTACTTTTGTTCCATCTTCCCTTCTAATGGCTACCTTTCCAATACCTTCTACAGTGACACAGCGGCCATCACCAAATCTAATCTTCCTTCTCACAGTTTTGTCAATTTCACAAAACCCTTCTAAATGGCTTGTCATGTGATTAGAGCACCATGTATCCAAGTACCACCATTCTACTCCACCACCTTCAGTAACTGTCATCAACATCATCACTTCTTCATCAATTGTTGCCACTAATGCAACAGCTTCTTCATTAGAGTCACGAGCTAACTAGGCCTCTTCATTCCTCTTCCTAGGCACTTTAGGATTCACACAATCATTTTTCACTGCAGGTGTCGTTTTCTAGAAAAAAAAAATAAAAAAACATGTCATTCACTCTTTTCATGCATCATTGAGCATCAATGACAAACTTTGCACCTGTTACATGCTACATTGTCTCTTAAAAACCAAAATTCTGTAAAATAATTATTCCTTTGAACATCTTAGATGTCACTGGAGTCAAACAATCACATGCATTTCATGCACTTACATCTTCATCATCCATGTCCATCATCGTGTATCAGTTCATCTATCACATTTTGTCTCATTTTCTAAAAAAAAACCATGAGCATATTTTTTTTCAAAAATTGATGAGATGAGGCGAAATTTATTATTCTTCTTTGGAAAAGTTTAGGTTAGCTACAAACTCAATGTTTTTTCAGACACCCAACTTTCAAAAAAGGAAGCCATTCACTTTTTGCAGCTCGTTCACAATTTTTCTTCAGCAAAAATGATCCAAATGGTCTATTTTTTCTCCTATCATGGCACTGACTATGCTAACTCTCTTTGAAGCATTCGTATAGTGAACTTGTATGCAACACACATTTACTCTTGTTTGAGTCAGTTAGTTTCCATATCTTTCCCATCATCATTCCTTGTTCATGTCCAGCCCCACCCCGACCATCCCATAAGGTGCATGTTCTCCACAAGTACCTAGTCAACTATTTGGTTGGTTCCCAATGATGAAATTTCACAAACTAACACTTTAGGTCCCCATGCTGGGGCAAATTTGTGATTACTAGATATCTTGTGAACACTGTATTTCCTTGATGTAAGTCCTTTGCAAAAAAAAAAAATCAAATAAGTCTGTTAGGTTGAAAACTCGCAAGAGCGGCCTAAGCAAAAATTAGGGCAAATAAAAGAAATAAAGAGAAAAAGGGCGGATATATAAAAATAAATAATTTTTGTTCTTGAATTAATTTTTGAGAAAAACAAGCAATCATGATTTGAAATGAAGTGTGGTCGTCTTCCCGTATCCTAAAAAAAGGGTTCTTTACTACCCCTTTGAGCCGAAAAAAAATCAAAAAATCTTGCAGTCTAGACAAGGATCAATTCCACATCAAAAATGGTGTGTCACTTTTATCAGCTCACTCTACTCAAAAAAAAAGATCACAAAAAATGTGAAATTCAAAAAAAGAGGATTAAAAAAAGACATCCTCAAAAAGAAAAAAGTAAAAACAGTAGAAATTGTGAACTGACACATAATATCACCAAACTCAGAAGATATCCTTGTCCGAATAAACTCTCAAACACTTCTTGGGCCTAATTATCCTTTCTTTTATAAAACCCAAACCATTGACCTCAAACACTTCTTTGGACCTACTCATCCTTTCTTTCATAAGAGGTCATTGTCTCATTAAGCCCTCAAACACTTCTTTGGGCCCAATTGCCATTTCTTTCATAAACCCTAACCATTGGCCATGTTACAACCCTAAAAAAGGTCCATTCAGATCGATGATTGATTGCTTTCAATTTCTCAAAGTTTTAATTTTAGGACAAATAAGTTTATTTATTTACACTATATTCTCAAAAAAAGAAAGCTGAAAAAATTTAAAAAAGAAAAAAGAAAAAAAACTCAAAAGGCTTGCACTCCAAGATTCATTCAAGTTGCATTGATATCAAGACAAGGTTTAGTGATCACCAAGTGATATTTTCATCATATCAAAAACTCAAGACTATCATAGTCTTTGGGATTTATCTTGAAGAGAGCCAAAAGTTCATACTAGGTCCATCACCTAGATTCCAAACTGGGGACATTCTCTTCACCTTTCATTCCACTTAAACTTGGGGAAATTTGTCCATTGTCCATCCCATTCATATGCCACACCCAATCTATATAGCCATTCCCCTAACTCAGTCACCTTTCACAACCTCACTAAAAGCAACCATTTGAAATCTCATTCCAACGTGGGGCAATCCCGTCACCCTTCACTCCACCTAAGGTCGGGGAAATTCGCCCTACACCCATCTCATCCCCTCGTCATATTCACATCCATGAGACCACACCGGGGTAATTTCTCAACCCACCGTGCTAAATACAGCCTTTGGTAAACTTGAGGCGGGGCAACCTTGCTCTCGTCAAGATTGGGGCAACACCAAACGCCGTGGGTTGAGACAGAATCTCTTGCTTGCCACCCTTCATTCCGAAGTCATGGTATTCCCAATTCATTATCTCCTCTACACCCCATATTGTTGTCATCACTAGACAGGGGCAGACTATTCGATCATCTTCACCAACCCTAAATTGGGGCAGTTCTACACCTCTTAAGTTGGGAAAACCTATCTTTCATGAGTTTGGCAAAAACCTACCATTCATCCCCTCACGTGTCATATCAGTCCATACTCTAGGTCTTAGAACCTCGAGTCAACTTACTCATTCATCTGCATTTGCACTACTATGCATCTTTACCAAACAATGCTTCAAAGAGAGAGAACACAAGTTAATAATGTGACGCTGAACACTCACTCTGTTAACTTTGTGGACCTAAATTCAATCAATCATGGGACACCGTAAGGGAAGAACAACGTGAACGAGTCTGTAAATACAGTCAAGTACGGTTGCACATTAGTGACTGTAAATAACAACCTTGAGATTGCCAAAGCTTGAATTCAAGTCAAATCCGATTTTTTTTCCAAGGAACGATTATTGCAAAATATTCACTTCTGTGCCTCCTGCACCAAAAGCCTCATCTCTCATCACTACAAAAATCTTTCTGCATCATCAATAAAATCATAGCATAAATCATCCCGCCATACAACCATGCATCCAATAAGTGATGATTCTAAAGCATCTACTTCTCAATTTCTCGCATAAAAAAAAATCTCCTTTTCTCATCTCAAAAACCCCAAAAATGCATCATCGATAAATGATACCATACATTTCATTCCACCATGCAAACATGCACCTACCTTCACATTCACATTCACATCTCATACACCGTGTGTCAACTTTCCCATTCCGTCAGTTACGACACCCATTGTCTGCCCCATTTCATTCATCACATTCCCTGCATAACATTTTTGCACCAATCATGTCATTTACCATGCGTTCATGCGTTTCCTTTTATTCACCATAGCATACAATCATTACAATCACATTCATATCTCATCTGCATCCACATACAACCGTTTGTTGACTTTCTCATTCCATCAGGTCCAACACCCATTTCATTCATCATCCCACCAGATACCAATCATTGCACGTTCGTCACATACATAACATTGTTTGCTTCGATAGATGTGCCAAGTGCCGGTCTCATCGTTGCCCAAAAAGCTTTCTACATCACCAATCATATCATTTGCTATGCATTCATGTGTTTTCTTTTATTCACCATGCCATTTGCATCAAAACATTATATGTGCATCACATTCGTGCTTTGCACTTCATACACTCATTATATACTAAGAAAAAAAAAAGTAAAAAAGCAAAAAGAGGAAAACCGCTCATTCCCTTACGCTCATCATTTAATCAGCACAATCACATTCATATCCTATCTGCATTCACATACGTTGTTTGTAGACCTCCATGTTCCATCAACTTCAACCCACATCATCTACCACATTTCATTCATCCCATCGGACACTTACCATTTCACATACATATATTGCACGCATACATCATTCATTGCATTTTTAGACATGCCAAATATAGATAGCTTTTCCCTTCTCAGGTAAATGCATTCATTAGGTATGTTCCAGGCAAATACACCATGTGTCAATCCAAATAGTTTGTTCCCTCAAAGTCGGTGCTCCAAGCGCTGGTCTCATATCACAATTCAGAGTCTCAGTACTCTTGCTGACCCCAGTGGTCCTCCAGAGCCCAAGTGCTCCTTCAGACCATCAATGGTCCTTCAATCTAGATCGCACGCCGCGTTATCGAGCAACTGACGGATCATCCGACCCCAGGTCCTTTAGTTCAGTTCGAATTAACACGTCAAAGCAACGACTTCGAACTCTACCTTCAGATCACTATGTCGACACTGAGCGCGACCAATCATCCGACCCCAGGTCCTTCAGACTAGCTGTGTCCGCCTAAAAAACACAGTGCACGTCCTTCGAGGTGCGCAAATCAGGTCAACGAACTGACCTTGCCCCCATGGCCGCTCGAAAAAGGCCACCCCCAAGCAGACCGTTTTACTAGTACCATGTCTAGTTTGCGCTCCATCTGACCCATTGGTCCATCAGGCTTAGGCATGCCCTTCAGACCCACCGGTCCTTCAGTTTAATTCAAATCAATGCGCCAAGCATCGACTGTGAATTAGACCCTCAGATAATTATGCCGACAATTCAGGGCATCGATCCTTCAGACTCCCAGTAGTCCTTCAGAGCCCATGTGCTCCTTCAGAGCCCCAGGGCTCCTCTTTTATTCCTTTCTCATCAATGCGCCAAGTGTTAAGCGTTCTCTGTTAATTCCCAAAACAAGTTTCCTCTAAAAGGACAAAATTAGCGTTTGTGTTATCTTTATTTCTATTCCTACTATGAAAACCCTCCAGTTTATCTACGGAATATAAATAAAGAGGGGCAGCTGTCATACCCTAATTTTGTCCGACTAGTTAAAAATTCTTTAAAAAAATAAAAAAAAGGTATCTGTAAATTTAGTTTTTAAACCTCTATTTAACACTCATTTTTTTTATCTCATGAAAAGAAAAAACAAAGTTGAAAATAGTAAAAACCCAAAAAATAAGACTTGAGTTCATTCATTCTTTTATAATACAAATTAGAGATGATATTTTTAAAGATAAATAAAAATACAAAGGATCATGAAGTGCTATTATAGTGTACGGAGCTAATTCTTTTTATCACAAAGTCTTCATTTGTTATTTTTTCATTAATTTGCTCAGCACCCCATTATCTCTATATGCACAACACGCATATCATCAATAAAATAGGACAGAGCATCTTCATTTTGGGTAGTGTCCATGTTTGTTTTTCTTGAAGGAATTCTTGGTGTGTTCATAATCTGCAAAGTGCAGAACTGATGCACTGCTCCTCTGCTCCCTCTCATGTCTCTATTATAGCTCAAACCTGCATATCCAAAACTAGAAAATAAGCAAAAGGCAGCACAAATCCAGAGCAACAGAATCATGAAATAGGAAATTGAAGGAGACATTTCAGTTTATAAAAAACAAAACTGAAGTTTCTCCATCTATAAAACGAAACCAGCAATAAAAAAAAAGGAGGAACCAGAAAATGAAAATGTAGAGAAACAATATGTGAAATGTATCGCCACCACCGTTAGCCACCAAACAGCCACCACCAAAACTACCACTGTCTCGCCACCTCACAACCACCATCACACCCCAGATGGCCACACCTCATTCACCGCCACCGTACCTCCACCAACAACCACCGTAGCCAATCCCCCCCGGTCGCAAACCACTTCCGTAGTACTTCACAACCACAATCACACCCCAAACGGCCACACTTCCGTCACCGCCACCGAAACCATCACCGCCGCCGTACCTCTCCCACAGTACCCACCGCACAACCCCTCTGTTCCGCTGTCCTCACACGCGAGCCCTGCTCCGAACGGCCGAGTCTTTCGCACCGATCGCACGCACGCCGCCGTTCTTCGCACACACACGTCGTCTTGCTCCACCTTTGAAAGTCGTCACCCTCCTAAACACCACCATCTCCGTCATCGGCGTACCACCGCCGTCGCCGCACCACCAGCGGACTAGCAAGCTCCGCCGCATCGCCAGTGAACCAACAAGCCCCGCCGCACCAATGGCGAACCACCACCCTCCACGGTTCTGCCACGGCGTTCGTCGCCGTCACTGTCGCACCACCACCGCTGCTGGTGCCGTCACCATCCCTCACCTCGGTTTTGATCTCTCTCCCTTGCCATTCTGTTTTCTCTCACTCACGGCCGCTGCCATTCCCCTTTCTTGTGTGTGTGTGTTTGCTTTTGAAATTAGGTCAAGTGGTGGGTGTGTGTTTTCATTTTAAGTAATAGGCGTGTGTTTTGTTTAAAACCATCGAGACCCTTCCATTCCATCACTGTTAGCTTATTTATTTTATATTTATCTACTTTAGGTAATTTTTTATTTTATTAAATAACCCATTTTTTATATAAGTCAAAAACGTTTTCTACTTGCTTCCTCCTATTTGTTCTTAGCCCTACCCCCTGTTTTATTTTCTATCTCTCATTTCTTTTGCTACTTATCATCAAATTTTGTTCATCATTTTATTTATTTGTTCTTAAATAAATATTAATCACTTTACACCATATATCCTTATGTTTCTAATTCATTTGGGTCTAGGTTTTATCTCACTCGTTTTACTTTCACTAAACAATGAGCCCAACTCATCTTCACACATTTTATAAATCAACGAGTCTAACTCATCCTCACACATTTTTACAAACCAATGAGTCCAACTCATCCTCCCACTCTTAACTTTTTTTAGATGATGTTTCCAAGCAAAGTCTTAGAACTACGTAGCCTTTGATTCTCTACCAGGAGATACGTAGGAGCAGGGTCATGCCCCTGTCAAGCGCACAAATAAACAATTTACATTACCTTTCTTTCTTAATTCTTTTTTTACAAAAAACCACAAAATATAAATAGGGGACTAATTCGACTGTACAGTCGGGTTAGTCTGCTTTTTAGGTCACTAATGAACCGTTACGGATCATATCCTAAAATCCCTATTTAAAATATACAATTTCTAAAATTAAAAAATATACAAACCCATCTCTTTCATTTCAAAAATCAAAAATCTTATTTTCAAAGTAGGGAATTAAGTCGGTCGTACGGCCGGGTTAGTCATCGTTTTAGGATAAGTGAACTGTGGTCCTTCTGAGCCCCAGCGCTCCTTCAGCCCTCAGCGGCCCTTTAGAGCCCCAGCGCTCCTTCAGACCCCCAGTGGTCCTTCAACACAAATCACACAATCCTAAAACCCCTATATTAAAAAACACCAACCAACAAACATTTTCTAATAAAGAACTACGTAGCTTTGATTTCTCCATCGCACCTGGAGATACGTAGGAGCGGGGGCCCACTCCTGTCAAGCACAAAAAAACTAAAATTTTTATTAAGTCTTCTTTCTTTTCAATTCACAATAAAAGGGTAAAATAAACATTTTCAAAATTAATATTCTTTCCTACAACCAATTAGCAGGTAACCTTCCTTAGGAAGGATGTCGTGGGGTGCTAACACCTTCCCCATGCATAACCGACTCCCGAACCCTAATCTGGTCTCAAGGACCTTTATCCATTCCAAAGGGATTCTCCAATATTTGCCCTTAAACTAAACGTTGGTGGCGGCTTCATTTTTTAACCTTCGAGGAATCCTCACCCGAATTTTTCGGTCGCTACACCTATTAATTCTTCTAATTTCAACGTGTCTAGGTCCTTAGATTGTTCAATTGCAGCAACTATATTATCAAATTTCGGTGTTAAACCCGTGATAACCTTTTCAACCTTCATTGAATCAGGAACTGCTTCACCACAACTCCTCATCTAGTTGGTTAATACAGTTAACCTATTCACGAATTGCGCTACTGTTTCATTTGGTTCCATTTGCAATTGGCCTAATTGACGCCTTAAAGCCATCAATTTCACCTTCTTGGTTTGTCTATCGCCGGCGTAAGTGGTTGCAAGAACATCCCAAGCTTCTTTGGCCGTCTCATATTCAATTATCTTTTCCAAGACATTCGAATCTACACATTGATGGAGGAAGTATATTGCCTTGTCGTCTTTCTTCAATTGTTCACGGTGAGTTGCCCTCGCCGTCTCCGTTGGTGCTGCATCAAGTGGTGTCACTCCACCGCGAATGACATCAAGAACACCCTGATACCTAAAGACAACCTTCATTTGCGCCATGCATCGTTCATAATTGTTACCGTCAAAGATTGGAAGTTTCGCATGAATTTGATCACTGATTTTTGAAGTTTCCGCCATGTTGCCGTCGTGTGTTGCCGTGGATCGTCTTGCTCTGATACCAATTTTTTGGATTCAATTGATCACTGTACAATTGATTTACACTTGAATGTGAGTTCTTGAGAAAGGGAAAAAGCGAATAACAGATTTGAGAATTTGGCAGTTATTCCGTTGAGAGAGAGTGAATGCAAAAGCAAGGAAAATCTATCACATTCAAAAAATTGTAATTGACTTATTACAATGTGTATTTATAACACTTAGGCAAAACTAAACTAATGGTAACGAGTGAATTTACCATTGCCTAATTACAGTTAAATGGGTTTTAACCGTTCACCAAAACTAATACACAAAGTCTTCTTAATTGCTAATAAGTCATACACAAGTTTGTAATTACACCACAATACAACACACACTTGAGAGGATTCAGTTGAATCCCCAGCAAAACAAAAAATTCTGCTTACAGCCCTGTATTTTTTTTTTGTACTACCTGAAAAATTTAAATTGCACTAGTATCTCAAGTTTTGAACCCATTTACACTAAAGACCCAAACTCCACTTAGCCCCCGCTCTCTCTCTCTCTCTCTACCTTCTTGGCTGAAACTCTTAGTGATGTGTGCGTTTAAAAAATTTGAACACCCCGACCCCGGGTCCTGGGTCCGCCACTGTGTGTGTTTATGTGTGTGTCTAGATATATATATATATATAAACTAGTATGTACGACCCGTGCGCTGCACGGGTATACATGTTCTTGTTATATGCGTAATTTTAAATTATTTTATCTTCGCATGAAATCTTATCTATATATATAAATAGTTAAATGTGTTTTGTAGGTTACCATGACTATAAAGTTCTAACTTTTAAAAAAATGCATCTGTACTGTAGGCTGACCTATTAGAAATTCTAATTTAGAATCCAAATTGAAACCTTTATTTGAGTAGTTAGATTTATTTAGTTTGGCGAATTATAACAAAATTTCTATAATATTATATGATGAATTTTTTAAATCAGAGAAAAAGTGTTTCTTTTTTAAGTTATAATATTGATTTAAATGTTACACTTTTTTAAATAAAAATGTAACTGCGTACTTATTTCGATGAAGACACTTGAATTGTTAGAAACACAGTTTGATTTGAAACTGCTACTTTTGCAGATGAATGTTTCATCAAATCCCCGTGGAGCTGAATCACTACCCCGTGGAATTATTTGCACAGACTATGGGCAGATCCTAGTGAAGTATACGACAAAAACAGTTAAAAGTTTCATTCGAATTAAAAGTATAAGAATAAAGCTTCATTCCAATTAAAAGTAAAGTTCTAACATCCTATTAATTACTTTGATGCTCGAGTAATCTAATTATTTAGATTTGCTTGATGATTGATGGTTTTATGAAATTTGGTGTGAATTGTGTGTTGGCTGCAAAATAAATTAATTGTTTGAAATGGGTCAATTAGGAAATTGAGGAATGGGTAAGGGTAATTTAGGAATTCCAACTCCCAAACACTCACTTACTTCAACATACCTCAGCTGAAACCCAACTCACACACACTAATCTCACTTTTCATTTTTTCAAAACAAACATACTCTCACTTTGAGGGAGAGAGTTGCGAAAGGAGAGGAAAACCCTTATTTCAGCTACACATCTCTCCATTCCTTCTTCTCTTGTTCTTTTCATCACTATTGGAAGATTAAAAACTTCATACCCAGCTGGTTCAATTCCTCTCCATTCTTCCCCATTTTCCCAAAACTCAAAGAGTTGGAATTGATTTCAAAAATTCTGTTTTGGCTTGCATGTCACCTTAGGAGGTTCCCAAGTGCAATTTAGAAGCTACATTGTGGTTCGAAGTTGAAGTCATTAGGAGTGTTGGTGTCTAGCCATTTTCGATGTTTTGGGGTTTCTAGAGCCTAGTTTGAGACAATCACTTCACCATCTAGCTTGCATTGTGATTTTCATCACATTCAAGGTGAGTTCCTCACTTATTTCATGCTTTTCTGAGATTGCATGTTAGTTTAGAGTTGGATTCTGAAGCAATATTGAAGTTGCATGTGCTGTTTTGTTGAGTTAAAAACCGTTTTCGTGAAAATGTGATGTTCATGTAGATTGTTTGGGAATTCATGTTGTTGTTAATGATTGAGGCATTGTTGATTTGGTTGTATTTTGATTGGAATTTATACTCTGATATAATGAGGCATTGGGCTGGATTCACGGTCCATGCCACCATCTCCTCCCTTAAAAATTTTTATTCCTCTTCCTTTTGAATTCCAATTCATTCCCAATGCTAACCCTAACCCTAATGAAGTATTACTGTATGATTGTGACTAGATTCTAACATGTTTTAAGAATCATGAACTTACATTAATTCGATTATTTTTATCGAGTGAGAAGATGGCCAAGGCCAAGTAATGGACATAAGTGTCTAAGTAAACATGAAATACTAAGCGGATGACGATCCACAGTTAAAAAACACATTAGGGGAGGGAAGTCATGAACCCAGAACCTAGGCTCACTTAAGTTGACTAAGCCAAGGCTTTTGTCGAGTGGGTTTCCCGTGGTATGAGGCTTGCAGTACCAGGGTCTGTGCTAAGAGCAAGAGAAAAGATAATTAAAACAGCGAGAGATTAATGTGAGGGGTCATGGAAGAACTCATTGAGATTTGTAATCTCACTGTTTATTTTATGTGGTGTTTACAGATTAGCAAGGAAGTCGATGCAAAATTATAAGGAGTAGCTGATGTTCTGAGATTCTTTATCAGAGAAAGGATCCGTGTGATCAAAGTTCACAATTTTGCTTAACTTACCCTAGAGTTGTTTTGGTATACCTAAGTTGTACTTCGATACGGTAACTTAGGATTTATATTCGAAGTTGTGTATCGGTTTATGTTAACTCCGCTTATGGATATTGAACTTTAGGAAATGTAACGACTTATAATTTACGGTGTAAGCTACTTTATTATTCATTTGAGATCTTTGGTTAAATAAGGAATATAAGGAGGAATGTTTCATCGAGATTAGAGTCGTTCAATGTCTGTAAGTAGGATTAGCACTCTGATTTCGCTATTTATGGAAGTCTCGGCATTTCTTCCAAGGTTTAAATGCTAAGGTGTTACAAAAGTACTCAAAAGAATCACATTAATATTGGCATGTATCACGTAACTAGTATATACACTTGTGCAATGCACGGTCATACATCACTTCTAAATCTTTACATATATATGTGTTAAAATGTTTGATGTACAAATGATATTTAATTATTTATAAACTTTTGTCTCTATATATTCATAGTTTTCATTGTATTGGTATTTTTGACTCCATTCAATTTTGGTCTGATCATATATTGTGTACGTTGGTTTAAATGATACTAGCAAAAAACTTGTGTGTATTATAGTGGGTTGTCTGATTGAAGAGATAGTAAATTATAGTAGATAAATAGTGGATATAGTAGGTAACAGTCAGTATATTATTATTATTATTATTATTATTATTATTATTATTATTATTATTATTATTATTATAACCAGATATGGGGATCAATACCTCGCATCTCTAAAATATAATTCTTGTCAAAAAAACAATAAAGTATATGTAGAATAGTAAATTGACAAAAGGATCTATAGCTCTCTAATTAATGTTTTTCTGTTGATGACTATGAGACTAAATAGTAATAGATTCTTTGGCTTATTTTTGTCTCATTTATTTATGATTTATATAGCGAATCTTGAGTATTAGTGAAAAATATTTGTCTGGTGCTTTATTACGTGATAGTGAAAAATATTTAATTTGTGATTTTTATTTATGACTCACAAATACTTAGCCCATATTTTTTATATATCGATAAAAATCTTTTGTCCCGTCGATGAGTATTATTCAAAAGCAAGGTAATAACAGATTCTTTGGCTTATTTTTGTCTCATTTATAATTTATATAGTGAACTTTGATTTTTGGTTTTTATTTATGACTGACAAATACTTACCACATATTTTTTTATGTATCAATAAATAACTTTTGTCCCGTCCATGAGTATTAATCAAAAGCAAAATAGTAACATATTGTTTGGCTTACTTTTGTCTCATTTTTAATTTATATAGTGAATTTTGATTATTAATGACAAATATTTGTCCCATATTTTTTTTGTATCAAGTAGTCATTGTGTCTTTCTGTTTTATATAGACGAAAAAAAATTTATTGTAAAAAAAAGTTATTTTTTACGGACTAATTTGAGATTAAATTTTTTCAACAACAAAAGATAGGTCATCGCTCATTTTTTTTACAAATGAAATAATTAAAAATGAAAGTGTGTGAGAGAAGATATGGAGGTAAAAGTGAAAAAGTGATGTGAAAGGCGAGAAATTTAAAATTCAAATTTAGAAGGATGGTGGAAATTTTAAAATTCAATTTTTTAAAAAATGAGTAGGTTAGTATTTTACCTATCGGTTTGTTTGATTATAGTTATATAATTATAGTAGATAGTAGAATTTTCAAAATTGTAGTAAAGAGAAAAAATTATGAAGAAAGATGATAAAGAAAAGAAGAATTATTGAGAAAGAGAGGGGAAAAGTGAAAAGATTTGAAAAAGTATGAGAGAGAATGAAAAAGTGAGAAATGTTGAAAGAGGTGAGTTTTAAAAATGAAATGAAAAACTAAAAGATGATGTGAGAGTGAGACCCACAAAAGATAAAAGTGAGAGAAAATAAGTAGAAATGACATATTTGTCCTTAAAATTGATGATGTGTCAGGTTTTTAAAAATGGGTAATTTAGTATTTTTGGTAGTGGTTTGTTTGATTATATATATATATATATATATATATATATATATATATATATATATATATATATATATATATATATATATAGTAGATTAGTTTAACATAATGTTCATGATCAAAGTTTAAACGATAAATTGTCAGTTTTATTGTTTTAAATAAATCTCAAGTAGGTAGCTCAGTTGGCGAGCTAAGGGATATCGAAGGAGTGCACCAAATGAGTGAAAGAAGGAGGTCCCGGGTTCAACTCCCGGAAACTAACATTCCCCCACCCCCACTAAGATTCCTTTATAAAAAAATGGTTTTAAATAAAACGCATATTATAATGCAATAAACATTCTTTTTTTGGTGGGCTATAGTGCAATAAACATAAATCAATTGAATCAAACGCCTAAATACTTTGTTCAAAGTGATAACATCAATATTTTTTTTTGTAGGCAATGTTAGTGGGTGTGGGGGAAATGTTAGTTTCCCGGGTTTGAACCCGTGACCTCCTTCTTGCACTCATTTGGTGCACTCCTTCGGTATCCCTTAGCTCACGATAAGATTATTTCTTCGTATTGACTCATGCATATCTTATATATAAATCTTGTGGCGTCTTGAGCTCCAATTTGGCGTCAAGACGCCCCCCCTCCTCACCTCCCTCCCCCACTTTCCCCACCCACCTCCCTCTTTTTTCTTCATATTTTTCTGTAAAGTGTAATGTTAACTAATTTATTTTGAGGTACTTTATAGTCCGAAAAAATTGTAATCGTTCAAATACGCAAAAAAAAAGTAGATTTGTAAATACATAAAGTATGTTCTCGATAATCGGGTTTATCAAAAATGATAATTAATTTCGGGATAAATTATATAAAGTATGATGCTAACTTTGTGTTTTGAGGTAATTTAGATTCAGAAAAAAAAATTAGTTGTTCAAATACGCAAAATTTGTTCCTCAATAAACGGTTTAATGAAATAAAATAGTAATTTTGTAATAAAGAACGTAAAACGCAATGCTAAACAATGTGTTTTGTGGTACTTAAGCGGTCGGAAAAAAATTAACTGTTCAAATACGCAAGGTTTGTTCCTCAATAACCGGTTTGGCAAAAAAATAATTTCATAACAAAATATGTAAAGTACGATGCTAAGTAGTGTGTTTGTGGGTGTTTTAGTGTTTGCAAAACAAAAAATCAACTATTCAAATATGTAAAGTTTGTACCTGAATAACTGGTTTGGTGAAAAAATATATAATTTCGTGAGAAAATATGTAAAGTGTGATGCTAAACATCGTATTTTGGGGTATTTTAGTGTTTGAAAAAAATGTTAACTGTTCAAATACTCAAAGTTCATTCCTTGATCACTTTTTTTGATCGACTACAACAGAGAGCGTGACCTCCGCCGCCGCTGGGGGGGCTCCCTCCCCGCGGGCTTCTTCCCCCTTCCTCCCAGCGTGTCCACCCAGCGTTTCCACCGTCTGCGGAGGCTTTTTCTGGGTTTCGCGATTTCTTGATGTTTCGCGATCTGCTTCTGGATCTGGCTCTCGCTGTTCTTGTCCGCGATCTTCTTCTTGAATGTTTCTTCTGATCCTGCGATCGTTCTCCTGGTTGGCCCTCAGCGCCCCGCGGCGCCTCGCTGGTGAGTCGCTGTCACGCTGTTCCGGCTGTGTTTTCTGTTCCTGCGATCCGAATGTGTTTTCTTCCTGCGATCCGGCTGTGTTCTTGAATGTTGCTTCTGATCCTGCGATTGTTTCTCTCTCGCTGGCCCTCAGCATCTTCTCTGTTCCCGCGATCTTCTTCTGGATCTGGTGTTCTCGGAGATCCGGCTGTGTTCTCTGTCCTGCGATCATTTTCCTTCTCTGATCTGCGGCGGTTTGATGTACTGTATACGGGATCTGGGCTCGATCTCCGCTTGCTTCGCTTCGTGATCTTGTTCTATCCTCTGTGCCGTTCAAGGACTCTGCCCCGCGGCGTTGCTGGTTTGGATCCTCCTTTTTGGTGGATCTGCGCGCTTTTCGAGGTCCGTGGTGGGCTTCTGTTTCGCGGTGTTTGAAGATTTGAACGGGAAGGGGTCTGTGCTGATCGCGATTGTGGCTGGTGGATCGCTCCTGGATCCGCAATCATCCCCCTTCGATGCTGCTTCCTCGTCTTTCGTCGTCGACTTTTGCTGAATGTCGATGTTTTGCGTCATGCTTGGTTGCGTCACGGTGTTGGCCGGTGGCGCAATGCCGTGGTGGTGGCTGGTGATCGACGACCTCGGTCCAGCTCGGTTGTGTCGCGGTGTTGGCCGGTGACACGGCTTCACGGTGGCGGCTGGTGCTTCGACGCAGGAAGACAGGGGGTGTGCTAATTCGGTGGGTTCAGGTTTGCTTCACCTCTAGCTCCTACTGCGCATGCAAGGTCATCAATCATTCAATTTCCAGTTCTTCAAACTTGGAGCTTCAAGACTTCGAAAATGGTAACATGCAAAGGAGGATGAGGGAGAGTTGGGTTCAGAATGTAGGTTCATTGCAAAGAGCGCGAAAAATGAAAGGGAATGGTGGAGGAAAAGCTTACATGCATTCAGGTTGAAGATGGATCCTTCTCCTTCTTCCTCCCTCACTCTCTCTCCCTCCTTTCTTCTTTTCTCCTTGCTTCAGTTTCTGTTTTCCTCTCTTTTGTGTTGCTGGAAGTGTTAAGTGAATGGGGGAAAGGGGTCAACTCGGTTAGGATATGGGGCTGAGGGTAAGTGGTGGTGAAAAGACCAAACTACCCTTGGCCCATTAAGTCATGGTTAGGTGCTGAAAATCTTCAAGAATTTCATGGTTAACCATTTGGTTAGATTTCTCGACCGCCCCGCACACTCGAGTTGCGACTAATTGTTTCACTTAAATAATTAAATCGCTCTTATACTTCATAATTCGAATCTAAAAATTTAGGGATGATACATATTTGACGTGGACAACGGGTCACGAAGTAATTTGGAGCGCTTCGCCTGTTGCCAACAATATAACAAGTCCAAAGCACATTGCACGGGAACACGGGCCGACTTCTTCACATTATCCCAAACTTTCTCATTCCTCCACTCCCAAAGACCCCAAATCAACATGGCGAAACACTTTATGGCCGCATCTGGTAATGAAGAGAGAATATTAAAGAAACTAACCTTATAACCCCCAGCATCATGAGCCACTGATTGTATGGAATTCCAAAGCCCAGCTGAAGGCCAAACCTCTTCCGCTTTGTTGCAATCGAAGAAGGTATGCCATTCATTTTCATCATGCAAATCACACATTGGGCAGTCTATTGATTCATTCACGCATAATTGTTTCCAATCACGCATCTCAGAGCTGTCTATTGATTCATTCATCGCCGTATAATATGCAGATTTTACAGAATAAAGACCATCACGACATCAACTCATCCTCCTCGCCCCTACACCGAAGTGGGATTCCCAGAATCCTATCTCTGTCCACCGGATTGAAAATTTTCCCAAGAAGCTGTGTATTCCAAGAACCATCCCCTGTAGCAAAGAGGGCACTAACAGTTAAAGACTCATGTCCTGGAATCATAGGAGAAGTTATAAAGGGCGAACCCCCTCCTTTGACACAAGGATCCCTCCAAACATTAATAGTAGTACCATTTCCAATTTTCCATCTTGCTCCAAATTTAACAAGTACCTGTGAAGTGTGGATAATACGCCAAACATAGCTGGGATTATGGCCCAAGCGAGCCCCCAAGAAGTTCCCATTAGGAAAATATTTAGCTTTGAAGACACGAGTAACAATAGCATCTGTGTTGGTGCTTAAACGCCAACCTTGCTTCCCTAGCATTGCCAAATTAAAGCCATGAAAATAACAAAAACCCATACCACCAAATTCCTTCCTCATGGTCAATTTGTCCCAATTCAGCCAGAGTATGCCCCTCCTAGAGCCACGATTCAAACCCCACCAAAAGGAATTAATCATTCTTTCCATCTTTTCCCCGAGTGATGTGGGAATAAGGAAAGTACTCATACAGTAAGCTGGAATGGCTTGTGCTACTGATTTCACTAAAACTTCTCGCCCAGCCTTTGAAAGATGCCTGCTTGACCAGTTGTTAATCCTGTGCCAAACCCTGTCTCTAAGGTATCCAAAGAGTTGCTTTTTCTTCGACCCACCATGGAAGGTAAGCCTAAGTATTTACCGGTACCTAGACATTCGATAATGCCTAAGTTAGCCACCACGTGATCCCGTATAGTCGGGCAAGTATTTCTGCTGAAAAAGATTTCTGACTTCTGGAGATTAATAGATTGCCCCGAAGCCTTCTCATAGGTCTCCAGAACTTCTTTTAATTTCCCGCTCTCAGTATCATCAGCCCTGCAAAACAAAAAATAGTCATCTGCAAAAAGTAAGTGTGTCGGGATAGGTGCTCCACGACACACTTTAATTCCATGAATATCCCCGCGAGCCTCACATTTTTTAAGAAGACCAGTAAGCCCATCTGCACACAATATAAAAAGGTAAGGTGACAGTGGGTCACCCTGTCCGAGTCCTCTTCCAGGTGAGACTGAACCATCTTTCTCGCCATTCATAAGCACTGAGTAGTGAACAACTGAACTGTTTCAACACACATAACCATCCATCGCACCCATATCTCATGAAAGCCCAGCTTATATAAAACACCACGCAAATAGCCCCAATCCACCCTATCATACGCCTTACTTATGTCAATCTTCAAAGAAATCTCCCCAACTTTACCCTTTACCTTACACTTCATATGATGAATGACTTCAATAGCAACCATAACATTATCCAAGATGGACCTATTGGCCACAAACCTTATTTTTTAACTTATTCAATTCTGCTATATATATATATATATATATATATATATATATATATATATATATATATATATATATATAAGTGGAAGAAAACGCTAAAACAAGATCAATTGATGAAGTGAAAATCTTACAAACAAATGTCTCATTCAATTCATACATTTCTGCTCTTGCTATTTTTTGTCGTGTGTTTCAATAGTTCAGTTTCTAGTAGTGATTCATCTCCCAGTGGGATCTCTCATTATCACCCAAACGAATCAAACATCAACATAATCACCATTTTGATATCTAATGACTTGGGCTCAGCGATAGGCTCATCAAAATTCTACTTTACTAGTAGCTTTAGCCCAAAGACGATATATTTGAAACCACGAGCATCTATTCCTTTTTTAAACAACTTCGAAACCAAATGGGGTAGTATGGAGTGGAATGGAATATTTGCTGTTGTCAGCCTATACGAACGTAGCCCAGAAGGAGACCATCAAAAGATCATGTGGTCGGTTAGAACAGATGGCATCTATCATAGTTGGGATAACATCAATTGGGATAGAAGGGCAACGACATGTCATATATACTATAATGCTCTGATTGTTTTCTTTCAAAAAATATTAAATAAGTGAATAAATTCTCAGTTTATAAATATAATTGTTTTAGTTATAATGTTAATATATTTGTGTTAATTATATGTTTACTTGCAAAAATAATACTATCCTTATAACTAAGTTTTTTTGGTTTTTGGACTATTGCTGGCTATATATCCACGGAGTGTTTTAATAGTTTCAACGAAAGACTAATCTACGCTTGTGCTTAATTAAGAGAAAAATTTGCACTAGGCAATACCAAGTTTGTCCACTGCGAGATTCAAACCTAGGAGCACCGATGGATCACTGGTGTCCCAAGTTAGCGTATGCTAATTTCCTTACTAAGTTTAAGTCTTATATTGTGCAAAATTTTCACTTGGAAAAATTAAATATGATTTTATGGGTCCAAAGTGTCACGTATTGGTAAGATTTAAGCAATTTATAAAAAAAAAATAGTTTTTATTTTAATGGCGACGGCAAGCAATTGATCAAACCCAAGACCAAATAAATAAGGGATCTAAGTATCAAATATGAATTGCTCCTGATAACTCGAAGTGTTAAATGATTAAGGGACCTAAGTATCTACCATTTGTGCTATGTCATTGGTTGATGTCATGTACTCATAACTACAAGGTTCAGAAATTATTTTGTAAAATAGTTAAAAATGACTTTCATTTATTACATTTATGTACAACCGTTTATTTGTGTCATTTATTATTATTTTTGACGGTTTCAACGGAGTGTTTCAACGGTTTTAATGAAAGACTAATCTCTGCTTGTGCTAAGGAGCAAAATTTGCACTCGACAATACCGAGTTTGTCCACTGCGAGATTCAAACCCGGTAGCACCAGTGGATCATTGGTGTCCCAGGTTAGTGTATGCCAATTTCCTTACTAAGTTTAAGTGTTAATTGTGCAAAATTTTCAGTTGAAAAAAATTAAATATGATTTTATGGGTCCAAAGTGTCACGTTGGTAAGATTTAAGCAATTTATAAATAAAAAAACAAAATAGTTTTTACTTTAATGGCAACGTCAAGCAATTCATACTTGATCTCACTTTTTTTTTTTGTAAACTAAGGTATCCTCCACGGCGACTTTGGAAACTAATCCTTCGAGTTATCGGAGATCCATTGAAGGATTTGATCTCTCTCAACAAATGTATTTTCATGCATGCACGCCCAGTGGTGGATCTTACCCCAAATATTAAGGGGAGCCGAAAACAACTAATTAAAATTTATAAGAACAAAATATAGTTTTACCAAAATTCAAAATAACATCAACACAACAAAAATATAGTTTTACCAAAGATTCAAGTGTCGGCGTTGAAGCTGCACAGTTTTCATTATTGTTAAAAGCTTTCCTGTTGAAAAATATATCAATTGTCTTAAGCTTAACCATTGTATCACTCCTAAATAATGCATAAATCAATAATAAATAGTCAAAATCAATTTATCACACAATATTAGTTTGTCTATTAATAATAGTCAAAATCAATGCATAAATCAATTACACAGTTTTCTACCACTTGGATAAGCATATAATATAAATACTAGTTGTTTGTTTTCATATGGTGATGGTAAGAAGAAGAAGAAGGCCGCCAAAGTTGAAGCTTGGAGTTAGAGAAGAAAGCCGCCGAAGTTGAAGCTTGGAGTTAGAGGAATTGCAGAGTTGATTATTGAAGGTCAATGAATACACAACAACACAAGAGCGGAGAGATTGAGAAGTCAGAAGAGCAGCAATTTGTGCAACACAGGCGGCGGGAGGCGGAGCTGCTGCTGCGTTTTGCATCGGCAGTGTGAGGGTTTTCTTTACTTCAGTCGTTCAGCGTGTTAAGAAGAAGAAGAAGAAGAAGAAGAAGAAGAAGAAGAAGAAGAAGAAGAAGAAGAAGAAGAAGAAGAAGAAGAAGGAGGAGGAGGAGGCTTGGAGTTAGAGAAGAAAGCCGCCGAAGTTGAAGCTTGGAGTTAGAGGAATTGCAGAGTTGATTATTGAAGGTCAATGAATACACAACAACACAAGAGCAGAGAGATTGAGAAGTCAGAAGAGTGGCAATTTGTGCAACAGAGGCGGCGGGAGGTGGAGCTGCTGCTGCGTTTTGCATCGGCAGCGTGAGGGTTTTCTATACTTCAGTCGTTCAACGTGTTTTGTTGCTTAAAGCCGCCGAAGTTGAAGCTTGGAGTTAGAGGAATTACAGAGTTGATTATTGAAGGTCAATGAATACACAACAACACAAGAGCAGAGAGATTGAGAAGTCAGAAGAGCAGGAATTTGTGCAACAGAGGCGGCGGGAGGCGGAGCTGCTGCTGCGTTTTGTTGCTGCTGCGTGAGGGTTTTCTTTACTTCAGTCGTTCAGCGAGTTTTGTTGCTTCTATTCTACTACTGGGTTTTGTTAGGAATTGGGAAAGGCTTAAAAAATTAACCCCCAAAACGACGTCGTTTTGGTAGCAGTATATGGAAAAAAATCTATTTTTTTAGAGTCCTAAGTATCTACCATTTGTGCTATGTCATTGGTTGATGTCATGTACTCATAACTACAGAGGGTTGAGAAATTATTTTGTAAAATAAAGAAAAATGACTCATTTATTACATTTATGTACAACCGTTTATTTTTGTCACTTATTATTTTTATTTGTTTGACTTTTGTTTTTGACAAATATTTATTACTATCATTTTTTTGACAGCATTGACATTTATTATTGTTGCAACAAATTTAAAATTTATTTATTATTGTCATTTATCACGTAACTAGTATATATACACACTACAACAAAAAAAGACCTTTAGCGGCAATAAATAATGTATTTAGCGGCAAGAAAAATGGCCGCAAAAAGGTTTACCAGCAATTAATTAACGATCGCCGTATCCGGTGCCGCTAAAAGGTTTGTCGACCATTGGAACAAATGCTGGTAAAGAGTCATTTTATTGCCGCTAAATGTGGTTTTAGTAAAAAAAAATTTGCAATGCAATGCACGATTATACATCATTTCTAAATGTTTTACATATATAGGGTGTTAAAATGTTTGATGTACAAATGTTATTTAATTGTTTATAAACATTTTGTTCTATATAGTCATAGTTTTCATTGTATTGGTATTTTTGACTCCATTTGGTCTGATCATATATTGTGTATTTTTTTTTATGAGAAAAACGGGCCGAAGCCCATATATATTGTGTATGTTGGCTTAAATGATATTAGTTTAATATAATGTTCATATAACAAAAGTTTAATCGATAAATTGTAAGTTATATCATTATAAATAAAACGCATATAATAATGCAATAATATGCTTGATAAAGTGTTCAAAAAAAAATATGCTTGATAAAAATCATAAAATAGTGTAGCTGACGATACGATTATTTTGTCGTATTTACTCATGCATATTAGATATAATTGTTCAATAAGTTCTCAGCCTGCCGAACTGCAATACAAGTGATTATATATTAGCCGTTCTACTCCCTATCTCTCCTCCTTCCAAATCAAGTTTGGTGTGTGCGGGTGGTTCGACTACCCTCAGTATTCCGGTCCCTGCAGGAAGTCAGCTCTACTGGGGAGGTTGATCACCTCTTACACCTCTTGTGTCGTGAAGGCTGAGTATGACAGGGGGGTGGAAATCAGAGGTATGCTTCGGCGGACAAGGACGGGTGGCATTGTGTTAGAGGCAATATCGAAAGGAGGGTTTATGGTCACAGAGGTGCACGCTCCGGGATGTTGCTCCAGGACCACGGAAATCAGGAGGAGGCGAGGTCTCCTCTTTCTACTTCACCTCGATTCCGGATAGTTGGAGAGCGCGGGATTTGGTTCGCCTCTTGGATCAACAAGGCAGAGTTCAAGAGGTCGTGATTCCGGGGCGTAGGAACGCACAAGGAAGAAGATTCGGCTTCGATCGTTTCTTAGATGTTAAAGAACCAGATCGCCTTGCAACCATTCTCGATAATATGTTTATTGAGGGAATGAAGATTCATGTTAACATCCCTCGCTTTCAGAGGGTAGTGTCGCACGCCCGGGGCCAGTCAGCGAAATATGGAGCGAATTTTCAAAAGCAAGTCAATCAGGTGTGGGTGAAGAAGTATGACTGTCAACCCATTGATAGCTCAACGGGTAAGCATAAGGAAGGGACGTGGTCATGCAACGTTGACACGGACCCTCGGTTAGCGCTGGCCATGGTAGGCGAAGTCATATTACCCGGGAAATCTTACTACATTCAAGACGAGCTGGCTCAGATGGGAGTTTTCGCGATTAAAGCTACTCCAATGAGATCCAATATGGTCCTCTTGGAAGGGGATAAGGAAGATGGTGATTTTGTCGAATGCATTGAAGACGCTCGTGAATGGTTGCACCAGTGGTTCAAGTGGATTCGTCCATTGAAGCCATCTGATGTTGATCCGGAGAGATCTATCTGGTTACGATGCTATGGAATTCCGGTTCACGCTTGGAATTCGGCCTTCTTCTCTAAGTTGGCAGGGAGAGTGGGAGAGTTCATATGTGTTGACGAAGACACTGAACGGAAAAGATCTTTTGATGTAGCAAGGTTAAGGATCCGGACTCAAGAGCTCAACATGGTTAATCAGGCGGTTAAGGTAGTTATTAATGGTTTACCTTTCTCCATTAGTGTGGTGGAGGAATGGGGTGGAGGTGTCTGTCGGGGTTATAAGGATGCTAATAAAGCGGGGGATGAGGATGTTGATTCAAGTGCTGATGATGATTTATCTGACGGTATGTATTCTGGCACTGGTGACTTTAATGATGATGTCGAGGTGGGTGAAGAAGAATTGAATGACCTGCTTAATGCAGTAAAGATCTCTGGTAACGTTGATCCGCAACTTATGGATAAAAATTTGAACTCCTTTGTCAACAATTCTGATGATTTGGTGGGGAGGGGGGCGAATCCCCCCCAGTGGGAGGAACACCAATTTAGCCAGAGGAAAGCTTTGTTGTGGATTCAATACCCCCTCCTGTGCAACGTCCAGTAACTCCATGCCAGAATGCTCAAGGGTTAGATCTTCCTTCAATCCAAAACAAGCACACTGCTGTTGTGGGTCAAGCGAGGAAGAATAAATAGAGAAAGTTGTTAAAGGTTGGCGAGTGAAGAAAGCGACGGGCGGGTAAATTGCCGTTGGCAGTAAGAGAACTCAATGAGGTTTCGATTGGGTCAGTCCAGGTCCCTATTGACCAACGCGATTCACAGGAGGTTGATAGGAATCAATCGTCTCTTTTCTCTGTCGGTACGGTTCTTTGTGGGGGTTCCATCTCAACTAGAGATATTGGGTTTGTGCAATAACAAATTTTGGGCTCTCCAAAATAAGGCCGTAGCAAGAAAGGTTTGGGAAAATGCTAAGCGTTTGGGAGTCCAAGGTAATTTGCCTGATGATACTTATGTTGACTTGATTGAGCAAGGAAAAAGACGTGATGAAGCTGAGTGTAGTAGGAGGGCGAACGATATTCGGTCTTCATGAATATCTTATCGTTAAACATAAGAGGGTGGGGCGATCGCAGGAAGCGTCGCCAGTTGGTTTCGCCTATTATTTCTGGGTCTTTTGATTTTATTTGCATTCAAGAAACGAAGAGGGGGGAGTTGTTAGAGGGCGGGGTTGGTTTTCTCTGGGGTAATCGGCTTTATCAGTGGATCCATCAACCATCTAGGGGGGCGTCGGGGGGCATTCTTTGCTCGTGGCTTGAGGGCGCTTGTACGGTCACATCGCATTTCTCCGTTTGTGGATTTATTGGCGTCTCCACTATTGTCCGGGATACAGTGGTCCACGTTGTCAACATATATGCTCCTTGTTCAACTGCAGCAAAGAGAAGAGTTTGGGCTGAACTAGTGGCGGTGAAACAGAGAATTGGTGGTGGGGAGTGGTGCTTAGTGGGTGATTTCAATGCGGTAACTTGTGATTCAAAGAGAAAAGGGAGGAATAGGAATTCTACAGTCGCCGAGATGGGTGATTTCAATAGCTTCATTGTGGACATGGATCTTGTTGACTTGCCGGTTTCGGGTAAGAAATTTTCTTACTTTTGTTCAGACGGTGTCTCTATGAGTAGACTGGATAGGTTTCTGATCTCTCAGGGGCTAATATCTGATTGGGGGATTTCCGGTCAGTGGATTGGTAGTCGAGATATTTCAGATCATGCGCCAATTTGGCTCCTCAAAGCAACGAAAGATTGGGGGCCAAAACCGTTCCGCTTTTTTAATGCATGGTTGGAACATGCAAACTTCTTGCCTTTTGTTCAAAGTTGTTGGGACGAGTTTCACATTACTGGTTACAAGACTTATGCTCTGAAGGAGAAACTGAAATTGCTCAAGGGAAGACTAAGGGGATGGAATAAAGAGGTGTTCGGAAAGGTGGATCTCACTATTGATTCTCTTGTTCGGGACTTGAACTCTCTAGATGATATCCTTGGTGAAAGATGGGACAGTGGTGCTGTGATGCATAGAAAAGAAGTCTCTGCTTCCCTTTGGAAAGAAATCCAGGTAAAGGAATCTCTTCTTGCTCAAAAGTCTAGAGTAAGGTGGATACAGGAAGGGGATATGAAGTCGAAAATTTTTCACTAACTGTTGCGTTATAAAAGAAGAAGATGCAACGTTTCGATTGTCGGGGAGAATGGCATTTTAGTGGAGGATGTTGGGGAAGTGAATATGCGGGTTAAAAATCATTTTCAACGGTGTTTTGTTGAACCAAATTATGACCGTCCTTCTCTTGATGGTCTTACCTTCAATCAGCTATCGGCTTCCGAGTCGGATACTTTAATTCAGCCATTTTCCGAGGAAGAAATAAGGATGGGTGTGTGGGATTGTGACAGTGACAAGAGCCCGGGGCCGGATGGTTTCAACTTCAATTTCATCAAAGCTTGTTGGAATATGTTGAAGGAGGAGTTGGTGAGTTACTTTAACGAATTTTTTGCTAATGCTTATCTTCCCAAAGCTATCTCGGCGTCTTTCATAGCCTTGGTTCCAAAGCCGGACAATCTTCAAGGTTTAGGTGAGTTCAGGCCAATTTGTTTGATTGGTTGCCTCTATAAAATTTTGGCCAAAGTATTGGCAAACCGTCTTAAGAAAGTGGTGCCTAGCATAATCTCCAACCACCAATCAGCTTTCATAGGGGGAAGACAAATCCTTGACGGGGTCGCTATTGTTAACGAAGTGGTGGATTTTGCAAAGAGGGGTAAGAAAGAGTGCTTGTTGTTTAAGGTAGATTTTGAGAAAGCTTATGACTCCATCTCTTGGGGCTTCTTGGTCTACATGTTACAGCGTATGGGTTTCCCCCAAAGATGGATTTTGTGGATAAAATCTTGTGTGTGCAATAGCTCCGTGTCGGTTCTTGTGAATGGTAGCCTACTCACGACTTCAAAGCACATAGGGGGTTGAGGCAAGGGGACCCTTTGTCACCTTTCCTCTTTCTAATCATTGCCGAAGGATTGTCGGGATTAATGCGGAAAGCGGTGGAGATTGGTTCCTTTCAAGACTTTACCATTTCTAATGAGGTACGGTTTTCTATTCTACAATTCGCGGATGACACAATGTTGTTGGGCAAGGCCACGTGGGAAAATCTTTGGAGTATAAAGTCTTTACTTCGTGCTTCCGAATTAGTGTCCGGTTTGAAGGTTAATTTCCATAAGAGTAAGTTAATTGGCATCAACACCACGGATGATTTTTTGGAAAGAGCTAGCGTCTTCCTTTATTGTTGAACGGAAGCTTTACCGTTTAAGTTTTTGGGTATTCCGATTGGTGCAAATCCTAGACAGGAAGTTACTTGGAGCCCCGTTCTTGCTGCGCTTAGAAAACGTTTGGCTTTGTGGAAGGGTCGTTTCTTGTCGATCGGTGGTCGGGTTTCTCTCATCAACTCCGTCTTGAATAGCATCTCTCTATACATGCTATCATTCTATAAAGCTCCGAAAGTGGTGATTAAGAAGATGATCAAAATTCAAAGGGATTTCCTTTGGGGTATCAAAGAAGGAGACAAGGGAATGTGTTGGGTTGCTTGGGATAAAGTTTGCACAGCAAAAAAGGATGGCGGTCTTGGTATTAAAAATCTCGAGTTATTCAATATTTCTTTGTTATCTAAGTGGAAATGGCGGGCTTTGACGAATACTAATGTCTGCTGGAGCCGTTTGTTGAGACATCGTTATGGGGACTATGCTACTACTTTTGTTCATAACTCGGCTGAAGGTATATCTAGCCGGAACTCGGGATCGATTTGGTGGAGAGACTTGGTAAAGCTGGATGACAATCTTGAGGAACGGTGAAAGTTCGCGTGGTGTATTAAAATGGGGCTTGGTGACGGAACCTCCATTAATTTTTGGAAGGATCAATGGCTAGGCATAGAGCCTTTATTCAAAGTTTTTCCGCTGTTATGTGATGGGGAAGGGTAGCAGCAGCTCCTGGTGGCTGACTTGGGTGCTTGGAATGGTGAAGTTTGGGTGTGGTCTACACCGTGGCAGCATCACACGGATTCGGTTCGGGTGGCTGAAGGGCAAATTTTGGACAGCATTTTACAGTCAGTTAAGCCGACTAGAGGAAGGAAAGACACATGGCTATGGCCACATGATACTTCCAAGAGTTTCACGGTAAAATCTTTTTATCATCAGCTGTCTTGTAGTGACATATCTTCCAACATTTCGAACCATCAGCACTTGTTAGGGGGACTATGGAAATCTATTGTCCCTTCGAAGGTTGTAGTCTTCGGGTGGAGGTTACTGTTAGATTCCTTACCAGTGCGTGAGCAGCTGTTGCACAGGAACGTCATCCACTCCGAGCTAGAAGTTGGTTGTTCGTTTTGTAATTTCTCTCGCGAGTCTGTCAAACATCTTTTCATCACTTGTGGTTTTGCGCGTTCTGTTTGGCATATGGTTGGTACTTGGCTAGGTGTTGACGTGGATGTCTCTCTGGGTGTGGAGGATTTCTTTAGTAATTGTGGCCAGTGGTGTACAGGGAAGAAAGCAAAGCGGGTGAAACATCTCTTCTGGTTAACTACTTGTTGGAGCATTAGGCTAGCTAGGAACGAAGTCATATTCAAAGAGGAGGAACCAAATATAGAGGGGGTTGTTAACCGGATGATGAACTTATCTTGGAGTTTGTGTCTTTATAAACTTAACTGTAATTCATCTTTGTCTGTATCTCTATGGTGGTCTAACCCACTTACATTCCTTAACAATCTGTAATCTAGTAGGGGGAGAAATAGTGGGCTAGGTTGTTGTTTTCCCACTGTGGTGCAGATTGTACGAGGTACTCTTTTTCCTTCCTGAGTCTTTTTCTCATTGGGTTTTGGCTCAGGGAGGTTTTAAGGAGGCCCTCCCCCTTTCCTATATCTCCATTGTAAGGGTTGGGCAACCCTTGTGCTCCCTTCAATGAACTTTTTGCTTATAAAAAAAAGATATAAAAGTTTCTCAAAAGGTATAATGCAAAATATGCTTGATAAAAATCATAAAATAGTTGGGTTGCAAATGTCTTTCATCCTAACACGTAAAATATTATTTGGTGTGTGTGTCTACAGAGGAGGACCCACATACACTTGAGAGGATTTAGTTGAATCCCCACCAAAAAAAATCTGCTTACCACCCTTTATAAATCTCTCTCTCTCTCTCTCTCTCTCTCTCTCTCTCTCTCTCTCTCTCTCTCTCTCTCTCTCTCTCTCTCTCTCTCTCTCTCTCTCTACCTTCCTAGCTGAAACTCTTAGTGATGTGTGCATTTAGAAAATTTGAACACCCTGATCCCTGGGTCTTGGATCCGCTACTGTGTATATATATATATATAATATTAATTTACATGATTATGTATGTATTTTAAAATCATAAATTATGAATCTACATATATTATTCTATACTTTAATTAGATAAACAAAATATTTATATTTATACTGAAAAAATTGTGTGGAAAAGAATTGACCAGAAAGTAATTAAATTAACAAAAATAAAAATATAATATTTTATTTATTGTGAACTCAAAAAATGACTTTATTATTTTTTAAATATATTCTATACAATTTTATATATTATAATTAAATACTGTCAAATGACATTATTATGTCTAACCAACCTTTTATTATAAAAAACCTTATTTTTTAACTTATTCAACTCTCATACACACACACACACACATATATATATATATATATATATATATATATATATATATATATATATATATATATATAAAAGTGGGAGAGAACGCTAAAGCAAGACAAATCGATGAAGTGAAAATTTCACACACAAATGTCTCATTCAATTCATACATTTTTGATGTTATTTTTTGTTGTGTGTTTCAATAGTTCAGTTTCTAGTAGTGACTCATCTCCCAATGGGATCTCTCATTATCACCTAAACGACTCAAACATCAACATTATCGCCATTTTGATATCTAATGACTTGGGCTCAGCGATACGCTCATCAGAGTTCACCTTTACTAGTAGCTTTAACCCAAATAATGAGATCAATTTGAAACCAGGAGAATCTATTCCTTTTTTAAGCAACTTCGAAACCAAATGGGGTAATATGGACTGGAATGGAATGTATGTTGTTGTCAACCTATACGATCGCAGCACAGAAGGAGACCATCGAAAGATCATGTGGTCGGCTAGAACGGATGGCATCTATCATAGTTGGGATAACATCAATTGGGATAAAAGGGCAAAATGGACAAGTCATATACATTAATGATACTTTAACGCTCAGATTGTTTTCTTTCAAAAAATATTAAATAAGAGAATGAAGTATCAGTTTACAAATATAATTATTTTAGTTATAACTTTATGATGTTTGTGTTAATTATATGTTTAATTGCAAAAAGAATACTATCCTTATAAGTAAGTTTTTTTGGTTTGGACTTTTGCTTATCCATTGAGTGTTTCAACGATATTAACGAAAGACTAATCCCCATTTGTGCATAGAAGCAAAATTTGTAATGGGCAATACCGAGTTTGTTCACTGCGAGATTCAAATCCGGGAGCATTGATGGATCACTGGGGTCGTAGATTAGCGTATGCCAATTTCCATACTGTGTTTAAGTGTTAACTATGCAAAATTTTCACTTGGAAAAAAATAAATATGATTTTATGGGTCCAATGTGTCAAGTATTGGTAAGATTTAAGCAACTTATAAAAAAAATAGTTTTTACTTTAATGCCGACAACAAGCAATTCATACTTGATCTCACATACTTTTTTTTGGTAAACCAATGTATTCTTCACAGCGACTATGGAGAATAATCATTCAAGATATCGAAGATCCATTTAAGGGGTTGATCTCTCCCAACAAATGTATTTCTTTCATACCGGCCTTGGATCGAACCCCGAGCCAAATAGTCAAGGGACCTAAGTATATACATTTGTGCCACTTAATTAGTTGATGTCATGTACTCATAACTACAAGGTTGAGAAATTATTTTGTAAAATAGTGAAAAATGACTTTCATTTATTACATTTATGTACAACCGATTATTATTTTTATTTTTTGACTTTTGACAAATATTTGTTATTATCATTTATTATTATTTTTGGCAGCATTGTCATTTATTATTGTTGCCACAAATTAAAATTTATTTATTATTGTCATTTATTATTGTTGCCACAAATTAAAATTTTTTGTCATTTTTTTTTGACAACAAATTTTTTTTGTCATTTATCACACGTAACTAGTGTATACATCCGTGCAGTGTACAGTTAGTTATACATCATTTCTAAATGTTTTACATATAGTGTTAAAATATTTGATGTACAAATGATATTTACAAAACTATAAGGTTAGTTTTATTAGGAGGCAAGCAAACTGTGTTCCTCATACTCTAGCTAGGGCGTCACGGGATTATGCTAGCTCCTAAATTTTTGATTATAGTCCTACCTGTATTGCGAACTTGATTTTGAATGAAATGATATGAATTTTCCTTTGTCAAAAAAAAAATATTTGGCGCTATATATTATAGTTTCCATTGTATAGGTAAAATTTGACTCCATTCAATTTTGGTTTGATCATATATTGTGTATGTTGGTTTACCAAGAGTACTTTGATAAGATGGTGTGAGTCTCTTCCAACTTAATAAAGGTCATGGGTTTGATACAGTCTTGAGAATGCAGCAGTGTTAAATCTCTTGAGGGAGAGCTTTATCGCCCATTGTGGTCCTACCCGACTCGAGGAATTAGTCCTTGCAGTTACGCGCAAAGGATACCCAGTTCACACAAAAAAAAAAGGATATTAGTTTAACATAACGTTTATGATGTAATGACCACCGATCACGGCTTGAGTTCCAGGAAGGTAGCTCAGTTGGCGAGTTAAGCGACAAGAAGGAGTTGCAAAATTGTAAGAATGAAGTCCAGGGTTCAAACCCCGAAAACTAACATTCCCCCGCCTCTACTAACATTTACTTATAAAAAAAATAGCCGATCACGGCTTCAAGCTCTTGGGATATACATGATCGATAAATTGTAAGTTACGTGACGTTGAGTTATTTAACTCAACAAAGATCCGGTAAAAAAACTCAACAAATATAAATAAAACACATATTATAATGCAATAAACATTTTTTATGTTTAACATTAATCTTAATATAGAACTCTTTATCACTTGCACAAAGGATACGCGGTTCACACCAAAAAAATAATATTAGTTTAACATAATGTTCATGATGTAATGACTAATGACCACCGATCAAAGCTTTCTTAGTATAATATATGATCGATAAATTGTAAGTTATATCACTATAAAAACTACGTGACCAAAGTTGAGTTATTTAACTCAACAAATATAAATTAAACGCATATTATAATGTAACAAACATTTTTTATGTTTAGCACCATTTATTAATCTTAATATAGAACTCTCTATCACTTGCTATGATCTATGAGATGCAAATGAAGTATTGGTAAGAAAAAATAATCCATGAAAAAGAAGCCATAAAATAATTCAGATGATTTAAATTGGCCAAAAGTAAAATAAACATTATAATAATTATTATTAAGTTTTGTTGGGTATGATATCCAACCACTCAATGACATGTTATTTTTCATATTTAAATATTGTACTAACTTCGTTTACGGAGTATCATGTTGGGAAAAACAACATTAGGGATGGCGATTGAGCCCATGCTCATTGGGCACCCGCAAAAGTTACCCACAACGGGTGGGTAATTACCCGCACAAATGGGTGCGGACTTGGGTACGGACACTTGGGTAATTACTAATATTACAATTTTACCAATATACAATTTTAAAAAAACTGAAATGATTGTTATTCTTAAAACACTAAATCTAACTACTAATTAATATATTTAATGTTTATATAGTTAATATTATTACAATTTTAAGTATATCCAGCTTTTAAAAAATAAATCCAAACTACTAATATTTTGATGTTTTTAATTCATTAAATGCTATCGTGTGTAATAATATTTTAATTAGTATATACGAAAAAATAGTCGATTTTTTAATTGAATTATATATGATGTTTTTTATGAATTATTTTTGTGTTGTTAAAGTGCTTGTATGGGCGTACCCACAGGGGTGCCCAAAAGGTATGGAGACGGGCACTAAAATACTTGTCCATGCATGTTCATACTCGAATATGGACACTCTAGTATCTTGCCGAGAGAGTACCCATTGTAATCCCCAAACAACACAAATAAAATGATCAGCACAATCTGAACACAAGAATTTAACGTGGAAAACTCTAAAATAGGAGAAAAACCAGGAATTGTTGTCTAATGACAATGAGAGAATAACGCTATGTTAAAATTGTTACAATACTATTATAGACAAATTTCAGATTCGAAATTAGTTGTAAGACACGTCAGCGTAACATTCAAAGCGATCCCGAGTAATAGTAAGAGGAGCAATACATGAAGCTGACGTGGCTCGGGAGTCCGCAATTATCCACAGAAGGACCACGGAAGCGAATCTCGAGGATTGAGGGAAGACCAGTGGCAGACCCAGAACCCTAGGTCACGGAGTGCAAAAAAAATCATTATGGTTCTTCGGATTGTTAAATTTCTTTTTTTCAAATGTCCTCACTTAATTTACTAAAATTAAGGAATCAAGTTATCTAACTCCACATTTATTTAAGAGAAAATCACCAAATTAGTCTCTAAGTTTACCCACCATTATCTATTTAAGTCCTAAAGTATGTGAAAATAAGTAGTCTGTAAAAATATGTGATATCGGTAAAAGTACTTCCTAAAGTTTTATAAATAGTCTCTTACGTAGATTAATAAGACAGATTTATTAAAAGTTGGGTGCAAATTTAAGGATACTGGTGCAAACTTAAAATTTTGGGGGGTTCAAAATAATTTTATATAGGGGTACTAGTACTAACATTTTGTTTCTAGGGGGTGCAACTGAACCCCCTAAATATAGTGTAGGCCTGCCACTGGGGAAGACATCCACGCAAGGCAACTTTTCGAAAGAGGCAAAAGAAGTTCTCGAAGAAAAGCCCAAAGGTGAAATTTTGAAGACCATAACCACCACACAAGAGCAGTTGAGGCAAATGCTTCGGATAAAACCGAAATGACAAAGACAAGTGTGAAGCATCCAGACGCCAGAAGACACGTGTCATCTACCATCATTATTCATTAGTTAGCTTATCTTTATCCGCTTTCAAATAAGGACATGTGTCCATAGCAGTTTACTTTCCTAGCTCTATAAATAGGAGTTCATACGAAGAACTCGTGGCGATTTCATATCATTAAGTAAACCATTACGCCTTACACATCCGATCATACAAGACCTCTGGCTACAGCGGTGAACAATGTATGTCTGATGCCAACCCCTTTTGTATTTTCAAACTTATTTCAATTCAATGCAATTTCTTTTCGACAATCGAGTGTTTCACTCTTGTCTCCTTTTCTTTTAAGCAATATACTTTACTTTTTACTCTCTGCACTTGGGGGATTCGTGGTGTTCTTTCCCTCGTGGAATTGATTTCCTTGGGTTGCTCAAGTTTGTTTTTACTTGTCTTTACATTTCGAATACCCTCGATGCGAAGTGTTTGGAGGATTCGCAATGTTCTCCCCCCTCTCTGAGCGTGATTTCCGTGTTTGTTCAACCGCTTGGCGCCTCAAGTTCGATCGGACAATCACCTAGAATCTCAGATTCATTCGGTTGTGCGAATGAATTCACCCCCTACGCCATTACACGTCTCGAAAAGCACACAATTTGGGGCTTGCAGTGTAAACCTGTCAATTGGTGAACTCAATTTTTAATTCGAGTCCTCTTCTCTCAAATATCTCGAATTCATTGTTTGATAGAGACCCTTTATGAAAAATATTGGAAAGCAAACGCATAGACTTCTCTCAAACACCCAATGACCCCTAACGAAAAATATTGGAAAACAAACACATAGACTTCTCTCAAACACCCAATGACTCCAATACACCCACATCCTTGAAAGAAAATATTTAATTACATCTCACAACACTCTAAAACAGGAGAATAAGAGAAAGAAAAAAAGCCAATTACAAACTTAAAGTGTTTTTGATTGGTGCATTTTGTAAAGGAGAACTTGAGCCATATATATATATATATATAACCTTAGTCTCCCTCTTCCTTCACAAAACTAAGCAATGTGTGACTTTTTAAGATACTCAATTCCAATCAACTCTAACATATCATACCCAACAAATTAAACTCAACAAGTATCATAGAATTCTTCTATAAAAATTGAATGTTGAAATGCGAATGAGAAACTTTGCAAAATTTCAACGACATACATAAAAGAAAATAAAGACAAAAACGTGCCAAAACCAGGATTTTGCAAACACGATTCCATATATCAATTGTTATGGATCCCCCGTCGCATAAGTATAACACACCAAAAAGAGTCCATGATAATAGCAATTTCACTCAATAGGCAGTGAAATTAAAAGAATGGAAAGGAACACCATCTTCTATGTGATGATATTGCTGGAATTTAATGTAATTCCTAAAACACCCTCAGGAGTTGAGTAACTGTCATATAATACAATACAGTTACTCCCAGCAGTCTAAAACTAACTTAGTTTTTTCTGTTTGAAATTAGTTACAATTTAAAGAGTCTGTTTAAATCTGTTATAGTTAGTTACACTTTGAATATACAGAATTCAGTAAGAAAAAATTACATTTTGAGCTCTCGTTTTTACAAGCCTTCTCCTCCTGATTCTTCTCTGTGTGCTTTTTCTTAAGTTCTGTGTGTGAGAGTCTTTGTGAGTTTGTTCAAAGTGTGAGCGCCTCGCAAAACAAGAGAACAAACAGAGTTAGGTTTCCTTCTAAGTTTCACAAATAAGAAAAGTAAGAAAAACACAAAGAGAGTAGAAGAGAGAAGAGTTTACCTTCGTGTGTGACTGCGTTCTTGAAATCTTCACAAGTGGTGAAGATTTGCGTGCTCCTCAGTGACCAAAAGTACATGAAGAATAAGGGAAATCACAAATCAGTTAGGATTTGTGATTCAACTTTGTAAAATCAAAGAGAAGGTGAAATAGGAGAAGTGTTTTACCTGATGAAGCTCGTTGAAGTGCTCGTTGTGTGATTCTTGTTGGCTGAACACCTGCGAACAAAGTGACGAACTGATTAGGGTTCGTGAAACTCTAAATTGGTGAATCAAACCATAGGGGTTTGGATTCTTACCTATTGATCTGTGTTTGTGTTGAAAGATTAAAGCTGGATCAGCCTTCAATCGTTGATTCTCTCTGGGTTTGTAAGAAACCCTAGTAGAGAGAAAAGAAAGAAACCAGAGGCGGAGAAGAGAAGAGAGAGAGAGAGAGAGAGAAAAGAAAGAAAAATGACCCAGAAACCCTAATTTTGGCTTTTATATCCTCTCAAGTGGAGCAACTCGTTTCCATTGCGCAACCCGCGTGTTTGAACTGTACACGGGTTGCTGGGTTCCGCAGTGGAGTTTTTGTACCCGTGTGTTTTCTGCTGAAAATTTGGGCCTTCCTGGGTTCGTGAAACTCTAAATTGGTGAATCAAACCATAGGGGTTTTGATTCTTACCTATTGATCTGTGTTTGTGTTTAAAGATTAAAGCTGAAACAGCCTTCAATCGTTGATTCTCTCTGGGTTTGTAAGAAACCCTAGCAGAGAGAAAAGAAAGAAAGCAGAGGCGGAGAAGAGAAGAGAAGAGAGAGAGACAGAGAGAGAGAGAGAGAAAGAAAAAAGCTGTAAGAAAGCTGCAGTATCAGAAGGCAGTGCTGCAGCACCAAAGAAAGCTGTAAGAACAAAAATGGTGGCCCAAAAAGAGGCCAAGGGTGCCTGATTCTGCTGTGAAGGAACTTGATTCTTTTTGTGGCCAAAACAGATTATTGGGTCCCTTCTACTCCACAAGAGCCCCTATTGGCCAAAGATTCGACTCAAGAAGTTGTCTTGCAAAAGGTTGATGCTACAGCACCAAAGGGATACACCAAAGGAGATATCTACCACAAGACCACCATTGAACTTCACGACCTCTAACAAAAGAGGAAGTCTGGCTGAAGACTCTTAAAGCAAGCGCTCCTGGGAGGCAACCCATGGATTTTAACTAACAATTGTGTGTTTTTGTTTCTTCTTTTGTTTAGGAGTGAAATTTTGTGAAGTGAGAAAAGAATCTTAGCAGTTGATGTTGTAGCGCCTAAAGTGGTAGTAGAGAAGAAGCCAGCAAAGAAGAAGTCAAAGACATCCAGCAGCAGAGCCACCACAGTACCCACCAGAGCAAGCAAAAGACTCAAATCTGGGTTAGCAGAGAAGTAGTCTAACCCTTCTAAAAAAAATGTGTGTGTTTGCCTATTTTAAATAACCTGTTAGATGTTATAGCGTCTGTTCCTGCATCTAACAGTATGTTTAGGATTTTACTTATGTTGTTTTTAAGTCTGTTGAATAGAAAGCATGATCAGTTGCAATTCCTAGTTTTTCAGTAATAGAATGTGTATCTTCCTGGGCTAAATTCAATGATGATTAAGTGTATGTGTAGAGTAGCCTTGTTTGAACAATGACTAGTCTTATTGCTGTTTCTACACAAAACTCTAGGCTTAGCAAGGAACTTAGTTAGCTAAGGACTATCTGATGCTGAAGTTAGTTCTGGTTAACCAAGGTTTAGTCAAGTTTTTATTAAAAATTGAAAGTAGCTTGTGAAGCTAAGTTTGGGGATGCATCGGCTATATTAAGGCTAGGTATGAAGATTGTAGGATGGTCAGTGCAATAGGCTCACAAAGTATACAAATGTATTGTCAATTGGTCATGTATATTGTAATTAGTTGCAATTGCCCGAAACAAATGCTGAACTGTTCCAAAAATGCATATAAGAAAAAAAACTGAAAGAGATGCAAATAAAGGAGTTCAGTAATGAGGGCATTGTAGATGCATCTGTTCATCAAGTTTCCAGTGCTATAGCATCCAACGCTGTAGCACTGAAAAATCACCAAATCAATATTTAGTGCATTGGCCAAAGATCTGAAATGCCTAATCAAGCCATTTGTTGTGCTTTGAAGCCCCTTAAGTCTTATGTGAAGTTGTTAGTCTACTCGCCTTTTTGAAAAATTCTTTGACTAAACCAAAAGAAGACCACTCATTCCAAGGCTAGGAGAAATTCTGAAACTAGCTAGGAACTAAATTGAACTTAGAGGTCACACACTCACAATTGAGCAGTAATAATTCTAGATGTTGTGAAAAGCAATGATGTGTGTGTGTGTGTGTGTGTGAGTGTGAATCTGAAATTTTAGCCCATTGAAAACATTTTTGAAAAACTGTTTGATTTAGGGAAGCAACTGGCCTTGTCTTTCTATGCTATTATTGTTTTGTTTTAAGTTAGTTTGTTTGTCTTTGTAAAGTGTCACTGCTTGAGGACAAGCAGTTGTTTAAGTTTGGGGGTGTGATAACTCTTGTCCATAAGAGTTATTTATGCTTTCTAGACTTAAACAAATGCGAGTTCTAAAGTAATAATAATTTTTTTAAGAAAAAAAAAGAGAAAGATATTGTTGTTGTCTTGTTTGTGCAGTTAATCTATGTAATTGTTTCTTTGTTGTTGTGTTGTTTGTTCTTTGTCAAGCGTCATTACTTGAGGACAAGCAATGGTTTAAGTTTGGGGGTGTGATAACTCTTAATTATAAGAGTTATTTATGTTCTTTAGGCTTAAATCAACGTAACTTCTTAAGTAATATTATTGTTTAATTAAGTAAATATATGTTGTTTAATGTAAAAGAGGGTTAGAAACTGATTAAGTGATCATTTGGCACTTTGGTGCCCCGTCTTGTGTTTTAATGTGTTTTTTCAGTGCTGTAGCATTTGACGCTATAGCGTTGCATCCTGCGTCAGCAAGAGAGAGAAAATCAAAAAGCACAATTTTGGAGCTCATGTTTTATATCATTTCAGTCCATATTTAAGAGATATTGTTGCGGCTGAATTCACCAACTAAAAGACTTTATAGGGACACTTGTCCCCTTGCATATGGAGACTACTTTTGGTTGGTGGCTTGTCAAATCACCTTTTGGAGCAAGTTGGCTTTATCTTTTGAGAAGGGTCTTCTTCTCCAAGGGACTTCATACTTGCTGGTTCAGTTGGAGGGAGCTTTTGACACATTCGCCTCTCCATTTTCGTTCCAAGCTCCATTTTCACAATAAAAAGTAGAAATTTTGCAGTGCTGTGTGCGACGCTGTAGCATCAGGCGATTCTGTGAGGGATGGTGTAGCATCACAGGGGCTGTCATCATTTGGAGTATTTTCCTTCTCTTTGTGATTTCGGTTTTATGGCTTTAGGTATCACCTTTAAGCTTTATTTTCTTGTGTTGTCATTAATCATGAGCTGAATCCCTTGTAGTTGGATGCTTGTAATTATGTAATGACATTTTAACGGTTTTAATGTAATGTTTGATGTTAGTGTTTTAACCTTTGCATGAAACTTTTTCCAATACTTATTTTAGAATTGATCAGCTAAACATAAGTACATTTATAGGTTCATACATGGTCTATAAATCGAACTCAAGGCTTAATGTGAGTGAGTGGTTGTTTTAGGGACACTTAGAACAATTCATGCTTAAACCTAGACATAGGAAAGCATAGTTCATAAGGCGAATACTGTGGGAGCTTAATATACATGGGTGGACTTATTTAGAATCTAGACATAGGAGTCTTGCAACAAAACCCTGGCATTAGTGACCGAAAGACACAATATCAAACGCTACAGCGCCTAACGCTATAGTGTCAAACAGAACATTAAACTATTCTTATAAATTTGCATAATGAAAGGCATTCCAACTACTCGCATTCTGAATTTCTACTTATCATTTATCTTATTTGCTTTTGTAATTTTATGTTGATGACATTAATGAAACAACTTGTTATTGTTACTTGTGTTACTCACTAGCTTAACTACTAATTTAAATATAAAAGTAAACTCAACAATCCTCGTGGGAACGATCTCTACTTACTCTTTATTACTTGTTGCGACTGTGTATTCTGGCACACACCTACAAT
This sequence comes from Astragalus membranaceus, assembly GCA_039519185.1. Lineage (NCBI taxonomy): Eukaryota > Viridiplantae > Streptophyta > Magnoliopsida > Fabales > Fabaceae > Astragalus > Astragalus membranaceus. Next base: position 2,286,854 of record CM076847.1, read on the forward strand.
CCTAGAAGAGGTATTAGACACTGAACCTAATCCTAATGGTGATAGTTCAGATGAAGAGGATCCTACTCTACCTAATGAGGATCAAAATCCTCAAGAAGAAGAAGAGGACAATGCTGAAACAAAACCTGAACCTATTGTTCAGGCCCTGCCTAGCACACAAAGGTTGAGACAGCCTCCTAGCAGGCTTGCAGAATATGATTTGGCCACTGACATTGAGGTGAATGAGCATGGTGACCTCATTCACTTTGCAATGATGGCAGATATGGAACCAGTTGACTTTAAGGAAGCCTTAAAGAATAAAAACTGGAAAATGCAATGATTGAGGAAGTGGCCTCAATTGAAAAGAATAAGACTTGGAGCTTGACACCCTTACCTAAGAATAAGAAGGCAATAAGTGTTAAGTGGGTCTTTAAGCTTAAGTTGGACCCCAATGGCAAAATAGTCAAGCATAAAGCTAAACTAGTTGCCAGAGGGTTCCAACAAAAGCAAGGGATAGATTATGAGGAAGTTTTTTCACCTATGGCCGGGCATGAGACCATTAGATTAGTCACTGCCTTGGCCTGCAGTAAGGGTTAGGACTTACATCACTTAGATGTTAAGTCTGCATTTTTGAATAGACCCTTGGAAGAGACTGTTTTCATCTCACAACCTCCTGGTTTTGAGAAAGAAGGAAAGGAAAACCTAGTGTGCCACTTGCATAAAGCACTCTATGGTTTAAAACAGGCTCCTAGAACCTGGAATAAAAGAATTGACACTTTCTTTGTTGAAAGTGGCTTCACTAAGTGCACCAATGAGTTTGGTGTGTATGTGAAGGGTTCCTTAGATACTAACCTATTACTAATATGTTTGTATGTTGATGATCTATTGGTAACAGGTAGCAGTACTAACGAGATTGAGCAGTTCAAGGACTCTATGAAGGCTGAGTTTGAGATGACAGACTTGGGACAGCTTACCTACTTTTTGGGATTGGAATTCCTAAGAGTACCTGAAGGAATCATCCAACATCAGCTTAAATACTCTAAGGAACTGCTTGCAAGGTTCAGAATGACAGAATGCAATTCTGCCAGCAACCCTGCAGAAGGTTATTTGTGCAAAAAGGAGGGTGAGAAGGGCTCTAAGGTGGATCCTACCTATTTTAGACAAATTGTGGGGTCTTTGAGATATCTGTGCCAGAGCAGGCCAGATATTTTGTTTGCCACTGGTATGATTAGTAGGTTCATGAATGAACCACTAGAAATACACCTAAATGCAGCAAAGAGAGTGATAAGATACATTCAAGGCACTCTGAATTATGGGTTGTTCTTTCCTAAAGGGACTGACCTAAGGAAATTTGAGCTCCTAGTGTACTCAGACAGTGACTGGTGTGGAGACCACATTGATAGAAGAAGTACCTCTGGATTTTTGTTTAAGTTTCAAGGTGTATCTGTTTCATGGAGCTCCAAAAAGCAACAAATTGTTGCTCTTAGCTCCTGTGAGGCAGAATATGTGGCTGCCTGCAGTGCTGCCACTCAAGCAGCATGGTTAGAAGCCTTACTTAGGGAATTGGGTGTGACTCTTACTCAAATTCCTAAGCTATTGATTGACGACAAGTCAGCCTTGTGTCTTGCCAAGAACCCTATGGGTCATGGCAGAACCAAGCACATAGAGACACGGTTTCATTACTTAAGGGACCAGGTTACTAATGGAAAGCTACTAGTGGATTACTGCTCTACAAAGGATCAAGAGGCTGACATCTTTACCAAAGCTCTAAAAGGGGAGTTATTTTCTAAGTTTAGAAGAGATTTAGGGTTGGTTGCCTTCAAATCCTAAGAAAGCGACTATTAAAGTCATTACTCGGGGGCTTGTCCTGAGTCATCTTTGGTTCTAAAGCTATCAGGGGCTTGTCCTGTTTTTTAGGTATCTCTCCTATTACTAAGTTTTTTAGGTTTTGCATTAAGGGAGGATGGTGGAATTTAATGCAATTCCTAAAACACCCTCAGGTGTTGAGTAACTGTCATATAATACAATACATATGACAGTTACTCCCAGCAGTCTAAAACTTAGTTTTTTCTGTTTGAAATTAGTTACAGTTTAAAGAGTCTGTTTAAATATGTTATAGTTAGTTACACTTGGTAACCAACCTATAACAAACCCACATAGGGGCTTATCAAACTATATATATAGACTACTGTACATACACAGCATTTTGAATATACAGAATTCAGTAAGAAAAATTACATTTTGAGCTCTCGTTTTTACAAGCCTTCTCCTCCTGATTCTTCTCTGTGTGCTTTTTCTTAAGTTGTGTGTGAGAGTCTTTGTGAGTTTGTTCAAAGTGTGAGCGCCTCGCAAAACAAGAGAACAAACAGAGTTAGGTTTCCTTCTAAGTTTCACAAATAAGAAAAGTAAGAAAAACACAAAGAGAGTGGAAGAGAGGAGAGTTTACCTTCGTGTGTGACTGCGTTCTTGAAATCTTCACAAGTGGTGAAGATTTGCGTGCTCCTTAGTGACCAAAAGTACATGAAGAATAAGGGAAATCACAAATCAGTTAGGATTTGTGATTCAACTTTGTAAAATCAAAGAGAAGGTGAAATAGGAGAAGTGTTTTACCTGATGAAGCTCGTTGAAGTGCTCGTTGTGTGATTCTTGTTGGCTGAACACCTGCGAACAAAGTGACGAACTGATTAGGGTTCGTGAAACTCTAAATTGGTGAATCAAACCATAGGGGTTTTGATTCTTACCTATTGATCTGTGTTTGTGTTGAAAGATTAAAGCTGGATCAGCCTTCAATCGTTGATTCTCTCTGGGTTTGTAAGAAACCCTAGTAGAGAGAAAAGAAAGAAACCAGAGGCGGAGAAGAGAAGAGAGAGAGAGAGAGAGAGAGAGAAGAAAGAAAAATGACCCAGAAACCCTAATTTTGGCTTTTATATCCTCTCAAGTGGAGCAACTCGTTTCCATTGCGCAACCCGCGTGTTTGAACTGTACACGGGTTGCTGGGTTCCGCAGTGGATTTTTTGTACCCGTGTGTTTTCTGCTGAAAATTTGGGCCTTCCTGTTTTTGTTTTACTCCTTGCACCCCCAGTTCTGTTTCTGGCAACCTGCAGTGTAAGAAGAACAATTATATGGTTAATAATTTCAACAGATATTGCTAGTGAGATCTTAAACTATATATAGCTAAAACATGCTGCCAGTAGTGTGTGGCTTAAGGAAATAAATCATATGCACGCAGTTGCTTGCTTTCACACTTCATGGGAGCAAAATTTCAGGTGCGAATGAGTGTTGTCAACAACTGACAATGTATGTGATGGACATGAGTTGGAATATTGTTTATTAGCGGCAAGTTAAAAAAAAAATGAACACATAACAGATCAAATTGGTTTACCTGATAGAGATTCTCAGTTTGCTTCAACAATAGATTCTTCTAAAGCTTCCACTGATGAACCCATTAACAACAATTATATATATTAAGAGTTACGTATATTATATATATTAAGAGTTACGTATACCGTATGAATGAACTTGTCACAGATTCATGAGTATGATAGACATAATTTCATAAAGTTGTTTTTTTGTGAGATACGTGATAAATAAATAACAAAGAACAAAGCTTGTAAAAAAAATCAAGTTTAAGAAGAAAAATTGTGTGGGAGAATCACTCAATTTTGAAAAATACATACCTCTTGGTTAGTTTGTACTCACTTTCAGCCTGGTATTAATGGATAGAACAATATGTGATAATCAAACGTGTGATATCACATGGAATGGATTTGAATGTTAAAATCAACTAAATGTGATACAGTTAATGTGTGATATTTCCTAAATTATTCAAATGTACAAATTTTCAAAATGATCGTCACATGTTTTTTTTGAAGGATATTGTTTATGAAAATTGATCTGTACGCCAAGCAAAATGGATAGTGCAACATTTATGGCCAATATTTTACTTTTATATCGTCGTACATGAATTAGAAATCTTGAAACTCTGAAGTCTGAACTATACAAAAAAAGGTTAGATTACATCATGTAGTGTCCTGAGTCCTTAGCGGGATCACGATTCCCTGCAGGTTCCTAAATTTAGGCATAAATTTTTCTTTACATCCATTAAAAAATTAATAACAAAAAAAAAAGGAGAGGAGAGAGAATGTTTCTTTTCTACTTAAATGCAGGAACAGCAGTCATAAATGACTGAGAAGGATTCCATTCTGTCCTTAGCGGGTCTCAACCTTGTCTTCCGATAATCCAGTGGCTGTAGCAATTTACTGACCATCAAGTCAAGGAATGACAGTAGTTTTCCAACCAGACGGAAGCAGATTTGAGAATGCGAAGCTCACCATTTAGGAGATCTCGAGCCATTAGTCTTCTAACAGGATGTCTTTCACACAAGTTGGAAGAATCTAATGACTGCACACAAGTGGGGAAAGCTCATTTTAAGTTGAAAATTGGAACTATTCTTTGAAGTAATGGAATTAACATATGGAAAAAACAATAAACAATATATTAGACTAAGTCCTTGAATCATTACCATAGTAATTGCATTGCGCTCTGCAATTAATTGAATGAATAATGATGACAACATCATGTGTGCTTGTATCTCTTTGTTAATATCCTGTAAGGGGCGCCTGGCTAGCCTACCATCAGTTTGCGTAGCCTCCTTGACCAAATGGTTAAGCTCTGACATTTCATCAACAAATATCCAAAGATGGATACCGTTAGGTATAGCTGATTTAACAAGTTTAACCAACTTTTTGGCTGGGAAAATTTGGAACTATTACTGCATCATAAAGATCTAAAGAAATAAGATTCCATGCGCACCCTGAGTTGTGGTACAAGAAAGAACACGAGTAAGTGCACGAAGTGATTGCGGAAGACCCTTCCCTTTTCCTCTAGCAGACTTCACCTGCCTATGTGATTACAGCTCCATCAGATGGCCAAATACTGGCAAAATATGTAAGCAACACCATATCAGGAAGTCCTATGTGATCAAATATCACAAATATGCAAACAGTTAAATTTATTTAGGAAATATCACGCATTAGGGATAAGTGCAAACTTGATTGTGAAGGAATTCACAGAATACTTCAAGCCCTTCATATCTTGGGTTGGAGGCACAAAGTATCGCTGCAAGAGTTCCAATTTAATGTCATGCAGAGGATCATGCTTAGGTATATCAAACTGGATCTGAACCTGACAACTTAAGAATGATTAGCATTATTATCAATCAAGTGGTGCAGTCACAATAACAATATAAGGAACAAGCAAGATGGAAGGGAAAAAAACCACATCAGCCCACATTGTTTGCTACTTGAAGTTAAATTGCAAAGAATACCTCATCATAACAGTTGTATGGAATTGTAAAACCAAAGTCCAGCATCAATGTAGCATTTGAAAATTTTCCATATCTTATAAGTACCTGAAACAAAACAAAAAATGCACGAAACTCTAAGCTAGGTAACAAATTTTACAATTGATAATCAGAACAATGACAAGTGATGCAAAAACAAAAGGGGGTAAGACATGATCTTTTCGACACTAAGAAGCCTGCTGGGCCCAAAAAGTAAGAACCACATAATGAAATATTGCTGCTTCTTCTATCAATTTTCCAGTTCTAAATGAAAACAACACTTATGCAGGAACACGTTTCAAAAGTCTCCAACGTACATGCATTAATAGGGGTAATGTTGACATTTTAACTTCCCAATTAATAATACTTTACTTTTATATCTTCTTTACGTAAAAAAATTTACAAACAATATACAATACAGCACAAATTTGAATGCAGCGCTAGCTGATTAATCAATAAACAGAAGGAACTTTCAGGAATGATGTCACCAGTCAATTCCACCAAGAAGGGAAAACACAAAGATGAGAAGAGGTTATTTAAATCTTAATGTTAAACTATCCATCAGAGAAAGTGAAATTTTACTACGTAATTAATAGTACAAAAAAAGACCAGAGTAAGACAACATTTAGTGTTCAATAAAATGGTACATGACCTGTTCACCAGGAGCATAATCGCGATCAGCGGTAACCTGCACATAATTGCAAAAGCGTTAGACTTAGAATATCATTATAGTATCATATGTATATTGTAAAATCTCTAAGTCATCTAATTGAGAAGCAACGTTATGTGTGGTTTCCTTGTTTGATTAGGCTCAAGAGTCAAGAGTCTATTCTCCCAGGCTTTGGCTTGTACTAGCAGTATCTATACTAAAATTGGACCTAGTTATTTGTAAAAATAACTATTAATGCTTTGCATTTTTTTTTGCTTTTGTTGCGTTTGGGTTTTGTATTTTACACATATCAAAATATCAATCCTATATCACATGATTTCGGAATCCCTTCTCTTTTTTCCTCCTTCACAAAAATTATGCATCGTAAGCTCTAGGTGCATAACACAAGAGATAGAATATGACAAAAGTGAACTATTAATTTAATGACCATAACCATAACAATGAAACTTGACTTAATGTATTGGAAAAAAGTGTTTAACCAATTAACAGGCTCCAATAACCATTGATTACACACACACACACACACACACACACACACAGAGAGAGAGAGAGAGAGAGAGAGAGAGAGAGAGAGAGAGAGAGAGAGAGAGAGAGAGAGAGAGAGAGAGAGAACTTCTGAGCACTTTTTGTCATCGTCACTCATTACAATTGCTTCTGAATTCCCGTTGTGATTTAAGAAATCTGCAAATGGAATCTATAAAATACTTTTAGCAAATTAATTAAGGGTCAAACATCAAAAATAAAATAAGTCTCCAGACAGTGGCAATACCAGAGATAAACCCTTCGTGCTTCCCCATGCTCGGGAACCAACTGGTAATTTGACATTGAAATGATCAAATAGAACTAAATTAATTTTCATATTCAATGCAACATCATAAATGGTGTATATAAGCATCTTCTAAAATTCAGCCCAGGTAATGATACAACAAAGCCAAATATGGAACTAGCTAGATCGGGAAGGCCGGATATCAACAATATAAAGTCAGGAAGAGCATAAGGATCCAAGGACCGTCAACTATGAAGACTCGGAATTTCCGATGTGCATCTATGATCTATGTAGCCTTGTTTGGCTTTTAAAGCAAAGTGAAATCATTAGCATTCAGCATATTCATCAACCAATACGAAATAAAGCATCTAAATTTGGGTTCTAACACAATTTATAGTCTTTTCGGATACCAGCAAACCAATGTTTGAGGTGGTAAAATGGGATTTGACAACCATTCCGATGTGATAAATGCAAACAAGCAAGAAGAGAATGAAAACTAACCATTACGAAGTTAGAATGGCAAGCAACAAATTCCAAGGCTTTGTTTAATGTTTCACAAGTGATGAACTTAACTAATATAAAGGGAATTATCACGACATCAACAGGGAGAGAGCCTTTAACCAAAAAGAAGTAAACTGAACAAAAAACAAGCAAGCAAGAAACAATCAGGCACACAACAGTCTGTCATGAAAGCTTATTATAGATAAGTTTATCAACAACTAAGTAAGTAAAATAAATAATGTCCGGCTTGCTTGTTTACATTTCCTTCATCTTTCCGTACAGACAGATTAACATCACGGAACTCAATCAAAAGCATACTAGAGAAATAGAATTTCTCAAGTGCTTGCTTTACCTTGTGTGCAAGCATGCATGAAGTCCTTGTAAGTAAAATCTCCAAAACTTCGATGGGAAGACTCTAAAACCTGAAAAATAAGGACAAATTTGGTAAAAAAATCCATCTTCGAAAACTAGAACATTGAATAAATATCTTTCAACTCCAAAAGAATTGAGCCTTTCTCACTATGTGAGCTTTGCTACATGGACAAAACAACGTGATAATGTCCGGTCATGAATATCTCACTGAAAATATCTTCAAGAAGAGAGAGAGAGAGAGAGAGAGAGAGATCAAACTATAAAATCATGTTCGTCTTTATACTGCAAGTTCAGCTAATTACGACTACTAAAATCATTTATCTCAAGTTGTTGTGCTATTAAATCCACAATATAAAGCCAAACTCAAATGAGCTGGAATGGCCAAGGCCAAACAATAGTATGCTCAGACTAGTTCAATTAAAATATGCCTAGCCTGAGCTTTAATCAGGCTAACATTATTGGCGAAGCTTAGATCTTCTATTAAGTCAACACAAGATTTAGGAGCCAACTTAATATATGTAATTTAATGAATGAAATTCTGACCCAGTTACCTATTGCATTGTAAAAAACATTTGATTTCATTTCTTCATTTTGATAGCAATAATCTTCAGATTGTCTACATAAAAGTAATCAACTGTTTAGCAAAATGTACTGCGGTCTTCCAAGATATGTAATAAGATCACTGTAGTCTGTAGCCAAAACGGCATAACTACAACTGCCAATGCAAATACATGTACACATAACACATGGACAAACTTTGCCTTGATCACTACATGAGTACATGTGGAGGAAACATTGTTTTCACTCACTATATTATAGAATAATAAGTCAAACATAAATTGATCAAAAAACAACTTATAAATTCAATAGTAGGTAAGTATGCAAAGTACTCACTGGCCTAATCGCCAAGTAGTCCTTTTCAATTTGAGACTTTTGGTAAATAGCTTCCTGGTAAACTGAACTTTGACGAATCATTTCCAACTCACTTTCATTCCAAAATATCTAAAAAAAATTCATAAATGACAGTAAAGATCTTTCAGTAAAGCATATAAGTAACCTTACATTAATTATTTGAAAGCTTAAAATTGACACAACTGCTAAACTGAATTAGTATCTAATTATGAAGGGAAAAAAATTTACCGTATTATGCATCTCTCCTTGCTGTGGAAGACAGCTGATATAAGGATCCCATTCAGAGCACTGTCAAACAGATACAGATATTACAGACACATACTTCCCAGTTTCTGCAGAGTGAAATGCTCTATGCTAAATATGGGTCTCAATGCTCAATAGCATATATGATAAGGGATTGGGCAGCACTTTCCATTGATTTTCTTTTTATTTCGTTTGTTTTTGGTTTTGTACTTCAATCAAGGATATTTCCTTATCCAACCACCGTCTTGTAGTTGTGTTCCTTTGTCTTGATGAATTTCTCATCTCATTTTGAAAAAGAAAAATAAAACTACACGCTAAATTAACTATGAACAATTGTATATTGTTTTATAATAACTGCACGAGCTCAAAACTCTTAAATTTTAGGTGAAGAATTTCATGGGAACACAAAAAAGGCTACCTGACCCAATTTCTTTTCAATTAGAATAACAATAGCAAGTTTGGCAATATTTCCAACTTCTTCACCGATTAAAGCTCTGATTTCAGGAGGGAGATTATCCGCAGTTATTTGCTGCAAAACCATCAAGAGCAAATCATCAATTTGACCTGTGCAAATCATTTCTTAACATAAAGTTAAAGTAGGAACTAAAATGTGAAGCGTACCACACTGTAAGGAACCTGCAAAATGCAATCTCCAGTTTGTATTTTCTTAGAAGCAAACAGGGACCTAACATATTTAGAAGTAATGCTGAAAGTGTTAATCCATGGTGAGATAAACATAAGAAAAAATCTTCAAATTCAATATTCCATAACCAAACAAGAGTCTATAGTTACATGAAGCAGTAACTAACCTAACCAGCGTACCTTCCATATGAAGATATCCCAATGGAAAGCGATGAGGAAATGGTAGAAGCGGCTTTGCGCTCTAACCATGGTAAAAATTCATCGCATTTGTCGAGTGAGGGGCCAGAAACGTTGTGGATGAGGTGAATGAGAGAAGGAGGGAGGCGATGACACTTGTGGATTTTGAAAACGCTATGCAGATACCACCGCCGGAGGCTTACAGTGCGAACTCGAAATGCCATTGCAATGCTTCGGATATCGAATCCGACGTCGTATAATATCCGCAGGGTTACAGTACAGTGGAAGCCTCTCTGGTTCTTGCGCTCAAACTTCGGATATTGAATTTCTACTGTTTATTCCTTTCCTTTGTTTGGCATTGAAATGCAGCTGTGTGGCTGAATAGTTTTGCTATGAAACCCAATACACGTATACGTCTCGGATACGTATTTATCCGATACCAATACTTCTCAATACTTTCGAATCGGTACTCAAAAAGTATCTAATAACTTTTAAATTTTGGTCAAAAAAATATGGGGTGTTCTACGGTCATATTTAATCGTTCGTTAGTGAGGGATTGAATTTGCTTCGTCACCTTAGAAGCACCCAAAAATATGTCATAGATACTTTTCAAATTTGTAATTTTGTTAAAAATAATAATAATAATAATAATAATAATAATAATAATAATAATAATTGTTTAAAAAAAAAATTGAAATACATCATATATATTTCTTACCAACCAAAGATACTTCTCAAAAATATTTTTCAACTAACCACATGATTATCACCCATATATAATACATTTTTTTGGAACAATATAATACAGTTTTAATACCTCTCAATAAATAAAAGACTTAATTACGTTTTTATTTTTGTATTTTTTTATTTCGTTGTCTGAATGCGGCGTTATTGTTGTTCGTCGTCTTGGTGCGACGTTTTTTATTTCTTTTTATGTTGCGGTGTTCGTTTGGTTCAGATCGACTAATCAACTTCGATTCATTGCAGATTCAACCAATGACTAGGGCTTCAAAATTACAGATCCAAAGGCATAGGTAATCAAGTGACTATTTTTTTTACAGCAGGTAATCAAGTGACTATTATTTTATCATAATTGTAGGTATTTTGTCGTTTTATGTTATTAACTTAGATGATTGTGAGTCTGTTCGCGGATTCATCCTTTTCGTTTTTAGCAATACTCAATTTGTGTTGTCTTCAATGTAATCTATCAATTTGAATGAATATTTTTTTTACTATGTATATATATACACACATACACACTCCATATGTATGTAACTCTAAACAAAGTTACTTCACTTAATAACTCATTATAAGGATTGAATTTCAAGAATTTGATGGCAAAGTTAAAAATTCTTATTGAGAGATCAATAAACAAATTTACATAAAATTCGAAAACAATTTGGTACTCTTAAACAACTTTAAATGGGCGCATAATAAGTTTTTTTTTAAATTAATAGTAAATTCCGATTATCAGAATCCATAGCCACTAATTTCTAATTTATACAAAATTTGGTATTTTTATCAGTAATATAATACGATAATCATTTTGCTTATAAATTCAATGTTTTTATTAAGTTATCAAGCGGAGTTTCTATGCTTAGAGTTGCTCCATGAGTAACATGGTTAAAAGTTATTTGGTGACCGCATGACCACTTCAAAAGTTACATGACTTTTTTTAGCCTTAATAATTTGAGATTTGATCCGTGACCACAATTCATTTCTCTCACTTTCATTATAAAAAGTCTTACTTTTTGTGGAAATAAAAAACCTTATTTATTAACTTATTGCACTCTCTTCATATATATAAAAAGTGGGAAACATTAATTACAACTATCATATTATAATTAATATTTCAAATTATGGCATTGTACACTTAATGAGTCCACACACAAAGAATTATATAAGTGGGAGAGAAAGCCAAAGCAAGACCAATCGGTGAAGTGAAAAACTCAAACAAATGTCTAATTCAATTCATGTACTGGATTCACTACTTGAAGAAAATCAAGTGACTAGATGATTATTTCAAATTATTGTGTGTGTTTCAATAGTTCAACTTCAAGTAGTGATTCTTCTTCCAATGGGATCTTTGATCCTCCCATCTCTAACTATCACCTAAACGAATCCAACATCAATGTAATCGGCATTTTGATATCCAATAACTTAACTCGTCATATTTATATATATTTTTTCGCACTTAGTTTTTATTCAAATTTAAATATTAATTAGTATAACAAATAATAACTACAAGATTGAGAAATAATTTTCCAGAATAGTCAAAATAACTTTCATTTATTACATTTATGTACACGCCAACAACTCTCTAAGCATTGTTTCATTTATGGTAAAATGGGGTAATGTGACGGTCCATTAGTTAGTTAAGTATCAACTTAATGTTTGGGATCTAAAGTGCAACCAAAATATAAGTAAAGATTAAAAATTGAAGACAAAATTGGTCATGACTAGAAAATGAAAAAGAAAAAAAAACTTGTAAATTATAAGGACTAAAAGTTACTCTATCCATTCCTAAACTTTGGTACCTTTAGGTTATTACTTTTGTTCAAAAACAATAGTTACTTTTCAAAACTCAATGTATATTTCGTCGAAATTTTCCAAATGTACCTTTTAATATTAATGAGTGTTTTAGAGACTGGCAATATGGAGTATAGAAAGTTTTGTTTATATAGTGTTTTCGTGGCTTTTTAATGAAATTTTGCATGCTTGACTAAAAAAAATCAGGGCTTTAGGGTTTGCGGAAGAGGACAATGGCAGACCCGTTTTTCATGCGTGTTAGGGAGAAAATATAAGTTTTGTACGTGAATCAACACGGGAAACAATAGAAAGCTACCTATGATTCACAAAACCAAAGACAAGCAATTTGCACTATAAAAAACACATTAGAAGAACATAAACAACGAACGCACGCCAGGGAAAACGTGAACAAAAATGAAGACAGAAGTTGGGTATGAACGTGAACAGGAACGCGAACGATTAGCACCAAAGAGCATGGCAAAACGAAAAACACAGTGGAAAGGTAGAAGTAGTACGAACCAATAGAGACAAAGAAATAGATGATGTAGCTGTGAGGCGGAGAGATGGTGAAATAATGTGAGGGTTTTTATTGATAAAAAAGGGAATCATGTGAGGGCTTTCGATTAAACCTGACAGATCTAAAAGATTTACTGCTTATATTATTAAAAAAGGTTAAATGCTTTAGCCAAAAAATAATATAAAAAGCCACCAACATGATGTGGCATAAGTGGTTGATACTTGGGCTATTAACCATTTGGTCTTGGGTTCAATCCCTGGTCGATGTATATAGAAAAATATTTGTTTGAAGAGGTTAACCCCATTTACCAAAAAATAATAAAGAAACTGATAGGGAGAGTGAAAGGTCACTCGAGGTGAAATGGAGAGTGAGATACCTGATAACATGGTTTTAAATTGCTATCCATGGCTGCAATTGCGGCCGCAACATAATGATTTTATAGATCTCCATGATGGCATCGAAATCGCAACTGTGGTTTCACCATTCACATTTTCTTGCATTTTACCAAAATATCAAGGTTCGCAGTGTAATCTCAAAAGCAATTTAGAACCACGCCGATGATTAAGTCCTTGCATGGAGATATCTTACGTGTATCTGTTGTGATGACGCTCGTCAGAGTTCCGTAAAAAAGAATGCTCGCCGAAGTTAGGGGTGTGTCCCAACTGGCCACCCGTCTTAATCCAAAAGTTTAGGGCTTAACCCAACCTTGTCCCACATAAAAAATGAACAAATGGAACTGTCTCAAGTAGTAATGCAACTTCAGGTTAGGACGTGTTCAAGTTGACACTTGTGTTACCCATCACGTCCCAAATATATATGCGTACACATATATTAATATTATATATATATATATATATATATATATATATATATATATATATATTAATATATAGTATATATATATATATATATATATATATATTAATATATAGTATATATAATTAATACATTAATACTTGTGAATTGTTAACCCAGAGCGTGGGGTTCAACGGTTGGGGTTGATCATTCATTAACTAAGGGTCGGGGATTCGATCTCCGCCTTGGGTACGGAGCACCGTTAAAACTCTAGTCCAACTGTCCTGCCCCTCGAGGCAACTACAATGAGCGAGGGATTAGTCACTGCTGTCCGTGCGGAGGATACACAGGTTTACCCAAAAATACTTGTGAATTGTTATAACCTAGTCCGACGCTAAACTCAAAACAAATAATTTGATGATAAAATTTAATAGTTTCATACGTTAACTTTATAATAGTACCATCGATGTTTTAATTTTTAGTAGTTGCAATAGGAAAAAAAAGTATGCTTAGATTTTACAGGAAAATAAAAATATTTGAATGTATATTTAACAAAGCAGAACAGTTATCAATATTACTTCCATAGAAGTTTTACTGAAATTATCTATTAAATTTCATTACCAAATATAAAATATACAACTATAGTATCTTTTTTTTGACAAATATAAGGAATAAAACCTCGTTAAAACCTTCTGATGTAAAAATATCATCAATAAGGAAAAAAGTACTTCCCCCAAAATTTATTAAAAAGAGTAAAGGGGGAACTAGACCAATATCCATGGCAAGGAAATAAAAATAAAAACAAAGCAATAATAGGGAACCCCAAGTATATAACTATAGTAGATGTATTCTACAATTGGGGTGATCCAGCTGTCCGTTTCTTCGAGCATACAGATGGTCGGGTTAAACAGAGGCTCGAGAGACACACTGGGCTTGTGTAGTGTTTCTTGGATGGTCGTCCTTTGGTTCCCAGGGGTTTTTGTGCTTACGAGTTTGGCGAGGATATCAGCTCGTTGATTTTTCGCTCTTGGGACATGAACTATTTCGCTTGCTTCAAATTTAGCCATTAGCGACCGTACCTGAAGTAGGTATTTTTGCAGGATCAGTTCTTTGGTCTCATATTTACTTCTGATCTGGGAGACCACCAAGAGAGAGTCGGTATGAAGTTTTATTTGTTGGATTTGGAGGTCAATTGCCAGGCGAAGTCCGGCGATGCAAGCTTCGTACTCTGCTTGGTTGTTCGAGGTGGGAAAACCGAATGAAAGGGAAACTTCGATGATGACCCCCGTCGGGCTTTCTAGCATGATCCCTGCGCCACTCCCTTTTGGATTAGAAGACCCATCGACATATAGGATCCATATGTCAGATTCGATGTTAGCAGGCGTCATCTCAGCGATGAAGTCCACCAAAACTTGCGCTTTAAGTGCTGTTCGAGCTTCATATTTGATCCCGAACTCTGAGAGTTCCACAGCCCATTTGATCATTCTTCCAGCCAGATCGGATCTATGGAGTATCTGCCTGATGGGGTAGTTAGTTCGGACGACTACCTGGTGGGCGACAAAATAGGCTCGAAAGCGTCGAGCTGCGACAATGAGAGCTAGGGCGATTTTCTCGATTTTCTGATAACGACTCTCAGCTCCGTGCAGAGCCTTGCTTGCGAAATAGATCGGGCTTTGCCCGGTCTCGAGCTCGCGCACCAGAACGGCAGCTAAAGCTTCTTCCGAGACCGCCAGATATAGGTATAGGGTTTCCCCTTCATTTGGTCGAGTTAAAATTGGAGGCTCGGAGAGAGATTTTTTTAGTTGTTTCAAAGCTTCATCTTGCTCAGGCGTCCATTCGAAATCTCTTTCTTCTTTTTTGAGGATTTTAAAAAGTGGAAGAGATTTGAATGCTGCATTTGATATAAAACGAGATAGAGCAGCTATCATTCCATTAAGTTTTTGCACTTCCCTTTTGGACGTCGGAGTTCGCATTTCTGTGACGGATCGACATTTATCCGGGTTCGCCTCGATTCCTCTTTCTGTTAAGAAGAAACCCAAGAATTTCCCTGCTCGAACTCCGAATGTGCATTTCTCTGGGTTTAACCTCATTCTGTTCTTTCGTACCTCATAAAAAATCGCTCTTAGATCGCTTATATGGTCGTCATCACTTCTGCTCTTGGCGATCATATCGTCGAGGTAGACTTCTACGCTTTTACCGATCTGGTTTTGAAAAACTTTGTTCATCATTCTTTGATAAGTTGCTCCAGCGTTTTTTAACCCAAATGGCATGACACGGTACGCGAAATTTCCTCGGTCAGTGATGAAGGCGGTTTTTGCTTGATCTGGGAGAAACATGGTGATCTGGTTGTATCCGGAGTATGCGTCCATGAAGGATAATAACCGGAAACCGGAAGCGCTGTCGACCAAACGATCGATGGTGGGGACCGAAAAAGCATCTTTTGGGCAAGCTTTATTGAGATCGGTGTAGTCCACACACATACGCCATTTTCCGTTAGATTTCTTCACCATGACTGGGTTTGATAACCAAGTCGTGTATTTAACCTCGGAGATAAAGTTGGCTCTGATGAGGTCGTCTACTGCTAAGGCGGCAGCAAAGGCTTTCTCTTTGCTTTGAGCCCGCTTTCTTTGGGCGATCCATTTTGCTTCTGGGCTTATCACGAGTCGATGGCAAGCAACCTCTGGTGGGATCCCAGGCATGTCTTCGGCCGACCAAGCGAAGATGTCTTTGAAATCTTTAAGACATTGGGTTAAATCGATTTTGATTTTTTCTGGAAGGTCGATCCCTATTTTGATATTTTGGGAGGGGTCTGAACCGAGCTGTATCTCGACGAACTTTCCATCAGGCTCTGGTCTTTTGATTTTTCGTTTGAGCTCTTTGGTTAGCTCGTCGACGTCTTTCCGATTTTCGACTTTCGGATCGCAGCCGGTTTCTATGTTAGTGGCGGTGTTAACGTTGAAGCCACGCATAACAATTCCTTCCATTTTCTTTTCATTGATTTTCCTGATCCTTCATGATCGAATCCTCCAGTTATCATCATGATAATCGAACATTTATTATCCAGTTCTTCGTGGTCTGGGTCGATCACTTCTTTTCCTTTTGCCCTAGGATTTTCATTTCTTCCTCTTCCGACGTTGTCAGATCGTTCTCCCTCCCTTTTGACATAGGAAGAAAGTTTTCCCCGCTTTATTAAATCTTCAATGTCATCCTTTAGGGCGTTGCAATGGTTTGTGTCATGGCCGTTGCTTCTGTGGTATCGGCAGTATTTGTTGGCCTTCTGCCCAGGCCGGATAGGTAAGGACCTGGGAGGCTTGACGTCCCTGAATTCGACGTTCCAACATTCCCCTAGTAACTGGGCGTTGGAGACGTTGAGTTCGGTATATACCTGATGGCGATTTTTCTTACCGATGTTCCACGAATTTTTACGAGGGTCGATCTCGATGTGGCGTTTCGACGGTTCTGTATGTGACGACGTTTTGTCGACTTTGGAATTTTCTTCTTCGTTAATAAAGCACTGGGATAGTTCGAGGAATTCTTGAAGGGTGTTAGGTTCCCAGGTGTTGATGTGCTTTCGGAACGAGCTTCCAGGGAGTAGACCTTGGGCCATGAAGAAAATTCGGAAAGTGTCGTCTAACTGCCGCACCTGAAGAGCTTCGATGTTGAATCGCTCTATATATTCTCTCAGGGGCTCATTTACCTTCTGGACAATAGATGCTAAAACATTTTTGTTTTTGGGTTTGCTCTTGGAATGGGCAAAGTGCACCGAGAAGTGTTTCGCTAACTGGTCCCATGAGGAAATGGTATTCGACCTTAACGTCCGAAACCATTCGGAAGCCATTTTGTCCAGGGTTAAAGGGAATATTCGGCACTTCATTTCCATGGGTACGTTTCGATACTGCATGGTTGTGTCAAATTGGTCTAGATGCCTGTCGGGGTCGCCCGTCCCGTCATAAGTCTTCAGTCCTCCAGGTGGTTTTTCGAGATACCGCGGGACCCAGAAGTTGTCGATCGATTTAGTGAAAGGACCTTTTCGCCCAGGTTGATTCGACCGTGACAGTGGTTGGTGTCTGCGATGAGGTTCAGGATGTCCGTATCGTCGTGTTTGATTGTCTTGAATGTTGTCACGGCTTCTCGATCGTCTCCTCGACGAGGTCGAGCCTTCAAGATCGTCGAAATGGCGAGCCAGAGGAGAACGGGAACCATTCCCTCGGTGGCGGCGTGGAGGAGAATGAGAATCATTCCCTTGGCGATGGTATGGGGAAAGGTGAAGATCGTCGAGACCATCATGTTGTCGAGCCGGAGGAGAACGGGAACCATTTCCTCGTTGACGGCGTACGGGGGAACGATGATTGAGCTTTCTCCGAGGGGGTGATCGATGAAAAAGTCTTCTTCGAGTTGGGCGTCGTTCCTCCAGGGATCCCTGCCCGGATGATTGCTGGTCCAGAACGTTTCGACCTTGTAGTCTCGCTACTTCGGTTTCGAGGTTAGCGAAACGGTTGCTCCTTTCTTCATTTACGGCTTCTTGCCGAGCCAATAGCTGAACGAGCTGTTGAACCGCGTCTATCAAGGCCGGAAGTAATTGAGGAGGAGATGGTAGCCTCGTTTCATTCGCGCCCGAATGTGCTCGGGATGGTCCCGTGTTGGGATATCGGTTTCGCGTTTGCGAGAATTCGTGAGTTCCTGGACGTGGCCTTCAGGGGTTTGCTGAGGGCCGAGCTCAGGTTCGGCCATGAGACTAGTCGGTATTGAACGGCGCGTTGGTGCCATTTAATAAGTTCAAGGAGATGGTGAGAAAAATAGGGTGTTGATTCCTCCCACTGTGGTCGCCAATGTTCTGTACTGTGCTTCCGATCTTAGAGATCGGTATTACGCAGTTAGTAGATATCTTATCCTTGATCCTGTCTCTGTCTTCAGGCCTTGAGAAGAAGATTTTGTTCGATCTGGAGAGGTTCGACCTTGAGATGTTCGATCTTGAGATGTTCGATCTTGATGGGGCGATGTTGTACCTGCAATGATACTCCGACGCTCAAGTCAGTATTGGAGTGGATGAGTGTTTTGTTAGAAAAAGTGCTTACCATTAATGAGCATTGAATGGGGTATTTATAGAGTTTGAATGTGTTTGTGTTGTTTATTCTGAGCCAACCGATCTTGAGGAGACATCTGAGCCGTTGATTTGGTTGGGCTGTTAATGGGTCAAACTGTTAATGGGCCCTAAATGAGGGGTGCAAATATCAGTAAGACATATTACCATAACATACATAAATGTAATAAATGAAAGTTACTTTTGACAATTTTCGAAAATGATTTCTCAACCTTAAAGTTAGAATTTATTATAATTAGTATTTAAATTTAATTTAAACTAAGATAAAAAAAATATAAATGGGACGGATCAAGTATGAATTGTTTAAACCAACGTCGTTGGCCCAATGACTTAATCTATCTTAGGACACGGGCGGTCGACCCGGTGATTTCGGGTTCGATTCTCGTAGTGGACAAACTCGATGTTGGTCAGTGCGAAATTTAATCCTAAGCACGAGTAGAGATTAGTCTTTCGTTAAAAGCGTTGGGATACTCCATGGATAGCCAGCAATAGTACATACAATAAAAAAAGTATGTATTGTTTGTTAGTCACATTCTTTAAAGTAAAAACTACTTTGTTTATTTTTAAATTGCTTAAATCTTACCAATACATGGCATTTTGGACCAAAAAAACATATTTAATTTTTTTCCAAGTGACAATTTTGCACAATTAACACTTTTAAACTTAGTAAGGATAGTAATATTTTTTTCAAGTAAAAAACATATAGTTAACACAACTATCATAATTTGATAAAAAAAAACACAAATATCATAAAATTATAATTAAAATACTTATATTTATAAACTCAAAATTCATTCTTTTATTAATATTTTTTTGAAATAAAACAATCAGAGCATTAAAGTAACATTAATATATATGTCTTGACCAATTTGTCCTTTTAACCCAATTGATGCGATCCCAACTATGATAAATGCCATCTTGTCTCACTGACCACATGATATTTCGATGATCTCCTTCTAGGCCACGATCGTATAGGTGGATATCAGCATATAATATAAAATATTCCATATGACAATATTTGGTTTCGAAGTTGCTTCCAAAAGTAACCGACGTTCCTGGATCCAAATGGATATTTTTTTTGTTAAAGCTGCTAGTAAAGTAAAAATCCCATGAGCCAAGGCCCAAGTCATTGGATATGTTAATGAGAATTATGTTGATGTTGGAGGCGTTTTGGTGATAGTGAGAGATCCCAGTGGGAGAATAATCATCACTATTAGAAGTTGAACTGTTGAAACACACAACAAAAAGTAGCAATAGCAGAACTGCATGAATTGAGTTAGACATTTGTTTATGAGATTTTTACTTCACCAATTGCTCTTGTTTCACCGCTCTCTCCCATGCACTTATATAATTTTATGTGTGTGGACGCATTAATTGCGCAGATAATGACATGATCCAAATTATTAATTTCAATGTAATAGTTGTAATTAAATGCTTCCCACTTATTTATATATATATATATATAAAAAGAGAGAGTTGAATAAGTTAACAAATAAGGTTTTTTATAATGAAAGTTTAGTCAAATATAATAAATGACAGTTGATAGTGTTTAATTATATATAAAATTGTATTCAATTTTATATATTTTATATATAAGTATCTACCCAACTCAACTTTTACTTTTCTGTTTCACCTATACAAATATCTACTACTCTCTTTCAAGTATACATAATATATTCCCAGAAGGTAGCTCAGTTGGCGAACTAAGAGATATCGAATGAGTGCACCAAAGAATGCAAGAAGGAGGTCCCGGGTTCAAACCCCGAAAACTAACATTTCCACACACTCACTAACATTGCCTATAAAAAAAAGTATACAAGTATATACTTTCTCGGGTCTACAATATAAGAGAAAAAACCATATATCTCATATACTAATGAATAACATTGAAACATGTTATTTTCAATTAATAAAATTGAAATCTAACTTTCTTTCCAAAACTACCCTTTTATAAAATTTAAATTTATTCTCCTAATCAACTACCCTATAAGTAATAAGGCTAAACTATATGGAAAAGTGGAGACAATAAATGCATCTCGTAAACAATGATAGACCTACCTTTGTTTCAGGGTATTCAGTTGAACCCTCTCAAACAAAAAAATTGTACTAGTTCTCCGTATATAAATTTTTGTTGAACCCTCTGAAATTTTAAATTTGCATCAATTCTTTTAAATTTGCACCCTATTTTTAATAAACTTGTCTTATTAATCTCCATAAGGGGCTATTTATAAAATTTTAGAAAGTAATTTTACCGATATCACATACTTTTAATAACCACTTCTTATTTTCATATAATTTAAGAAGTTCGTCCTCTATTACGCACTAAGAAGGTCAGGAAGGAGGGTGGTCTGCCGGCGGTGGT
This sequence comes from Astragalus membranaceus, assembly GCA_039519185.1. NCBI lineage: Eukaryota > Viridiplantae > Streptophyta > Magnoliopsida > Fabales > Fabaceae > Astragalus > Astragalus membranaceus. The sequence continues at coordinate 2,307,761 of CM076847.1, forward strand.
GTTGTTTAAGTATGAGAAACTGCGTTCTTTCTGCTACCTGTGTGGCTTATTAGGCCATAATGAAGATCTGTGTCCTTTACTTCTATCTATGATGAGGAGTGACTCCGGTGAACGAAATATTGACTTGTAATTCTGTTTACTTTTACTTTACCTAGTTACTGAAAATGTACTTGTTGTAAAAAATTAGGGTTTCGCAAAACTAGGTCAAAATGACCATTTGAAAGAAAAAACAGAATCTGTTTCTAGTTAGTTAGGAAAACTGTTAAGAAGATTAGTTGGGTTGTTAAGTGTAACTAACCCGGATTAACAACCAAAATCAAATCCTATAAATATATACATGTATGTTCACAGCGAAAAAGATGAATGAAATAATAGTGTGAAATCAAAAAAGAAAAAAAAATACTATACAAAGTCTTTGTCCCTTGCAGCTTCGTTTTTTCTTTGCATATGCGTTCTCATCTTCGTTTCTTTTTGCGTTTCAAACCTTCAACAGCAATGTTTCCTTTCATCACAATCCTTGTTCATCTCCATGTTGTTATTCAGTAAACCTTTGCTTGTTGTTAAAAACCTACAAGACAGTGAAGAAAATCAAAGAAACAGAAACATTAAGGTTGCAAATTTTAACCCCTCTCTGTGTTTATCAAGTTGGACCGGGTCAAGGCCCATTTAGCTTTTAAGTGCACAATACCTGCCAAAGAAACATTGGATCAGATTTGTTTTTTTCTGGGCTTTTGTTTTTTTGCTATCTACACCATACAATTTAATATAATACACCAACACGTAAATGGGCCCTGAACTTCGAGCTGATAGTAGGTCTAACAATGCTGGTGGCGGTGCTAGATGGTTGAGAGAAGATCCAACTGTGGGGGGATCAACGTTGGGGCCGATGGGAGGCGCAGTCGGTGGAAGGGAAATGTTTCAGGAATCAACTTTAATGCTAATAATTATGGTGCCAATAATGCTACGTACAATGAAGGGTACGGCTGGTGAACATATTCCCCAAAAACTGATTGAGGCTTTTAAAAATCCCCAATCATTATTTACAAATGCTAAGACTAATGCATCAACAGGCACACGTGGGGATGATGTGGCAAGTGAGAGTGGAGACCATCAAATGGAAGAAAGAGAAAGTGCAGTGTGTGATGTAGCTGAAATTGAGAATAAAAGACGTAGAAGTGATGAAATGGCCCATGCAAGTGTGGGTGGTGCAAACCATGTTGCTACACATTCTGGAGGTGGCAGCGTTGTTATTAACGAGACAGTGATGCAGCCTTTTTTATCGGAAGGTCCTGGTAGACAGGCCTGCCAGGAGCAATGAGTATCTTAAGCTGGAACTGTCGGGGCCTGGGCAACCCGAGTGCAGTTTCGTCTCTTAGTGACATCGTCTGGATGTACCAACCAGATGTAATTTTTTTAAGTGAGACTTTGGTACAAGCTAGTAAAATTGAAGCTATTCGTGTTTGTTTGGGTTACGATTCCTCCTTTGCTATTAGTAGTTTGGGCAGCAGTGGAGGTTTGGCAGTTCTGTGGAGAGACTCTCTAGAGTGCCATATCATTAATTATTCTCAAATTTTTATTAACATTAGAGCCAGGCAGCATGATCGTCCTGAATGGCGTCTAACTTGTTTCTATGGGTACCCGGAGAGTGAAAGGCGTAGAGATTCTTGGAAATTGTTGAGGACACTAGCTATGGATAACTCCCTCCCGTGGTGCATCATTGGGAATTTTAATGATCTTCTTTCTAACGAAGACAAACGAGGCCGGTGTGAGCATCCGCTTAGGGAAGCAATCCAAGACTGTCACCTTGTGAACCTAGCCCTTGAGGGGAACCAATTTACGTGGAGTAGAGGAAGAGGCACTAATGATTTTAAAGAGGGGAGGCTTGATAGAGCCATGGGAACCCAAGAGTGGATAGATAATTATCCAAATCATCGTCTATGCAATGCGGTGATTGATAGGTCGGATCATACTCCTCTTATTCTATACTTGTTTGGCCAAGGCCGTAGGAGGAGAGGGAGACAATTTAAATTTGAGAATGCATGGCTTGAAGAAGATGGCCTTGAGGACGTAGTGAAAAAAGGTTGGGGATTGGGTGATGGTCTTGATGTGATTCACCGTTTGAAGTCTTGCATCGAAGAGATGAATGTGTGGGGAAGAGCCTTGCATATGAGGTACCGTGTAGATATAGATCGTTGTAAAAAAGAGCTTGAAATCTTACGTGAAGATGTGTCTCAAGAGGCGGCAACTCGGTACAATGAAGTCCAACGCAAGTTAAGCCAATTACTTGCTCAAAAGTGGGGATTCCAATTCTCGGTTTTTTCACGCCATTGCTTCAACTCGGAAACGTCAAAAGGAGATCAGATTGCTTGAACGAGATGATGGAAGCCAGGCCGTGAGTCAAGAAGACATTGCAGCTACATCACAACACTATTTTGAGACACTTTTCCAATTTAAAGTCAGCCCTACACAACTTGTCCTGGATGCTATCACTAGTGCAAAATCAAGAAAAGAATTAGACATTTAAAGTCAGGCGCTCAGATGCCTGACTTTAAACGTTGCCGCGGTGGCAAACTTGTAATTAAGATGAAAATCTTTATTTGACCCGCATGTTTTGAAGTCATGCGTAATTATGCTTGACTTCAAAAGTGAGAAGTTTTAACATTTAAAGACAAGCTCCTACATGGCCTGACTTCAAAAGTATTTTGGAATAAAATTAAAAATTAGATCTCATTTCTCTCGAACCCTACCCTCACTCTCAAACTCTGTCTCCCTCGATCTTTCCTCCTCGCGTTTCTCTCTCGCCACCGACCTTCGCTCTGATTCTCTCATGGAACCCTCCTTCGCTCATTTCAATCGCTCATTTCAATGCCTCCTTCGCTCTCGTTCTCTCATGGAATCCCAATTGCTCCCAGGTTTGATCTCTCCTTCTCAATTTCTTTTAGTAGTAAACCTACCATTCGGTCTTCTCTCTAATATAGCCTTCGTTTCTTCTTGCTTTTGGTTATCTGTAGGGGAAATCTTGATCTCTGAAGATATTGAGCAATAGATGCAAAAATACAAGGGTTTTCTTCCTCTCACGGGTTGTCTCTTTCTCTCAGACTACTATTTTAGGGTTTTCTTCTTTTTGTTGTTTTGTGTAAGTTTTGTTTAATTTTGGTACTGATTTTGATTTTGTTGTTGAAGTTTTGTTTAAAGGTTGAATCTTTTTCGTTGATTATACATTCTTATTATTATTAATATTATGATAGAATAGTGACATGGTGCGAGGAACAGTTTGATTTCGTGAACTGACTTGTAAAATGCAGTGTTGTTGTTACTTTCTTGTTTGTAGGAGCTGATTGTATACCTCAAGCAACAGGTTTGTGTAAACATTGTGCCTACTTGATGTATAAATTTATGTCATTAATTTGTTTGACATGGATTACTATTTTAGTTTTTGTTTCACTCTCCTTTCTGAAATTGTAATCTACTCTTTGGATAACTATTTTAGTTTTAGCTAACTGAATTGTTTCTTTTTATTTTGGGTGGTTAATAAATGTCAATAATATATATGGCTTCTATTTGAGTTTGCTGAATACAATTTTGTGACATTTCTTTGTCACATTCTCATCACCACAATGCTTGGAATCTACCAATGGTCCACTGTTGCAGATATTTTGAAATGGTGACCATTTTTGCTTTAGAACCAGACTTCTGAATAAGACCTTCTAGGAAATCTTCCTCTGCATATATATTGCCAAAAAGAACCTATTGTATAGAGTGACTCACTTTGCCAAAAAGATCTTCGTGTCATAATGTCATTGTATGTCTTATTTGCTTCAACAAGTTATGGAACGTAAGAGCATTAAATTGCTCCTGAAACTGAGTTATTAACATTGTATGGTGACCATTGCTTGATTGTGATGAGCTTAGATAATGAAACTAAGTTATTAACATTGTTTGGTGTCAAGAGAAAAAGTTTATTTAGAAGTCAAGTTGTCAACTAGGAATGTTATCTCCTAAGTTAGTCTTTGAGGTTTGCTTGGATCAGATTTTTGCAATTTGTTTTGCAGTTTATTTCAACCTTTCAAGTTTCCGTTTTTACTCTGCAATTTTCTAATGCTATATCGTGCAGTTTATATAGACTATGGCATTAATTGCCTTCTAGGAAAATGCTATACAACTTAGCTGAGATTTTAATATGGTATTCTGTAATATTTGCTTTGCAATCTTTCTAAACTATCCAAGTTCAATTCATAACACCTTTGAAGATTTAACTTCATTTACAATATTTCTACTCATCTATTATGTTTATAATTGTATACTAGAGAATCCCAGCTTACCATTGAAGTGAATTTTTCTCAGGAAAAGCGAATTGAGGTGCCAGCAACTATAAAAGGCAAAGTCAAAACGTAGGAAGAGCTTATGGTACTTGATATGTATTCTTATATATACATGTTTATAGTTTTTGAGCCTTTTCCCAAACATATAGATGGTTCAATGAAATTCAAGAGTGAGCCTACTTTGCGGATTTTCTTCTATATGGGGTTGGAGATCTTTCATCAATCAATTTGGTAGCCCCTTTCACCTATTAATGTTAGCTATGGTGGTATAAATATATGTTACTTCCAAATGGATGGTTGGATACAAAAGTGAAAGAACTAAATAAGATTTGTCTTCCTCATTGAAAAATACTTTGCAAACATACTCTGCACATTTTAATTCTTGATTATGCTATTTTATTATTGTTTCCATTGTTTTGATATCTTTCATTGTAGGATATGGTTGGTGCTCTTAAGTTCTATTCTTTTATATTGTTTTGCTACATTCCTTGATTTCGATGTTATAAGTGTGTGGACCTTCTGTACCTCCTTGAAGGTATACATATTTATCTATCCATTTATACCAGTTTCTTCTTCTTCTTTGTTTCTTCTTTGTTTCTCTTCGTTTCTTCGTTTGTTTCTCTGCTAGGGTTCTTAAAAATCAACACTGATCTTGATGATTTTTATCTTTCAGGTGATGATTCTTGTAGATGCGAGCTACAAGATCAATCACAAAGCTAAGAACTCGGCTTATCTTGTGTTTTCTTTCTTCGTTGTTACTGTTTGTTACATACTTCCATTTTGTCAGATACATTATACATATACAGAATGGGAAAATTTATTTACTTGTACAAATCATGGTATTTCAATTTCAGATGCAATGTGGCAAATTAATTTGAGGTCAAGTGAAACAATGGAATCAGGACCTTATCCTGAACATCCAGAAGAACCAGATTGTTCATATTATATCAGAACTGGCCTGTGTAGATTTGGAGCAACATGTCGATTTAATCATCCTCCTAATAGGAAACTGGTATGAAATTTGCAGTACTTTACGACTAATTTAATTTTTAATTTGATTGGACATAATTAAATACTACAGATACCTGATAAGTTTTACTTTGAATTCTATCAGGCTATTGCTACTGCACGGATGAAAGGCGAGTTTCCAGAAAGGTTAGGGCAGCCAGAATGTCAGGCATGTACTTGTTTTTCAATGACTGCATAAGGTGCATATTGTTTGTTTACATGCATGCTATGTGACATTTTCTATTTTTAAAGTGGAATTTGATAACTTTTTAAATTTTGTAACATGAACTCTTTAGAACACTTGAAACTCTGCTTTTGTATTTGATCTTGCAAATGCATTGCATTTCTCACAATACCTAGAAGTTGATTTTCTATCCCTAGGAGAACTTGCCCAATCCGCACCTACGTACCCACAATGTATATTAGATACTTACACTTATTAGATCTTTTTTTTTTGAGATTCTACACTTATTAGATCTTTAGTTTGAAAGACAAATGCAATTTCAGATTTCAGATTGAAGCTGCAAGGTATCACTACTGTTTGTCTCCCAGTAGTGTGGGATCAGGCTTGATAATATTCTCTTGAATTTTGTATGCTCGATCAACTTAGACACCATTGCTTGATTGATGTAGTCAAATACTTGCATTCATTTCTGATAGACAAATACTAAGCAATATTAATTGATTATGGAGTTCCCTGAAATCACACCAGGAAAACCTGGGTTGATCAGTGTTATAACAGTAGAAATGTGAAATTGAAACAAATTAGTGGTGAATAGTTTTTGTATATAATAAGATGTTGTTATGATTGAATTTCTATTTGATCCATTTTCTGTGATCTTTTTCATTATCAAAAAGCAAGATGGAAAAGTATCATAGTAGTAACATTTTTCACTTCTGGTAAAAGCTTTTAACTTTTTTTAAGTTTTAACTAGGTAGCACCATGGGATTCACTTGCAATGTAAAATACTTCTTACTTTTACACTGTTAACATATCAAATTTAATTATTTATAATATTGTCAACTTCTTTCTAAAGAAATAAATGACTAAATGGAAAGCATGTTTGCATTTGTAGATGAGATGACGTATGTGAATCTTCAACTAAATCCTGAAAGATACACCGGTTACACGGGTCCATCTGCAAGAAGGATATGGGATGCTGTCTACTCTGAGAACTACCGCAAATGTAAGTTTAGTTCAGAAAGCATAAGAACATCATTTAAGTAGATGGATGATACCTTTCGTGTTATCAAAATCCAATAACTTTGAATGTGAATAACTAACTCACTATGTTTCTCTATGAAGCAGAGTAACTGCTTCATTTTATATGTTGCATTTTTTAATCATCTTATATCTCTCATTTATCATTAGTGGAGTTGTTCTTATCATTTATTTCTTTTGAGTGACAAACATCTCGAAAATGTTCATAGAAGTATGTAAATCCCCTAAGCTATCTATATACATACTTTGTAATAAGAAAAGGTTCGTCTTTTCCCTCTCCATTTCGTTTCCACCTTTCCTTTGAACTCCACATTTCATCTTCTCACATTTTTGTTTTTTCAGGTACAATCGCAAACTAACAAAGGAGACAACATAAATGCATATGCTGATGCAATTCATAATTTCATATCATCCTAAGGAAGCTCCTAAAGTCAGCATACATGGCTTCAATATATGAAAATTTAAAGTATGAACTGTTTTGATTTGTGTTCTTATATGTGTCTTGTTACAAATTAAGTTTCATTATGTTTGATTTCATTTGAATGTTCAGAATTTGTAAAAAGTTCACAATGGTTAATTTCTGAAAAATTCTACATTGCAGGCCTGTTATTATTAGATTAAACTGTATTCCTATATGAACTTTCTTGTAAAAAAAGAAAATATATTTACTAAGAATATGCCAAAATAATTTTATCCTTTGAGGCATTTAGGTGACGGTTATGAACTTTCTGTTCTATATTCATGACATTAAGATGGATTTCCTGTAGGAGAAAAGCGAGTTCTAGATTCAGAACTTTGGCATGCTTTTGCTGGTCCTCTTGTTTCTTTGCCAGCTGTTGGAAGCCGTGTGGTCTACTTTCCACAAGGTCACAGTGAACAGGTTAGTCAGATATATTTATATCATGTTAGATAAATTAGCTAACTGTCAATTATATGTTATTTTTTTAACCATGTTATCTTTAAAAGTAATCATAAGAATGTCCAGTCACTGGACAGGAAGATGCTATTTAGTTTACTTTCATAGCTATTTACCTATGTTGTGACTTGGATTGGTTCTTTTGTCCTTTACACTCCTTTAACAAATCTGGCTTTATACTAATGCTGAACTTACTCTTTAGCATAATTCTTTAATCTTTAACTAGAACTTGAACTTTTACATTTGAAAACATGTGTGTTCTTTTTACTGCATAAGCTACTTGCATGCATCATCTAAATCAGCCTTTTTTCTGCTCAGCAATATAAATGTGTAGTGATTTCTTTTATGTTTGCTTGGCGCACCTCAGGATAACAAAGGTGTTGAAGTATATGGAGCGTCTTAAGAGAGTTGTTTCTTCGAAGAAGAAGAAATCTAGTAAAGAAATGGATGCCGCTGCAAGAGCTGCTGCTCAAGAAGCTGCTGCAAGGAATGCAAGGCTTGCTGCTGCAAAGAAAAAAGAGAAGAGCCATTACATAGATACTAAGAAAGTGAAGTATGAATATGACAATAACCTGATTATGCAGCATGTCATTAGAGTTACTAATTTAATGGTATTTATTAATGAAATATATCTTAAATTTGGTTATTCTTCAGGGTCATAATTGGCACTTGGAATGTCGCTGGAAAAACTCCAAATAAGGATCTTGAGATTGATGATTGGCTTTGTTCTGAAGATCCAAGTGATATTTACATTCTTGGGTGAGTTGTTCTTCATCCAAGTGGAAAAACAGAGAGATTTTATTCACCTATGAGTGCTAGGCAAGTTATGAAAATGAACCCTGCTCATTGTGTTGCTGGTGTATTTTTTGCTGGTGTATTTTTTGAGGAGTTGTTTTGCTCTTTGATGTGTATTAGAAATTTTATTAGAATAATATATGTCTTCATACACAACTCAACACATTACGGTTATATATGTTGTTTATGATGTGTAACCTTTTGAAAACCTTAATGGGTTACGGTTATTCTAGACTAATATTAGAAATTTTACATTAATGAACTATTATCTCTCTTTTGTATTTTTTTATAATTAAATTGAACCATATATTATCTATTTTTTATCCTTGAGCCATTATCTATTGTGCTTCAAATATTCTCCTAATAATATTATCAAGAGAACATAATTCGTATAGCCATTATCTATTGTCCTCTGTCTGGTGTTGTTCTCTGCCTGGTGTTGTTCTGTTTGTTGTATATGATGAATTTAAGTAGAATGTGATGAATTTAAGTGTAGAATTATGTTTGTTGTAATTTAAGTGTAGAATGCTGGTTTTGCTGGTATATATGCAGGAAGAATGACCAAAATTCGTATAACCAGGGTCTATGTAGGCGTATGAAACCAAAATTTGAAAAATAAAATAAAATATTTTTAACGTCAGGCGTATTTAAGTCTGACTTAAAATAGAAAAAAAAAACTTTTAAAGTCAGGCGCAATAATGCCCGACTTTAAAACAGACTTACGAAGTCAGGCTCAGGCTCATGCTTGACTTTAAAACATGCTTACGAAGTCAGGCCATAAATGCTTGACTTTAAAACAGACTTACGAAGTCAGGCCATATATGCTTGACTTTAAAACAGACTTACGAAGTCAGGCTCAGACTTGACTTTAAAACAGACTTACGAAGTCAGGCCATATATGCTTGACTTTAAAACAGACTTACGAAGTCAGGCTATCGCTTGACTTTAAAACGCCTGACATACAAAGTCGACTTAATAAAAGTCAAGCTTGCGCCTGGCTTTAAATCCCTTTTTCGCCTGACTTTAAATCCCTTTTTGCACTAGTGTATTCCAAATCTAATTTCAGAGGAGGATAATGATGTTTTATTGCAGGAGTTCACGCGAGAGGAGTTTGGCCAAGCTCTTCGTGAGATGCACAATGACAAAGCACCGGGACCCGGCGGATTAAATCCTTTTTTCTATAAGTGCTTCTGGCACCTTTGTGGAGAAGAAGTTTTCCATGCTAGTCAACAGTGGCTTGATCAAGGGTATTTCCTTCCTCACTTAAATGATACTAATGTTGCTCATGATAGAATGATTTATGCTTTGGTGGGGGTAATGAATGCAATGTGGGTATTTTTTTTTTCTCTTTTGGCTTTTATTTTTGGGCCTCTCTTTTTTGCTGGTCCTTCAACTCGCAAGACATTCGGCATGGGGTTACGAGGCTATCAAGTGCATTCGTACTGCTAGGTCAATTGCGCATGACTGGGACTTATCATTTGAGATGATCACACATTTATTACTCTATTCCTGCGGTTCCTTTCTTCCTTATAGGTATTTTAATGAAAGACTATATCTCTTCTGTGATTCTCGGAAATTTGGTAATGATTGTATTGCTTTTGATTATGCCACATGTTTCACAATTCAGTATCAATTACCACAATACATCATTTCAAAAATGGACGGAAGTAAAAAGAAAGGAAAGTGTTTGATATTGACATTGGAGGCCAAATGTGCAGAAGGCACACCGACTTAAGATTACGTCAGGAATTTCATTGAAAGAATAGGAAAGCTGAAATACTAAGCAGACTTCTCGATAGTTAGTGTCCTTGAAGTAACGGTGCCGGCCACCCATATTCACGACCTTGATCACTCATCATCCGACTTTTGGAAGTGTTGATTGCTTCGATGTTTGTTTAGTCCAACTTCCTGACCCTAATTTTTGCCTGGATTGTCCCTTTTGGATTTTCAATCCACCGGGTCGCTCTAACTTTTTCCTAGGCCGCCCTTCTGGGTTTTCAACCTATCGAGCTTATTTTTGCTTGGCTCATCTTTCTCATTTTTCTATACTCCTTTTTTAGGCAGAGTTCACTGGGAGTGGGTGGTCTTCCCCGTCCATTTTTGTGAGAACTAAGGCTCTTCCAGAGAATGATTTCTTTACCACGTAAGGTCCTTTATAGTTTGAGGTCCATCTCCCGCGGGAATCCTTTTGGGTATGACTTTCTTGGGCACCAGATCTCCTTAAAATTGTTGAGGACGGACCTTCTTCTGTTAAGCTTTCTTTGTTCTTTTCTGATATGACATAAGACAATCGTTCTTTTGTTTGGTGAGGTTTAATGAAAGTACTACTCCCATCGTACGTGGTTGCCCCTGTTGAAGTATGAACAAGACCTGATCTCCATGTAAGGTGAAATGTCACTATCATCCCTGATATTCTTTGTTTGTTGTTGCAACTGCCCCATTTGTTCTTTGGGCGGTATGGGAAGGGATCATGACGCTCGACTTGGAGTCCTTCGTAGCCCTTTCACCACTGTGTGTGACGATCTTTTTAGGAAAGCCGTAATGGCAGACCAAATTTCTTGACAATCACGGATTTGTTACACTAGTGGGCGTCTTATGTCAGACAAGGTGATGTAAGCAAACTTTCTTGATTTGCTATCCTTTTGGTGTGATGTTAATTTTAACACCTTTTTATCTTCTCCTGTGCCCAAGTTAACCATTTCGTTTGATTCCACGCCAGGCTGGGTCACTTTATCCTTTTGTTCCATTATTCTCATTACCTCTGGAAGAGTTTCCCAGTTATCTTCAACATCTTCATTGGTTTGATTAATGGGGCGATCAAAGTTATGACATGAGTTACCGACGTTGTTATTTTCAAGGACAAGTTATTTAGATCTGCATTAGTAGGAATTGAAGAAGGGTAAAAGAAAAATTGAAGCGAGCAAATGAGTAAAGAAGGAATTTATTGGAGAATTCAAAATGCTATTTTATTAATATTGATACCGGAGAGAAACATGTGTGCCCTTATTGGAATGTCCTAAGGCTTGGGCAGAGCCTATAGGATTTGCATTACGTAAAATTACTTTGAACTGAAAATCACAAGAAAATCAACAATCTCCCAATTCATAAGTGCTTCAGTTGCAGGACAAAGGCGCACAAGGTTGATGATGCCTTTTTTAGCCCTTTGATCGCCTTCAAAAGCATTGACGGGTGACTTCTCATGCCCCTGGCAAAGGGTTAGCGCCTCAGTTCGGAGTATCCTCATTGAAGCTCAACCATTTGGATTCGATCAGATCCTGAATCACATGTTTCAGTGCCTTGCAGTTTTCTACTGAATGCCCAATTGCGCCTGCGTGAAATTCGCAAGTGGCGTTCGGGTCATAGCCTCTCGGGAAAGGAGGTTCAATGGGCCTCATCGGGCACGGGGAGATTAGGTTGTGACTAGTGAGGTGGTCGAACAGATCTGAGTAGGATGCGGGAATTGGATCAAACTGTACATGTCTCCTTTCTCGGTAGTTTGGTGGTTTATGGCTTTTAGTGGTTTAGGTAGAGAAGTGCAGGGCTTGAGGATGGTTTTTGGAAGTGTAGGAGGCTTTCACTGATCCTGTTATGGAATTGGTTTCCCCTTCATTATTTCTAACAAATCCTGCGAAGGGCTTCTTTGGGTTATTGGTTTCGGCTGAACCGTAAGAAATTTTCCCGTTTCTCATTCCGTTTTCCAACCTTTTGTTAGAATATCCGATAACCTTAGAGGGGGGTGAATAAGGTTATGTGTAAATCTTGGTTCTTTTCAAAATAAATGATAAGTTTGTTTTAAATCAAATGCGGAAACTTAGATTTAAACCTTATATGGTGCAAGCAGGCAGATTTTGGCACAATGAGATGTTATACTATTTTCAATATACACAATAAGACTATTTATAAGAAGTGTAGTGATATTGAATATAGTAGAGAGTAGATCAATTGCAGTGATATGTAAACAGATCAGAATAAGGATATGTATTATGTTGACTACGTTATGATTGGTTTTAACAATAAACAGATGTTTTATGTTCAGCGCAGTATAACAATAAACAAACAGAAATGACAAATAAAGTAAAAGAGTAGGGATAGAGATACACCAGGAATTTTACGAGGTTCGGGATAAAAGCCCTACGTCCTCGGCCTCCGGCTTTGCAACATTTGGACTTTGCTGATAACCACTATATGAAGAATGTTTTACAAACAGGCAACTTCAAATAGCAAATCCCAATTCCCCCGAACTGAGAACCCGAGAACCTAGCTAAGGATTTCAACACCGCTTCAATCTCCTGATTGAACGACCCAAGAGCACCTCCCAAGATTTCAATACCACTTCAATCTTCCCTGATTGAATGACCCAAGATCACCTCTCAGGATTTCAAACCAACTCAATCTCCTGATTGAGAGACCCAAGAAAACTTCCCAGGATTTCAAACCAACTCAATCTCCTGATTGAGAGACCCAAGAACAATTCCCAGGATTTCAAAGCGACCCCCACAATAGTAGATTACAATATAGAAGCTATGATCTAATCACCTCAGATAATATGACAATATAATAGCTGTGAGAGATGAGTGACTAGATCTATAAAAATGATATGAAAGTGATAGCTCTATTTTTCTCTTTCTCAGATCTAGAAAATGTATGTGAGAAGAAGAGAGATTTGTTGTAATTTTTCGTGTGGTTGAGTGAATTGAAAAGTGTGAAGCACCTCCCTATTTATAGGTTTAGGAAAACGTAGAAATTTGAAAAAAACATTTATTGTAAAGATGAATCGATTGTTTGATGAAGTGAAACAAGAGTATAATCGATTCTTAACCTTTTAGAAATCACAAGAATCGATTATGTGTTTAGTTAAAATAATGAAAAACCGATTCTTAGTTCCTTAGAAATCAAATGAATCGATTATGTGCTTAGTTTAAAGAAGTGTGTAATCGATTTCAAGTTTAGTTTAAAACAAGGAGGAATCGATTCTTGCCTTTTAGGAAATATGTAACAATCGATTTTCAGGACATCCTTTATAGGTGAAAATCGATTCTTCACTTAGTTAAAACAATGAGGAATCGATTCATGGCCTATGGGATGGCTTGACAATCGATTTCAAGGCTTATGCAAAATAGTAAGAATCGATTCATGGCTTTGGCTTAAGTATAGGTGTGAATCGATTCTTTGTTTTAACATTGGATAGGGAAATCGATTTCAAGCTTTAAAATTGGACTAGGAAATCGATTTCATGATTTAGAAAATGATAGAAATCGATTTCTAGCTTTCCACAAAATTATTTTTAGGTTTAGGGCTTTGCCATGCATGCATAAGATATTTTCCAAAGCTTGCCATGCATGCATAACATATTTTCAAAACCCTAATTTTGATGCATGATGCATGATGCATGTTTTCAAAAGTCATCTCTCAGCTACTAAAATGTCATAGACCTTCAGTGATAGGACCTTACACGGTGTCCTAAAGAAAGCGGATAAACAAATAGGTCTTGATTCTTCTACGGCGGCTTCTTCTCCAAACTGCTCCACTTTAATATTTCCTGCTTTTTGATTTCCGTCCTGTACTTCATTCAACTTGAACCATTAATAGACAAGATGTAATTTGTTATCATTCAAAACAAAGAGTGTTTGTCCTTGGTTCAACAAACTCCCCCTTTTTGATGATAACAAATTACATTATGCATAGGGAGGCCATAATCAAGAACCAATGGCAGAGGCTTCCCCTAAGCATATGCATAATAAGATAAACAGTACATCAGCAGGATAGCAGCCATTATTTTCTCCCCTCACATATACCATGCCTATATTCTCTCCCACATATAACATGCATAATATTCTCTCCCCCTTTGTTTTCATCAAAAAGGGGTGGGGTGAATACATACAACATAAGCACTTTATAAACTTGCATAATAAATAAGCAGCATTGCATAGCATATGATATATCAAAAAACAGTAGTTCATGCTATGCTCTCCCTTACTTGGTGATCCCCCTGATTAATTTTAGAATGCAAAGCTTAGCCAAAAGAGGGTGGACCATCACAGTTTAAAAAAGATATTTAGAGAAAATAGGATACCCAAGATAATATGCCATACTTGGTTCAACAATATAGGTATCATATTTAACTTCAAAATATGTTGCATCAAAGATCCATCACAATAGAGAGAAGAAAAAAACTTTGATGCACACAAATATTTTTTTTTCTTCACAAAAGTGATAAATTATTCTTAAGGTGAATAGAACTTTTCCAATCTAACCTTCACCGGTGATTCTTCCTCTATTGTTGATATTACTATTCACATGACTGCTGTTTCTGAGTATTAAGGATCTTTTTGCGTCTCTAGTCATGAACTTTGAGTCTCTGCTATCAAGGTATCGATCTGACCTCCATACCTTGTAGCACACCTGCACTAAGATCAAGTAGAAAATTTTGGTACCCAATTCTCTTTGGGTCCTTTGGGGTTAGTCATCAAGGGGTTTGTTTTCACAATCCACCTTGGTTTCTCACAAGCAGGTATAAGGGTACCAAGCTCACATAATTTACGAATAGGGCATCTAAGTGAGCTATGGTTCCCTTTTTGACAATAGGTGCATGAGAAAACAGTAGGTGTATAACTTGAAGTAGCAGCTACAAAAGTTATTTTCTTGTTCAAAACAGAGGAGGTGGAATTACCTTTGTACCCAATACATCTCCTATCAACATATTCATGTTGGGAGTGAAGTAGCTTGGTCAAGGTCTTTTCACCAACCTCAAACTTTTTCAAATATTCTTTCAAAAATTCATTTTCAACCTTGACTTTTTCAAAATTTTGTTTAAGCTCAAGAAATTCAAGGTTGAAAGGTTTTGTTTTATGTAGCTCATTCTTCAACTTAACTACCTCATTTTCTAGAGTCTCAATTTGGGTGAGCATGCTTTTGTTACTCTTTGCCAATTTCTTAGATTTTAACAAAAGAGTTTCATGTTCAAAATAAAGAGCATCAAAAGCCTCACTCAAATCGTGACTACTATACGCACCATCAGATAAATCATCATGTATAGAAGAATCAGAAAGACTAGAAGAGTTAAGGCTTACCTTAGATGAGTCATTTGCCATATGACAAACACCATTTGCAATTTGCTCTTCTTCGTCTGTGTCACTATCAGAGCCAAGACAATCCCATATGGTAGCCTTAGGTGTTTCGCATGCCGTGAGACAAATGGCATTTGCAACCTCCTCTTCTTCACTGTCAGTATAGTTGTTCCATGTAGCCTTCTTAGCTTTCTTGGATTTCTTTGAGTTATTTCTCTTTTCAAGTTTGTTGAATCTCATGAATTCTTCAAATAATTCAGTCATGTCTTCATCATCAGACTCAACCTCTTTCCTTGCTACCTTAGGTGTTTTAGCAGCAAGAGCAAGAGATTTTCTTTCTTTAACCATTTCTGCTTCTTGATCTTTGTTAGCAGCCAATACAACCTCAAATGCAAGAAGTGACTCAATCAAGTCTTCTTGGGGTAGAGTGCCAATATCTTTGGCTTCAGTGATTGCACAAGTTTTTGGAAAGAACTCACCAGTCAGAGATGCAAGAATTTTCCCATTTATGTCTTTTGTAGAATACCTTTTTCCCAGAGCCCTTAGGTTGTTTATAATCAGATTCAGCCTCTGGTGCATAACTGCAACAGATTCACCTTCCTTCATTTTGAATGATTCATACTCAGAAGTTAGGATTCTGATTTTTGTATCCTTTACTTGGCTTGTACCGACATGTGTAGCTTCCAGACAATCCCAGATTTCTTTTGCTGTTTGACACCCTTTTACTCTTCCATATTCTTCTTCACAAAGTGATAGGTGAAGAATATTCATAGCCTTGGCATTTTGAGATATTTTGTCAAGCTCAGATTTTCTTAGCTCACTCAGATCGATGGTGTAGATGTCTTCAATTGGAACTTCTTCTGCTTTGCCGGTGGCTTGACTTTTTGTAGTGTCTCCATCAGTACTACCTGGTTTTGTAATTTTGATCTTCATAGGAATCAGTGGTCCATCGACAATAATCCTCCAAAGAGTGAAATCTATAGCCTGCACATGACATTTCATTCGACTACTCCAATAGTCATAGTTAGTCCCATTAAACAGGGGTGGCCTATTGAAGGACATCCCCTCTTTCATAAAAGAACCCATAATCACAGATAGATGAATAAAAATTTAAATTGCGAGAAGTAAAGCTCTATATGCAATTTCTAGCTCTGATACCACTTGTTAGACTATCCGATAACCTTAGAGGGGGGGTGAATAAGGTTATGTGTAAATCTTGGTTCTTTTCAAAATAAATGATAAGTTTGTTTTAAATCAAATGCGGAAACTTAGATTTAAACCTTATATGGTGCAAGCAGGCAGATTTTGGCACAATGAGATGTTATACTATTTTCAATATACACAATAAGACTATTTATAAGAAGTGTAGTGATATTGAATATAGTAGAGAGTAGATCAATTGCAGTGATATGTAAACAGATCAGAATAAGGATATGTATTATGCTGACTACGCTATGATTGGTTTTAACAATAAACAGATGTTTTATGTTCAGCGCAGTATAACAATAAACAAACAGAAATGACAAATAAAGTAAAAGAGTAGGGATAGAGATACACCAGGAATTTTACGAGGTTCGGGATAAAAGCCCTACGTCCTCGGCCTCCGGCTTTGCAACCTTTGGACTTTGCTGATAACCACTATATGAAGAATGTTTTACAAACAGGCAACTTCAAATAGCAAATCCCAATTCCCCCGAACTGAGAACCCGAGAACCTAGCTAAGGATTTCAACACCGCTTCAATCTCTTGATTGAACGACCCAAGAGCACCTCCCAGGATTTCAATACCACTTCAATCTTCCCTGATTGAACGACCCAAGATCACCTCTCAGGATTTCAAACCAACTCAATCTCCTGATTGAGAGACCCAAGAAAACTTCCCAGGATTTCAAACCAACTCAATCTCCTGATTGAGAGACCCAAGAACAATTCCCAGGATTTCAAAGCGACCCCCACAATAGTAGATTACAATATAGAAGCTATGATCTAATCACCTCAGATAATATGACAATATAATAGCTGTGAGAGATGAGTGACTAGATCTATAAAAATGATATGAAAGTGATAGCTCTATTTTTCTCTTTCTCAGATCTAGAAAATGTATGTGAGAAGAAGAGAGATTTGTTGTAATTTTTCGTGTGGTTGAGTGAATTGAAAAGTGTGAAGCACCTCCCTATTTATAGGTTTAGGAAAACGTAGAAATTTGAAAAAAACATTTATTGTAAAGATGAATCGATTGTTTGATGAAGTGAAACAAGAGTATAATCGATTCTTAACCTTTTAGAAATCACAAGAATCGATTATGTGTTTAGTTAAAATAATGAAAAACCGATTCTTAGTTCCTTAGAAATCAAATGAATCGATTATGTGCTTAGTTTAAAGAAGTGTGTAATCGATTTCAAGTTTAGTTTAAAACAAGGAGGAATCGATTCTTGCCTTTTAGGAAATATGTAACAATCGATTTTCAGGACATCCTTTATAGGTGAAAATCGATTCTTCACTTAGTTAAAACAATGAGGAATCGATTCATGGCCTATGGGATGGCTTGACAATCGATTTCAAGGCTTATGCAAAATAGTAAGAATCGATTCATGGCTTTGGCTTAAGTATAGGTGTGAATCGATTCTTTGTTTTAACATTGGATAGGGAAATCGATTTCAAGCTTTAAAATAGGACTAGGAAATCGATTTCATGATTTAGAAAATGATAGAAATCGATTTCTAGCTTTCCACAAAATTATTTTTAGGTTTAGGGCTTTGCCATGCATGCATAAGATATTTTCCAAAGCTTGCCATGCATGCATAACATATTTTCAAAACCCTAATTTTGATGCATGATGCATGATGCATGTTTTCAAAAGTCATCTCTCAGCTACTAAAATGTCATAGACCTTCAGTGATAGGACCTTACACAGTGTCCTAAAGAAAGCGGATAAACAAATAGGTCTTGATTCTTCTACGGCGGCTTCTTCTCCAAACTGCTCCACTTTAATACTTCCTGCCTTTTGATTTCCGTCCTGTACTTCATTCAACTTGAACCATTAGTAGACAAGATGTAATTTGTTATCATTCAAAACAAAGAGTGTTTGTCCTTGGTTCAACACCTTTCCCCTATGGTGATCATGTCTGAGAAGTTAGAGGATACGCTCCCAATTAATCTGTCATAGAAGGGTGATTGCAACGTATCTATGGACATGGATACCATCTCTTTCTCTAGTAGAGGCGGTGCTACCTGCGCTGCCGATCCTCTCCAACGTTGGACATACTCCTTGAATGATTCGTTGTTTGTTTTCACCATATTCTGCAACTGTGCTCTATCGGGAGCTATATCGATGTTGTATTTGTACTGCTTTAAGAAAGCACCAGCCAGATCTTTCCAACATCGAATGTGGGTGCGTTCCAACTGCATGTACCAGCTTGAGACTGCCCCGGTCAAGCTGTCCTGAAAGTAATGGACGAGCAGTTTGTCATTGATAAACTCAAATTTAGTGCATTTTTAGAGATACTTTTGAGGTCATTCTTAGAGTAATTATTATTAGTTATATAAATCAGTGACCAAATTTACTCTATATTTTGCAGAATGGAAAATAAAAGATAAAAAGAATGAAAGTCAAATTTAATACACATACATATATATAATTAAGTGGCCCAATTGAAAGGAAAACAGGGAGCTGAAGATTGGGTATTGGATTGGAGCCCACAGAACTTTTATTATTGCTCTAGGTCTATAATTTGAGATATATAGAAGGCAAGCCGTACATACAAATGGAGGAGAGCCGCACACGCAACAGTACAGAAAAAAGAGGAGGCGACAATTCAAGGATAGAAGGTCGCACACAGTACAGACGGCAAGGAGAGGGAAGAGTTTTGGCTACTCGTTCTTGACACCGTGAGAGAGCTCTGGAACAGAAAAAGGAGACTAAATTCTCAAGATCAGAAATTTCTCTATTCCGGGTTATTTTTATCTCTGTAATTTATGACTCCTAACTTTATTTTATTGCTCTCGAACACTATGGATAGCTAAATCCTCTTCTAGGGTCTTAGGTGGATCTTGTATGTTTAGAGACCTTTTTATGTTCTAACTTCATATCTGAATTCCGGTTTTTATTTCGATTAACATTGTCCTATTGTTTTTATCACATAATTAAGATTAGCTACCCTATACATGTTCCTAATCAATTAGCTACCCTAGGACTCTCTCCATTGATTCAATATTGTATTTTACTATTTTTTATTTAATTAATTTTATTTAGTTTACATTACTACTCTACTATTGGTTCGTCTAAACAATATATAATCTTGATTAGTTTGGTACTTGTTAATTAATCCCTGTGGATACGATAAACTTTTATACTACTTCTGCGAAAGAGTACACTTGCTCTAAGGGTGTTTTTAACGCAACAGTCGTCATGTGCAAATGCGGCCATTTTTCTACAATACATAGTCAGGTGGCTAGCGGGGCAAGTTACCCCTCAGTATTTGTCGAAGTATGACACCTTGAATTTCGGAGGGATGACCACATTTGGGACAAGACATAGGTCGTACGTGTCCCTTGCGCCGACATTGGATCCTTCGATTGCTCTCAGGCGCTCTTCGAGCATTTGATATTTATCCTTGGACTGAGAGTCCTCCATCGAGTAGTTATGAGTGGGTCCTCTCATGTTGTAGTGGGGAGGAACCATTGGCATTGCAGCGGAGTTCGCTTTCAAGATGTGCGAATTGGGAGTAGGAGCATGATGAATTACTACTGGTGGCGGAGTATAACTCTGTGGAATGACATGTGGTGCAGTCGCAGGACTTGAGAAGTGAGCTCACGGTATTTCTGCATTTGTATTTTGAGCTGAAGGTCCAGGTACTCCCAAAGGTCCTTCCTGTGGATTGGCTTCCATGGTAGGAGGTGCATAACCAGCTGGGAGACTGTAGGGGGGCCATTGGTAGCCCTGGACGTTCACTCCAGCGGTGTATGGAGTCTCGGAGCTGGGAGGAGGAGGAAGGCTCGAAGCATTGTTCTCAGTATTCCCCGCCAAGGCATTTTCATCTGCATTTCTTCTCTCGAGGAGTTTCATGAGCTCGGCCATTTGATCTTTCAATACCATCATCTCGCTCATTTGATCCATCAGCTTTGCAATGTCTTCTCTCAGAGCCTGACTATCCTCTTCGGCCATTTTCTTTGCTTGAGAACGAGTCCGGTAGCGATGTTGATGAACCAGCTTGCCCTTTCACTCTGTTTTTTCAAGCTTTTCGACGTAAGTATATGAATGAATGAATGAATGAATATGCATGGAATGCAAATGTATGCTTTCGTGTTACGCCAGGGAAATTGTAAGTTTCTGTTTGACGTAGAACTGAAAGAAAGTCTTACAATTCCCTCGCGGTCATAGAAATGTATGAAAAATGAAATGTTAATGTGCAATAATTTTTTTTATGCCATGCAAAAGGGAAAGGTAAAAATGCATGAGATATGCTAAAAAAATAATTTGCCAAAATAACATATGATTTTTTTTGAAATTTTTTCTTTTAAGAGGATCGGAAAAATGTATCAATGTTTGTTTGAATGCAGAGGTATGAGGCTCCTATGTGTCCTACGAGGGTTCCTTAGAGAATAGGTCTAGGGCTTGTCTGTTGAGTGAACCTTTCAAAGGGTAGCTCTAAAGAGTCCTACATAAGGTTCCTAGAGCCAACGACCCGAGTTAAGAACACTGATCACAACAATAGGCAAGCTATTAGGAGTGCCAGCATTCTCAAGAGGGACCAAACTCTAGGTGAGACTTTCGTGATCACCCAATAGGACGCACATCCAGTAGGGCATCACTACGCAGTCTCGTTCTAACTTAGGTTATTCTCCAATCCGGGTATAAGACTATTCTCACGTGTGTACAAAGGTGTGATAGTGGAGTGTGTGAAGGAGCAAGGTATCAAGAATACCCCCAAGCTGCAAAACAAACAAACATATATACAAAAAAGTGGTCTTCTATCCTAGGGTTTTCATATCACAAAAGAATAATATGCAATGAAAATAAAAGACAAAAAGGGAAGGGTAAAAAATAAACATTAAATTAACGACTAATCCTACAACTAATTTAGACTAGGTTTGACTCTCTAAATTGTCCCCAGTGAAGTCGCCAGCTGTAGCGACCGAAAAATCCGGGTGAGGATTCCTTGAAGGTTCAAAAATGAAGCCGCCACCAAAGTTTAGTTTAAGGGCAAACATTGGAAAATCCCTTTTGGAATGGATAAGGGTCATTGAGACCAGATAAGGGTTCAGGGGTCGGTTATGCATGGGGAAGGTATTAACACCCCACGACATATTTCCTAAGGAAGGTTACCTACTCATTAATTGTAGGAAAGAATATTAATTTTGAAAATGTTTATTTTACCCTTTTATTGTGAATTGAAGGAAACTAAGAAAAAGGAAAGACTTGATATTTTTTGAATTGAAGAAAGGGATTATTTAGGAAAAGACTAAAAAAGGTTTTTTATTAGTGCAATTGACAGAGGTCGGCCGCCCTCTGCTCCTACATATCTCCTGGTAGAGAATCAAATCACACGTAGTTCTTGGTTAAAAAAAGTTTGTTGGTTGGTATTTTTTAATACAGAGGTTTTAGGATTATTGAGCTGTACGGTTCATCCGTCCTAGAACGATGACTAACCCGTCTGTACATTCGACTTAGTCCCCTATTTTATAAAAATGGAGTTTTTGGAGTTTGGAAAATGGTTTGATGTGTGTTGGTTTGATTTGATTGAGATAGGGATTTTAGGACTCTTGAGCTGTACGGCTCATTCGTCCTAGAACGCTGACTAACCCGACTGTACAGTCAACTTAATCCCCTATTTATATTTTTTTGAAAATGAAATATTTATCTGTTCATTTTTATAGGTTTTTTATAAAAGAAATTATTTTTGAAAAGAAATAAATAAGAACGGAAAAGGGGTGAAATAGTAAAATGGGGTGCAAGTTGCAGGAGGCCTGTATTTAGAAAAAAGGGGGTGCAAAAGGTGGAAATGCAGTCCATGCTATTTGGATCTGGCCTGCGAGAATGTGGGCTTGCAGGGGTGGTTATAGTAATGAAACGAGGGGGTGTGTTTAGTAAACTGAAATAAAAATGAGATAAAATGGGAGGGGGTATAAAAGGGAAAATTAGGGTTTTTTGTAAACCTAATTTCCTTCTCTTCATTTGCTGTGCCGCAGCCAGATATAGAGTGGAGAGAGAAAGATTTTTTCGGAGAGAGAGAGAGAGAGAGAATTGCGCGAAGAGAGAGAGCGAGAAAGAGAAGACGAGATGGAGAGAGTTACAGCGAAGGTGATGGACGGCGACGAAGATGGCGAGGCTTGGACCGAATGTGGTGGCGGTTGTTACGGAGACGATAACACTGCGTGTGGTGCGCACGACAGCGTTAGAGGGGTGGCTACGGTGGAAGTGTGCTCAGGGGGTGATGGTGGTGAGCTCGCGCCGTTTCCGGCGACAGTGGTGGATGCAGCGGTAAAGCTCACGAACGGGGTGCTTCGCGAACGCAAAGGGGAAAGGGACGACGGTTCCGGCCAGGAGAGAGAGGGATGATGCGAAGAGGATGGTCACGGTGCCAGGGGTGTTGTTGACAGAGAAGACAGACACCGACGAAGGGGAGAACGACGCGACGGCGTTCGTGGAGGACGACCACCGTCTACGGTGGTCGGTGCTAACAGTACGGTACGGTTCTGATTCTCTTTTTTCTTCTCCTAATTCTGATCTTCTTTTTTCTTTTTATATTTTGATAACAGTTTGTTTTTGCCTATTATCTGTTCTAAAATTAATTTCCTAAAACTAAACTAATTGCTTAACTTAGTCTTTTTGCGACAGATTAATTCTAACCTAATTTTTCTAACAAAAAAGAGAAGTTGTTTGTGATATTCTGTTTATTCTGTTCCTAAATTTTTTTTAACACTAAAAGACATACGTATAACACTAAAAGGATGATAAAAAAACACTTTCAACCACTATATCTACGTAATATTTGGCACATAAACATCTAAATGACATGAAGCATGACAAAATAAACACCTACAGCTACATTTTTTTTGTATTTTCGGATTATACATAATAAAAAGAAAACACGGACCTGTATTCCAGCCTCTATTCTTCTCCTGTTTGATTACTGCCGTTAACTGCTGCTACTATCCTTGTTGCTACTGTTGCCGCTGTTTTAGAACTTTGTGGTTAGGGTTCCAGTGTGGAACCCTAACTTTTTTCGCTCTGATTTTCTCTGAATTTCCGTATCTGATTTTGTGTGAATCAAGCTTGTTTATATAGGCCAATTTTAGGGTTTTTGAATCAATTCTCTGATCCTTCTCCATCTTTTGTTTCCTATTTTGCAGGTTTCACTACAACATTTGGACCCTACGGCAACGCCTAATTTTGCAACGCCAAAAAAACCGTTGCCATAGACATCAATGGCAACGGTTTTTTCACCCCGTTGCTGGTTCATTTTTTTTTCAAATATTTTTATTGGCAACGGTTCAAAACTGTTGCCATATAGTCTATAGCAACGGTTTTTTGTTTAATCATGAGGCAACGGCTCATAAACGTTGCCATATGGTCTACGGCAACGGTTTTTTGTTTAAGCTTTAGGCAACGGCTCATAAACGTTGCCATAGAGAAAATTATTAAAAAAAAAAAATCCATTCCTTTCTTTAACCCACTACACCCACTACGCAGAGCCCTAAATCACTCTCTCACAAATCTCACCCTCCCCCATGCGAACTCCTTCAGCTCACCCTCCACTCCCGTGTCCTCTTCCTCCACCGTCCCACCGTCCCACCGTCCCAACTCACCCTCCACTCCCGTGTCCTCTTCTCCTTCATCTTGTGTGAAGCATAATTTCTCCTTCTCACCCTCCATTGCCTCCCACCGTCCCAACTCACCCTCCACTCCCGTGTCCTCTTCTCCAATCTATTCCTCCTCATCTTATTTCAACACCCCACCGTGTTTCCTTCACCATCCCTCCCCACAGACCTCATCTCCAACAACTCAGATCGCCTCTCACGGCAGATCGGCGTCGCTGTGAATGTTCCTCAGATCTCTGCATGCGTCGCTCCTTCATCACAAAAATCATCTTCATCATTCCTTTTCTCTCTTCTCACAAGTCACAACCCTCACAAACCCTCACGTTCTCAGCGATTACCCTAAGTTCACACCAAGATCGTTAAAACTCAAACCAAGGCAGCATTTACGATTTCAGCGATTTTGGAAGTCAGATTTCTCCAAGCAAGAATTCAGCGATTTTGGGTTTAGGTTTCAGCGATCTCGACCCTCTTACCTGAGGAAATGGGTCGTCGAACACAAGCTCCGTACTGTTGGTAAATTTCTCAATCCCCTACTTTATTTCATTTGATTTTAGTCAAATATCTTTTGTTTTTAACTTTTCAAGAAATTGAGTTTAGGTCATTGATGAGTGTTTGATTTTTTGGGGGGAGAACGTCTAATTTGTTTCTATTTCGATTATATTGGATCAGGGTGTTTGTGGCTTAGTGGTATTACGGGTTCAATTGCCTACAACTGGTCTCAACCTAACATGAAAACGAGCGTTAAGATCATTCACGCCAGGTTTGCTACGGTTCCCCTTCCTCATATTATGAAATTCTGTTTTTTTGTTAAATTAAATATATATTATCAGGATTTTGTGATGTCTACGATTAGCCCTCTTGTAAAAGTCATGTAATTCATGTTGCTAGTTTTTGAGAACAAATTTCATGCTAACAGTAAACACTTTCCTTGATATATTTGTTCGTGCTATTTGCTATTGTTTTCCATTTTTTATAATTTTCACATTTTTTATCTCTGTTGAAAATCGATGTTCCTATACACATAACAAATACTGAGAAATTAGTTAACTGTTTCATTCTATTGATGTCTTCCATTTTTGTATTTTCCTTATATATTTCTTCTTCATGGATGGCTCTTCATAGATTTTAATGTGGTCTTCTCCATTCTTTGTACTATTTTCCCACAATTTGGTGAATTACCTCAATGAAATCTTATAATTGTCATGGTTAAGATGAGTAGTAACGATCATCTATGAGTAGATTTTAGGTTTTGCCTAAACGAATTATATATGGGAATAGAATTAATTCGCAGTTTGTTATTGCTGAGATAATTGAAATAATCTGTTGTAAATTTATAAGCCTATGCATGAGTATATGGTCTTGCTGAAATATTAACAATATTTGGTCTATTATTTTGGAGCATAGTCATGGATTGTATTCTTGGTAGATTGTATTCTACTGTCATTTTCCAGATTTGTTGCTAGCCCAACATTCAACTTTCATGAGGAGGATGTATAGGAAACCAATAGACTATATATGTAGAAGAATTGACAACTGGTTTGACTCTGAATCCTTGGGATAGTTAATTACTTTTTTCTTTTATATATGTTCCAGCGTTCTTTCTTTTTTCATTTATGGTATGTTGTAATGGTATTATTATTATTATTATTATTAGGATGAAAGACTAGCTAGGAAGAACAATGATTATGGGAATGGATTTTGAAGAAATGGTATGCTAATTTTGAAGATCCTATTGATGTGAATAGGAACTATGTTATGAAGACTTTTCCGAGAGACTTTTTTAATATGAAAGATGTGCTACTTTTGTATGTGCATGACAAAAGAAAAAACAAGTTAGTACCAATTTATGTTGGTTGAGTATCCTATGCTATTGTTTAACTTGAACTCACATATCTGATACATGTTATTTTTGGTTGGGTGATCATTAGTGATATCAGTTTGGCTTGTTGTTGGTTTAAGTTGATGAACAATTATAAAAAAATGCACTCTATAGGATGTTAAGTTTTTTTTTTTTAGATAAGCTATAGGATGTTAAGTTGTTAACAAGTATTATTTTTCATGGGAAACAGGCAATGAGGATGTCAACAGGATTTTGCATAACAGGATGGTTAGTTGTCTTCTTTGCAAAGGTGTGCATCTTTAGCACAATATTTACCTCCAAGATGGCCAAAACCAGAAGTTTATGCACTCATAAGGCTGAGAACAAGTCTTGAGCCAAAGTATTTAGAAAATGGACCAAAAGCAATATTATGACATTTTACTATTGAATTTGGGATTACACATAATTGTTACTTTGTTTTACTTGTTTCTAATCGGTTATTGTTATTTGATTATTGGAGTTGCAGGTGTGTGGAGATCCTCTTGCATGTGCATCTCCATCTTGAAAGCTATTGAGGCAATGTTAACCCTATTGGTAAGTTCCTTTATCTCATTCTCAACTTCCAATTGTCCAGTTTGTATTGTTCCTCACTAGAATTATAACTTGTTTCATTTGATTTTTGATTGTTTCGTATTTTTTTTAATACTTTTATGTTATTAGCCAATTCAAAGGCGTCCTCGTCGTAACCGTCAGTCAGCTGCACTACGATCGGCTTTTCAGTAAACAAGTTTATCACCTGCGAATTTTGTGTATCCACTTTTCATACATGAAGGTTCGTCTTTTAATTTGTTCATGATGATTTTTTAGAGTAGACTTTCGTGGTTGTTAGTTTTGCTTATATGCTCGTCGTGATTTGATTTTAGATTATGAGAAACAATTTGAACTCTTCACGCAGGTGAAGAGGACACCTCTATTGTTGCAATGCCAGGTTGTTACAGGCTTGGTTGGAGACGTGGTCTTTTGGAAGAGGTTTTATCTTCTGCTCTTTCTGTGTCTCAAATATACTCCCTTGCTTGGACAGCTTCAATGAATTCCCTTGTTGCCCTTTGTCTGAAGCGTCGTTTTTTATGTTGTTAATCTTATATTTTAGCCTAGAAAGTGTTTTATTAGCTGGAATTTTGAAGATATTCTAAAATGAATAGCAAGATAATATGATGAAACCATTCAAAAGTGTTTTATTAGAAGTTTGAATCTGTTCCAATCTGGTCTAGGAGTTTGGACGGATTTGATTGTTCCTTCATGTATTTGACTTGTATGAACCACTGCATTGTCGCTTGTTTTTGAAGAAACTTTTTCGTCTTTTGTTGTGACTGATGAGTACATAAAACCTTTTCTTTTTTATCTTCCTAAACTGCACAGGTGATGCTCCATTATTCTTGCTATGCCTTGTCGAAATTTAGTTTAATTTCAGCAAGCATTTTGTACTTCAGGTTGCAAAAGCGCGCAATGTTGGTGTTAATAGCATTGTGCTATTTCCCAATTGCTAAGTATGCTAGCCATTTCATTATAGTTGCTGGACTGAAAATGCTTTCATCTGATCTCTGGTTGTCTCATCATTAGTGTATTCATAAACAAGTTTTTTATGCATTTTTTTGTCATACTTTATGCAGGGTTTGGGACCTTATTCCAGAAGCATAAACAAGGTGGAGAAGAAATCAAAGATATGGCAAAGAAAGTGAATGACTTGATTAGTATGCGCATAAGACTTAGAGACAGTTTGGATAAACTTCTCATGCATCACATATGGATAAACTTCTGCTGGATCCACCCAATTAGGTTCGACTGTGGAGGATGTGTTTGCCAGGGGTGGTGATCTCCCTCGTGCTGCTGAAACTCTAGCTAATATGAGGCATTGCTTGTCTGCTGTCAGGGAGGTATTGATTTCCCCTTTAGTTTATATATGAAAATGCCTGAGTTTTAGTATTTTATTTAATTCGTTCTGATCTGATGCAGAATCCTAGCTTATAATTGCTATTTGATTGAATCCAAACACACTTCTTTGGTTCCTGAGAAAACGCTCTCCAAGGTTCCTGTTGTTGTTATTGTTGTTGATGATGCTGTTTTTCTTGTAAGTTCTCTTATTAACTTTTTTAAGCTCTTACGACAGATATTTCTTCTTGGTATATACGCAGAGAGCAGAGAGGATTGAAGTTGATCTGTGATACGGTGATGCTCTGGTATAAATTTGGAATTGCTTCACGAGCATATCAGCCATCTTGTTTTTATGAATTAAGTTTCTATCTTCGTGCATAATTATCTTTCTTCACAAGGTTCAGCTATGTAATTGGAGATTTAGTTGATTAGTTATGTCTTAGTTTGGCCTTTGTTTACCCATTCCTGTGCTTTTGTGTTAAACTGTATTACTTTGTTTGTTGTTGCTACTGTTGGTGTTAGTCGCAAATCATTCCAATGTTCCAATTATCTTTTTCAAATTAAATTTTCAATTACTTCCAGTATATCTTTTTTGTTCACCTTTAGTCTGAGTATCCTCAATTGATACCTTTTGTAAATTATTTACTTGATTAAGAACAATATTCTGGTATAAAGCATGATTCCTGGTTAATTACAGATGTGCTGTTGCTGCACTTTGTGTGCAATATGAAGCTGATTTCAGACCAAACATGAGCATTGTAGTCAAAGCTCTTCAACCTTTATTGACTGAACGAGCTGGACCTGCTGGCGAAACAGCAAATTAATCTTTCTGTATCTCTTTCTAGCAAGGCTGAGAAGAAGGATGCTGCTAGTTAGGATTTTATTCATTGTTTTTAGTTTTCATCCTTTATGTATGAAAAGAGTGGACAAGTTAACTACTAAAGGAAAGTACTCGTTGCTTGTCTCATAATTGAATGATTCATTAATTGTATCTAAACTTTTTTCTATTATTTTTTTTCAATTCTAATCATCTATGGCAACGTTTTTGAAGTGTTGTATTTGTTGGTGTAGGCAACGGTTTTTGCTGGTTGCCATATTTTGCAACGGTTTTTAAGTGTTGGCATAAATGGCAACGGTTTTAGAATGTTTACAATTTGGCAACGGTTTTTATTTGAATATATAAGGCAACGGTTATCCAGTGTTGCAATATCTGGCAACGGTTTTGAAGTGTTGCCATATTTGGCGACGGTTTTAAAGCGTTGCCATAACTGGAACGCTTTAAAACCGTTGCCATAGCGTGTAAACCAAAACCGTTGCGTTTCAGCTGTCAATGGCAACGGTTTTGCGTTTGCGTTGCCTTAGGGAACAAAAAACCGTTGCCTTTAGTTTAGGCAACGGTCGCAACAACAACGGTTTCAAAACCGTTGCCAAAGGTTATGGCAACGGTTTTTTGGCTTTAGGAGACGGTTTTCGACCGTTGCCATAGGGTCTAAATGTTGTAGTGTTTTGGGCTTGGGTTGGAGAAGGAGGGTGCTTGGTGAGCAAGAAAATGGCTAGGGTTCAGCTGCTGTTTTTGCTTTGGACTGAGGAGAAGCAGCCGAAGCTGCAAATTTCAATTTCTGATTTTTGTGTTTTTTTTTTTAATTTATTTTGTATTTTTTGGATTATTGTAAATTAAATTTTAATTCTGATTTTATTATATTTTGGAATATTGTAACATATTTTATTTTATTTTGAAGGACTAAATTGGGCCCAAAATATTAGACATAAGCCCACTTATTAAAACTGGCCAAACAATTAGACATAGGTCGAAATTAGACAAACCGGCCCAACATATTGAGCGTAGGCCCAATTGAACGAAACACCACGCATTTGCCTAAATTAAAACAAGATAGTATTGAAATCGTTCAAAATACTGTTCTCGTAACGATATTCCCTGGGATCTATGACACGCGTACTA
This sequence comes from Astragalus membranaceus, assembly GCA_039519185.1. Classification (NCBI taxonomy): domain Eukaryota; kingdom Viridiplantae; phylum Streptophyta; class Magnoliopsida; order Fabales; family Fabaceae; genus Astragalus; species Astragalus membranaceus. Next base: position 2,337,621 of record CM076847.1, read on the forward strand.
AATTAAAATGCTTGCGAAAAAAGGTGATCGGACAAAATTGGGGTGTAACATAGGGTTTGTGATAAGTGATACTAGTGACGTCACGGTCGTCACCAGTCACTTGAACTTTGGACCACACTTTATCCTTCAAACCCCATGCCGTGGTGGATTTTGCATAACACCGGTTGAGGACTCCAGAAGTGGACACCATCTTCTCTCATCGTGATTTGGCCTTGATGATGTATACCGCAAAGCCTATTGTCATCTGAGCGTTGAGTGAGACATATCTCCATTCTGGATGAGTGAAATAAGCAAGTGAGAGTGAAATTTTTGAGTGAAAAGAATGAGGTTGGCAATGGGTATTTATAGAGTTCGTCAATGATTATCAGCCGTTGATATTGTCGGTGCAATCTACACCATTGATCAACATTGGCAGTCAAATCATACTCGTCGAATTTAGTACAAATCGGATTTACCTATCACGGACAACAACGCCACACTCAAATGATAAAATCAACAAAAAATACGAAATGAAAGCTAGATCTATGTGCAAACAACTTATTTAAATAAATAAAAAAAGGAACCACAATGTCTAAATAGTCTTATCTTTGTTTATAGCTAAGTCTTATTTTATTTTTCATTTTTGATTTATTTTTTTGATCTTTTATTTTTTTATACCTCTGTCTTTTTTAAAAAAATTGTATTTATGATCTCACTTGGGTCAAAGATTTTAACCCACTTTTTTTTTTTACTATTTCACCACATAAAAAAGTAACTTAAGTTGAAAAAAGTAAGATATTTTTTTTGTGAAGAATCTATTTTATTTAATACAAATATTTTATCTTTTTATTTTTTTTAACCCAAAATCACAAAGTGGGTGGCTAAACCTGATCTACTTTTAGTTAGGTCAATACAAATATTTTTCTTAAAAATTATATTTGCAGTGCTTCTCTTTATTTCTTTCCCCAAAATCATAATTTCGATGGCTACTCCTAATGCATTTTTGGTGATTCTCGAACCCAAAATCTGGTTTTAAAGAAACATTTTTCTTTTCAAAAGAAATTTTTAATTTTGCCATAATTTTCGTTGATGATGACTTTATTAATTACGAGAAATCACCAAAATTTTCGGTCACTTATCTCTATGTCTTTTAAATTTTTTTACTTATAGCCCCCTTGCACCATGGGCAGCCCATTTCTTTTCTAGAGTTTCGACTCCTTAAAAAATTAATTTAAGTTTTTTTTGTCGCTACCCACGTAGTGTCACAACGCTGACAACGAAGGGCTAATCTGCACTCGTGCGTTGGGCCAATGACATTACTGTCAACGATTGCACTGACCAACCTGTTGTTTGTCACCGCGGGGAATCGAACACGTGAGCAAATCGTGACGACCCCCGAGTGTCCCAGCGGTAGGCTTGACCAACTGGGCAGACGAGCTAGTTAATTTAAGTTGAAAAAACCATTTTATATTTATATTTTTTCTTTTTAAAAAAACACATTTCTCTTAACCCAAAATAACAAAATTGGTGATTTCCGAAATTACAATATGAATTTCAAGGCCCATTTTATTTTTTAAAGGAAATTTTATATTTTTGTCATAATAGTTAAATAATTTATGGCGACTTCACTAGAAATCTTAGATTTTTTCGTTGCTCCATATATGTTAAAAATATGCCAGTAGTCCACTACCTATTATTTAATGGCATGACATTTTCCTTACCACTTTTGCATAACTTCTCTCCCATCCCACGTTCATTCCCAACACAACTTCTACTTTTCTCCTTCATTCATCAATACCATTGCTATTACAATTACAGTGTTTTTTCCATCTCACATTTCATGATAATAGTTGGCATTGGTAAAACACCGAACCTGATGAGGATAAAAATTACTTTAATTAATAATTCTTTATGTTTTAAATTTCTCTTTTCCCGTATACATTTCACTCTTTAATCGCGTATAATTTTATTGTAATTTTTTTGTCATTTTAAACATATAATTTATTGTCAAAAAAATATACATAATTAATATTAATTTTTTTGATTAATATAATTAATATTAACTTGTGCTGAGATTAAGTACTAATTTTATAGTAAGAGATTAGAGATAGCTCAGTTGGTGAGCTAAGAGATATCGAATGAGTGCATCAAAAGAGTGCAAGAAGAAGATCCCGGATTCAAATTCCGAAAACTAAGGTTACCCCACCTCCCCACTAACATTGCTTATAAAAAAAAGACCTCCTATATATCTCCAACAGCTTTTCCCGAATGATTCCCAAAAAAACCAATATAAATCAAGTAATATTCAAACCACCTAGGAGAGAGAAGGTGCGAGAAAGCTGACACATAAACCTCACATTAAAGCTTCCGGACAAAATCGAGAGGTTTTTTCGAGCTATATATATAATTTCTCATTTTATAATACAACTAGTTGTAAAACAATTTGTATTAAAGCTTCATTTTATCATTTCTCATTTATAAAATTTTTGCATTCAATGCTTTTGTTGACAAAAAACAACATTCAATAATGGTGTCGGTCATTAAAAAAATTGCACATTATTTTTTGTTTTCACATGGTTGGTTGTTACAACATGCACGTCAGCATATTATTTGGTTAGAGGTTCGATTCTTGGCATGTGTATGAATAGATATCGTTTTGGAGAATTTAGCCCTTAAATAAACTTTAGTATCTTGAATGATTAGTCTCTATAATCACTGTGGAAGATACCTGATTTACCCAAAAAATATTATTTTTATTTTCCGGTCTCGGTGATTTTAAAAAGATAAGAAATTCTAATAATTTTTTTTAAAAAGATAAGAAATAATCTTCGATACGAACGTGATGGAGAAGGGAAATCGAGGAAGGTCCCACGAACCCGAACAAATGTCATCACTTTGTATCTAACGGCTGACATCAAAAGATAAGCAATCAGTGAAAGGGAATACGCCACATATAAAGGTAGACACGTGGTGATGTGTTAGTTGACGCGTCACGTCGGTGGAATAGAATATAAGCGAAGATAAGCCTCTACTTTCACAAAGTCAATAAAAATAATTCAACATAGAATTGCAAACCCTAATTTTCCCTCTCTTGAATCGTAGAGAGAGATAGAGAGTGTGTGTATGTTAGAGAGATAAAGAGATTCCTTTTTATCCTTTCCTCGCTATTTCGTTGTTCCTCACTTTCGTTTCGTCGAAGTTGCAGAACTTGACCCAAAAACCCCCTCTTCTTCTTTTTACCTTTTCCCACCACAACCTTGTTTTTCTTATCAGGTATTTTCCTTTGTCTTCGTCGTCGAGATCTGAATTTTTTCAGATTTTTAATTGCTCTTATTGATTCTTTCGTGGCCTGCAATTAATGGTATTTAATTTTAACGATAACGATGCCTTGCTCTACGCTTTACTTTCCGCCTTTTATTTTTCGGTTAGATCTGAGTCTTCCTTAGAGGGTTTTCTTGGTCTACGCAACCAGATTCTGAAGCCTTTTTGATCGTTGGGTTTCTTTTTTATCTCGTGAGCGGATTTACGTGTTCAACATTTTTTTTCCTTTCATACAAGTTTCCTCAAGATTTGATGATATCAATTATATCACGGTTTATTACTATGCCGTGGTTTGGTGAAGTTTGGCTTTGTTGATTACCTTGCCGTGGATTTGCAATCGGTAATTAGTTTAATAGCTTGCTAGGGTTTGTATTGTAAGTACGATGTTCTGGGATATTTTGTGAGTTGTGATCATGGAGTTGGTTATTTTTGGATCTAATATAAATTATGGCCTAATTCAATTTTGATATTTCATCAATCATTGGTTTACAGTTTGAATGTTTTGTTTTTCAGGTTCGTGCGGTTATCTTTGAAGTGAGAGCAAGGCTAGATGCGACTTTAATTGGATAGAGAAGTATTTTGGAAGATAGTTATGTTTATCAACGGTTTATTCAGTGGTGGATTTTTTAGCGAACTTCAATATTTTTATTGAGGATTTGTTATTCAATCATAATAATAACTGAAGTTTGAAAGAACGGTTTTGACTTGTGACTTTGTGAGCTGTTAGCAAACTTTGGAACCATGCCTGTTTCAGGACATGAAGAGGTGTTTATTTCCTTTCTGATTTACAGCTAACTACGATTAGAGACGCATGACAATTTGTTCTTTTTTGGATATTGATTACTTGATCTTATATTGACAGAGCGGGGTAAAGTCCTTTGCTGGGCAATTTAGTGGTTTAGTTGCAGGTGTGCCTATCAAGAAAAGGAGGTATTTGATTCGACCTTCTTCACCTCCTTCTGAAGAACCATGTTCAATCAATGAAGAAACTGAGTTACAACGAAAAGAAAATTCAAGCATTTCTCAAGGATCAACTCTATCAAATGTCAGTATTGCAGGTGCACCAATCAAGAAAAGAAGGTTTCCTTCCCTTCAAGCTTCTTCGACTTCTTTGGAAGACGCTTCACCTCCAGAAGAAAGTAATGTTTTGCAGAAGGAACATTCTAGTACATCACTGGGTTCAACCCTTTCTACCAGTTCTACTGGATTATCTGATATTATTGGAAACTCTGTATCTGAGGAAAAGAAAGCAAGTTCTGATGTTGCCATCGCTGACATGGGCCCCGACATTGGGAAATCAAACACGGGAACTACATGTACTTTGAATGTTTTGAATAGCAAAGAGGAGACGATACTCGGTGAAGATAGTGAAAAAAAATTGGGATCTCAAACAATCAAGGGGGATCCTGAACTCTTATTGGCTGCAAAGGAAGGTCTTGCACTTAGCATTGGAGCAAAAGTGAGCGAAGATGTGAGCAAACAGAACGTCCAGGATACATTTAAACAAGAGAGTCCTGTAGTACCAGAAAGTACTAGTTTATCTTTAAGCTTAAAGGAGCACTTGTTTGCAACTGTTGCAAGTAGGGAAATTGGTGAGACTCACCCTGAAATTGAGAAAGGAGAGCCCGTCTCATTGGAATTATCTTTAAGCAAAGAGGAGTGCAGTACCCCCAGTTTAAATACTGATGCTAAAACTTATAGGGACACTGCTCGTGTTCATTCTAGCAGGGCAAACTGGGATCTGAATACTACAATGGATGCATGGGAAGAAGGGGCTGATTCCAGTTCTGTGAAAACTTCTACCGGTGGGCTGAATATTGCTCGGATGAAAACTACACCACCTAGTACTGTGTCCGTTAAGCAACCATGTGAAAAGAGTCGGAACAAATCTTTTGTTACTCCATCTGGACTATATGGACAGCAGTATAAACGTGTGGATCCACGTCTTTCGTCTTATCTTCAGAATAAGTATTTGGAGGAGTCCTCTAGAACGTCTGTTAAACTAAATTCATCCAGTGCTACTCCCCCTGTGACCTTCCCAAGTGTGGCAGCTACTGCCGGTGATGCAAATACTTCTAGTTTTAGGTTGGTAAAGCCGGAGCCTAATGATGGGAATTTGAAAAAGGATTTGAAAGAAACTAACACCCTCCCCTCGGGTTCTTTCGATACTGTTGCTATTAAACAAGAATTTATTCAGCATTCCATTGTTAACCCATCCAAGTCTTCAAATGTTAGCAATCTAAAGTTAGTTGATCCTACAATCATTAAATCTGAAGCGGGTCACGAGGTTAATCAGGAAAGATCCAAGACAACAGAGAGTACTACTATAGGTCAGTTGGGTAAAGGGTTGCTCCCAAGGTCTTTTAATTGTTCTGCAGACATACCCGTGCCAGTCATGATGAAGGCGACCCAAGTTTCTGTAGAGGGAGTTCATCCTGCAGTGAAGGCTGTTTGTGTAGCTGAATTAACTGCCAGTAAAAATATAGTTGGTCAGCTTGAAAATTGTACTCGTGCAGAAGGAGTTAATGTTGAGAAAGTATTTGAAGGAGTTTCCTCAAATCCTGAGCGTGTTCCTCTAGAAGCAGTTGCTATACCAATGGTTGATCATGGGACAGAATTAGTTGATCCTGGCTTGAAACATTCTTCTCTTGTAACCAAGAAAGCTGCTGCTGCTGATCATGAAGGTTGCAAATTGAAACTCATGAATGAGCCTCCTTATCCACGAGACAATGGTGAAGGGTGTGTTAGTGATGAAGAAAAGATAACATTGTCATCTGATATGTTGGAGGATGATTCATATGGTTCTGAGTATGAGTCTGATGACAACCGTGCTGTAACTGTTGCTGTGGATACTGAGCGGTATGTTGACGATGATGATTATGAAGATGGCGAGGTTCGAGAGCCACTGGAACCTTCCGTGATGGAGGATGCCATATGTGAGGTAAGAGTAGTAGAATGCCCCGACTCTAGTAATAATTATTACAATAAACCGGTGGAGAAAGGAGTGGTGAGTAGTGATTGTCCCACTTCATCTCGGGTGGTGGAAAATGACAGTGAAACTATAATCCACAATGAAGTTGGTGTGGACATTCAAATGCATGACAAGCCCAGTAAGGTCATTGATAAAAACGTGTGTGTGCAAGTGTCATTGGATGATGAAAAATCTAATATTGCTGCTGATAAGAGATCAGTTAATGTTTTGCAATGGGGACCCTTTAATCTCTTAGAAAGAAACAATGTCTCTGAAACTCATGAGACAGAACCACCTTCCCATCACGCCACTGATGGAGGCCATGGAATAGATGTTCAATGTGCTGTTGAGGTTGTGAAAACAACTGACACAGTTAAACAGGCTGAATTAGATTTGCCAAAGAGGGAAGGATCTGCAATTACTGATGATGCGACTAAAGATGTTAGTAACAGTGGTAATCAAGGAAGAATCATAGATCTGTCACGAGCTGCTAGCTCTTCATCCCCTAGTAAAACTAGATCCATTCCAGGCAGGCCACTGCCAACACGAGCTGAAAGAGATGTATTCCCTGATGCACTTGATGGTGATAAATTACACAGAGGAAGGTAAACTTTTTACTTCTTTATTACTCCTCCCTTTTAATTAAGTTGTATTCATTTTGCTCAGGTCTTATACCCTTCCTGCTTTATTTTTCAGAGATGAAGTATACATGGATGTTCCTCACAAATTTTCAAGAGAAAGACATCAGGATATGCCCACTAGAAATTCTAGATTCAATTTTGTGCGTGGTAGAGGTAGAGCTAGTAATCGAATGAACACACATCGTGGTGAATGGGGATCTGACCGTGAATATTCTGGGGAGTTTTACAATGGTCCAAGTCAGTTTCGTGGCCCCAGGCCTAAATATTCAAATGCAATTGCTGACACTGATATGGAGTACAATAATGCTGGACCTGATGGCTCATATGTTGGTAATGGTCGGTTAGGCAGAAAGCCCTTGAATGATGGCTCATATATTGCACCAAGAAGACGGTCACCAGGAGGAAGAGATGGCATACAAATAGGTCAAAGGAATCCAAGAGCCGCTAGTCCAAATAGATGTAATGGAGATGGTTCAGAGTTAGTTGGCATGAGGCATAGTGAGAAATTCATGAGAAGCTTCCCTGATGATAGTCTAGATTCTGTGTATACACGACCCCAACCATTTGAGGGGATGGATGGTGGTCGGTTTTCAAGAGGGGGTAGGAATTTTTCTTCCATGCAGAGAAGGGGGAGGGGGGGTTTTTCTCGAATACGTTCAAAGTCACCCATTAGATCCAGGAGTCGCTCACCTGGAGCATGGTCATCTCCAAGAAGAAGGTCCCCTAGAAGAAGGTCCCCAGATGGTTTTGGGGGCCATCCAGAACTAACCCACAGAAGATCACCATTATACAGGGTTGACAGAATGAGATCACCCGATCGACCTGTTTTTGCTGGGGAGAGAGTGGTGAGGAGGCATGGCTCTCCTCCATTTATGTCATCACGACCTTCTAATGATATGAGGGACATTGACTCTCCAAGGGAACATGGTCATCCAAGGTCTGTCATTTCCAATAGGAGTCCATCTGGTCGGATTTTAATCAGAAACAGGAGATTTAATGTAGATCCGCGAGACCGTACAGCGGATAATGATGACGAGTACTTTGGAGGGCCTATGCATTCTGGTAGATTAATAGAGGTCAGTGAAGGAAATGGTGAGGAGAGGAGGAGATTTGGTGAGAGGCGAGGTCCTGTGCGTTCTTTCAGGCCTCCTTATAATGGTAACAATGCTGGTGAGAGTTTTCACCTTAATACTGAAGATGGACCCAGACAACAATATAGATTCTGTTCAGAAGATTCAGATTTTCATGATAGAGGAAACAACTTAAGGGAAAGGGACTTTGACAGACGGATCAAAGGTAGGCCTGGAAATAATGTGCCACCCAGAAGAACAAGAAATATGGATGAGCAGGAAGAGAATTTCAGGCATGGTGGACAGGTTTGGAGTGATGACAGTTTTGATGATATTTCTCGAGTTAAGAGGAAAAGATTTTGATGCCCCCTTAAATATCAGAAAAGTCTCCTGCCGAGTGCCGGAGCTTAGTGGAATATCTATTTGCAGGTTTTCACCGACAGAATTAGACTAGATTATGATAATAGTCTTCCCTTGCTACATGGTTTTTAGCATAAGCCAATTGAAATGGCAGAACTGAAGTTCTGGTTGTAAAAGCATGAAAGTGTTACCAGATTGTGGAAGAAAGAATTGTGAAACGAACGAAGTGGTTGAACAAAATAAGTTTAGTTGAGACTTCAGTATGGGACCAAACTCTTACTAGCCTAGAAATATAACCATTGTCTATGAATATATAAACTGAACTGATAAATCAACGAGAGAGGGTTGGTCGCTAGCATGAACAGAGGCTCTTTTTTCGTTTTTAATAATTTATTGTTGGGATGGTGCTGCAGGTTCTTTTTCAGTACCAACATTTGATCATTCAACCAATTATCATTACTACGACTTGGCGGTTTTAGTCGGTAAAATGACCACCGACTCTATACTTAAATATAAGTAAAAATAAAAACTAAAGGAAACTAAACCCTTTTTAAATATAAGCAAAAATTGATACTTAAGGAAACTAAGAAATCTTAAATGCCGGCACAAATAAAAAGTATTAAATGCAGGGAGTCTTGTCATTTATTTTTGTCTTTTGCTAACTTTCTTTTTATGCAAATTAAGAAGTGCAGTACTTAAGAGCACCTGGATTAGATGATAAGGGTCTTTTTTAGCTAAACCAAGATTTTGGGTTCGAATTCAGTCTTGGGCATGCAATTGTGTTAACCGCCCATTGTGGTATTACCCGGCTCGAGGGATCAGTCTCTGTAGTTGCATGCAGAGAATACACGATTTATACCAAAAAATATTTGTATGAATAAGAGAAATTGTGAGTTAGTTTACCAAATTATCATTCATTAATGATATGGAAAAGATAAATTAGTAGAATTGGAAGAAGAGATATTATTAAATAATGAATAATATGATAGGAAAGAAAACACCAATGCTTCATTGATATTGAAAAACGTCATGTAATATGAGACAATTTTTAGTGTGACTAAAACGTCATATAATATGAGACAGAGGGAGTTGCAAATTGAATTGTAGTAATTCATATATACCATTAATTTGAGATCTGTGGCTCTCGTTACATATTTATCGAAGTAGTTTAGTAATTTGTCTTTGTCACAAATTTATTGCCCAAAAATTGGTTTCCAAAACCTGGTTGCGATACAATTTTCGTGTCTGTTGGTATTCGTTTTAACTTTGAACTCATTTGATTTTGATGGTGAAAATTGGCTTTGGTCAGATATGAGTTCAAATCCAATCTCAAAATTCATAGTAGGGGTGGAAATGAGGTGTTGATACCTATTGTTACCTATGAACTATTGTTGCTCCTGAACTCGCCACACTAGTTAAAAAGTAGTATTCGATACTCACATCCACACATATGAGCGGGGGCAATGATGAGTATTATGTTTCTAACGTTACATGGATTGGGGGAAGGTTTGAGTTTGTTGCCAAAGTTGGGGGCAAGGGTGAGGAAGAAAAAATGCACACTCGATCCGTCCATTGCTATGTTGAACCTTGATTTTTGTTTATTGAGATATTTGCAAACTACTGTCAATTTTTGCCGTCGATAATCTTTTGCTGCAAGTGGAAAATTTCATTCTAGTTGCTGAAATGGAGTGGAAGGCTTGTCTCTGTTAGGAAAAGAAGAGAAGTTGACCCCTCAATTTGGAAGGGAACCAATATATTGCTACATAGCTCCATCTGTGCTAGATCGGGAAGTTCCACACAGATAAACATATATTTATTCAAATGATGAAGGATCAAATGGCGAGTATTTGGATGCCCCAAAATACAGTGTGGGCATGGTAACCTTGAGTCTTATATTTTGTGTCTTCTCCTCATCACCCTTTTTTACGAGACAACATCAACAACTCGGGCTAGACGACACAATCTCATTTGCGAATGAACCCAATTACCTCCATAATCGACTAGCCTTTATGTGGAATTTTACTTCCTTCTCGTGTTTGCAATGAATGAAAAAACTCCGCATTTGAATCTCTACCCCTAATCGAGTGTTGCTCTGTTCGCTTTATCCAATAACGACCTTGTTAGGTAAATTTGCTTTTCAATTTTGGCTCTTTAAATCTCAACTGAACGGCCAAGGACTTTTGAGTATCAAATTGTGCTATTTCAGTCTTTTAAGTTCTAGCACAACAAACTGAACCCTCCAAGTGTCACAATTGTGTAATTTTGGTCCCATGAATTGTCATTCAACGTAAACTAGAAATCTTGTAAGGATTTTTAATTTTTTTAAACCAACTAATATTTGAATTTGACCAAATTTATGTCTCAAGTTATCACATATAACGTATTAGCAATTTCGATTAGAAATAAAATGACAAGAGAAACCAAAAAACAAGCAATACTTTTTTTCGACAAAAAAAAAAGCTATACTTAATTCACATAATTAAAGCCAACGTCAAAATTGCACAATCACAAAATATTTAAGGCTAAATTGCTGTTTTGGCCCTTTATCTTTGTGGTTGGTGTCACTTTGGCCATTTATCTTCTTTTTTTCTCGTTTTAGACCCTCATGTTTTATTTGTGTGTCATTTTGGCCCCTGCCGTTAGTTTTTTCTAACGGACGCCATGCTGGCAGTTAACTGCTGACGTGGCGTCTTATATGTCAATGTTGACTTAGACCTGATTTGGTGATGTGGCACATAAGGGACCAAATTGAAACTTAAAAAGAACATGGGGGCCAAATTGACACAAACACAAAACATTCATCTTCTTCCTCCAAACACCACCTCCATCTTCATCTTCTCCGGCGACCCACCACCACCTCCGATGAGCCTCCGCCACCACCACCAGAAACAGTGACATTGACTCTCTCTCTCTCTCTCTCTCTCTCTTCCTTCGTCATTGAAAAACCCAAAAAACCGTAAAACGTGAATCTACATTTCCATTTCGTTCTCAATTCTTTATCATTTTTGTTGAAATCTTTTGCTAACAGTCAGTTACTGCACCAATTTCGAGTCTATTGCAAGTGGTTTGGTGAATTTTGGTTGAGTTTTGAAGGTTTCCCCAATTTGCAAAACCCAAAACGCGTTTTTCTCTGAAAATCACGTTTTTGATTAAGTTCTTCCACTTTTTTGTGAGAATTGGTGATGAATTCTAGTTCCTTGTGAAATTTCGCATGAAATGCACTATTTATTTGCTTGATTTGGTGAAGAATTGAGAATTTTGGTTTCTTGAGGAGAGAAGGAGAGAGAGGGGGAGAGAGAGAGAAATGATGTCACTGTTTGTGGTGGTGGTGGCGGAGGCTCATCGGAGGTGGTGGTGGCTCGCCGGAGAAGATGAAGATGGAGGTGGTGTTTGGAGGAAAAAGATGAATGTTTTGTGTTTGTGTCAATTTGGCCCCCCATGTTCTTTTTGAATTTCAATTTGGTCCCTTATGTGCCACATCACCAAATCAGGTCCAAGTCAACCCTGGCATTTAAGACGCCACGTCAGCAGTTAACTGCCAGCGTGGCGTCCGTTAGAAAAAACTAACGGCAGGGGCCAAAATGACACAAAAAAAACATGAGGGTCTAAAACGAGAAAAAAAAAGATAAAGGGCCAAAGTGACACCAACCCCAAAGATAAATGGCCAAAACAGCAAATTAGCCAATATTTAATGAGAAATACTCAGTAGTATGAAACGAAATGTATCGCTGCTTGTTGTTGGGTTAGCTTTCCCTTATTTCAGTCGATGACAAATGCTTAAAAAACCAACACGTCATTATTCTGACAATTCGCACATGAGAGCCTTCGTACTATGTATCAATGCTCATATTTAATTCGGACGTTGAAACCTGAGAAACAAAAAACGCACAATTGTAATTCATGAGGGTCAAAAGTGTAAGTTTTAATTAATTACATTTTTGGTCCCCAAATTTCTTAGATTGTAAATTTTAATATCTCTATTTTTTTAGTCTCTCTATTTTATTTTTGGCAAAAATTTGGTCCTCCAATTATCTGAATTTTTTGATTCTGGTCTCTATGTTTTTCTATTTACATATTTGGTCGCCTTAAAATCAAAAATTGTGAATTATTGGCCGTTCATTTTCTCAAAATCCAATATGTTAGGGGATTAAAATTAGAGTTTAATTTATATACACATATAGTGTATAGGGTTTTACACAACTAATCACAGTTCATGAAATTGTTAATTACCAATTGACTAATTAATTCTTAATAATGTATTAAGCTTCATGTAGTAAATAGTGTAAAACACTTACGTCTTCGTATTATCAAAAATTAAATATAGAGGCGAAAATTGCAAAGTTCGAATTTTCTTTTTGACAGAAAATGCAATTAAATCTTGGGTAAATAGTCAAATTAGTCCCTGAAAGTGTAGCTCACTGTCAATTTAGTCCCCGAATCATGCGAAATAGCAAAATAGTCCCTGAAAGTGTAATCCGTCCATCAAGTTCGTCCCTGACGTTAGTAACCTCACTAACTCTGTCAACAAATGCAGATGTGGCACGTTTTGTGCCACAAGGATCTGCTTATTTGGCATTTTTTATTGTTAATTTAGTTTTTTTATTATTCTGATTGGCTAAAATGAAAGTGGATCTTCTTCTTCTTCTTTGTTAAAACCAGAACCCCCCTCTACTCTCCTCTTCTTCTTCTTCTTCTTTGCACTTCTAATCAGCTCAATCGGCTTCCATAATCTCACCATTTCGTTCTCTCTGACTATCAACAATGTCGCAGAGGAGCAATGCATCATCATCTCGAACAAGAGCTTCATCACAAGTTGTTCTTTTTTGTTGTTGTGGTAGAAGAGCTGTTAGGCGTGTTGCTGGCACAGATATTAACAGAGGAAGGGTGTTTTGCACTTGTTCTATTAATAAGGTATTTATATGTCACATTTGTTGATTTAGGGTTTTGATTTCACATTGGGGGTTTGATTCCACATTTGCTGATTTAGGGTTTCAATTTGGGTCTTTTCAGGATGAACTTGGATATTGTGGGTATTTTATTTGGGTTGATAAATTGATTGAAGCACTTGCAGCTGATGATTCACTTGGGACAGTTTCCATGGAACAAGGAAGACAATTTGTTAGAGAGGTTGAAAGAGAAGATGGAAGAGAGGTTGGAAGAGAATCAACGTGGAAGGGTCAAGTTAACTCAAAGTTTGATTGTATGGGGACTGAATTGAAGATGTTTAGAACAATAGTCTATGGATTATTCTTAATCCAAGTGTTGTCCATGGTGGTCTTTGTTTGTGTTCATCACAAGTAGGAATGTAATTTGGGGTTGTTGATGTAATTTTAGTGTTTGTGCTCATCACAAGTAGTAGGAATTTAATTTGGGGTTGTTGATGTAATTTTAGTGTTTGTGTTCATCACAAGTAGTAGGAATGTAATTTGGGGTTGTTGATGTAATTTGAGTGTCTCTTTGTGTTAAACAATACTTGAACTGTAGGTAATTCACTTCACAATACTTGATGTAATTTGGTTAACTAAGGTAATTCACTTCAGAATTTTATGCCACAAGTTATTTATTCGAACAATGAAATGCCAATCAAAATGCCATACTTTACTTGCCAATCAAACTGCCAAAATGCCAATCAAAATGCCATAATTTTATTCTACAAGTTATTTATCAGAACAATGAAATCTCCAGAAACAATGTCCATTCATCTTCAAGTATAGCATATATCCATTCAACTTCATCACGGTCTAAAAATGTTTACTTCACTCTGATCCAACAAACAATCTGGTATAGCATATATCTGCTTCTATCAATTTAGTCCCTGAAACGTATACTTTACTGTCATTTTAGTCCCCTAAAAATGTTACTTATTGTCATTTCGGTCCCTTAAAGTAATAGCGTACTGTCATTTGAGTCCCTGCGTAAAATGGTACACCAGAAAATGCTAAACCAGAAAATACACCAGAATCATTCATTCATACACCAGAATCATTCATAGTTCATACACCAGAAAAGTCTTCAAAGTTTCAAAATATCATATTGTTAATCATTCATGCTAAATATTCTATTACAGCTTCATAAGTTTCAAAAGATATCCTACTAATACATATTACAACTTCAAAATAGTCTTCAAAATATACTTCAAATAGTCTTCAGCTTGTCTTCAAATAGCTGACCACGTCCAGTTGTGGGAAGCCTGGGAGTTGGAATGAATGTCATAACTGGTCTTGGACAAATTCCCCTAATAGGAGGTGGCCTAACTCCAAATGGCATAGGTGCATGAGCAAATGTTCCCTGGCCGAATCCAAATGGGCTTACAAAATCAGATGCAGTGGAATTTGATGCTTGAGCAGTAGCAGGTGCTTCAGAAGGTGCAGTAGCAGGTGCTTCAGAAGGTGCAGTAGCAGCTTCAGAAGGTGCACCATCAGGTGCTTCAGAAGGAGCAGGTGGTGGTGGAATCCAATTTGGTGGTCTGCGTGAAACACCTGGATAGCAACATCCATTTGTGTTGTGACCCTCATGACCACATCTTTGGCAAGTTATAATTGGGTATGATCTCTTTAACTTTGTTGTCTGTGAAGGGTTCTCAGTAATGTCCTTCCTTCTATGTTTCTTAGGTCTCCCAGGGCGCCTCTTAAGTGGTGCAGGTGTTGGCATATCATATGAAGTTGGTGACCAATAATCTTCACCTTGTGTTGGCTTGATGAAATGCTCATATGTGGTATTGTATGATCCTAATGTCAGCCACCCATGACAAAAATCTTCAAGCTTTCTTACCTGATGTGCAATGCATGCAATGGCATGTTCACAAGGCATACCTAAAATAATCAGATTTATGCAAACATAACTGTGTTAAAATCCAGTTAGCTGCCAAACTCATAATATCAAAGCCAAAACTCATAATACCTGTTAGCTGCCAGAATCTACATGTGCATGTTTGTGCCTCCACGTCAACATCTACATGTGACCTCGAGTTGCAATATACTTCATACTTCCCATCTCCAGTCCATTGTGGTGTCCATTTGTTACTTTCAATCTTCAACTTGTCCAACCTAGAGCGTTGCGATGGACAAAGTGGACCTCGTCTCCTCAACAACTTCAGTTTGTTACTAGACATTGTCCTCATAATGTAACATCTAATCTCCTCTGCCAATGACAAAATGGGCTTCGCCCTATACTTTAAGATACTTGCATTAAATCCTTCACAAACATTGTTGGTAATGTTGTCTGTCTTGCACTCAGTGCTGAAATATGCTATGGTTGTTTGCATCTTGTCCAATAGCAGTTAGAAGTTGTCCCCCATAATAACCCTTTAAAAAACAACCATCTAAACCAATGAATGGTCTACACCCAGCCTTGAAACCTAACTTACAAGCTTCTAGGCAAACATAGAAACGTTGAAATTGAGGTTGGGCATTGGGAATTGGAATACAATCAATCTTAGCTGTTGATCCCGGGTTACTCCTAAGCAACTCATGAGCATAGTCAAAAATCTTTGCGTACTGTTTGTTAACATCACCTTCCACCAACTTTCTTGCATCTTTCAATGATCTAAATAGCTTTGTGTCATCAACTTGCACTCCAAATTCCTTCTTTAAGTAATCAAATGCCTGTACATATGTCATTGTTGGGTGCTCCCTAATCTTTTCCTCAAGCTTCTTAGAGACCCACTTTGTGTTTGCTTGGCTGTTTTTGAAGACTCTAGAGCATGAGTGTTCACTAACAAATGTTTTGACTTGGAAACATTTATTAACTTTGCTCCAAGAGCAATAAATCTCCCATTCACACTCTTTTTCCTTGCACTTGGCTCTACACCTTTCAGAATCATTCTTCACCCACTTCATTTCCCTTCCTAAGTGAATTGTGTAGTCTCTTAGAGCTTCCTTAAACAATTCAAGGTTTTCAAATTCCATCCCCACCTCTAGGTGAACTTGACCAAAGGTTGATTTTGGATTAAATATTGGGAAAACTGCTTTCCCATCATCCTCATCATCTGTGCTAATTGGGCTCTTCAACTCCTCTGAGTTCCATGAATCATTGTCTGAATATTCAGGTTCTACAGTTGGAGCTGCTCTTTTTTGTAGAGTAACATCATCCAAGTATGTATCATCTTCCTCTGATTGTGTACTATCATCATCACTACCATCAGCTTGTATCAGTTGCGATTGTGTTGGAATTTCAGCATCAACCATTCTTAAATGTAGAACAAAAATTAGGGTTAACACTAAGCTTCCCTTAAATGTCACAAAACAAACTTATATGTCACCATTAACCTTAAAAACTATGAATTTTTTGCCATATTTGAGAGGGTATTGGGTAGAGTACCTTAACATGTTGTTCTTCTTCCTTCGCGCGATGAAACAGAGGTTGACGACGGTTGATGACGGTGATGACGACGGTTGATGACGGTGATGACAACGGTTGACGACGATAGTGGAGGGTGTGAGGTTGACGAAGGTGGGAGTTGAAAAGAGGGTGTGAGGTTGACGAAGGTGGGAGTTGAAAAGGTGAGGGAATAACGTTGATTTTGTGGTCCTGAGAGAAGAGAGTGGAAATGATTTTGTGGTCCTGAGAGAAGGTGAGAGAATAACGTGGATTTTGGGAATTAAAAAAACAATTATTAAAATAAAAAAATGTTTAATGTCACTTTGGTCCCTCATTACGTGGCATTTAACGTGCCACGTAATCATTAACTGACGGAGTTAACTATCACACTAATGGCAAGGACTAACGTGACTAACAGATTACACTTTCAGGGACTATTTTGCTATTTCGCATGATTCAGGGATTAAATTGACAGCGAACTACACTTTCGAGGACCAAAATGACTATTTACCGATTAAATCTTCTCTTCGATGGGGGCCGCACGGCTTAACAAGTTAACGACTGGTGGAAGCACCTAGCGACAGGGAATCACAGAAACAAACAGAAATAGTGATCGAATCATGATGAGAGGTAGCGTTGGGCGATTGGGAACACGACTACGACTCATCAATTCCGTTAAGACGACGACGACGACGGATACAAATTGCGTTGCGTTTTCACCTCGCCGCTACCTGGTCGTAACGACGTCGTTTCACCGTCACAATCACAACAACCACCACGATGCTTTCTCTTCCTCCGCCTCTTCATTTCCATCTCCACCGTTTTCCACCGGTTTGTTTCTCTTCTCCTTCTTCTCTTATTATTCTTCTTGTGCGAGTTTTGAATTGAATTGGATATAAACATAGGGCAAAGGAGGAGTATGTTCATCCAAACACAAGCGACTCCGAATCCAGAGTCTCTGATGTTTCATCCTGGAAAGCCTGTCATGGAAGTTGGAAGTGCTGACTTCCCGAACCCTCGTTCCTCCATGAATTCCCCTCTCGCCAAATCACTATTCGCTATTGACGGTTTTACCTCTTTTCATTCTCTCATTCTTCATTCCTTACATTTTTTTTTAATTTATTTAATTTATTTTTGTCATTTAAGGAATTACTCGTGTTTTCTTTGGATCGGATTTCGTTACCGTTACCAAATCGGAAGATGGTTCGTGGGAATTCCTCAAGCCTGAAATCTTTGCTGCTATTATGGACTTCTACTCTTCCGGTCAGCCGCTCTTTCTAGACGCTCAAGCTGCTGCTTCCATGGACACAGCTATTCACGAAGTACGTTTCCTCTATTTACCATTTTTATGCAATTGTAATTGCCACACCCTCATTTCAAATAATTGTTCCTTTTTTTTTAAAAAAAATCTGATAAATTACGATTTTTATTAACTGGTTCTACCTTTCTGCTGTGTATTGCATGCTAATTAGAAGCTTAGCTAGCTAACAACACTAACCATTGAGCTATGTAGCACCGACACTTCCGGTTGATGACTTGTCTGGTATCGTGTTGGACACCGACACTTCAATTGCTTGTATTATTCAAAAAAATTCAAAATAAGACCGGTGTCTAAATGTCTGTGTCCGGTGTCTGTGTCGGTGCGTCATAGCCATTGAGCACTTCACTGAGTTTGTGTGACACACACACACACACACACACACTCCCAAATGCCACTTCCATCATTTTCCCCTGCCCTCATTTTTCCTATTCCAACTGTTACAATTAAGGTTTCCATGCTTATCTATGCTCCTGTCATATTTGTTCTATCTCATTTTATGTTACTCTTGGTTAGGGTCCTTGTATATCACACTTTTAAATTAGGATTTATGGGAACTTTTCTTACAGGATGATTCTGAAATAGTTGCGATGATCAAGGAATTGTTAGAGACTCGAATTCGACCAGCGGTACAAGATGATGGTGGGGACATTGTATATCGAGGTTTTGACCCGTAAGTTTTTTTTTGTTATTTTGGTTTCAAAGCACCTTCATGAAACCTTAAGGAATCTGTCAAAAAAAATGAAACTTTAAGGAAGAACCTGCATTCTTAAAATACAGAAGTCCCGCAGAACCTCTACAAGCCACTCGTGCTGAGATTCGTTTTTCTCCAATTTTGATTCTTTATTTGGTCTTCCTTGCTATTTGGGTTGAACTTCATTTCATTTTTTTCCAGACTATGTTAAAGAATGAATAATAAAAATGAATCATATATCTGATAACAAGTTGTGCTACAATTTTATACTAACATTGAAATAAAGGAAAATGAAATGACTGTATATACATTATAGAATGACTTTTACTTTGTTTTTGTTTTGTGGTTTTCTCTAGTGATACTGGAATAGTGAAACTTCAAATGCAAGGAGCATGTAGCGGCTGCCCAAGTTCATCGGTGACTCTGAAATCAGGCGTTGAGAATATGCTGATGCATTATGTACCCGAGGTAACATGTTTGGCAATGTTATTTTGTGAGGAAACTAATGCATTTGTCGTTTCCATTTATATTCACGGTATTAGAACCCTCAACATTATCTCCCTTCCCTATTGAATTGATTTTTCATTTTATATGCATATTCTTGAGTTGATTTTGAGTGCATATTACGTCGAACAACTTGAGAAACCAATTAACTTGCAAGATTTGCTGATTGCATTCCATTGAATTATAATTGTCATTTGTCTTATGATTGGTTGGATGTAAGTAGTGGACTTTGGATTAAACGTGCCTATTTGTCATTGGGGATAGTATCTTTTAGCTTTTATTTTATATGAAATAGAAAATTGTATTGATTATTGGATGTTTATTTGAAGCACGATAATAGGTTGAGTTCCAATTTATATGAATTATTCAATTATATAATATTCAGATGCATTTTCTAAATGCTGGTTACTGCGTTTACAGGTCAAAGGAGTGGTGCAAGAATTGGATGCCGAGGATGAGGAAGTAGGATTAAGTGGACAAGTGGAGTAGTTGATCTCATTTTTTTCAATTGCAGTGTGCATTTAATCTTATACATTTCATACTCATCAGAGACTTCGAAGTACAACTGCAGTTCATCATGATGGAAACAAAGGTGTGAGTGTATACCAAAAAAGCACATTATATAAGTTGAGTTGGATACATTCTGGTACGACAAGAGATAGTCATTCCAAGCTAGTTAGATCTCACTGGCATAGCATGAAGGTAGTTTATACCACATTATCATTGGCGGAAAGACAGCATACTGTACCCTCGATCGGCCTCTGTTGCTATGACTCTTGATCTTTCCTTTTAAGTGGTTCTAGCGAAAGAATAAAGCATTGTTGGCCTATTACCTATGTCTTCTAGATGCTGTTGTATTGAAAATGATTTGGAAACTTGCGATTTCTTCATTATAGTGTTCAAATGGATGTATGTGCATTCAAGGATAACATGCACATAAGCTTCTCTGTTTAGGTTTCATTCAAAGGCATTGCCTTTTCTTTGGTCCAAACTGTCGCACTGTTTTAATTAAAATGCATCTTTAATTTTATTTGTGTGTAGGTTGTTATTGAGCAATGGTGAGTTAAAGTCAAGGAGAAATCATAGTCTCAAGCTTCTATTTGTTTGCTTCTCTGTCTTTACTGCACAATCACATACTTGATGATTATGAATTGAAGCCGTCTATTACATATCATAAGTCATAAATTACCATACAAAGCAGTATTTCATTCTCTGCATGCATAAAAGCCGGAAAGTTTGCTTGGTTCCTTTGTTCGAGAATTGGCATATGGTATATGTACTTGGGTCTTTATTTTCATCAAATAAAAGTATAGAACTGTTATAAGCATGGCAGAAAAAGGACTCTCAAGACACTTATAACCTTGGCCATAATTTGATATTTAGAGGTTATCAAGTTTTATGTGAAGTTTTGCCAAAGAAAAAACAAGGGTTGGAGTTGTTTGAAACCATTGGTTTGATTATTACTATGTAAATAACAATATCCTGCTTTTTATGTAGTGTAGATGGTATTCTTTTTTCTTTATATCATTCCCTATTGACTCTCCATTCAGGGGTGTACTATTTGGATTCTTTTGTCTTCTCTGCATTATTCAAGTGGAGAGTTATTTGGGCCGCACTATGTTAGAAGTTTTTTTTGGTGCAAATTGAAAAAAGAAAACCAAAAACGATAGCAGAAAGCAGGAAAAACAAAAAGTAAACCATCTCCTTAGAAAGGAGACTCCACTAGCATCTGCCTAGTGCCAACAAGAAAACATCAAGCCCAGGAGGAGGCCTCTCGAACTCAGTCCAGCCGCTATCATTGGTTGCTCCAAGCTCAGCGAGGAAATCTGCACAGGCATTTCCTTCACTCAAAGACTATGTTGGAAGTTTAAAAATATGTAAGTCAATGGTCTATTTTCAGAAAGCAAGTGCATTTAGTTCTCCGGGTCAGGCTTAAATAATGAACCGGTAAAATATATTTGATGTTGAGAGCATACCTTCTTTGCCAAACCATGTGAGGCAGCATATAAAATACCAAAGGTGTCTGATGGTTCAAAATATGAAAAATTCTTTGATTTGGGTGGAATATAAGAATGATCTATTTGATGATTATGGAGGAACGGATTCAGGAAGTCATTTATTAACCTCAGGAAGTTTTATTTTTAGAAATGAATTTAGTGTAGTTGCTCTTTGGCCAAAAGTTTCTTTTTATTTACTTCTATATGCATCTACAATATTGTTCATAATGAATTTATAAAGCATCTTTAATATTTAGGTGGATTGTCTTAAAATGTGTTTGCAAAAAGGTGATTTTGATGATTGTTCAAAGACAAAGATAAGTTTGATATGTGCTACTTTTATTCTTGGAAGCTTATTATGTGCCGAGTTTGGTGGTATTGCTCAAATAATGCTGATTTTTTTTTGGCTTTTAGTACTTCTTGATCAATATATCATTGATTCATAACATTTTTTGGCTTTTAGTACTTCTCTTCATGGCAGCCGAGTAGACTAAAATACTATTGGTTTTTTCAGAAGTTTTTTATTTGTTTTATGGTTTCACTATAATTTTTTATTTTGACATTACCAAGGTAGACTAATCTTTGCTTAGAAATACCGACTTTGCTATCCGTTCTCAAAGGTGTCTTCCTTCAATTCCTCAAATTTTTTTATATTGCGGCAGTCAATTTTGTTACATTCCAAATTCCCTACTTTTATAACAAGTCAATTTTGTTCCTTGTTACATTCCAACTTCCTCGATCATATTTTGCATGAGAATTCCTTATAACATCTATTCAGCAACCACTGGTTTACTTTTGTTTAATTGAAATAAAGAAGTTGAAGGATTTTGACTTCTGACCCTTTGATTGTAACAGACACAAACAGCAAATATTTGTCAAGAATAAATCATATCAGATCATGGTAAAATAGCAATATTGATAAAAACATGTCTCTAATTTTTCAATTTCTATTGTGAAGCTAGGCAACCCAAATTCGATCATATTTGACATGTCGTACTCATCTAGTAATTACCGTACAGCATGGTCGACCCTTTTAAATGGTTCTAGCGAAAGAATAAAGCATTGTTGGCCTATTACCTATGTCTTCTAGATGCTGTTGTATTGAAAATGATTTGGAAACTTGCGATTTCTTCATTATAGTGTTCAAATGGATGTATGTGCATTCAAGGATAACATGCACATAAGCTTCTCTGTTTAGGTTTCATTCAAAGGGGCCTTTTCTTTGGTCCAAACTGTCACACTGTTTTAATTAAAATGCATCTTTAATTTTATTTGTGTGCAGGTTGTTACTGAGCAATGGTGAGTTAAAGTCAAGGAGAAATCATAGTCTCAAGCTTCTATTTGTTTGCTTCTCTGTCTTTACTGCACAATCACATACTTGATGATTATGAATTGAAGCCGTCTATTACATATCTTAAGTCATAAGTTACCATACAAAGCAGTATTTCATTCTCTGCATGCATAAAAGCCGGAAAGTTTACTTAGTTCCTTTGTTCGAGAATTGGCATATGGTATATGTACTTTGGGTCTTTATTTTCATCAAATAAAAGTATAGAACTGTTATAAGCATGGCAGAAAAAGGACTCTGATGAGAACCTAGGTGTGGCTGAATTGGGCCAAACAAATAGGTTTGGGAGAGTTTATTCTAGAAGGGGTAAAAAGGGAAATGTCCCAAATTAGTGGAGGTGATGTGGTTCACACTTTTGGTGTGAGCTAGTAGAATAAAAGGGGAAGGATGTAAGAGAGAGAATTAGGCAAGTTTTACCCTAGGCTTGGGCTGGGCATTGGGAGTGAGTTCCTCTCTCTTAGAGAGAGTACTGCTATTGTATTCTCTTTTGCTGATTTCACAGTTTCTGTCCTGTTTCTTGTAATTCATACTGATTCAAGGAATAGCCCTTTCCAATTCATACTGTTACTCTGTTTTTTCCTTTCACTGTTTGATTGAGTTTCTATCATTGGTATCAAAGCTCTGAATCAACGGAGCTGTTACGATGGTGAAGAAAACGACAATCGAGGAACGGCAAGAACGACTTGAACAAGAGTTCGCTGGGTTAGCGTTGGATGTTCGCACGCAGGGAGAGATGATGCGTGAGTGGATGGAACGGCTAGAGCTCCGTTTGCAGAAGAAGAAGAAGAAACGAAGGAGGCGGAGATCAGGGAGTGGTATTGCGACTCCGATAGGAGAAGAGGAAGACGATGATGATTCTTCAACAGAATCAGAATGTTCCGATGAGTCTGGACAAGGTTTCCACCATCGGTACCGAGGAAGAAGACTTGAGATCCCTGTGTTTGAAGGAAGGGAGAAGGATTACACGTTCGATAAGGAACCAGATAGTGACTTACTCACAGTACCCTTGTATGACACAGATGACGAAGAGACGGAGAGTAGGGTCGATTGGGGAATGGAACTTACAGCTGACAGAGAACCACCGGAGGAGAACGCCGGCAGAGCGACGGCCACCGGAGCTGGAGCGACGGCGCCGGACGAAGGGATGGAGCAGATGGCTCGCGATGAGGGAGTGTTGTTTCTCTCTAAATCAGTGAAAGGGTGCGGTGATTCTGGGAACGAGAAGGAAGCTGGCGTGGGAGGGAGTTGTGAGTCGGGTCTGAAGTGTGATTCATTGGGCCAAGCCCAATATCTGTTACTTACACCTGCCCAAATTCATTTTTTAAAGCCAAACCAATTTAATAACATGGAGACAGCAAAACAAGGGGTGGAGTATCATTGCGTTCCAAGGTTAGTGAATCTTGTTTCTAACTTAATGGGCCAAGCCCAAACCCTTGTTTATAATTCAGCCCAATTTATTAATCAGGAGGGGGTATTACAAGAAGAAAGGGAGGTGAAAAATGGAAAGAGTTTGATTCTCAAAATTCCACAATATTGGGGTACTTGTTTGCTGGACAATGGTGAAGTAAATGAAGTGGGGGTAGGTAGGAATTATTGCAATGGTTTTCAGCTACTATTCATGTTGCTAGTGGGGGTTGGTAGGAGTTGTAGCACAACTATTACAATCATGGTAAAGTTTCTACTTGTTTATTGGGATCCAGGTGGCCTTAAAATAGATTGGTGGGATCTAGGTGTCCTTAAAAGAGATGAGAGGCTACAAGAGAGTGACAGCACTAGTGAGGTTCAGGAAATGAAGATATTGGATAGCCTGATTGGGTTGCCATGGGAAGGTAAAGAAATGAAATGGATAGTTTGCAATTGGGTCCGAAAGTTAAATCTTGTTAGCCACAATATTAATGATAATGGGGAGGTGTGGCATGAAGAAAAGGAACATGAAGAAAAGGAAATAATAGAAAACAAGTGGCAGGCCGGTGCGTTTGTGATAGGATATATATCCCGAATTTTAACCCATAAATATCCATGCCTTTCTAGAATTACAGAAGCAGCTGTTGGTGGATTTGGTTTCGGTGGTACTACTCAAGGTGCAGGGGGTATTTCAGCTACTCCTAATTTCATTGAAGTTTTGCTTGAGATGCGAGAACTTCCGAGTCAATCACAGACAGACCCTATTTGGAAGGACCGGTATGTTTCGTATGTATCTTGGTGGCATTCTATAAAGGCTATGATATGTCTCTATTTTGTAGCTCAAGCTAACCCACATGCAAGTGCTGTGATTCAATCTCTAGTAGAGGGGGATATAAATGTCATACTTCGGGTCCAACTAGATAAATTGGTTAGCTTATGGGAGACTCCAAACTTTACTTACCTTAGCTTGCAAATTCTTATTACTGGAAGACATCTAAGGTTAATTAAAGCATTGTATAGCCCTCTGATGTTGTCTCCTCATCAAAGTGCTGCTTTAAAGATACTAAAGATGCATTTAAAAGTTGTGCCATTGTATTCCTTCAAGGACTTAACTGAAGACAACAAGAGCTCATATACCGGAATAAGGATTGCTGTTAGGTTAAAACAGTTTTCGACAATGCAAGAATTTATTATAGCTACAAGGAGGCCTCTATTAAACATTCCAGTTGAAGAAATTCTAACATATTTGGAATTGATCCAAGACCAAGAAAAAGGGGTTGAGTATCAAGCATGGAGTCACATTAATCCTAGTGTACACAATGAGTCTGAAATTTCAAAGGAAGCTATTGATTTGCTCTGTGAGTGGCTTATGGGTTTTGTTGGTGATTTAACTAGAAATATAGTAAATAAGCCACGTGAATCTCATGACAAGGAAGAGGAAGACATTTCTGGGTTTGTTAAGTTTGGAGGGCACAAACTTATGATTGATCACTTGATTCATGGATTGGAGTCTTCAAGAGTTGCAATGGCAGAAAGACATCACAAGCAATGGGATCCGGGTGAACCATACTTGGCTTCTTGCATTATTGGGACATCTTGCTTCAAGCTATGGGATCCGGGAGGAAGACCGTCAAGTCTGCTATTATCTCGACACCTTCACCTTGAGGACAAGGTGAATTTTGAAGGGGGGAGTATTGATGAGAACCTAGGTGTGGCTGAATTGGGCCAAACAAATAGGTTTGGGAGAGTTTATTCTAGAAGGGGTAAAAAGGGAAATGTCCCAAATTAGTGGAGGTGATGTGGTTCACACTTTTGGTGTGAGCTAGTAGAATAAAAGGGGAAGGATGTAAGAGAGAGAATTAGGCAAGTTTTACCCTAGGCTTGGGCTGGGCATTGGGAGTCAGTTCCTCTCTCTTAGAGAGAGTACTGCTCTTGTATTCTCTTTTGCTGATTTCACAGTTTCTGTCCTGTTTCTTGTAATTCATACTGATTCAAGGAATAGCCCTTTCCAATTCATACTGTTACTCTGTTTTTTCCTTTCACTGTTTGATTGAGTTTCTATCAGACTCTCAAGACACTTATAACCTTGGCCATAATTTGATATTTAGAGGTTATCAAATTTTATATGAAATTTTGCCAAAGAAAAAACAAGGGTTAGAGTTGTTTGAAACCATTGGTTTGATTATTACTATGTAAATAACAATATCCTGCTTTTTATGTAGTGTAGATGGTATTCTTTTTTCTTTATATCATTCCCTATTGACTCTCCATTCAGGGGTGTACTATTTGGATTCATTTGTCTTCTCTGCATTATTCAAGTGGAGAGTTATTTGGGCAGCACTATGTTAGAAGTTTTTTTGGGTGCAAATTGAAAAAAGAAAACCAAAAACGATAGCAGAAAGCAGGAAAAACAAAAAGTAAACCATCTCCTTAGAAAGGAGACTCCACTAGCATCTGCCTAGTGCCAACAAGAAAACATCAAGCCCAGGAGGAGGCCTCTCGAACTCAGTCCAGCCGCTATCATTGGTTGCTCCAAGCTCAGCGTGGAAATCTGCACAGGCATTTCCTTCACTCAAAGACTATGTTGGAAGTTTAAAAATATGTAAGTCAATGGTCTATTTTCAGAAAGCAAGTGCATTTAGTTCTCCGGGTCAGGCTTAAATAATGAACCGGTAAAATATATTTGATGTTGAGAGCATACCTTCTTTGCCAAACCATGTGAGGCAGCATATAAAATACCAAAGGTGTCTGATGGTTCAAAATATGAAAAATTCTTTGATTTGGGTGGAATATAAGAATGATCTATTTGATGATTATGGAGGAACGGATTCAGGAAGTCATTTATTAACCTCAGGAAGTTTTATTTTTAGAAATGAATTTAGTGTAGTTGCTCTTTGGCCAAAAGTTTCTTTTTATTTACTTCGATATGCATCTACAATATTGTTCATAATGAATTTATAAAGCATCTTTAATATTTAGGTGGATTGTCTTAAAATGTGTTTGCAAAAAGGTGATTTTGATGATTGTTCAAAGACAAAGATAAGTTTGATATGTGCTACTTTTATTCTTGGAAGCTTATTATGTGCTGAGTTTGGTGGTATTGCTCAAATAATGCTGATTTTTTTTTGGCTTTTAGTACTTCTTGATCAATATATCATTGATTCATAACATTTTTTGGCTTTTAGTACTTCTCTTCATGGCAGCCGAGTAGACTAAAATACTATTGGTTTTTTCAGAAGTTTTTTATTTGTTTTATGGTTTCACTATAATTTTTTATTTTGACATTACCAAGGTAGACTAATCTTTGCTTAGAAATACCGACTTTGCTATCCGTTCTCAAAGGTGTCTTCCTTCAATTCCTCAAATTTTTTTATATTGCGGCAGTCAATTTTGTTACATTCCAAATTCCCTACTTTTATAACAAGTCAATTTTGTTCCTTGTTACATTCCAACTTCCTCGATCATATTTTGCATGAGAATTCCTTATAACATCTATTCAGCAACCACTGGTTTACTTTTGTTTAATTGAAATAAAGAAGTTGAAGGATTTTGACTTCTGACCCTTTGATTGTAACAGACACAAACAGCAAATATTTGTCAAGAATAAATCATATCAGATCATGGTAAAATAGCAATATTGATAAAAACATGTCTCTAATTTTTCAATTTCTATTGTGAAGCTAGGCAACCCAAATTCGATCATATTTGACATGTCGTACTCATCTAGTAATTACCGTACAGCATGGTCGACAAAATAAATTCATTTAGGGTATGTTTGGGAGGGGGATTTGGGAGGGTTTTTGGAGGGGAGGGGTTTGGAGGGCTTGGTCTATATATTAATATCTATTTAGGGTTTTAAAAATTTGAAAGAATAACATGATGGATAATGATAAAACATTGTTAATCACACTTCTTTTTTGTTTAGAAACATTTTATAGTTTCTTCAATTTAGAATTGAAAGTCAAGCCCTCCTCTCCCATCCTCTCCTAAACCCTCCATCCAAACATATCCTTAGATTATAGGCAATAAATATTTTAAATTTCTTTACAATCGGTCACTATAAAAATTTAATATATTACATATATTCATTTACAATCGAGTTTTGACGGGCATATAATGAGCTGGAAATAATTTATCGAAATTGTTTTTTATTTCTTACGGGGACATACCAATATTTTATATGTATTTATTATTTATAAATGATTATTTTTCTTTTTACCGCTAACAGAGAAGCATATGATATATTAGCATATGATGATATGTAGTAACCAAAAAAAAAAGCATATGATGATAAGTCATGAACTTTCATTTATTTTATCAAATATCAAATTTATGCATAAATATGTTTTTAGTTTTTGTAAATATATCAATTTTCTAGTTTAGTTCCTACAATTTTTTTTTAAATAAATCCCTACAGGGTTGAGAGAAATGTGCAAGTGTGTTTTGGAAGATGAAAAAAAGGGAACTCGTGTGATTTTTTTGGTTACAAGAACCCATGTGATTTGAGATTTATGATTCCATTAAAATACACCTAAATAAATATAAAAAAAAAGGAATATCTGGTTTGTAAAAGCCAAGGTGTAACTCTGTTACTGCATCAACAGTGGCTAACATAAAATTAGGGTATTGCTTTCCCCACACCCCCTCCTACTCAAAACACACCTCTTCACCCTACACATTTACCAAACTAACCCCACTTAAAATTGATTTTCCCCCTCTATCCCTCTCCCTCTTCTTCTCCTTCAACACAACACACCCCTCTAAAATCCCAAACCTCCCCCCCCTCTCCACTCCAAACCCACCCATCCTCACCTTCATCATTCACTCCTATTCAACTACCCAACATTGGCAACTAGCTCAAGGTAATAACCCTACCAAACTTTTTTCATTTTGGTTCTGTTTTCAGTTTTTCACGCCATTTTTTTCTGTATTCGCGCTCCGTTCGAACAGCGTCGTTCGAACATGTTCGAATGATCGTGTTCGAACAAGTGTTTAATGGGGTGTGACTTTGCTTGGTTCGAACAGCATCATTCGAACGTGTTCGCATAAGGCCGTTCGAACAGTGTTCGCATAAGGCCGTTCGAACAGTGTTCGCATAATCCCAACTATAGCAGATGAGATGACAACTGACATCGTAGAATCCCAAGATTTTACTAGTTCGTTCAAAACGGATACGGTAATAATGAATTAGTTGTTTTAATTTTAGCGAACTATTCAATTTATTTAACTGACACTTAGTAATTGAATTTCAGTTATTCCCTAGTCGTGAGGAGCTGCTGACGTGGGTGCGTGCGGTTGGAAAATCTCTTGGGATGGTGATTGTTATAGGAAGATCTGACACCGGACGACGATCAGGTAAACAATACTGCATGTTGATTTGTGATAAAGCTGGATCTTACAAGACAAATGTTGAGGAAGGCACGAACACTAGAAAATGTTGTTGTCAGTTCAGACTGAAAGGGAAATTTATTAAGAAGCTTGAAGGATGGATTTTGAGGGTTATGAATGGAACTCATAACCATGGTATGGCTACTTATCATGAAGGACGTCCGTACATTGGTAGGTTATCTTCAGAAGAGAAGGATCTAGTGGCTAGAATGACTAGGAACCATACTCGGCCAAAATTGATACTGAATGAGCTGAAATTGACGAAGCCTGATGATAACTATACGGTTGTGAAACAAATTTACAACTGTCGTCAAAGGCAAAGGTCGGCTATGCGTGAGGGTAGGACTGAGCTCCAACACTTACTTTGACACCAGCTCCTCATCCAAAACCCACACCTATGGATAACTATACATAACATTCTGTTTTTTGTTGTCTTTTTGAAGGTCTTTATGAAGCCTGGAAGTCCAATGCCCTTGCCGGATTTGATATGGAATACTAATAGGGCACCCATAGCAAATGGTTGGGACTCGCTTTTTGTTGGCCGGATACAAAAGTGGAAGAATTTGCTCATACAATCACAACCCCCCCATCCCCTTCCTTGTGTAGATTTAAGTAAAGATAGTGATGGTAGTCAATGTTAAGTTAGGTTTATAATTTTGGTACACAATGTTGTATAATTTTGGTACATAATGTTAAAGTTAGGTTTATATTTTGAAATCACCAAAACTGTGTGCTGATTTATTTAGTTTCTGTTTCTGCATAACAGTGGTTCGCATGTGGCCATTCGAACGCCTGTTCGAACGCACCCATTCGAACAGGTTCGAATAAAGCCATTCGAGGCAGCCAAAACACACCCTCACACCATCAGTTAACAATATTCCTTAACACGGATGACATTATTCGAACAGGTTCGAACGATGTCATGCGAACAACACAAATTCCTTAACACGCACAACGTCGTTCGAACTGGTTCGCATAACCTCGTTCGAACAGTCACTTAACCCGTGTTACACGAGCGTCTCACGCGAGGTCATTTTGGGGAAAAATAAGTTCGGGGGTGTGCGAAGAGTAGGAGGGGGTGTGGGGAAAGCAATCACCTAAAATTAACAGAAGGACATTTTTTTTAAAAATTGCCGGGACTTATTTTAAAAAAGATTAGAGGGACTTATTTGAGAAAATGCTATACTTGCAATGACAAAAAATATATTTAAGTCAATTTATTATTTATTTACATGTATTCACACTCTTCAGATTCAACAGGAAACATACAAATATACAATAACTTAGTATAGCCAAACTTATAATAGTGAGTTTTTGGTTGTTGTACTTTTTGGTATATTATATATGAATACAAATGGTATTCAATTTAAGTTTTTTTTTGACGGGCAATTTAAGTTTATACACACACATGTTTAGAAATTTCTTAGTAACTACTACATTAGCAACACTTGCAAACTACTACATTAGCAACTTTAGCATAGATTTCATCTTCAATTTCTTTCTTAAACCCATGCGATTTATACCCATAAATGCATTCAACTCAGTTTACGTGATTTTGTTCACTTGCTTTCTTCTAGCCTTGATCAATCTTGAATTGAGATTGAAATTGAATAGAAAGTTCCAATTGCAACTTTATTCTCGTGAGATTTCTTGAATTTTATTTTCGTGATTTTCAACATTTTCTTAATGTGAAAGTTTATTAGCCAATTGAATACCAACTTAATGTTAGAGATTAAAAGTGAAATATAAAAATGAAGATTTTTTTTTTGACAAACAAGAATTGTTTTTGTGAACTAAAAATAAAAACTCATATTTTTTTAGATTAAAATCATATTTAATTCTTAATTTTTATCTAGAGATTATATTATATTTAGTCCTCCTTTTTTCTCAGAACCCAAACACAAATTCTTTTCCCAATCTCTCTGTTGTATCTTGTATTCCGGCGTTTTCGTTCATAACCCCTTTAAACGTTTTACTGCAAAGTCATCGCCTTTCTTACTTTTTCTGTTTGTTTTATATATTTCTCCCTCTTACCTTGTTAATAAATTCACCACTGCGTTTGTCTCCTTTTTCTTTTTCTTTTTCGTTTTCCTATGTTTTTCTTCTTATCACGAATTTGATTTTTCTGCTTCTCCGATTCGTCTCCGATCCCCTGATTCGGCCGCAAAGTTCTGTTCGTTCCTCTTTTGAGTACTTCAAAGGTTCGTACTGTTACCATTCATTATCAACTAATTAGGGTTTTTCTCGGATTTGTGTTTATTAACTTTCGTGCTATTGTTTTTATTGATCAATTAGGGTGTTTGAGAGATGGCGAATGAAGGAACTAATACAGAAACCTTAGCTCCCGTTGAGTCCCATCTATTTGAGGTAATTTATGAAGCATCTTCATATGTGTTATTTTTAAAATCATGATAATATGGGTTGAAAAATCTAACTTACTAATGGTAATTAATCAATCTTCATCGAGCATTTTTGTTTTTAAATAATTGTGAGCTATACGTTACTGATAGCTTCAATTTATTATTTTGATACACATTTTCTGCAGAAATATCTGACACTGGACTATTAACACTTATGCTTTAGAGAAAAAAAATGTATACCTAGAGAATATATTCTCTTTGTACATCATATACTATAGACATAAAAGAATATCTATTTATTTTTCATTGTTTCCATGCCTGTATTTTTCTGTTTTAGACGATATTTCTATTTGGAACCAAAATCTACCATCTCATCTTTGTGTCACTTAGTACACATATGTTTCAATTGTGTGTACTTTGATTTGATTGGTTTTCTGCTTTGTATCTTGATTAAGTTTCAAATGCCTAACCGGTGTATACTGTTTTGTCTCTTTTTTTTTGGGTAGAATCGGCATGTTGGTGCTAGCCAATATCAGACATCTTCATATGCTCCCACTACATCTGGGTCTGAAGCTGTATCATGGACCGCTCAGAGCTCCACAGGGAATGGATTTTATCCTAATCAAGCCTACCAGTATGATCAACATTCACAGCCGACTGGAAGTAGCGTTCATGAAGGCCAAGGTGTATCATCAATTGCTGGTAATTCATCAAATTTGGGAACAGCTAATGTACCACAAGATTACAATGCATACACATCATATGCAAGTTCTTCTAATCCATATGGTTATGGCAGTGCGGGATACTCAGGCTACTATACCAGCTATCAGCAGCAACCTAGTCAACCTTATTCACAGCCTGAAAGCTATCAGCAGCAACCTAATCAACCTTATTCACAGCCTGACAGCTATCAGCAGCAACCTAATCAACCTTATTCACAGCCTGTAGGAACATATCAAAATACAGGTGCTCCTTATCAGCCTATTTCTTCCTTTCAGAATACTGGGTCTTATGATGGATCCGCAAGTTATTCAAGCACTTATTACAATCCTGCTGATTATCAGACTACTGGAGGTTATCAAAACAGCAGCGGATATGGAAATCAAGTGCCAGTGTGGAACAATGGGAGTTATTCAAGTTATTCTTCTCATCCATATACAAATTATGCGCCGGATTCCAATAGTTCTTATAGTTCTGGTGCTGCAGCTACTTCAGTGCAGTATCAGCAACAATATAAGCAGTGGACAGACTATTACAACCAAACAGAAGTCAGCTGCGCCCCAGGGACAGAGAACTTGTCTGTCACAAGTTCATCTACTTTGGGTTGTCCTATTCCTGCAGTTACCGGGGGTTATGCAACCCCAAATAGCCAACCTCCACAATCATATCCACCGATTTGGAGACAAGAGTCCAGTACTCCTGCCGAGCCTTCTTTTCAGGTTTGAGGATTACTGACGAAGTTTAGAAAAACCAACACTACCTACAAAAGTTGACTTGAAAGAGCTAATAAATTGTTATTTTTACATGTCAAGTTGCTTTAGTTATTATTTTTGTCTTTGCATTGCAAAATTAATCCTGTGTGTTAGGTCTGTTGTATTCCACTCTCTTCATATTTTAGGGTAACCGATATCTAATCTTTGTTAGGGTTCAATGGCACCCGATTGTTGCATTTGGTTGGTTAGTTATTTTGATGTTTTGCTGGCTTAATTAACTTATTAACTTTATGTATGTTTCTTTTGGTGGTCAGACTGCTGCACTAAATAGTGGTGATCATGGTGGTTACTGGACACAGGGGGCCCAAAGTTCTCAAATTCACCAAACTAATCCTATTCAACCAAACTATCAAAGTCCTTTGGATTTACAATCTTCTTATGATAAATTTCAGGATCAACAGAAGACAGTATCTACTCAAGGAACCAATTTGTACTTACCTCCTCCTCCCCCTTTCCCTCCCCCTCAACAGGTGAACCTGATGCCCATACAAAGTGCTACGTCTCTGGATACAAAACGAGTAAGCAAACTTCAGATTCCAACAAATCCTCGAATTGCTTCAAATTTTACAATTGGACAGCCCAAGACTGAAAAAGATAGCTCCACAACCAGTGAAGCACTAAAACCTGCTTATATTTCTGTATCATTGCCGAAGCCAACTGAAAAAGCTTCATCTGATGATGCTGCTAATTCTATACTTAAGGTGAGAGTTTAACAATAATTTTCACTGATTTTGTTTCATTATGATGCATACTTATTATCACCCTGCCAGTTTATTTTTATTTCACTTTCATGTTTAAAGGAAAATAAAAATTCATAAACTATGACACCATATATGAAGTTGATAGATACTAAGGGCCTGTTTTGAAATTTTAGTGTAGTGATAATAACCTTTTTTTCTTTTCACTTCATTTCTACATTTTTTTGAAAATAGAAAACAAAGTCAAAATTAGGGGATATTTTTGTAATTATTAGTGAAAACAGAAAGTGTTTTCTTCTTATATCGAACAGGCTCTTAGTATTTGAATTTACTGAAGTTTGGGTAGATCTTTTGAAAAGGAAAAAATAAATGAAGATAATAACGAAGTCTTAGGTGGGTAAGGTTGCTCCTTAATGTTAAAAAAAACCATAGAACAAATAGAAACACCAATAAACTACCCAATCTGTAAGGGAAACCCCCTAAAAACTACCCAGTATGCTTGCTAACTCTTGTCTTGTTTGTAAAACGTCTTTAGCTAAAATTATAAATTGTTGTTTATGCAGAAATTGGACTTTAGTGAAATGGCATAAGTTGGAACTTAGAACCAAATTTTGGATTAATAAAATTGTTTTTTTTTATGGAATTGGTTATATGCAATATGTTTCACAGAACAAGTTGGCATTGCAACCAAATAATGATGATTTTATGAAGTGACTTCTAATAATAATTGTTGAACCCTTCTTGCTCACAGCCCGGTATGTTTCCCAAGTCTTTGCGAGGCTATGTTGAAAGAGCTTTGGCACGTTGTAAAGATGATAAGCAGATGGCAGCATGCCAGGCTGTCATGAAAGAGGTGAGTTTTACTTTTATTTTAAAAGAAGTATATAAGTTAGTGAATAAACTAGTATATTATTCCCTTTAGCAAGCTATCAGTTCTTAATATTATTCTGTTCATGCTTTTGCTTTGGCGAATATGCTACTTGATGCTCTTGCAGGCAAATTAACGCAAGAGCTTAAATTGATTTCTATGTTTGTATAACCTCAGGAACAAACAGAACGTGTTGTATTAGTCTTGGCCTTTAGTCTTCGAGCAGAAATTGTATGACTCTATATTGCATTTGTATAACTTGCCTACATTTTTGTTAAATTAACTTTGGAGACTTTGAGAAATAAGTTAACAAATGTAACATATAGAGGTGGTGGTAAGTGATAACTGTCACTGACATATTTATACATAGAAATATGCATATAATTATAGAGGCGGTGGTTTATTACTGAAATTCATTCTAGTTTCTAATTAGCAAAGTTGCCAATAATTATTTTTGTTAAATTAACTTTGGAGACTTTGAGAAATAAGTTAACAAATGTAACATATAGAGGTGGTGGTAAGTGATAACTGTCACTGACATATTTATACATAGAAATATGCATATAATTATAGAGGCGGTGGTTTATTACTGAAATTCATTCTAGTTTCTAATTAGCAAAGTTGCCAATAATTATTTTCTGATACCCTGCCTGAAACATATAAAATGAAACCGGAATGTATTTTTATACGCTCTTCATACTTGAGAAGTTTGAATTCAGAGAAAATCCACCAGCTCATAATTCTGGGATAAGTTCTACTTAATTTAGTATCCTATTAGATTCACAAGGATTTTATTGTCCTGGATTAAAAACATTAGATTTTATGCACTCTCTGCTCGTGCTTTTTGTTGATTGTTTGCATGATTTGTTTGTCAGTTTTTACCCATAATTTTAGCATACTCCTTGACCTCCTTTTCAGATGATCACAAAGGCAACAGCTGATGGTACCCTATGCACACGAAATTGGGATATGGAACCACTCTTCCCAATGCCAGATTCAGATGTAGTCAATAACGAGTATGCTGTTTCGTGTTTACCTCTTCTTTTTCTATGCTTACACGTCATTTTGTTTTGTCCGTAAACTTTAGGTCCTTCTGGTTTTCACTAATTTTTTTATCAATTTAGTGTTTCTTACCCTAATTTTTTTTGCTGGAGTGTATATACGTACACAAATAAGATGCTGTATAATTTTAGATGTTATCCAATCTGGAGATAGTCTCCTGTGTTTCCGTCACAGTAGAAAGTAGTAATGCCCCTCGCCCCCCCACCCCCACCCCCACCCCCACCCTCACCCTCACCCTCCCAGAGCATGATAATTAAAATCTTTCGTGCTACAGAGCTTTTATACATAAAAATGGGAAGTGTGTGTGACTATCGTCCCCGTATCTACCAATGAAGATACCCAAATGCTTGGTAGTCAAACTCAAGATCCTACATATGATTGAAAAGGGGTCTTTGAATCGTATATCGTGGGACTGTAACACGTGGGAATGTTACGCAGATCAAAAGATCCTATCATACCGAATTCACATATGCACAGATATATGTGTGTGCGCGTGCACAAAATTAATTATCTAGTTTTAAATTAAATTAATTACTAATTGTTTAATAAAACATTTAGTTAATAAATTTAGATATTTATTCATAAAGTCTTTTAGAAATTTATTTATATAATTTGAAAAGAATTTATGAATTTTTATATTTAGAAATGTACTATTAATTTTCTTAAGAATTTTTTTTAAATATTTATTCGCAAGTTATTTTAAAGATTTGTTAAAATAAATCATAAAGACTTTATGAATATTTTTTATTTGTAATACATTAAATTTTATATTATAAAACTAGTTGAAATAAACCCTAAATAAGTACATTATGAGATAGAAAGAAATGAGTTTCTCTTAAGAAAGAAGGTTGCTTTTTTAAGAAAGGAAGTTGCTTTTCATTATAGGTATATATTTAAAATTAAGTGTCAATCTTTCCCGTGCCCTAAAATAAAACCTATTTTGTTTCATTAACCTGCGCCGCGAGATTTCAGATCGACAAGTGAGAAAACAGAATAGAGAATAGAGAATAAGGAATACAGTTTTTTATGTATAAATCAAATCAAAAAACAAACATACAAGAGGAGATAATTCTCCATCCATTTGTTTCTCCTTTTACAACTGAGCTACTGCTCAATTTGTCTATGCTGAGTTGCTGACAATTTAGAATGAAACCTCTTGTACACCCTTCCTACCACAAGTCCCTGCTCCTACAATTCTAATCAATAAGCAAACTTGCGAGTACTCAGAATCACTTAATTAATTCTGTAACTACTCTAACTCCTTCGCTACATATTTCCCCGGGCCATTTTTCTGTCTTAGGTCCTATCACTGCCACCTTGAAGTTCAGCCTTGTCATCAAGGTTGAAATTGGGAATTCTCCTTGCATAAGAATACCCATTGTCTGTAAGCCATTTTTTTAATAAACATCCGTAAGCCAATTTATTACTGAATAATAGTGATTTGAGAATTCTGATGGAGTTTATGTCTTTTATTATAGGAGTATGCAATTGTACATACTAACTGATAAATTTATTTTTTAATGAATTTGTACTAATGTAACTCATTTGTATCATATACTAGATGTTTGAATATTTTTTGGTCTCCTCAAATTTGTATTGTATTCATACGTGTTTGGTGCATGTTATTTATTATGTTATATATCTTGTTCCATGATTGTTAGCATATTTTATTATTATGCCAACAATTGAATATTATTTTTATAAGTGATCAAATTATTATATGATAAATATATTACTTTGTTATTGTTTCATGCAGTAGCTCACTGTCTTCAACCCATGCTTCTTTATTGCCAAAGTATAAAAGAAGTCCCAGAAGATCTAAAAGTAGGTGGGAGCCATTACCTGAGGAGAAGCCGGTTGATAATCCAGTGCCAGTCAGTAATAATACTGTAAAATACAATAGTTGGGTACCTAATGAAAAGGATAGAAAGGTATTTGTAGATATATGTAATTTATTAATTATGAATTTTTTAGGTTCCAGCTGGATTTATTCCCGTGGCCTGCCTTCTATTTATGGATCTTGTGTGGAGTTTACTTTTTGCTGTTATTTCCTCTCTTTTTGGATTTTGGTTTTGTTTCATTTTATATTGGTTTTTATTGTGGGCTATATCTGAGATTATGCATATTTATCGTCAAGAATATTTGCTATTGCGATCTAGATAATAGATGCGCTTTATGATCCCAGTTTGATCAAATGATCCGTGCTTCATATAGTGTCATTTCAATGTAGATATGTTAGAAATTGGGTGGGGATTGCCAATAGGAGGCTTATATGCTATATATTAGCTGTAACTTTGATTCTTGAATTCTAAGTATTCACTAATCTTTGTGGTTGCTTTTGTGAATAACCTAATACCAACAGAAATTTTGATTGATGCATTATTTGCTTGACTTGTATACTACAGAAATTATTTCTTTTGGATGCGACCTTTTTCAATTCTTTCTATTATATTTAATCTTGCTATTTTAACTTAACATTCATTCTATCTTGGGTCTTGAGTTTGGTTGTCTTCCTCACTAAAGAGGCTTACATGGATTTATTTTTGTGTGTCTGCTTGTTTTTTTGGATGGGATATTTCATCTGTAAATTATAATGCCTTTTATCTGATAGAAATGCTTTTCAATTACAATCATGTTGACAATGGCAAGAATAGCACACTAAGACACAGATTATTTGTTTCATAATCACCTAAATAAATCGCATGCAGGTGGTAATTGAAAACAAAGAGACCAAAGTGGACGATTTGAGGAATACCAAATTTTCTACATTATTGCAGAGAATATCTAGTAAGGCTCCCCAAAGGCCGCTTAAGAAGCAGCGCCTTTCTGATGCTTCCATTGCTTATGAAAATGGTGATGCGTCTAGTGATAGTGATAAGGAACAAAGTTTGACAGCATATTATTCTGCTGCAATGGCCTTTAATGATACACCAGAGGAAAAGAAAAGACGTGAAAATCGATCTAAGCGTTTTGATTTAGGACAAGGGCACCGGTCTGAAAATAATCACTTAAGAAAAAAAAAATGCTGGAGCTGGAAACTCGTACAACAGAAGGGCTAGTGCCTTGGTGCTTAGCAAAAGCTTTGAAGATGGTGCTAGCAAAGCTGTTGAGGATATTGACTGGGATGCTCTTACGGTGAAGGGTACTTGCCAGGAAATTGAAAAGAGATACCTGCGCCTAACTTCTGCACCTGATCCTGCCACTGTAATACCTCCTTCTTTGAATTTAAATGGCATGCTACTATTATCTTTCATCTTTCCAACTCCTTTATTTAAATGTTATGTTATTAACTTACAGGTGAGACCTGAAGAGGTTCTCGAGAAAGCACTTTTAATGGTTCAAAATTCTCAAAAGAATTACCTTTATAAATGTGACCAGTTGAAGTCTATTCGACAGGACCTAACTGTGCAACGTATACGCAACCAATTAACAGTCAAGGTACCATCAAGTCTTGATGTGTTCTGATGGATAATGTTCTGTCAGTAATTCTCTTCATAATATTTCACAATTAAATTGTCTCTGTACATGTCTCTGGCTATGTTATTTGTCATTTGTTTGGCAACCTTTTTAAATTAACTTATCCATATTTAAGAGCGATTAAGGTGGAAGCATTTCAGCCATTTCTTCTACTTTGTTTATTTTGATAAATTTGCAAACAAAAATTGTTTGACAGACATAATGCATTTTTTGATCCGTGTAATTGTTTATTATGCACACCTTGTATTTTCCTCTTTTCTTGCACCTACGAACACTTAAAATAATGTTTCAGGTGTATGAAACTCATGCTCGATTGGCAATGGAAGTTGGGGACCTGCCTGAATATAATCAGGTTAGTTCTGCATATTGTTTTAAGAAACTACGATGTATGCTTCATTAATTTTTTTACTCCCGTTGTTTTTTAACTGGTCATGTATCTGTCAATTTTCCTTCTGAGATCAGAGATTTATATATTTCGCTGAAGGTACAAATGCATTTCAAGTTATAATTGAGTTATTCTACATGTTGAAGTCTACTTAGCAATGCCTCCATATAGTGATACTTAGATGATTTGCATCAATAGTTGATTCCAGTCTGTATGTATGTTTGAACATGCACATGTTAAAATCAAAACTAGTAAGTGGATTATGTAATGTTGCAAGAAAATGCTAGCAACACTCTCTCTCCAACACTCACTCGATGATTGGTTGAAATTCATGTGGGTTTCACTACTTTTAGAATGGGACCCATTAACTTAGTGAGACCCACATAAGTTTCAACCAACCATTAAGTGAGTATTGGTAGGAGTAGGAAAGTGTTAAGAGAGTGTTGCTAGCTCTCCCCATGATGCATAATGAAATGTTAAATTATAAAGTTTAACTCATTGAACCAATCCGTGTATTGACACAGACACATAGGTGCCGATAATAATTTGAGAAAATGAAAGTTGTTGAAGTGTCGGTGTCTGAAACGGCATGTGTTGAACACCAAACACGTTTGTCGTGTCAGACACCGGACACATCTTCGATCCGAAGTGTCGGTGCCACATATGTTGAGGATGTTATTCAACTTATTGATGTTTAGATATTGATGCTTTTTGTGACTCCAGTGCCAATCTCAGTTAAAGACTCTTTATGCCGAAGGGATTGAGGGGTCCTATATGGAATTTGCTGCTTACAACTTGCTTTGTGTTATAATGCATTCAAATAATAACAGAGATCTCGTATCATCAATGGCAAGGTGAGCACTATGATTATGTGCTTACATGATTCTTTTGTTTTTGAAAACTCTTGATAAGACACATTATGTGTATCAGAACATTTGAGCTATTATTATTTAGGCTAAATAGCACTTTTGGTCCTTTATCTTTGCTCCAGATTTCACTTTGGTCCTTTATCTTTTTTTTGGTCCGTTTTGGTCCTTTATCTTTCATTTTCTTTTCATTTTGGTCCTTTATCTTTTTTTTGGTCCGTTTTGGTCCTTTATGTTTCATTTTCGTTTCATTTTGGTCCCTCACGTTATTATTTAATTCAATTAAAACATTAAAACAATTAATTCAATTAAAACAATTAAAAAAATAAAACATAAACCCCCCCCACCGTCCACCACCAACCACCACCACCCACCACCACCGTCAACCACCACCCACAACGTCAACCACCACCCACCACTGTCCACCACCACCCACCACTGTCCACCACCACCCACTAAACAGATCTGGAAACGAAAATTGAAGAAGCAAACAGATCTGGAAGAAATTCATCTCCTTCGTCCACCACCACCACCCACCCTCGCCGTTCAGATCGAGATCGAGGGGGGGGGGGGGGGAGGTGCGCACCAGTTTCGTTCAGTTTCGTCAGTCATTCTTCTTCCTCCCAAACAATCTCAGCGATTTCATCTCCTTCGTTCTTCGTTCCTCTCAGTCAGAAATTCATCTCCTTCGTTTCTCTCTCTCACCCAGCGACAGTTTCGTTTCCAGATCTGTTTCCAAATGCGACAGGTTCGCATTTGAGAACTTGTAATCGCTGAGAAATTCATCTCCTTCGTTTCCAGAAATTCGAAAATGGAAGAAGCAAATGAACCGACACTTGTACTTAAGATTCAATTAATTCAGTTTCGTTTCTCTCTCTCTCACCCAGCGACAGATTCTAACTATGGGTGGTGGTTGTTGGTGACTCACGGTGAGGGGGGAGGGGTTCACGGTGGGGGACCAAAATATTGTTTTAATTGTTTTAAAATAATTTTGTTTTAATTGTTTTAATGTTTTAATTGAATTAAATAATAACGTGAGGGACCAAAATGAAACGAAAATGAAACATAAAGGACCAAAACGGACCAAAAAAAAGATAAAGGACCAAAGTGAAACGAAAATGAAAGATAAAGGACCAAAGTGAAATCTGGAGCAAAGATAAAGGACCAAAAGTGCTATTTAGCCTATTATTTATTAGTCCTATTGTTGTTACTTTTCTAGTTTGAGTCCTTTGGTAGTTAGGTCTCATAAATATGCATTAATAATTTTGGTTATATTAATCTCATTGAATTTATTGAACTTTTATTGATAACTGAATTTATTGAACTTATAAAGGTTTATTTCTAGTTGCCACAAAAATAGCATCCAAAGCTGCTGTATGTTGCTCCCATTTTCTCGATTCTTTTTTTGGTTCCAATGCATTTTGTTGCTTTGTTGACCTTTTCTTACCGTCTTTTCAAGTTATTAACTTGAGAACTAAGTGGTGTTTTGACATTAACCTATGTGAAGCATTATTGAATAACCGATTTTTTGAAAATATTAGGTATGTCTGGCGAGGCTAGTTTGGTAAAAACTGGTGGTTCAAATATTGGTTAGTGGAACCTTGAAAATATTATTGGTAAAACCTGGTGGTTCAAAAATTAATTGTAGTTATGTCTGGCGAGGCTAGTTTGTTAGCAGTAGGATGGTTCTTAACGCTGAAATTGATGGATGTTTTGGTGGAAATCAGTGATTCAGTGTTAACATCTGACAGAATATATAGAAAATTGGATAGAGATATATACCAAGTCTTTCAATGACTATGCATTAGTAATATTTTTCCTTGAATTATTGTATCAACTGAATAATTTTTACGTCTCAATTATTTTTGTACTATCAGCATTAACTTATTAATAATGATGTAACGTCTCTGATTTGAATGTCTAATGTTGTCTATGCCAGGCTACCTCACATAGCAAAGAAGGATGAAGCTGTAAAACATGCCCTCGCTGTTCGGGCAGCTGTAACATCAGGAAATTATGTTGCATTCTTTAGACTGTACAAAGCAGCTCCTAACTTAAACACATGTCTTATGGGTGAGTATTTACAATTTACTTTTCACCTGTAGCTTGTTGACAATATAGTATATTTTAAGAAGGATTAGCAGAGATGACGTTTCTAATTTTTACAGATCTATATGTTGAAAAGATGCGTTATAAAGCTGTGACCTGTATGTGCCGATCATATCGCCCAACCGTACCTGTTTCATACGTTTCTCAAGTTCTTGGATTCTCAACTGCCGTGGCTACAAATGGAGCAATTGACGCGACTGCTTTGGAAGAGTGTTTAGAATGGTTGAAAGCACACGGTGCCGTCGTAATATCCGATAGTAATGGAGACATGCTGCTTGATACTAAAGTATGTTTGATCCCCTAACCTTAGATTCACAATCCAGTAGTTGTTAATCTAATTCAAACATATGATGGTTCTTTTTGCAGGTTTCATCAGCTAGTCTGTTTGTTCCAGAGCCAGAGGATGCTGTGTCCCACGGGGATGCCAACCTTGATGTTAATGATTTTTTAGCAAGGGGACCTTCATAGCCAAGTTGATTGTTTTGAATTACAGTTACAATAGATAGATCATCGTTCAAGGGAGTGGTAGAAAATGTTGCAGGCAGCCCTTAATGTTCTTATTGCAAGCAGGCTGGAAACAGGGTTGTCTGATCATGTCATGTAACCTAGTCTCAAATCTGGGATATATTTTTTTTGATGAAATTCTCAAATCTGAGATTAGTTAAGTGGAATGTACAATATGAGGGATGGGCCATGGGGGCCATCTAACTTACTAGTTAATATGGCTTTTTGTGATCATTTGTTTTGAAGTTGTTAGTGGTTACCATTCTTTCCTGGTGAATGAAGGACAGGACTATAGATATGTAATTTAATTCAGAATACAAGTAATAAAAGCACCTTAGAATTTCAATTTCTTATTATAATAGCTCACTTATAATATATAAAAAGACAAAATTTTGAAGCTACAATCATATTTTTACCAGAAAACTAAATTTTATATTTTCACTTAGTTGATAGAACAAATGATCAAGAAAAGCAGAACAATTGCTAAATCAAGGGTATATTTTGATTGTACAAAATGAAGTTCAACAAATTAATTAACATATAACAAGTAACATTAAGCACATTAGTTGGTTGAAGGAGGCCAAACGCTGATTTTCTCCTTCTCAACCTTGACATATATAGCAGAAACAGCAGCCACAAAATATAGCTGAG
This sequence comes from Astragalus membranaceus, assembly GCA_039519185.1. NCBI lineage: Eukaryota > Viridiplantae > Streptophyta > Magnoliopsida > Fabales > Fabaceae > Astragalus > Astragalus membranaceus. The sequence continues at coordinate 2,381,408 of CM076847.1, forward strand.
TAAGAATAATTGACGGCGTGTGGTAATTGATAACGCTCTTTCCTGTTGCCAGCTCTACCAGTAACAGTGCCGTCAATCCCAAAATCGCCAAGCGACCGTTCAATCGCTCGCTGTATGGGCTGAACCCTAACTCCACCTTCACTCCGCCAGACACGGCTTCTTTCAGCGGCACCGGCGGCAAGTACACGCTGGACCCTGACGCTCCCTTCTTCGATGACGATTTCCGGCCTTTTCGAATTTCCGCCTTCTTCCCTGTACCGCTCTTGTAACGGACCCGGAATTCCTTCATGCGATCATCGAAATCGTTTGTTGGTTCGGATTCGGGTTTGGATGGATCCGATTCGGATTCTGTGGCTCGTATGGTGAAGAGAAGGAAGGGCCTGGTGCGGTGATGATGATGAGGTTTGGAAGAAGAAAATGGAAATGGATTTGAGAGTTGCACAGAAGAAACTGATGAAGCTATGTTCGCCATTCTACACGTCTCTGGATTTCCGTTTCGGATAACACACAAACTTTCTCTTTATTTTATTTTAATTTATTTTATGCGGGTACTAGACACTAACCAGTACACTTCTCGGTTATTTGTGCACTTCTTCCGTACCCCCTTAGCTACCAAATTTCTCACCGAGTTAATAGCGTATTTAGTTCTTGAATTTTGAACAAAGTTCAATTTTCAAATATTTCTATTTAGTCCTTCATTTTTACAAATGTGTATCAATTTAGTTCCCTCATCAATCACAGTTAACAGTGTTAACGGAGCTAATGTGACCATTAAATTCCTGCGTCGCAAATGCCAGGGACTAAATTGAAATGTTCAAGTAAATGTTGGGACCAAATTGAAAGACTCAATAATAAAACTAAATTCACATCAGATCTTTACATCATTTCATCTTCCCTTTTACCATTTCAATTTCATTTCAACAACATTTTTCCCTCACTCCCGCAAACTATGTTGTCCCTCCCTTCCAAATTCACCTGCAATTACACCTGAAAAGACATGAGTAAAATTTTACTTCCAAATTCAATCCATGTATTAACAGAATGAAAGTTAAATACCTATTACAATGCCTACTTTGCCACTGCTTTTATCTGCACCATTTCAGAAAGAAAGAAAGAAATAAAAAAGAAGTCAGAATAAAGAATTTGACAAGGATAGAAATGGGATGAAATTAAACAAATGGATAAGTCTGATGTTCTATTGCTCGAGATAAGAATGCCTGATCTCCTTCCTTAATCAAATGGGTGAACAGTTAACACTACAGTGAACTTGTTTTATTATTATAAAGCTTTAACTTTAACACAAGAGCTAATTAAGAACAGCACAACATCTTAACTTTTAGTGATACTATTACTAACATACCAAACATCCTTAGAAGTTAGAACCATTAGCTTTACATGGAATAAGAATCACATCAAACACCAAATCAAATATCAGAATTAATTAATTAATCAAAAGAAAAGCTGGAATACCCGTAGTTAGACACAAGTTATTGTCCCTCCCAGGTTCGAACTCGGCTGTGAGCTATAGTAGTGCGTGTGATGTTTGTTTGTCATTTCATCTAATTCGACAAAAAAAAAGACACAAGTTATTGCCACAAATACAAATGGGTTCATTGTCATCAGAATCAAACGCACACTGGTGGCCACTACCAGAACCAATCACTCACTGCATTCATTGTCATAAGGATTGCTATATTTCACATCAATGGTTGGTGATTGTACTGCACTTGAAGATGGTGTTGTAGCAGCTAGAAAGTAGTGCATGGGAATGCAACGATCTCGTAGCAATTTGATTTCTGACTTTTATTATTAAATATAAATTAAATCCATGACTTAAATAACTTGGTATTAATTTGGTTCCCACAGATACAACCCGTAATTTTATTTTTTTAAAAAAGTATCAATTTAGTCCCCAACATTTACGTGACGTGCGGGCTGAGGTGAATTTTTTTTAGACGTTTCAATTTGGTCCCTAAGATTTGTCATGCAACACTTAACTATCATGTCAGCACCGTTAACATTGTTAACAGAAGTGGTTGACAGAGGAACTAAATCGATCACATTTGTAAAAGTGGAGGAGTAAATAGGAATATTTGTGTTAACACCCAAAAATAATTAGGTCGTAGGCCGAGGACTGAATGAAGAAGGCAGTGGAGCTAGAGTATTGAGGTAGGTCACTAGACAAGGATTTTAAGAGATAATTGCCTGAGAAAATGATCAAGGGAAGCCCTCGGGGCATATCACTAGACAACTCCCCGAGGAAGGGGTTAGCCCGAGGAGCAATGAGCGAGACCAAGGGAGAGTACAGCCTCAGCCTATAGAGTGCCACGGCCAGGGTAGGCTCGGGTGCCTGAGTTACTGTCTGAGGGCGAAGGTTAGCTGAATGAACCAAGTGGCCGAGGTAAGGCGGTTTTACTTGGAAGGCACGTAAGAGACATGCACGTAGATGGAATGTGGGAGCAGTTGAAGATCAAGCGAATGAGCGAAGTCTTGAAGAGCGGAGTGAGGGAGTTCACCCCACTAACTGTGCTAGTGAGATCGTGGGTGGTTACTCCGCCTCCTTAGGGCTTAGGAACAATGATAGTCGTTGATCTTAGATTGATCCAACGGTAGGCAAATGTTGGCTGTGTTAGTGGCCGATGAGGGCCTATGTATATAAATAGGAGAATAATTGTACAGAAAACACACATCAATCAATCAAAAACTCTACGTTTATTTCGTCTATCTGCTTTCATCACACTTTATCTTTATTTTTATGCATTAGCCAGTAGTATAATCCAACTCTCGCAGACCCCTCTCACCTAACCTGGCCCTTTCTAGAGGAGTCTGGATACCCACGGTCAAGGAGCAGAGTTCCCTCATTGGCGCAATCGCTTGAAGAACAAGGAATCGAAGAACTTGCTCAAACCCCTGGCCGAATCCACGGCTAGGACCTAAGAGTTTGAACCAAGGAACAACAAATTGGCACGCCTGGTGGGACTAGAACAGGTGAACAGACCATTTCGTTTGATTTGTCTGGGCTGGATTATCATTGACGTATGCACCTGCGCTCTGGGAAAAACCTAAGTATGGATTCGCCTTCTGCTTCAAGAAAGGCAACTACTGCGAAGGGCCGAGCCACAGAGCCAGTAGGCGTTTCAGGGAATACTACTACAATGGTTACTGCGGAATTGAATGAACCGCCTCACCACGAGGAGGAGCCTGTGGTCATGACCACCTCATTCATTCGGCAACAAATTGACATGGGGATACATGATATAATGTACCAAGTGTCCCAACAATTGACTGACATAGTTAAACTTATGGTGCACAATGAAGTGCAACAGGTCAAGGAATTGGAGCACAGGCAGGCAACACGAGGTAGCAGCCCTACCAACCCCATTTTCCCTGGCCAATTACAGGGAGGACATCCTACTTCTCTGGGAGGCACGCATCAGTCCTTATTGGACCTCAGCAGGCATCCTCCTATGCTTCTATGGGAGGCATGCATCAGTGTTCACCGAGTGGGAGTTTGACTGGGCCTCAGCAGGCGTTCTCTCATCAGGTAAGCCCTTCTCCTGTGATTCCTCAGCCCAGTACTTTTGCCTTATCCAACACTGGGGGGAAGTTTTTGGCGAATGTCACTAATACGGCTTCTCTTCAGCAGGGACAAGTGCAATTGGTCCGAAGGCCGCCCGAGGCAGTGGGCTCGGTGGGTTTTCCGCAAGGACCATCCTATGGATGCTTTGCCGCGGCTAACTACCCGGCCTACGCAGGGGGGCAAGCCTTCGCCCCGGAATCAGGAAATGACAGGATCAGTGGGTATTGCCCGAGTCGACAGCCATGGGCCCAGAGCCCAGCTGGCTCGACAAGCCTACCTCCTAGCCAGCCGGAGCACTCAGTACCTACCCGGCGGGTTCCTATATACAGACACAGATGAATGTTGCTCCGGCCGAGCAGCCAAGGAATCAACCTCCACCTCATCGAGGCATGCAAACATCTGTACCAGGAACTTGCATTGTTAACCTGGCCCAAGTAGTGCCTGGGCAGCCATGGACAAACGCTCCACCTCAGGTACCACCGCAACCAGGGGCGCAGGGTCCCCTAGATACACTGGCGACCAACACCTCCACCCGAAAGACCATCGGGGGCCCAACTCCTGGATCCTAATTTGATAGCCGACAATATTAAGAAGTTCTTCGGCATTCAGCTGAAACCGCTAGATAGACCAATGTACAGGAAGTCTTACCCCGAGTGGGTGGATAGATTGGTGTCTCTGCCCAGATGATTCAAAACCCCTGATTTTGCCACATTCTCCGGGGATGATGGTAAATCTACTATGGAGCACATCGGCCGATTCACGACCCAGTGTGGGGAAGGAAACCAAAACGAATTCCATAAGTTGCAGCTGTTCCCTTTGTCCCTGACAGAAACTGCCTTCTCTTGGTATTCCTCTCTCCCACCCGATTCTATACAGACCTGGGCAGACATGGAAATGTGCTTCCATGACAGATTTTATTGGCCACAACCTGAAGTTACCGCAGCCGATCTCATGAATTTACGGCAGAAGGTGGATGAGGCAGTGACCGACTTCATTGAAAGATTCAAAAAGATGGCCGGAAAGTGCTCAGTACCATTTCCAGAATCTCAACTTACTTCCATGGCCATATTTGGAATGCATCCACAATTGAAGGAAAAGCTCGTGGGACAGGCTTGTAGTGACCTCAGTGGTTTAGCTTCCAGGGCTGTGTAAATTGAGCAATTCATACAGGAAAGAGAAAGGAAGAGAGCTACTAGAGGTCAAGGGCCTCAATTGATATCAGTAATGGACGCAGCCGAGGACTCAGACTATGATGAATCAACCGATTACACAGCAGACATCCAGGTGGTTGAGATAGTCAAAGGCAAAGCATACCTTTGTCCTGCTCTTAAGCCTGCCAAAGGAAAGGAGAAGGACGAAGCAGAAAACAAAGTTGAATACTCCTTTGATATATCCAAGGCTGATCAAATATTTGATTATCTCCTCAAGGACAAACAGATTAAGCTCCTTGATGGTCATAAGAGTCCCCCTGAAGAAATAAAAGGGAAGAAGTATTGTAAGTGGCACAATTCATTCAGTCATGCCACTTCCAATTGTATTATCTTCCGCCGAGCCATTCAAGAGGCTATAAAGAAAGGGAGGTTCAAGATGGCCGACAAGGGAACACAGGAGATGAGCATTGATATTGATCCTTTCTCCAGCATGAGCGTTAATATGGTCTCCTTTTCAGGAAGTGACCGAGGGAAAGGAAAAAAGAAGTATGTGTCCCCAAGCAGGAGGCACCCCCGGATAAGAAAGTATCTATCTTCAACCGCTTAGGGTCACCGCTCAAAGGGTCCACAGTGGCAGACCGCATGGTGTTGTTGCAAGAAAGGTTACAGCTGGGAGGGCCGAGCCAGCCCCAAGGGACTCAAAAGAAACTCCCGAAGCCAGGGAAGCTTGTTCAAGACCTCAGAGATCTACACCTATCCAAGCTTAACTCTGGGAATAATTTTGGGAGAAGTGCACCTCGGGTTCAGGATGTAACGAAAAGACTGCGGTATGCTTCACCTGGGGGGCACGGTAGGCCTGCCCGTGATTCAGCTAGGCAAGCCACCGTGCCAGCCCTAGGCGGGGAACCTCATACCAAAGATGAAAGAAGGGCCGCGCAGGTCATTGAAACCCAAGGGTCAACATCAGTAGATATTACCGTACTTAACGACCGCGAATTAAGGGATGTCAGAAGAGTAAAGCCACCATCATAAGTGCCACAAGGTCAATGGATGACACGTGCAGCAGCGGAAGCGCCAACACCAATGATTGTCCCCAAATCTCGTTCCCAAAAGAGAAGGCAACATAGGGAGAGGGCCTACCACAGAATGAGGGAGACCCTCCAGATGCTCACCTCAGCCAGAGAAGGGAACGCCCAAACCATTCCCACAGCCACTGTGGCTACGGCTTTAGAACAGGCCTTCCCAAAACCGGCCGAGGAAACAGCTCCGGAGCAGCCAAACCTCGACGCAGCTGATCCTAGTGCACCCGTTGAGATAACGGAGGGACCCAACGCCATGATAGGAATGATGGATACCCCTCATAGCCCACTGACTGAGGCAGTAATAGGATGTCTATATGGCCCTAATAGCCCTAAGCCACCTCAGTCGGCCAATGTGCCTCACATTGAAGGGGCTATGACGGAGGAGAAACTGGCAGAGGACAACCTCTCGGGAGAAGATGAAGAGAACCCCTATGGCCCTCTGAACTTTGACGGGGACTCCTTGACAGGATCAATCCTGGACGATATCATGGACGAGGCCGTTGGGGCGTATTATGTTGACATAGAGATGGTGAGCTTTCTTCCACTAGAATTCTGGGGTAATAAAGATCAACCAAGAGCTCTTGAGGAAGATGTCTTTGCTGAGGGGGCCGAATGGGCTGCCTTGACAGAACCCGAGGGAGTGATTACAGAGGGAATGTTGTTTGAAAAACCCTTAGCCGACATGACTAGACACTTGAAACCACTATATATCAAAGTCCATTTGAATGGGAAGCTGTTTAATCGTATCTTCGTAGATGGCGGTGCTGTATTGAATATCATGCCATTAGCCACTATGAAGAAGTTGGGGAAGAACGCTGGAGGACCTCATTCCAACCACCATGACCATGACTAGTTTCATGGGCCACCCATCCCACGCCTTGGGAGTGTTGGTTGCCGATGTGACAGTTGGGAGCAAGATGACTCGCTCGGTCTTCTTTGTCATAGAAGGAAAGCCCTTGTATGCCGTAATTCTGGGGAGAGATTGGATTCACACCAGTGAATGCGTACCTTCCACCCTACATCAGAAGTTAATGATATGGATAGGGGATCAAGTTGAGATAATAGAAGCAGACCCTAATCCATTTCCTACGGAAGTAAAGATGTTCGAAGCTGTTTTCTATTCTCCCCATTTACACCCTATTTCCATCCCAGGGAATTATGAAGAAGGTGGCGTTAAATCTTGTGACTGGACCAAAAGAGGTTTTGAATTCCAAATGTTTGCCGACCCACGGCCTAGCAACGAGGATAATGATTAATCTCCTACCAGAAGTACATAGACTGCTGGATCGATTGCACCTATTCCAAATTGAATCCAGCATTGAAGAGGCTATGTTTGGTGCGATAGACGAAGAGCACGAACTTGAGCAACACTCCTACCAAGGAGATTCGGATGACCCCTTTGACAGGACGTTGGCCGAACCTCGTCACCTGGAGCCCATCCAAAGGAAGATGCCCACCTTTGAAGCGCAAGATCCTCTGTTGGAGGTGAACCTGGTGAGTGAAAAGAAGCCAAGGATAACAAAGGTCAGTGGTAAATTACAACCTCAACAGTGAGATCAGATGTTGGCATTAATAAAGAGCTACCGTGACTGCTTTGCGTGGGATTACCATGACATGCCAGGCCTCGAAAAAGCCTTGGTAGAGCATAGGTTACCCATCAAGGAAGGTTGCAAGCCTCATAAACAGCCACCAAGGAGGTTCAATCCACAACTGATGCCACAAATCAAAGCCGAGGTGGAAAGACTACTCAAAGCAGGGTTCATAAGAACTGCAAGGTACGTAGAATGGTTGTCTAACATAGGTCCTGTCATCAAAAAGAATGGCTAGGTCAGAGTTTGTATTGATTACAGGGATCTGAACTTGGTCACTCCCAAGGATGAGTATGGCATGTCTGTGGCCGACATGCTTGTCGATGCCGCGGCCAACAATGCCATCTTAAATTTCATGGACGGTTATTCTGGGTATAACCAGATATATGTGGCCGAGGCTGACACCCATAAGACTGCTTTTAGGTGCCCTGGGTATCTATGAGTGGCTGATAATGCCTTTTGGTCTCAAAAACGCAGGTGCCACGTACCAGAGGGCCATGAACACTATTTTTCATGACCTCATCGGGAAAAGCATGGAGGTATACATCGATGATGTGGTGGTTAAGTCCAAGAGTTTCGAAGCCCACTTAGTGGAGCTTGAACAAGCTCTAAAACGGATGAGACTCCATAATCTAAAAATGAACCCGGCTAAGTGTGCTTTTGGCGTGTCTGCAGGCAACTTTTTGGGCTTTTTGGTACACAACCAAGGCATTGAAGTAGACAAGAACAAAGTCCGAGCTATCCTTGAGGCAAGACCTCCCAAGAACAAGAAGGAGCTGCAGAGCCTGCTAGGCAAAATCAACTTCCTGAGAAGATTTATCTCCAACTCGACCGGAAAGATGAAAGCTTTCTCACCTTTGTTGAGGATAAAGAATTCTGAGGAAATGATGTGGGGAGCGAGCCAACAGGAGGCCTTTGACCAAATTAAGACTGCCTTGACTAACCCTCCTGTCCTAATACCTCTGCAGCCTGGGAAACCGTTGAAGCTTTATATTGCGGTCGAAGATCAAGCCATCGGCTGCCTATTAGCCCAAGATGATGATAATGGCGCCGAGCGTGCTATTTATTATCTCAGCAGGATCCTCAACGACGCTGAGACTAGATATTCTCCTATTGAGAAACTTTGTTTGTCTTTATTTATTGCTTGTACTAAACTGGAATATTATTTATTACCGAAAGAGGTTCTAGTTGTGTGCGAAGTTGACATTATCAGGTATCTTCTTAATAGGCTCGTCTTGCAGGGAAGACTTGTCAAGTGGGCATTAAGTTAAATGCGTTTGCCTTGACATACGTGCCATTGAGTGCTGTTAAAGGGCAAGCCTTGGCTAACTTCTTGGCTCAGCACCCATGTGCAGAGATACATGATGCCTCGGTCGAATCCATTAACTATCTAGGCTTGAAGCCTTGGGTCCTCGTGTTTGATGGCTCAAGTACCCAAACCAGGGCAGGCATCAGCGTAGTCATCACCAGCCCCTGTGGGCAGACATGGAGATTCATGTGTAGGATAAAGGACCAAGCCTCCAATAATCAGGCCGAATATGAAGCCTTGATCATGGGACTTGATATCCTGGCCGCCATGAAAGCGCAATATGAGGAAATCAAGGGGGATTCGCAACTGGTGATCAAGCAGATCACTGGGGAATACAAGTGTTATAATACAAAACTCAAACAATTGCGAGCCTCGGCGCATAATTTGTTAAAATTGTTTGCAGATGCTGTCATCATGTATATCCCCAGAAACGAAAACCAAGAGGCGAACAATTTAGCCCAACAAGCCTCGGGTTATAAGGAATCAGTGGTCGAGGTATGGCAGGAATATACCTCAATACAGGCCGAGGAGGAACCTGCCGATGCTTGGATTGGAGCATTGACGGAATACCTCCGCAATCCAACGGCTAACACCGATTTCAAGATTAAGCAAAGGGCGTTGAAGTACATCGTGATAGGGAACGACCTATATAAAATAAGCGCCAATGGGGTATTGTTACGATGTCTTATGAAAAAGGACGCGTATATGGTGATGGCACAAACCCATGCAGGGATTTGTGGTGCACACAGGTCTGGCCCCATCATGAAATGGCTAATATACAGACACGGATACTATTGGCCGACGATCATGGATGATTGCTTCCAGTTTGCAAAAGGATGTGAGGCTTGCCAGCTGCATGGACCAATCCAGAGAGTGCCTGCGGATGAGATCCATCCCATTGTTAAACCTTGTCCATTCAGAGGGTGGGCCATGGATCTGATTGGTAAAATATACCCTCCAATTGTGGCCACCAATTACTTCACTAAATGGGTAGAAGCTACGCCTCTAGCGAATGCCAATCAGGCTGCGCTGATTAGGTTCATAGAAAACCAGATCATATACAGATTTGGCATTCCTGAAACCATCACGGCCGATCAAGGCACGATGTTCACCGCGGAACAAGTGGTGGCCTTTGCCCAAGAATACGGCATCAAGATGAGACACTCGTCTCCCTATTATGCTCAAGCTAACAGACAGGCAGAGGCTACTAATAAAATCATCATTGAGCTCATCAAGAACAACATAGAGGATAAGCCTCAGTGGTGGCACGAGACCCTAAATGAGGCCTTATGGGCAATGAGGAACTCCAAGTCCACAGCCACCGGGGTGGCTCCCTATCGTCTAGTGTATGGGCAGGATGTCGTACTACCATTGGAGATCAGCGTAGCATCATTGAGGGTGGCTCGGCAGTATGCCCTCGGTATGGATGAATATCAATAAGCCATGTTAATGGAATTGGGCTCGTTGGACGATGACAGACTGGCGGCCCTCAGCAAGATTGAGATGAACAAGGCTAAAACGGCCCAAGCCTACAACAAACACGTCAAGCCTAAGAAGTTTGTTTAGGGGGATCTAGTATGGAAAGCTATTCTGCCACTTGGGAGGAAAGACCCCCAGTTGGGCAAGTGGTCCCCAAATTGGGACGAGCCCTACATCGTAAGTGAAGTGTACGACGGTGGTGCACATCGTTTAATTACGTTCGATGGCGAAGAGTTCGAAACAAAAATAAATGGCAAATATATCAAGGCGTATTATCCTACTCTATGGGAAAGTATGCAAAGGAAAGAGAATTAGCGGATACGAAAGAAATCATTGTCTTGGTGGCTCGCCACACACCGACGGCTTAGTGAAAACAAGTTAAATGCTAGGATGGGCTACCTCTTCGCTGCAGCAGAGCTTGACCCCTCCATGAATTCGGATGCCTCCTGACTAGAGGGGAGGACAGCTGAAGCAGGTGCAGCAGCGGACGAGTTTGTCAAGCGGATTCGAAGCTTTTCCCAGGAAGCTATTGCAGATAATACCTCACTTTGGCCGCGCTCCTTGTCATAGAGAAAGACCCCTTTTTGGGATTCTAGCTCCCTGATGAGTTGATCCAAGGGTTTGCTCTGGTTGTACAGGCGAGCTTGTTCTGCTGCGGCCAGGGCCAGATTTTTGGCCGCCTCCTCTTGTTTGGGGCGCAAAGCCTGCAGCTCTAATTGGAGCCCCGTCATAAGAGATTCAATTTCTTCAATTCGGCGCCTGGTAGTCTCCTCCTAAGCTAACACCGATCGGCTTTCCGTTTCCTTCTCACCATAGGCTGAGAGATACATCTTCTTCTCTGCCTGTAGGGCATTCAGGCAATCCAGTGCTTGTTGGGCAGCGTCCTGAGCAGCGTGGGATGCCGAATAAGCTCGAGAGATCTCCGGAAGCCAATAGGCTATGTCCCTGAGGGTTTCCTTCCTTTGCATCGGCATATCATCTGAAGAAGACATCCTGAACGCCAGAGACCGCAGGTCTGAAAGCTGGGTAGGATCAGTAACAATTCTACCCCGGAGGGCATCCTCTAATCTTTGTAGCTCTTCTCCCGAAGGGGGAACTATCTGAGGATGACTCTAGGAAGCAAAGTATTGGGCCAGTTCCGCTTCAGTCACTGGCCTAGACTCTGGTTGAGGAGGAAGAGGAGGAGAATTCACCGGAGGAGGGGAGTGATGAGTTGCAATCAAAGGTGCATCCGGAACTTAGGGATTGACTGTCTGCAAGCAAAATAACCATGAGAAAAACCAAAGCGCCGGCTAACAAGAAGAGGTAAAACGGGAGAAACACCGTACCTTGGATTTCTTGGAAGGGCGAGGAGTGTCTTCTGCCACCACAATAGCCCTCTTTGCCGCTGGCTGCAAAGGGGTATCAATTGGAGCACGACGAACAGACGATCGCCTGCAGTTAATAGGAGCATCACCTTCGTCTTCTACGACATTACGATCAACGGAGGGCCCTACAATCAGAAAAGATACAGGAATGAGAAGCAGGGGAATAGACAATAAATGAGCCACAAAGAACGAAAAGACATACCCGTGGTTTGTTGAGATCGAGTGGATGGCCGCCGAGAGGAAGTTGGAGGCCTGGTTGCTTTATCAACAGGAGAGGTAACGACGCTGGTACCGATCGGTGTTAAAGAAAGGGTTGGAGACGTGCGATGGTGGCTGAGGTACTTGGAAAGATAATCCCCGAGAGCCCGAGGGAAGACTAGGTCCTTAACACCAAGCCACCAATTGGTAAAGGCACTAGTCTTCCCCAGACACACCTCATAGTGCGCCCACACGCTATCAGTAACTTTGAGATAAATGTTGACTACCATCTTGCACACTTGACCATCTCTCACACACACTCTTCTCTCCTACTCTCCTCACACTCTTCTCTTTTCTTCTCTCCTCACACTCTTCTTCTCTCTTCACTCTTCCACCACCACACCACCACCACACCACCACCACACCACCACCTCCTCTCACACTCTTCCACCACCACACCACCACCTCCTCTCACACTCTTCTTCTCTCTTCACTCTTCCACCACCACACCAACACCACCACCTCCTAACACTCTTCTCTCACTCTATCTTCTCTCTCTACCCTAATACCCTTCACCACCACCACCACCACCACCACTCGTTTCTCTCTCTCTCTCTCTCTCTCTCTCTCTCTCTCTCTCTCTCTCTCTCCTTCTCCCTTACTATTCTCCTTCTCTCTCTACCATAATACCCTTCACCACCACAACCACCACCACCACACCACCACATAGCTCATCTCTCTCTCTCTCTCTCTCTCTCTCTCTCTCTCTCTCTCTCTCTCTCTCCTTCTCTATCTACCCTAATACCCTTCCCCACCACCACCACCACCACCACCATAATAATAATAATAATAATAATAATAATAATAATAATAATAATAATAATAATAATAATAATAACTATATAAAAAAATAGGCTGGTAAAAAAAACGTGGCTGTCAAACTTAGCGACGGAATATTCCCTCGCTAATTAGCGACGGAATAGTCCCTTGCTAATTAGCGAGGGATTCAAATTCCCTCGCTAATTCCCACTAGCGAGGAGCGATTTAGCGAGGGACTGATTCCGTCGCTAATTCCCCCGCTAATGGGAATTAGTGACAGATTTGGGGCATTTAGCGAGGGAAAAATCCCTCGCTAATGGGCATTTTTTTTGTAGTGATATTTGTTGATCTTAGACTGATCCAACGGTAGGAAAATGTGGGCTGTGTTAGTGGCCGACGAGGGCCTATGTATATAAATAGGAGAATAATTGTACAGAAAACACACATCGATCAATCAAAAACTCTACGTTTATTTCGTCTATCTGCTTTCATCGCATTTTATCTTTATTTTTATGCATTAGCCAGTAGTATAATCCAACTCTCGCAGTCCCCTCTCACCTAACCTGGTCATTGGGAGGATCTTTTAAGAAATTAAAAGGATCTTTACCAAATAAATTTATAGAATACTAATTTGAAACATAAACACAAATTTGAAAGACCAATTTGACATAGATTACTCATTTGAAATATAAATAGAAACATAAATGACTTAAACGAGAAAAAAATTAAGAAATAAATTTAGAAGTTTAAATAAACTTAAAGAACCCTAAACGCAACTTTTCAACAACAATGGTTGGTTCGAGTAGTACCTGGACTCTGATCTCACCTACACGAACCGGTAAAGCCGAGGGTATACACCTAACCATCTAGGTATAAATAGAGCTGTCAATTTTGGCCCAGCCCAACGGGCTGGCCCAAGGCCCAGTGTTCTGGGCTTGGTTGGGCTCGTTAAATAGAGGCCCACGAACAAATCAAGTCGTTTTGGCCCAGTCCGGTTGGCCAATGAGACAAGCTGGGCCAACTTTTTTTTTGTTTTTTGAGCAATTTAATTTTATTATTTTCTTTGTTAAAGTTAGATTGGGCCACGAGCCGGTCTATCGGTCCTGTGTTTTGGGCTGGGCTGGACTACACAAAATATGGCTCATTAGACAATTGGACGGGCCCAGCCCACTATTACGCTTTGGCCCAGTGGGCCGGACCGCCCATCTTGACAGGTATAAACCCAACTTTGCCTTTTTTTTACTAGTCACTTCACTTCTATTTTATTCTACCTCCTCTAAAATAATTTTTTATGTTTCTTTTTCTTACATTTTTCTTGTACGTTTTCTCTTTCAGTTTTTCTATTCATTTTTAATATGGATCATATCTTCTATTTTACTTTCTAATGTTTCATCCATGCTCCTCAACAGTGAAATGCATGAGAAATTTTTATTATATAACACGAAAAATGGCTCTCTCACCTCATCAAGAAACACGCCAAGTATAAAATATTTTTGTAGATATAATCATCTCACAAAGAGTTGTTGGTGTCTTTGTCTAACCTCGCCATCACCATTGATTAACAATAAAAAGTAATACTGTGGCAGGTATAACTTGTGATATTATTGCTATTAAACGACATTATGTCTTGATCTAAATTCCTGAAAAGTTACCTAACTTGATTGTTTTTTTAAGTAAGTTGAATTTTTTTTTTTTTTTTGAGATTAAGTAAGTTGAAATTTTAATGAAACTAAAATGCAACACTCTAGCATTTCGTAGACAAGTCAAAGATTTCAGACAAAAAGGTAACAAAACTATACTTATCGAAAATAAAGTAACAAAACTTTGTTTTTAGTAAACCAATATTGTATAAGTCAAAAAAAAAGTAAACCAATATTGTAAACTATCTAACTAAACACTGTATTTCTTAATTTTTTAAGCAACAATGATGCATCTCATAATAAGTCCGTATCTACTATTTTAATTGAGTTAATGTAGCATTTGTCGAAAGTACATGAAATGTGTGTCTAAAAAAATGAATGTGACTTGCAAAAGCTAAGAAAAACATTGGGCTACGTATATATTCAATCACCCATGAGTACATTGGTGTAAATCTTTACACATAAGGGACTAATTTGAAATGAATAATAGATAATAAGGAACTAATTGAAACAAAAATAAGCATAAGCAACCAAAAGTATAATTTAATCAGAAATATTGAATGGCCATTGTTTGGTCTCTCTAGCACATAAAATAACAAAACATGATGGAACCCGAACATGTGGGTATGTACCTATTCGACCCTACCTATTAGAGTTCTACCCTCAACCCGCTTGACTAATTATTATTTTTTATTTTATGCATATATATATATATATATATATATATTTATTTTGTTTATGTTTAATTTTAATCTCTTTTCAATAGATCAATTTATTTTGAAACTTTTTAGGCTCTGTTTGGTAAAAAGTAGCATATAGCGGATGAGCTAGCGGATAAGCTAGCTGATAGCAATTGATGTGTTTGGTAAAACTAGCAGTTGAACTAGCTGATAAATGTAAAATGACATAAAACGGTATATTTATTTAATTCATGATTATATTTATTTATTAAGGATAGAGAAGAAATTCAAGAAAAATAAAAAGGGTAAAAATGCCAAAAAAAAAGTGAAACGCTATCCGCTAGCGTTTGAAAAAACGCCACTTGAAGTAGCGTTTGAAAAAATTCTAAACGCTAGTGCTTACCCAACACGTGTACTCTTCACCCGCTACTTTCATCCGCTACTTTCATCCGCTATCCGCTAGCGGATGGGACGCGCCAAACATAGCCTTACCTGATTTTATAATTGCATAATTATTATAATTTTGTTTAATTAGTTACCATAAATATATTTTTAATTTCTTCTATTAATATTTGAGAATCTGGCACCTGCAGGAAAACCCAACCTCATTTGGCGGGGTGATGGGAGAGGCAAAACTGACTCTGCTTAGAATAGGGGCAGGGATCAAGAGGTAAAACTTGCTCTCAAACTGGCCTGAAAATAATGCGTCGAGGATAAATGTTGGTTGAAAATAATGAACACGACTTTAGATGACACTTATCAGGAAGTGCCATAATTATTTTTTTGAGCTTCCAGATAGTATTTTCCTTCCACAAATTTTTATGTTACGCTTGATTATAAATCAACAATTGAGATAGACACTGTTTGAGTAAAAATAAATAATATTTCGTTAACAACAAGTTCTTTAAGACTTTCACTTGACCGATGAGTGCTAACAAGTAACAACACACACTCTAAGTTCTAACACCCCGCTTCTCAATACACACTTTCTTATTAGTTGAAACTGAGAATGATCCCATTAAATCACGTGGGTCCCATATACATTTGGTACGACTCATAAATTTCAACTAATAGAAGAGGGTGTAAGAAAAGAGTGTCATATGCCCACACAATCTCACAATCTACTCGCCTCTTGTATATTCTTTACAATGTTTGTGCCTATGAATATGTATTGTGCATATATGAAGGTTCACATAACGTTGTGAAAAGGGGATACTCACATTCACGATAGTGACGCAATGGGGAAAGATTTAGGGTCTTTAAGGAGAGGTGGATGAGGTGGAAATGGTTGGTAGTTAGGTATATGGGGCAGGAGTGTGAAATACAAAAATGAGGAAAAAATGATATTGCATAGATGCTTCCTTGATGAACGTTTATTAGAATCCTTAGGGTACCCATATTGCTTTAGAAGAGTTCTACCGATCAACTAAGGGAAGATATCATTTGTAACTTACAAGAACATTATATAACTCAAATAGTTTGACATAATTACTATTACGATATAATTATCATAGCTATGGGTAATTCGAGATCCAAATATTGATTTCTTAAAAAAAATCTAAATATCACTCATATACGTTGCTTAGAAAAAACGTGAAAGAGACACTACTACAAATCCCAAAGTATTTCTTCCATGCAACGAATCAACTATGAATGAAAGCATTATTTTATTCTATTGAGCATTGACGAATGTTTGTCACAACCAAATTTAAAGTAATCAACTAAATTGAGATAACATTTTTGTACCATCACTTGCTTACAAAGGCAATTAACAAATAACATGTAGGAAAAAAATAATCATAAAATAAAAATTACCAATAGGATACACAAATTGAAAAAGGCCAAATTTTGAAGTTTTTGTTTCCCAATCATTAATTTAGCAGCTAGATAATAACTCTGATAATTAATCACCTCCTCTTGTTCTTGCTTCCCACCAACAAAGACAAGTAAAATAGAAACCTGAAGAAGAAACCCCACGCGACAGTAATCCACAAACAATTCCACTTGCTCAAATCCGTAACCCCATTCTGCTGCAATAAATCCGCACCCGTAGTCAAACACGTAGTTGCAGTTATATTCAATCCCAAAGTCTTGCTCATACTTTCCAACAACCTCAACTTCATTGCATCCGACACCGACCCAAGAGGTGTATTATCAAAAATCTGCACCCCCCTTACAAAACACTTAGCTGGATCACTAAACTCGTTCTGCAAAACAGCTTCATAAGGATACTTAACCAACGATAAGTAATGGAACCAAATCCAATACCCAGGTATCCTATCCCTGTTAATAAAAAACCCACTGAATAGCAAGAAATAAGCAAGAATTGCAACCACAATAGTATACCCCAACATCACGTGCGGCACCATACCCGAAAGAAACGACACGAACGAATTCCCGGCCCAAAAGGCCGCATATATAATTAGAAAATAAAACACGAATCCCGAAAATCCACCATCAAGCCCAACGGCCCAAAACGTTGTGGCGGCAAATGCCACCGAGAGAAACAACAAATAAGGCAACACAACTAGCGCATGCGAAACCAAATAAGACGATCTCCTATAAGCGTTGTGAGACGTTTCTCTCATGAAAATGAAGCGTTCTTGAATGAACACTGGAAGTGCATCAGCGGTGGTGTAAAAAGTAGTTGACATTGCAAACGCGATGAATCCAAGCCTTTCTTGCACTCCTCTTGGAGTATTATCAAGTTGCCAAAACATCGTTGCCAGAATAAATCCCGTTACCATAACCGCACCTAATCTTATCCCCAACAATTCCGGCATTCTTTTTGAATTCAAGATCGAACGCCTTGACAGCGTTGCCATTTCAATCCAAAACGGATTTGCAAAAGTAGGCACCAATGAAGATGATGACGTGGCATTTGTGTTAGTGGCGGTTGCGCCTGAAACTAGTTTCCCTCTCGAAATGCTTGCGCTGATTGCTTCTTTCAACGACAACGATGACGTTGCGTTTTGTGCTGCGGTGGTGTCGACGGGATGGAGCTTCGTCATTGTTTGCCATGATTTGTTGAACTCTACTAAACTCTTTGTTCCGCCGGGAGAACCTTCTAGTTCGCGAATCAGGTCTAACGCGAACTCTGTGCGGTTATCGCCTTCTGGTACTGGATGACCGAACTCTGAGAAATACAACGGTAATTGCGTTGGAGAACCGCTATACACTGTTTGGCCGCGTGATAAGAAGATCATGCGATCTAGAAGCCCTAGGATTCGGTAACTTGGTTGATGAATTGACATGATCACTATGCTTCCGCTTTGAGCGATTCTCTGTAGTACTTTCACCACCATGAACGCGCTTGTGGAGTCTAGTCCTGAGGTTGGCTCATCGAGGAAGAGAACGATAGGATCGTGGATAATGTCGATTCCGATCGAGACTCGTCGTCGTTCTCCGCCGGAGACTCCACGGTGTCCTTCGTCTCCGATGACTGTTTTGGCCGCGTTTCGGAGACCTAGCTGGTCGATTAAGGCTTGAACACGTGCTTTTTTCTTGGACTTTGAGAGAGTGCGAGGTAATCGGAATTCGGCGGCGAAGGTGAGTGTTTCTTCGACGGTGAGCATAGGAAAGAGGAGATCGTCTTGCATCACGTATGCGGAGATCACCTTCAAGAGACGAGACTCCACCGACTCACCGTTCAGCGTCACTGTTCCTTTCAACCTTCCCTTTGCGATTCGGTTCGCAAGAGCGTCGATCAGTGTTGATTTTCCAGAACCACTCGCTCCGAGAAAGGCCATGATCTCACCGTCGCGCGCTTCTCCGGAAATATCATTCAGCAGAGTCTTGGTCCGCGAGAACACGCTCTCCTCGACCGCCGGTGCATCCACCGCCGCCGCTCCAAGACGATTACTACGGCGGGAAAAGCATGATGAAAAGCTCAGTTTCTGCCGAACCTTGACGCTGTAGGTTAAGTTGTTGAAGGAGAGGACAAATGGAAGCGGCCGTGGCTCGATTCCAGCAATATCCAGCGCGTGGTGCACCGGAGTCTCGCTACCATCGCCGGTGGCTTCTTTCCGAACGTCGCCAACGTGCTTGAGAAGCTGTCCTAGAGTCGGCTTTTCCCCAGCGTCAGGACGGCGCGTGAGGTCGTTCATTTCCAGTAAGTCGAAATACGGATCATCTGGGATATTCGCCGCTACAATGCGAGATGACATCGTTTGTTCAAAAACTGGTTTATCAGTTTAATTAATTTGACGGCGTTTGCTGGTTCGGTTGGAGAAAGGAATAGAGATTTATAGGAGCATGCGGTTTGAGAGCCGTGTAGTTACGGCGTAAGAAGTGGAACTAAAAAGAGAGAGAGAGTTAGAGGAGGGTTGGGGTGGTTCTTTAAATGAGGGTTGGGAAGACTGATATATATAATTGAGTTAGAGAGAAAGAAATAGAGAATGATGGATGATGCAGTGTGTGTATGGTGTAGAAGGGTAGTGTTTATGGTCCTGTTGGGACAGTGGGGTATTTATTATGCGGTTTTGACTAATATTTTAGGGTGTTGATTTTTAGCTGTTACGAGGCGTGAGAAAGGTGACCTAATTCATCAATTGCCTATACGTTTTCTCCCTTTATAATTTTGTTTACAAGGGTGGCTATGGTGTGGCTGCGAGAACATGTGAGGATTTGTTATATGGGTACATTCATGACACATGGCCTCATGGTTAAGTCCATTTTTACTTACTGTTTCAACTTCATGGGATGGGAGTTAGTTAGGTTGGGCGTTCATCTACTGTGGCGTAAGCATTCTCCCATACAATAGTAGATATTTCGGTCCAGTACTATTCTATCTATCAACATTTATTTCTTTTTTTAATTATAATTAAATAAAAATGTTTTCCAAGTATTCAAGAGCCAGGTAACCACTATTATTACAGTGAATTCTCTCTCTGCCAGCAAGAGGGTCCGTCTTTTTTATTTTAATAGGAATATTTTCTATATTTTGGTTAGAAAGTAAGTGCATTATCATTAAAGAAACTGAAAACTATGGATTATATTTTTAGGAAAATTCTATGGATTATTACTAGTTCTAGAAACATTAATTGATTTAATTTTCGTTTAAGAAACTGCTTGCTGTATTTTTTTTTTATAAGCTCTGCTTGCTGTATTTGATTGGGTAATAGAAACAAACTCTCGGTAACCAACACCGTTGGCCTAGTGGTTTAATCTAACCAAAGACATGGGGTGGGAGGTCGACCCGGTGTTCTCGGATTCGATTCCCGCAGTAGACAAATTCGGTGTTGGCCATTGCAAAATTTGATCTTAAGCACGAATAGAGATTATTCTTTCGTTGAAAGTGTTGAGACACTCTGTGGTTAGTCAGTAATGGTCCGAACCAAAAAAACAAATAAACCGCCGTAGACAGCTTTGATCATAAGTAGAGAGATAAGGTAAGGTTCTCATTTTTATGTACGGACGTCGATTTAATAGCTAAGAACTACTACCACGGACTTACTTGAATGCTAGTTAAATGAATAAGTATTGAAATTTACATGTACTGAATTTGAAATACAATCTCTTAGTATTTGATTGAATACTAATTAAATGAATAAGTACTCGAGCAATTAATAAAAAGAGTGCGTTTTTTTTACAACCCAATTTTATAAATATTTTGCTATAAAAAAGACAGAAGTCGATGAAAAATGTTATATTTCAACTTGTTTAACATACGGCTTCTAGAAAGTAAAAAAAAACAGTAGCTTCTTCAAATCTTGTAAGTTAAGTAAAAATAATAAAAAAATAAAATGAGATTCACATTAGATGAAAGTAAATACAAATTAGACATTTGTGAAAAAATCACTTACAAAAAGACTAATCCTATAAATTGTTTTGAGGATCGGGATTCACTGCAGTCATTATTGACTGCAGTCACGGCAGTCGGATCGGTGCCATCCATTGGATCACCATCATACTCAATCTCGGCCGTTGATTTATTTTATATTAAAAAAATCAAAAAAAATGGATGAAGAGAGAGATAGAGAGAGGTGACTGCCGTGAATCCCAACCCTTGTTTTGATTAGTTGTTTCCCGTTTGATTAACAAAATCTAACGTTTTTCCCATTTGAATTAAAAAACAAAATATAAAAAGAATATATAAATTAAGAGAGTCAATAAAGTTATACAGTAAAAAAATTAGCAGTAACAAAAATTATAAAATAAAAGATCAAATTACAGCGGTAACAAATAATATTTTCTCGTTGAAATTTCTTAACGGTAATAAGTTTGTAACAACAACAGAATATATTCATTTATATAAAACAAAGATATTATAAAGACAAAATATAAAAGATAAATATAGTGGTAACAAAAATTATAAAAGAATAAAGTTTTGAGAAAGAAACATTGATTTATAAATGAGAAAAAGTAGTAAATCTTATTAATATAAAAAGAATTTATAAATTAAGAGAGTCGATAAGCTTATACTATAATACAAAATTTATCGGATACAAAATTATCAAATAAGAGATAAAATGGTAGATCAAATTATAGTGCTAACAAATGATATTTTCTCGTAGGAATTGCTTAAAAAATGTATTTGTAACGACAATAGAACATACTCATTGATATAAAACAATCTTCCCAAAAAAATTGATATAAAACAAAGCTAAAATTTATTTATGAATGAGGGAAAAATAGTAAATCCGAATTAGTATAAAAAGAATTTAAAAATTGAGAGTCGATAAAGTTATACCATATTTAAAATGATTTAGCGGATACAAAATTTAAAAAATAAGATAAAATAGTATATCAAATTATAGCGGTAACAAATAATATTTTCTCATTGGAATAGCTTAACAGCAATGAATTTTGTAACAACAACAGAATATATTCATTTATATAAAAAAATATTTTATAAAGACAAAATATAAAAGTTAATTATAGTGGTAACAAAGTTATGAAAGAAAAAAGTTTTGAGTGAGAAACATTTATTTATGAATACATAGACATGAGAGTGTGAATGGAATTGAGAGAGAAAATTTATAAAAGAAGAAAGTTTTTAAAGAGAAACATTTATTTATAAAAAGAATTTATTTATAAATATTTATAAAAAGAATTTATAAAAGAAGAAAGATTTTAAAGAGAAACATTTATTTATGAAATAAGAGATAAAATAGTATACCAAATTATAGCGGTAACAAATGGTATTTTATCGTTGGAATAGGTTAACAGCAATGAATTTGTAGCAACAACAGAATATATTCATTTATATAAAAAACATTATAAAGACAAAATATAAAAGATAGTTATAGTGGTAACAAAACTTAAGAAAGAAAAAAGTTTTGAGTGACAAATATTTATTTATGAATAGATAGACATGAGAGTGTGAATAGATTTGAGAGAGAAAATTTATAAAAGAAGAAAGTTTTTAAAGAGAAACATTTAATTATAAAAAGAATTTATTCAGAATAAGAAATATTTATAAAAGAAGAAATTTTTTAAAGAGAAACATTTATTTATGAACGAGGAAAAATTAGTAAATCTCAATTAGTATAAAAAGAATTTATAAATTAAAAGAGTCGATAATGTTATACAGAAATACAAAATTTAGCAGATACAAAAGTTATAAAATAAGATATGAAATAGTAGATCATATTATAGTGGTAACAAATAATATTTTCTCGTTGGAATTGCTTAACAGCAATGTATTTGAAACAACAATAGAACATATTTTTGATATAAAACAATCTTCTCAAAAAAATTGATATAAAACAAAGATAAAAATTTTTTTGACAAAATATAAAAGGTAATTATAGTGGTAACAATCCCAAGTAGGTAGCTCAGTTGGCGAGCTAAGGGATACCGAAGGAGTGCACCAAAGGAGTGCAAGAAGGAGGTCTCAAGAAGGAGGTCTCGGGTTCAAACCTCGGAAACTAACGTTTCCCCCACCCCACTAACATTGCCTATAAAAAAAATTATAGTGGTAACAAAATTTATAAAAGAAGAAATTTTTGAGTGAGGAACATTTATGAATGAGGAAAAAACAGTAAATCTTAATTAGTTTAAAAAGAATTTAAAAATTGAGAATCGATAAAGTTATATAGTAATAAAAAATATAGCGGCTACAAAATTTATAAAATAAGAGATAAAATAGTATAACAAATTATAGTGGTAACAAATAATATTTTTTCATTGGAATAGCTTAACAGCAATGAATTTGTAACAACAACATAATATATTCATTTATATAAAAAGGATATTATAAAGACAATATAAAAGATAATTATACTCATAAAAAACTATGAAAGAAGGAAGTTTTGAGTGAGAAACATTTATTTATGAATAACGAAAAATATGGTAAATCTAAATTAGTATAAAAAGAATTTATAAATTCAGAGAGTCGATAAAGTTATACAATAATAAAAAGTTAGAGAATACAAAATTTATAAAACTTGAGATAAAATAGTAGATCAAATTATAGCGGTAGCAAATGATATTTTCCCGTTAGAATAGCTTACCAGCAAAGAATTTGTAACAACAACGAAATATATTCATTTTTATAAAAAAAGGATATTATAAAAGCAAAATATAAAAGATAATTATAGTGGTAAAAAAAGTATAAAAGAAGAAAGTTTTGAGTAAAAAATATTTATTTATGAGTAAATAGACATCAGAGTGTGAATGGATTTGAGGGTACGTTGGAGAGTTTACTATTGTCTATCATTGCCTATCAAAAAAAGAGTGTCCCAACATTGCATGTAAAAAAAACAGTTCATGCCCCAAAAATCGAATTTATACCATTTTTATTATCTATGGTTTAACTTTTGGGGCATACCTTTTTTTGTCAAAAAATAAACTATCGAGGCATACCTTTTTGAGGCATACAATTATAAAGTAGCAAACCAACCAAGATAATTATCATTCTATAAATACAAAAAATATTATGATGGTTTCGCTTTTGGTAAATCAACACAATTTTTTAGAGAAATGGATACGAAGCATTGTTAAAACCTTCAAATCCTCTTTAGGAAAAAAATATCATGAAGAAAAAAAACCTTCTGATGCAAAACTTTGTTAAAATAAACACATTTTATGGAAAATTGTATAATGAGATTATATTATATATTAGTAATGCAAAAATTATTTATGGTTTAGCTTATTGGGCATATACATACCTTTACTTAGTAGCAAATCAACCGATAGGTTTCGGGACGAGCTGTTAAATAGCATATCCACTATTTTAATTTTTTTTACTAAAATTATTTTTATTTATCAAATAGAGAGAATATGACGAAAAACGATACAAATTCAACATCGCTAAATCTGAAAGTGATGAGTTAGTGAACAAATTCCAGACTTTTATATATGATTAACAATAAATGTGTTACGGATTGGGCCGCACCCCAAACTAGATGAGGCCCAATACCAATGGCAAGTCCATGAACGAACGGATGAGATCTAAACCCTGGAATGGACGGCTCTGATCAATTAGGTCAAACTCACCTTTGTCTCTATAAATAAGCATTAATGTCATGACCAAGATATGCATACTCACCAACATCCTTACCTGTAATCAATTCACCCGCTGTTTTGAGCGTCAGAGTGTCTTTGCAGGTACCACCCCACCTCTGATCGGAACGGAGCCCGTTGGTCAGGACCACCTACTACCAACTATCCTGGATCAGGCATAGACTCTGAGATACGGTACAGAACATTGGCAACCACAGTGGGAGGATCTCGTACTCTGGTTCCTCTCCCATCTCCTTGACTAACAATGGCTCTGACATTACAACAAAGGACTATCGCGAGTGTCATTGAGGGATCGGTCCTACAGCAGGTGACCCCGGAAGGAGTGGCGGTCAGTCGGTCACCTTGCCCCTTAGCCCGGCGCACGCCCGAAACTCGGCAACAACTCTGGTCCCCGGAAGCTCAACCCGGAACCGACTTCCACCTCCCCTCAAACTATCCAGGTACCGGTCGATGCTATTTAACAGCTCGTCCAGTTACTAATTCGGCAGGCTGAGGCCGACCAGCAGAGGAGCCAACGCTACACTCAGTTGGAAGCCGAAATCGCTGAAATCCGAGCTCGCAACATCCCGGATCAGAGCTTTCCTCAGCGCGACCCTCCAAGTCGAAGGACTTATGGCCGTAGGTGTCACCAATCTCCGGCTTGGAGGAGACACCACCATCGCTCTCCACCTCGTCGTAAAGGAGGGTGTGGATCAGGGACTCCCCAAGTCGGACCCCCGATGAAACCTACTATCCCGAGGATTCCCCTCGGCCGAGCTCATCTCTGGCCTCCTCTTCTCCGAGGCGACGTTCCACAAGCCGGGAAAGATCCCCGAGGCAGGAACGTCGGCACCCGCGCTCGCGGAGGTCTCCTGACAAGTATGATTACCGATGATCCCCTCGGGAGAGGTCAGCAAAGCGAAAAGGGCCTTTCACGAGTAAGATCGACTATTTTTCGGTGCTGAAGCATCTCGAGAAACCCCCGAAGGTTTGAAAATGCATGAGGGGACTGGCGATCATGATCGCCACATCGACTATTTTGACATGGTGATGCAATATCGTAACGTTCCGGAGGAGATTAAGTGTCCGATTTTCCCTCTCACTCTAGAGAAAGTGGCTTTGGATTGGTTCGGAGCCCTAAAACCAAACACCATCTCTTCTTGGGATCACTTGGCTAAGCTCTTTTCCATTCACTTCGCCCACTCCAAGATGAAGTCAAAGTCCTGAAAGGTGCTACAAGCAATTCGTCAGGGCGAAAATGAGTCTCTCCGGGACTACACAGAGAGGTTCAACCATGTAGCTACATAAGTCTGAAACCTTGACGACTCTTTCCGACTTTACTTCATGGAGGTCGGGCTTTGTGAAGGCAGTTTGTTTCAGACCGATGTCTGGGTCAACCAACCCGAGTCTCTCGGGGAGTTCCTCCAGAGATCTCAAAAGTACACTGATCACGAAGAATGAATCAACGCAGGAAGGTCACATGTCAAGCCCGAAGGATCTAGGCCCCGAAATGAGAAAAAGAATCGGGGCGAGAAGGAAAACCGAAACGACGGGGAGATCAGGCCCCGTAACTGACATCAACAATATTTCGATCTAAACGAGATCAGAGCCAAAATTTTGGCGGAATGTATGAACGCTGAGTTTAAAGAGGTCAGGTTCCCCGATCCGCTCCCGCACAGGTCGGGGCAGCGATCCAACAAATACTGTCGGTATCACCGAAGTAATGGTCATGACATCAATCACTGCAATGCCTTGAAGGACAACATTGAGGACCTGATCAAAAAGGGGAAGTTAAGCCAGTATGTGAAGAAGCCGCCTCGACAAGAAGGTGAGGTCAAAGAAGAAAAAGATGACCCTAAGAGGAGGGGCAAAGCTAAGGAAGAAAAAGAGGAAAACTCGGAGGAAGAGCAGGATGTTCGAAAATCTAAAGGTCGGCCCGTAATGATAGTCATCTCGGGAGGCTACCCCAATGACGCATCTGGGAAAACCATGAAGAGAAAGTGGAAAGAAATCATGAATGTGGCTTCCACCTCGGCGTCTTTGAACTTACCAAACCGTCATCCTTTGGCTTTTGGCGATCTCGACTTGCTAGATGGGAAACCCAATAAGCACGTGCCACTATTGATAACAACGGTGATGGCCAATGCCGAAGTAAGGAGAATCCTAGTTGATCAGGGGAGTTCGGCCAACATCATCTTCGTCGACCTGATCAGAAGACTGCAGATTTTTGAGGAGGACCTGACACCATACAGAGGATCGGACCTATCCAGTTTCAACGGGTCGCTGACCAAGTCACTTGGTTACTTGGAGATGATGGTCACTTATGGAGAAGAACCAATGGTCGGGACCGTTAAAAACCAAGTTCCTTGTCTTACCTTGTCCCTCAATCTACAATTGCATAATTGGAAGGCCGACTCTAGGAAGGCTCGGAGCGGTAACTTCCACATTCCACCTGAAAATGAAGTTCTACTCTCTCTTCAACAAGATCATCACCCTCAACGCCGACTTGAAGTCCGCCGAGAGGTGTTTTTATTTGCACATGAAGGCAGACGAAAAGGCTATGGAGGAGGTGGATCCCCTGAAGAAGTTTGGAAAAACTCAAAGCAGAAAGGAAACGGCATGGCTGCCGATGTCAATGTGACGGATCTGGATGCTAGGTATGACCCAGATAGCTCGGAAGAGGAGGATGACTACGATCTGACCCGAGAACTAAAAAAGAGAATCAGGTGACCTCAACCTGATGGGGAGTTTGTTGAAATCCAGTTGGGTGACGATCCGGTTAAAATTGTCAGGATCGGTTCCAATCTATCTGAGGAAGTAAAGGTTGAGCTCGCACGGTGTTTAAGAGCTCACACCGACCTTTTTGCTTGGTCGTCAGAAGACATGCCTGGGATTCCTCCTGAGGTTGCTTGTCACCGGCTAGCTGTTCACCCCGAAGCCAAGTGGGTCGCCCAGCGCAAAAGGGCTCAAAGTGGAGAGAAAGTTGCTGCTGCTAAGGTCGTGGAGGATTTAATTAATGCAAACTTTGTAACGGAAGTCAAGTATACAACTTGGCTCTCCAACCCTGTACTCGTAGAGAAAAGTAATGGAAAATGGAGCATGTGCATTGATTATACTGATCTTAATAAGGCCTGTCCAAAGGACGCCTTTCCCGTTCCTAGCATTGATCGCCTAGTCGATAATGCTTCAGGTTTTCGTTTATTATCTTTTATGGATGCCTACTCCGGTTACAATCAAATTCCGATGTTCCCCTCTGACCAGGAGAAAACCGCCTTCATGACCTACCGCATTCATTTTTGTTACCGAGTTATGCCTTTCGGATTAAAAAATGTCGGAGCTACGTATCAAAGGATGATGAATAAAGTATTTCAAAAACAGATCGGACGTATCGTAGAAGTTTACTTAGACGATATGATTGCAAAGAGTGAAGAGGAGAGGCTCCACGTGGCCGACCTTGAGGAGATTTTTGCAGAAGTTCGGAAGAACAACATGAGATTAAACCTGGAAAAATGTACTTTCGGAATCCGAACTGGAAAGTTCCTCGAATTCTACCTCACGGAGAAAGGCATTGAGGCCAACCCAGACAAGTGTCGGGTTGTGACCGAGATGCGCACGACGACTACTAAAAAAGAAGTTCAAAAGCTTAACGGCATGATCGCCGCCCTTTCTTGTTTCATTTCAAACGCTGCCTTCAAATCACTTCCATTATTCAAGTTACTTAAGAAGGAAGTGAAATTTGAATGGACCCCGGAGCAGGATTAGGCCCTCAACCAGCTTAAAAAGGTTCTATCCGAGCCTCTGATCCTAATTCAACCCAACCAGGGGGAAACCCTGTACTTGTATTTGGCAATCTCGGATGAGGCTTTAGACACCGTTCTCGTCCGTGAAACCAAGACCGGCCAAAGTCCGGTATATTTTGTAAGCAAAGCCCAACAAGGACCTGTTATACCCCAATTTTGTCCGTCTTCTAGTTTTAGTCGTTTATTTTACTTAAATCGTGTTTTGAAGTCGCGTGATTACGAGAATTATCAGTATGGCGTCTCAGTTACTAATCCTGGTCAATTTCAATGACCCTGTTCAACTAAATCGAAATACCGTTGTTTTAAATTAGGCATGCACGCGAATGATCGATCGTTTCGTGCGTTCTTCAGTTTAATCTTCGTATTTGGATTTAGTCGAACCTAATTGGGACTAACAAAGTCATTTTTCTCGCGATTGGGCTCGTCGTTTCAATTTGGGCTTAAGAATGCAATTCCAAGTTAATTTTGAGCGTTTTTAGTTAACAGGCCCATTTTTCTATTTTTGGGCCTCGTTTCAGCGTATTTGTTTAGTCTGGCCCGTTCTCGTCTTTGTATTTGGCCCGACTCACTTTTCTTGTTATTAATCTTATATAATTTATTTAAGCAAAATAGTATCAAAAAACGGCAAAAAAGTTCTATTTATTGTTTATTTACAATTTGATAGTGTTTAGGAGTCCAAATGTCCAAAAAAATACAAAAATGATAATGCTAAAAATACCAAAAAATACAAATCCGAAAATAATAACCAAAAATACAAAAAAATAGGAAAAAACGAAAATAAATAAAAATGGCAACAGCAGCAGATCCATGGGCTAATTCTTGCTGCCCAAGAGTCCAATATCTGAAATAGGAAAACAAAATCAGGATAGAATCAGAAATTAATTTCCTAAGCCTAAAAATTGCCTATAAAAACAAGCTTGGATCACAGAGAAAGGGGGAGAATTCACGGACACGCAGACAGAAAATTCAAAGTTCACCTCAAAGATTAGTGGTTCGAATCCATACCCTAATCACCTAAAACACTGAGTTGAAAATCTTAAGCAGAGCAAGCAAAGGTTATTCAGAAACAAAAGGAGAAACACGGTAGCCGTAAAAGCAATAAGAAAACAGTGAAAGTTAGAAGCTTGGAAACCAGGTTAGCTTTCATGTGTTATTAGTTCTAAAAATGTAGAAATATATGCTTAATCTGTTATTAGTGCTTAAATCCATATATGCTTAATGTTTTTTTTGTGCCTTAAACATGATGTATCATAACACAGCCTGATATGTTTGAATCAGTGTCAACCTGTATATAAAAAAGGAAAGAACACGTTTTTTTCAAATATGACAAACAAGTACTAATCTTTCTTTTGTAAATAATAACAGTGTAAGTATGGATCTAATAAGAAACAGAGAATCAATAGAAGAGGTTTGAGAATGGAAGATACAAAGAATCAAAATAGTTAGAAAATAGCAGTAAAAAAACGAGAACCTGACTTTTCCAACCAATGCTGATGCCGATCGCCTCCGGCGAACGTAGTCAACCCCTCCGCGACGGCCCTCCCTCCGTTTGCGTTTAAACATCACTCACCACCGCTTGCAATACCCTCGGTTCGTGGTGTCCGGTTACCCCCGCCGCCAAAGTACCGCCGTCGTGACACCGACACGGTCACAGAGCCGTGTCGTTTCTTCTCTCTCTGAGTTTTACGTTTCTGCCTCTCTCTCTCTCCCTCCACGAAATCCCTCTCTCCTCGCCGTCAAACTCAACGGAGCCTCCGTCCGTCGTCACCCACACCATCGCCTGGTCACCACTCCGCTTCCCTCTCAGTCGCACTCTCCTCCTCTCGCTCCCCGATCTGCGCTTCCTTCTCTCTCTCTCTCTCTCTCTCGCCGTGAAAACCGGCGAAATCTTCGCCGAAAATCTCTCTCTCTCTCTCTCGCGGCGCCGCAGCCATGGAAGGAGAAGGGTAGAATTTGAGATGAAAATAGGGTTACGGTTTTTAGGGTTAGGCAACTTATAGTGTCTCTTTCTCTGATTTTATTTTAGTTTTTTTAATAATTCAGATTCATAATTGCACCCCACGGATTAACACACACACCCTCCCTCACTTAAGCCCAGTTTCGCATACTGGGCCCTCCAATGCGAACTGGGCTTCCTCTTTACACCCCAATTTTAATAATACAGCTCCCCTTTTATTCACACCCTTATTTTACCATTTCACCCCCTTTCTCGTTTTTTTAATTTAATTTAATTCTCTTCAAAACAAAATAATTTCTCATAAATTAAAAACTTTGTCAATAGTCTTGTGAAGCCTTTGCTTGCAGGATTATTAACAACGAGGTACTAGTGGTGATCACTTGGAGCCTTTGCTCAATTGATCATCATGAATGCCTAATTTTCCTAAAGATTTTCACTAAATCAAAAAAACTTTGTTAGTAGTCTTGCGAAGCCTTTGCTTGCATGATTATTAACAATGGAGCACTAGTGGTGATCACTTGGAGCCCTTGCTCAATTGATCATCATGAAAGCTTGATTTTCAAAATTAAACAAGATAAAAAACAAAAACCCCTTTTAGGACAAAGAAGAACTACGTAGCTTTGATTCTCCACCCGGAGATACGTAGGAGCGGGTCACATCCCCGTCAAGCATAACAAATAAAAATCATTTTCACAATAAGTTTTCAACAATTATTTTCAAAAGACCTAGAACTACGTCGCCTTTGATTCTCCACCCAGAGATACGTAGGAGCAGGGCCACGCCCCTGTCAAGCGCAAAAATAAATAAAAAAAATAAAAAATACAAACACATCTCTTTCAAAATCAAGAATCTTATTTTCAAAGTAGGGGATTAAGTCGGTCGTACGGCCGGGTTAATCATTGTTTTAGGATAAGTGAACTGTGGTCCTTCAGAGCCCCAGCGCTCCTTCAGCCCCCAGCGGCCCTTCAGACCCCCAGTGGTCCTTCAACACAGATCACACAATCCTAAAACCCCAATATTAAAAAAACACCAAACACACAAACATTTTCTACACACAAGAACTACGTAGCTTTGAATTCTCCATCGCACCGGGAGATACGTAGGAGCGGGCCATGTCCCGTCAAGCACTTCTTTCTAAAAACCCTTTTTTCTTCCTTTCTCGCCAAAAATAAAAATTTTTATTAAGTTCTTTAATTCATTTTTCAATAAGAAATAAAGAGGCAAATTAGGTATTTTTCAAATCAACACTTAACACCACACATTTAATTAAAGGTTCCCTCTCAGTAGAGAGGACACGTGAGGTGCTAATACCTTCCCCGCGCGTAACCGACCCCCGAACCCTATTCTCTAGTTTCGCAAGACCAATCGCTTTCCAAAAAAGGTTTTCCTAATATTTTCCTTAATAAATATTGGTGGCGGCTTCATTGTTAGAGGAAAAGTTGTGAACGAGGAAGGTTCTCCCTCGGGGACTTTTTCGGGCGCAACAGCTGGCGACTTCACTGGGGACATTAAAAAAAAAACATTTTTTAAAAGTGGGTCAAGCCTAATTAATTAAATGTGTGGTTTATATGATTGATTTGAATATCTTGCTTTGCCTCTCTTCTTCTTCCTTTTTCATAAGCATGTTACATCCATGTGCATTCTTATTCTATGTTTGCTTTTGCAATAGATAGTTACTTCTTTGCTTAGTTCCCTCATGCATTTCTGCCCCTTTCTTATCATGTCCCCTTCTTCTCTGCTCCCTTTCCTATGGTAAGCACATGCATACTTCCCCTTTCTTATCATGTCCCCTTCTTCTTTGCTCCCTTTCTTGAGGTAAGTAGTGCATTGTTATTGGCACCCTAGATTAGTTTATATTGGATCAATATTGAACCCTAGGATAAACAACATGCTATTTGTCTGGACTGCTCTGGATTTTCATTTGCAGGTGGGGAAGGGTAGTTATTCCTAGGTGTTGTGCCCTCGACACACACTTCACATCCTATACTTGTGAGCATTGAGTGGGCCTAAAACCCAAGGTCTGAACAAAAACCTAGGAGAGTGGGAACGATTAGTGACTGCCATTCGTAGACCTTTGTCTGTATGGCTCTCATGAAAGTTCCGCCCAAGAGTGCGCTTTGTCATGATGCCTCACACTCGGTAGCTTTCTACGATTGTGGGTGCCATCATGAGAGAGACTTTAGCTCTTGGTTGCCATTGTAAGGAAGTGATTAGAACCTACATGGGAGGATTACCCCTTTCGTCGACTTTAGACCCTAGGATTCCCACCCTTTGTAGGACACGGGGGCACGCCTTTGTTTGTTGCATTAGTTTAGGCATTCCTTTTTCTTAAACTCTATTTCAAAATCGTAGAAAATAATATCCTTATTTTCTTACCCTCTTTTTATGTAAATGACACATCATTTCGCATCCACATCATTTCGCATTCACATCGTTTCGCACCATTGCATTTGCATCTAACAGAAGTTTGAAAAAAAATTCATCTTGCATTCCCTTTCATTACATAAAGATAAAACAAAAAAATAATTATCATCTGCATAGCATAAGCATTTCATTTATAATCATGCAAAAAAAAATCCTCGTCAAGTTCATCCAAGATGAGACATTCATGCATAAGCATTATTTCAAAAAAGACAAAGTAGAACTACGTAAGCTTTGATTCCTCATTACAATGGGGATACGTAGGAGCGGGTCATACCCCGTCAAGCACATTTTTCTAAAACCTTTTTTTCAATAAATCATTTGCATCTCCAAATAATTTTCAAAATCATGTTCCAAAACTAAAAAACAAAAAAAGAAAATCATTATGAGTATCATGCATTTCATTGCACAAAAAAAAATGAAAACAAGAAAGCATCTCATTCATAATCATGAATAAAAATCATCATCATTTAGAGAAAAGCATCATTCTTGCATCTTTCATCATTCAAAAGAAAAATGGGGCATTGGTATTTCGTACCTTGTCTCGCCTCTAAAAAATAAAAAATAAAAAATCAAAATCAAAAATCATTTTGAAAAAAAAAAGAGGGGCATCATTCTTGCATCATTCGCATTGGCATTCCATGTTTTGTCTTGCATTAAAAATAACAAAATTATTTAGAATAAGCCACGCTCTTCGAGTGGTCATTCTCCACGCATTTGCATCATACTTGCATATCATCATTTGTTCATTCATTCATTGCATAAAATAAGAGTTGTGATGAGAAGCGAGACGTTCTTGCGAAACAATCATCCTTTTTGAAAAAGTTTATCCTTACTTGGTTGCAAACTCAAGGTGTTCCAATGCACTCAGTTTTTCAAATCAATAGCTCATTTGCATTTCTTTCAAAAGCACTGCATCAAAAGACTGAAATAGTGTGTCAAAGAAAAAAACAAATTTTTAACTGATGTTAACTCTCTGTGAAGCATTCTTCTAATGAGCGTGCATGCTATGAGTACATTCTCTTGTTTGAGTCCGTTGGTTTTCCTCCCTTACCACAGTTTCCCGTCCAAGTCTAGTCCCACCCCGTCCACCCATAAAGCATATTCTCTCCCATCAGTGCATACTTGACTTTTTGGTTCATTCTCACTAAGACTTTAAGTCCTCCATGCTGGGGCAACTCTGTGATCACTAATTTTCCTTATCAATATCATATTCCTTCAGTGCAAGTCTCTCAAAAAAAATAATAATAATAATAATAATATAATAAACAAGAAAACAAGCTCGCTAGGTTGAAAACCCGCAAAGGGCGGCCTAGGCAAAAAGGAGCGCCCGGTGGACTGAAAACTCGCAAAGAGCGGTCCAGGCAAAAATTAGGGCACAAAAAAGGAAAAAAGAGCAAACACATGAAGATAGATAAATTATTGTTCTAAAGTTAAGTCTTATAGAAATAAGCAATCGGGATTTGAAATGAAGTTTGGCCATCTCCTCAAAAACCCCAAAATCCCAGAAAGTCCCTTTCCTACCCACCTTGAGCCAAGAAAAACCAAAATCCAAAAATCACCCTAGACAAGGATCACCCCAAATAAAAAAAAACAGTGCATCACTTTTTATCAGCTCACCCGAGTCAAAAAAAAAATCAAAAAAAAAAAGGGGGATTCAAAAATGAAAATCCCAAAACAAAAGAAAATACAAAAGAAATAAAGTGGTGAGCTGGTACATGTTACCACAAATACAAGAGATCATTGTCTAAATAAACCTTCAAACACTCCACCATTCCAACACCTGATTCCATAAACCTTCAAACACTTCCTTTGGCCTCAACATCAAACCCCTTAGTCATTCTACCATGAGACACGAATTTGCTTTAACAGAGCCCAAACAAGCCAATAACCATCTTCCTCATAGACCATTAACCGTCAATCAACGCCGAACAAAACTCATCCTCCCTTTAGCCTCAAACACTTCATTAAGCCTAACCCTCTTTCCTCCACAAAACACCACAATCCCGAAAGGTCCATTCCGATCAATGACCGGTTGCTTTTGTTCACTCGAAATTCTAATCTTAGGACGAACAAGCTTATCTATGTACAATGTGTTTGCTCAAAAGAAAAAACGATCAGAAAAAAGAAAGCTGATCAAGAAAGAATAAACCCTCAGAAAAAAGAGAACTGAGGAAACAAAAACGAACAGTCAGAAAAAAGAAAGCTGACAAAATAAAAAAGAGGGACTTGCACTCCAAAACACATTCAAGATGCATTAAAACAAGGTTTAGTGATCACCAGGTAAGGATTCTTTCGCACCAAAAGTCAAGACATCAGTAGAGAACCAAAGATTTGCACTGAGAATACCACTCAGACCCAAAAGTTGGGGCATTCTCTTCACCACCCACACACCCTAGTCTTGGGAAAGACTGTTCAATGCCCATCCCATGTCACTCCAGTTGTCAATGTCATTCCAAAGTGGGGCAAGTGCATTCCCATTCCTTCACCTCATTCATTCCCATAAAAACCTCACCGGGGCAATCTCTCAACTCACTGTCCTAAACAAGACCTTGTCATTCTGATTGGGGCAGCTTTGTCCTTGTTATGACTGGGGCAACATCAAATTCTGTGGGTTGAAGCAAAACCCCTTTCATTCCAGCTTTCATCCCAAGAGCCGAAGCGTTCCCAATTCATCATCTTCTGCACCCCTAGTTGTTGTCACCACTAGACAGGGGCAAGCTATTCACTCATCAAAGACCTGAATTGGGGCAATATTGTATCTCTTGATCCCTCACAAGCTTCGGCAATAGCCATGTCGGTCATTCCTTCACTTGCCATAAAAGTCCATTCCAAGTTAACTGACTCATTCATTCGCATTTGCACTCTTATGCATGCTTACTAGACAATGCTTCAAAAAGAGAAAACACAAGTTGTTTACGTGATATCTAAAATTCAGTCATCATGGAAAGAAGGAGAAAACAAATGAGGTTGTTTGTAAATAAAAACCTTGAGAACACCGGAGTTTGAAGCAAATTCAATTTTTTCAACAGAATGGGCAATAGTCATCTCAGTTCCTTGCATTCAAAGTCTCGCATCTCATCATCACAAAAAATGTTTACCTCACGCATCTAGGCATCTCAATCTATTCATTATAGCATTTGCATCAAAGCATTACATTTGCATCTTCACATTTTGTGCATTCATCACATAGTAAAAAGAGAAAGCGTTCCACATCAGTTGCACCATATTAATACTTGCATTTCATAGAAGAAAATAGTAAAGAAGAAAAAGCAGAAATCTTTTCATTGCATTGGCGTCATATTAATGTTCGCACTTCATAAAAAAGGGAAAAGAACAAAATCATTGCATGTCATTCATCATTAGAGCATTACATTTTGCATCCGATATTTCACAGAAAAAGCAAAGAAAGCAAAAAGAAAACAAAGAAAAGAAACCACAGAAGCAACACAAAAGCATTCCATGTCATTCATCATTTCACAAAGCATTCCTTTGTCATTCAATCATCAAACATTAAAGCAGTGCATATGCATCATATTAACGTTAGCATTTCCATAAAAAAAAAAGAACAAGCATCATTGCATCAAACATCAGAGCATTGCATCATATTAATGTCTGCATTTCATAGAAGAAGCAAAAAGAAACAAACAGAAGTTAGAACAGGAGCATTCCATTCATCAAAGCATCAATCACCGCATACATTTGCATTCAAACATCAAAGCAATACTGTTGCATCACATCAATACTGGCATGTCATAGAAGAAAAGAAAGCTAGAACATCCCATGTCATTCATCATTTCATATCATTCATCATTTTACAACAATATCCCCATTTCAAAAAAAAAAAAAGAAAGAGTTTTCCATTGCATGTCATCTACCATTTCATTACATAGCATCAAACACCAAAATGTTGCATTCGCATACCTGCACTTCATAAAAAGAGCAAAAGAAAAGAAGAGGAGAAAAGCAAAAGAACAAATAAAGTCAGGCATAGCATTCATCAAGCATATAAGAACAGTAGAAAATCATGCATTAATAAGCAAAAGAAAAAGAAAATCATGCATTGCGTACAGACAAGAGAAGAAAAGGAAAATCATTGCATTCATCAAGCATATAGGAACAGTAGAAGACCATGCATTCATCCGACATAAACAAAGGAAATAAGAAACTCATCATTCATCATAAGAAAAAAGAAAACAGCAATCATGGCATTTGCATTGCATGCATTTGTTCATTTTCAGCTACAGGTACAAAGAGAGGGTGAGCACTTCGGTGTTAGCCCTCGCCCCCAGATTCCAGAAAATGTTCCCCCAAGTTGGGAGTTCAGAAAAAAAAAAAGAAAAGAGAGAAATAGAAAAGAAAGAGAGAAAAGAAAAGAGAGCGCTCAAGCGCGCATTGCGGATCGGAGCACAGAGATCATCGCTCCCTTCTGCCCAGGTCTCACGTCGCGTACGAGCAACGCGATGGACCGCAGCCCCATGTGAGGTTCAACGGAATAGTTGTATCAGCCTAAGATACAGTGGACGCCGTGCATTGATCAGTATATCAGTTCCGGAGCTGATAACGATCCCCCTGGTCGCTCGAAAAGGCCAACAGGAAGCGTGCTCCTCAAAGCCACGTGCAAACTCGGATTCACCAAGAGTCCGTTTAAGGATTACAGGTTTTAGGCAGCCTGGGCAATTTACCGCTTTCTGCACGCCAAGTGCCCATTTACCGCTTTCTGCACGCCAAGTGCCCATTTACCGCTTTTCTGCACGCCAAGTGCCCGTTTACCCGCTTTTTGCACGCCAAGTGCCCGTTTTACCTTTTTTGCCTCAGGTTTCTCTAGGTAGACAAAATTGGTATAATTTCTGAATTCTTTATTTCTATTTTGCCTCGGAATATGTTTCGGCCAATTCATATTCCTTGTCAAAATCCAAATAAAGAGGGGCAGCTGTTATACCCCAATTTTGTCCGTCTTCTAGTTTTAGTCGTTTATTTTACTTAAATCGTGTTTTGAAGTCGCGTGATTACGAGAATTATCAGTATGGCGTCTCAGTTACTAATCCTGGTCAATTTCAATGACCATGTTCAACTAAATCGAAATACCGTTGTTTTAAATTAGGCATGCACGCGAATGATCGATCGTTTCGTGCGTTCTTCAGTTTAATCTTCGTATTTGGATTTAGTCGAACCTAATTGGGACTAACAAAGTCATTTTTCTCGCGATTGGGCTCGTCGTTTCAATTTAGGGCTTAAGAATGCAATTCCAAGTTAATTTTGAGCGTTTTTAGTTAACAGGCCCATTTTTCTATTTTTGGGCCTCGTTTCAGCGTATTTGTTTAGTCTGGCCCGTTCTCGTCTTTGTATTTGGCCCGACTCACTTTTCTTGTTATTAATCTTATATAATTTATTTAAGCAAAATAGTATCAAAAAACGGCAAAAAAGTTCTATTTATTGTTTATTTACAATTTGATAGTGTTTAGGAGTCCAAATGTCCAAAAAAATACAAAAATGATAATGCTAAAAATACCAAAAAATACAAATCCGAAAATAATAACCAAAAATACAAAAAAATAGGAAAAAACGAAAATAAATAAAAATGGCAACAGCAGCAGATCCATGGGCTAATTCTTGCTGCCCAAGAGTCCAATATCTGAAATAGGAAAACAAAATCAGGATAGAATCAGAAATTAATTTCCTAAGCCTAAAAATTGCCTATAAAAACAAGCTTGGATCACAGAGAAAGGGGGAGAATTCACGAACACGCAGACAGAAAATTCAAAGTTCACCTCAAAGATTAGTGGTTCGAATCCATACCCTAATCACCTAAAACACTGAGTTGAAAATCTTAAGCAGAGCAAGCAAAGGTTATTCAGAAACAAAAGGAGAAACACGGTAGCCGTAAAAGCAATAAGAAAACAGTGAAAGTTAGAAGCTTGGAAACCAGGTTAGCTTTCATGTGTTATTAGTTCTAAAAATGTAGAAATATATGCTTAATCTGTTATTAGTGCTTAAATCCATATATGCTTAATGTTTTTTTTGTGCCTTAAACATGATGTATCATAACACAGCCTGATATGTTTGAATCAGTGTCAACCTGTATATAAAAAAGGAAAGAACACGTTTTTTCAAATATGACAAACAAGTACTAATCTTTCTTTTGTAAATAATAACAGTGTAAGTATGGATCTAATAAGAAACAGAGAATCAATAGAAGAGGTTTGAGAATGGAAGATACAAAGAATCAAAATAGTTAGAAAATAGCAGTAAAAAAACGAGAACCTGATTTTTCCAACCAATGCTGATGCCGATCGCCTCCGGCGAACGTAGTCAACCCCTCCGCGACGGCCTCCCTCCGTTTGCGTTTAAACATCACTCACCGCCGCTTGCAATACCCTCGGTTCGTGGTGTCCGGTTACCCCGCCGCCAAAGTACCGCCGTCGTGACACCGACACGGTCACAGAGCCGTGTCGTTTCTTCTCTCTCTGAGTTTTACGTTTCTGCCTCTCTCTCTCTCCCTCCACGAAATCCCTCTCTCCTCGCCGTCAAACTCAACGGAGCCTCCGTCCGTCGTCACCCACACCATCGCCTGTCACCACTCCGCTTCCCTCTCAGTCGCACTCTCCTCCTCTCGCTCCCCGATCTGCGCTTCCTTTTCTCTCTCTCTCTCTCTCGCCGTGAAAACCGGCGAAATCTTCGCCGAAAATCTCTCTCTCTCTCTCGCGGCGCCGCAGCCATGGAAGGAGAAGGGTAGAATTTGAGATGAAAATAGGGTTACGGTTTTTAGGGTTAGGCAACTTATAGTGTCTCTTTCTCTGATTTTATTTTAGTTTTTTTAATAATTCAGATTCATAATTGCACCCCACGGATTAACACACACACCCTCCCTCACTTAAGCCCAGTTTCGCATACTGGGCCCTCCAATGCGAACTGGGCTTCCTCTTTACACCCCAATTTTAATAATACAGCTCCCCTTTTATTCACACCCTTATTTTACCATTTCACCCCCTTTCTCGTTTTTTTAATTTAATTTAATTCTCTTCAAAACAAAATAATTTCTCATAAATTAAAAACTTTGTCAATAGTCTTGTGAAGCCTTTGCTTGCAGGATTATTAACAACGAGGTACTAGTGGTGATCACTTGGAGCCTTTGCTCAATTGATCATCATGAATGCCTAATTTTCCTAAAGATTTTCACTAAATCAAAAAACTTTGTTAGTAGTCTTGCGAAGCCTTTGCTTGCATGATTATTAACAATGGAGCACTAGTGGTGATCACTTGGAGCCCTTGCTCAATTGATCATCATGAAAGCTTGATTTTCAAAATTAAACAAGATAAAAAACAAAAACCCCTTTTAGGACAAAGAAGAACTACGTAGCTTTGATTCTCCACCCGGAGATACGTAGGAGCGGGTCACATCCCGTCAAGCATAACAAATAAAAATCATTTTCACAATAAGTTTTCAACAATTATTTTCAAAAGACCTAGAACTACGTCGCCTTTGATTCTCCACCCAGAGATACGTAGGAGCAGGGCCACGCCCCTGTCAAGCGCAAAAATAAATAAAAAAAATAAAAAATACAAACACATCTCTTTCAAAATCAAGAATCTTATTTTCAAAGTAGGGGATTAAGTCGGTCGTACGGCCGGGTTAATCATTGTTTTAGGATAAGTGAACTGTGGTCCTTCAGAGCCCCAGCGCTCCTTCAGCCCCCAGCGGCCCTTCAGACCCCCAGTGGTCCTTCAACACAGATCACACAATCCTAAAACCCCAATATTAAAAAACACCAAACACACAAACATTTTCTACACACAAGAACTACGTAGCTTTGAATTCTCCATCGCACCGGGAGATACGTAGGAGCGGGCCATGTCCCGTC
Organism: Astragalus membranaceus; assembly: GCA_039519185.1. Classification (NCBI taxonomy): domain Eukaryota; kingdom Viridiplantae; phylum Streptophyta; class Magnoliopsida; order Fabales; family Fabaceae; genus Astragalus; species Astragalus membranaceus. The sequence continues at coordinate 2,421,789 of CM076847.1, forward strand.
AAGCACTTCTTTCTAAAAACCCTTTTTTCTTCCTTTCTCGCCAAAAATAAAAATTTTTATTAAGTTCTTTAATTCATTTTTCAATAAGAAATAAAGAGGCAAATTAGGTATTTTTCAAATCAACACTTAACACCACACATTTAATTAAAGGTTCCCTCTCAGTAGAGAGGACGCGTGAGGTGCTAATACCTTCCCCGCGCGTAACCGACCCCCGAACCCTATTCTCTAGTTTCGCAAGACCAATCGCTTTCCAAAAAAGGTTTTCCTAATATTTTCCTTAATAAATATTGGTGGCGGCTTCATTGTTAGAGGAAAAGTTGTGAACGAGGAAGGTTCTCCCTCGGGGACTTTTTCGGGCGCAACAGGACCGGAAAGCCGGTATCAGAAAATTGAGAAAATAGCCTTTGCTTTGATTATTGCAGCACGTCGCCTCCGACCTTACTTTGTTGCTCATCAGGTCGTGGTACAGACTGTAACACCCTAGTATCTCTAACTTATAGAAATACTAAGATATACAGTTTAGCGTACATTAGAGTATAATTTCCTGTTTCAAATATTGAACAATACTAAAAACTCTTGAATAAACAATATCAAAGAGTCATTGATCAGTGCATTTTAATGCACTCTTTATAGCTTTCCACTTGGTATTTTTGATTGTGTTATGTGTCTAATATTTAAGTCTTAGTGCGTTTGTATATTTTGGGTCTTATTTGAGCAATATATTAATTCTTGTTTTTATTGCATATTGACCTTTATCTACTCTGCAGGTCATACCTTTGGCTGTGGTTATCCGATTTAGGGATGGCAATTTCTACTCGTAAGTGGGGATCCCCGCGGGGATTGCCCCGTTCGGGGACCCGTGGGCGGGGAACGGGGACGGGGGAGAAAATCTTCCCGTAGTCAAGGTGGGGATGGGGACGGGGATCATACCCCCCGCCCCGCGGGGACTCCGCCCTGAAATATATTACATAAATATTTTTATTATAGATGTATATTATACTATAAGTATTAATTTTTTAGTCTTTTTATATGTGTTTCTAATTTAAAATATTTAATTGTTCTAACTTTTATAATTTTTAAATATTAAAATATAAAAGTAAGACTAACTTTTATATTTTTTGTATTAAAATGTTAATGTTTTTGTTTTTTAGTCTTACTTTTATATATTTATTCAATTGTATTATATTTTAATTTATATTTTTTCAAACTTTTCATAAATTTTCAGAGTCCCCGCGGGGACCGTGGGGATGGAGGAGGAAAACTCCCCGAAGCGGGGATCGGGGATGGGGACGGGGGGGAAACTTGGGAGGCGGGGACGGGGAGTGGGGGAGTACTCCCCGCCCCGCCCCATTGCCATCCCTAATCCGATTGAGGCATGCAAGCATGCGTTGGAAAACTAAGGAACAGAGATACAATTCTTCTGTTGAGCTCGAAACCCAATTCTAAAGTCTTGAAGGTGAAAACTTCGAATTACCGAAGCAGTACTGTGTAAAACGGGTTTTGGACCGAATATTAGTTTGTTAACGACCTTTTATCCAATAACCCATTTAGGGATTAGGTATTTCGTTTTAGTCTTATAGATTTGGCTGGTCAGCAGCCATTTTACCTCTCTTACGCATTCCTACTTTTCAATTTTACGTTTTTGAGCTCTAACCTCTAGGGATCTAAAACCTGAAGTCAATTCATTGGTGAACGGGTGTCGCTATAAGGATTTTGAGGTTTAGTTCTTTATTATTTATGATATTTCGTCTTAGTTTCTAATTTGTCTCTATCAATTTCGTTTTTGCTCTTAATGGTTGCAATTTCAGTTCTTCTTATTTCGCTTGAATCATTTGAATTCCGTTTTTGCATAACGCGATTCGTATGTGTACGCGCTTGCTTGTATACAATCTCATTTCGTAACTTTTGATTATTTTGAGTTATTTGGATGCTTAATTTATTTAATTCGAATTGAAATTGATAGAGGATTGACATAAATTCTGTTATGATATTGGTTATGCTTTGAACGACGCTTGTCCGCTTTCGTGACTGATTGAACCCACTGTTTCGGCGCTTGCCCGAAACTGTGTGAATTCGTATAAACTAATTAACGCTTGTTCTAGTTAGTTTATATCAATCTGGAATATGAAATCCTTAGAGACGATATTTTTTAGAACCTCTGATAAATCCGAGAAGCGCACCCCGAAACCGGTGAATTCATTGTCTCTCTAAATTGTTTTTCCCCTTAAACATAACTTGTTTTCTACAAAAATACCCCCCTTTTATTGTTAATTCTGTGCTTGTTGTTGGTAATCTTAATATTAGAGGTCATTGTGAGACGACCAAGGTTAACTCACCTTGATACTACATTTTAATACTTTCAAATTATTTTGACCTGCGTACGACTGCTGATCAAATTGGCGCCGTTGCCGGGGACCTCTAATTAAGGATTGCCAACTTCAGGACCTCACTAACCACTAACATTTGTTTTTGATTTTTTTTGCTTTGCAGGTTCTGTTTGTTTACTGTTCAGTTTAGTCTCTGTTAATGTGGAAAAAATGGTTTTTAGGAGATCTTCTCCGATTGCTCTGAAATTTTGCCAGAAAATCAGAAATAAATCAAGGAACAGGACTCCCAAAAATGGGAGGCGGAGCACAAAATTCTCAAATTCACTCTTTTTCGATTTTTAATTAATTGTTTTAATTTTTCATATCTCCGAAAAAATCCAAAAAAAAAATTGCATATCTTTAGTTTGATTTAATTAGATTTTTCATAGTAATTTAAAATTTTTTAGATTAGATTTCTTTCATTTTCTAGTTTCTGCATCCATTTTAGCTTTAGGACATAGTTGGTATTTCTATAATTGTGGCATTTTCTCACTTCTTGCTGCATATGAGGCATGACCAGGTCTAATATTATTAACTTACATCCCTTTGACCCTGAAATTGAGAAAACATTGCATTGTAGACTTAGGGATTATACAGAGGATAGTGAAAACTCATTTCTAGTCACACAATCATCCACTAAACATATATACTTCACATACTTTAGCAATTAAATATTGCTTCCATAAATTCAAACATGCTCAATGACTTAATTTGATTATCAAACAATTGAGCGACACTATTTAATTTTGAAATTAACCGAATTGGGGATGTTACACGGACCAATCATCCTATTCATCAAATCCTACACCGACCTTGTAACGCCCAAATATTTAATTAAATTATTTAATTAAATATTTAGGTATTCATTTACTCATTTATTTATTTCAATTGGTGCAATTATATTAGCATTTGATTAAGAGGTGTATAATTGGATATTAGGAGATGGTGTTAGTGATCGGGCTTAAGCTGGAGGAAAGCCAGTGATCCATATCCATGAGTTAGGCGCTTAGTCATATGAGGGTTAGGGTTTGGCTTGTCATTAGCGCAAACCCTAAGAGAAAAGAAAGAGGAGTCGCGAATAGAAGAGAGGAGAGGAGAAGAGGATTCGGCGCACATCCAAGAGAGAAGAAGAGGAGGATTTCGCGAGTTCAAGGAGAAGAAAGAAGCTGTGTTGCTGAGGTTATTGTTGGTGACTTGATCAAGAGGATTAGTGTTCTCCTACTATAAGGTAAGGGTGGGGTTCTTCCTTATAATAGGGTTTTATGATGGGGTTATGTGGGAATAGGTCCTATGATGCCTCTTGCTTGATTTTGATGTTTGATTTGATGATAGTGGAATTAATCATGACTATGCTGATTGAAATATTGGCTTGTTGGGGACTGTTGTAACTCTAAAAAGAAAATTGGTGTTCATTGTTGTTATCACGAATTGCATGCTAAGTGTTCGAATAATTATTGTTTGGTGCTGTGATTGACAATTCATGATAATTGACATTGGTGGGTAAGAATTGATGAACTAAATTGGTGACTAAATCGAATTGGTGATTTAACTTGGTGAAATTCTGGAATTGTTGGTCCCTAGGGGGCCATGGGCGCCATTGTCCTAGTTGCTGTCTCTGTCCTGTGCCTGGGCACCATGGGCGCCAGGATTGTTGTTGTTGCTGGAATTCCTGAGACTGGGAGCCATGGGCGCCAGCGTTGTTGCTGTTGGCTGTGGCATGTTCCTGGTCCTGGGCGCCTTGGTCTCAATTTTGGTTGCTGAAAAATAAAATTGTATTGCTGTCCCTAGGTGTTTTTTTTGGGCGTATGTTGCTGTCTCCCCCTGGGCGCCATGGGCGCCGTGTCTGGTGATTCTGTCTTGGCGCAGGGGCGCCATGGGCTCTGTGTTGCTCCTGGGCGCCAATTCCTATGATGTTGCGTTTTGTGCTGCTGTGTTGCCAGGCGCCCTGTTGCTGGGCGCCAAGGTTGTTGTGTTGTCTGTGTTGCCAGGCGCCCTGTTGCTGGGCGCCAAGTCTGGTGTTGCTTCTGCTGTCTCAGGCGCCCTGTTGCTGGGCGCCAAGCCTGATGTTGTGGTTGTTGTCTCAGGCGCCCTGTTGCTGGGCGCCAAGTGTGATGTTGCTGTTGTGGTCTCAGGCGCCCTGCTGCTGGGCGCCAAGTCTGTTCCTGCTGATGTGGTGCTAGGCGCCCTGCTCCTGGGCGACATTTCTCGTGTTGCTGCTAGGCGCCCTGTTGCTGGGCGCCAAGTCCAATTCTGTTGCCATGGTGTTAGGCGCCCTGTTGCTGGGCGCCAGTTCTGCTGTTGCCTTTGTTGTCCTAGGCGCCCTGTTGCTGGGCGCCAGATCCTATGTTGCTGGTGTTGCCTGTGGCGCCCTGTTGCTGGGCGCCAGTTTCTGCTGTGCTGCTGCCTGTCTTGGCGCCCTGTTGCTGGGCGCCAGTTTCTGTGCTGTTGTTGGCGCCCTGTTGCTGGGCGCCAGTTTCTGTGGTGGCTGTTTCTGCTGTTGGCGCCCTGCTGCTGGGCGCCAGTTCTTGTCATGTTGCTGTGGTGTAAATTGGTGTCTCGGGTGTCGGTGTATGATTATTGTTATAGGTGTTGGTGTCATTGTTGATTATTGGTGATGATATAACAGGCGATGACATAAAAAGGTGATGTGCCTATTTTTTATGGGCTAAGGTGACAGGTGATGGGTCTATGACCACTTGGTGATATTGGTGATGTTATATTAATTAAATGTCTGTTGTGTGTTGATTGTCTGGTGCATTGTCCATGGTGTCGCATATGTTGCATATGCATTATTTTGGTGATGTTGGCTTCGGACGTTGGAGCTATAGGTGATGATGGTGATGCTCATATAGGTGATGTGCCCATAATGGCTACTTTATTGGTGATGATTGGTACCACATGCATATGCCCGTTGGTGTGGGTTGCATCTCATATAATTATTCATGATGTTAATGATAATTATTGGTGATTTATTAATTGATGTTGTTGTGATGCGGTTGATATAGTGTTGTACTCTAGCATATTGCCTATCATATATGCTATTATAATGTTAGATATCTCACCCCTTCTGTTTGAATGTTACCCCTATGTTGGTAACCTGCAGGTGATAGTGAGTGAAGGCAAGTCTACCTTCGCTAGTAGAGTCAGGTGTCGTCGCTCTGATACGTAGCACTCGGGGGGAACGAACACTAGACTTTATTGATGTTTCTGTTATTTTAATTTTGGAGTTTTTATGGTGATGTATAACTATTTAATTGAACTATGATTTTATTTCGCTGCTGGTTGATATTATAACGTGCTAGGTGATGCACTGTTTTTGAATGGTGAAAATTATTTATCTTCGTGTGATGTTTAACGGTGTAAGTGTAGCATCCCTTGTGGGTGTATTGAAAACTCTGATTTTTGCCGAAAATTTTCCGGGTAGAAAAGGGGTGTTACATTAGTGGTATCAGAGCAGTTTCGGTCTGTCTGGCCAAGTGGTCGAGTCATTGTGTCATTGACACCAAGTATTGTCAATTAGTTCTAACTGTTGTCTATGATTGTAGTGATTAGTTGAGATGGCTGGAAGGAACGATGCTGCTATTGCTGCTGCGTTGGCTGCTATGGCCCAGGCTGTGGAGGGTCAACATAATGCTGGTGAGAATGCTAGATCTCGGAGTTTGGCAACCTTTCAGAGAGAGAATCCGCCTACCTTCAAGGGCAAGTACGATCCCGATGGGGCTTTAGCTTGGATGAAAGAGATGGAGAGGATTTTTCATGTGATGGACTGCACTCCAGCGCAGAAGGTCCGTTATGGTACGCATATACTGGCAGAAGAGGCCGATGACTGGTGGTTAGAGGCTAGGCAGAGGTTGGAGACTGCAAATGAAGAGATCACTTGGGCTGTGTTCCGCAGAGAGTGTATGAGAAAGTACTATCCAGAGGATGTCCGAGGTAAGAAGGAGATTGAGTTCCTAGAGCTGAAACAGGGGAATATGTCTGTGACCGAGTATGCTGCTAAGTTTGTGGAATTAGCAAAGTTTTACCCGCACTATAGTGAGGCTACTACTGAATTTTCCAAGTGCATTAAGTTTGAGAATGGGCTGCGTCCTGAGATTAAGAAGGCGATTGGTTATCAGAAGATCCGTGTTTTTGCTGATTTGATTGACAGCTGCAGAATTTATGAGGAAGACAACAATGCTCACTACAAGATGATGAATGAGAAGAGGAGCAAATTCCAAAGTCGTAGTAAGCCGTATGATGTTCCTGCTGGTAAGGGTAAACAGAAAGCTGCTACTGGCAAGAGGACTAGTGGGGGAGATGCTCCTGCTAGCATTGTATGTTACAAATGTGGCAAAGCTGGCCATAAGAGTAACGTGTGCAAAGCTGAAGTGAAGAAGTGTTACCGTTGTGGTAAGGAGGGTCATGTGGTGGCTGAGTGTGAGCGTAAGGAGGTGGTCTGCTACAACTGTGGTGAAGGAGGACACATTAGTACTCAGTGTCCGAAGCCGAAGAAGGAAAGGTCCAGTGGAAAAGTGTTCGCTTTAGCAGGTGAAGAGCCTACTGAAGATGATGGACTCATTAGAGGTACGTGCTTCATTAATGGTACTCCTTTAAAATCTATTGTTGATACTGGTGCTACGCATTGCTTTATTGCTGCTGATTGTTGTAAGAAGTTGAATCTTGCATTGTCTGCTATGAATGGAGAGATGGTTGTCGACACTCCAGCTAAGGGGTCGGTAACTACCTCTCTAGTAGTGTGTTCTCAGTGTCCCTTGTCGATCTTCGACAGAGACTTTGTTGTGGATTTTGTTTGCTTGCCGTTGAGCGGATTGGATGTAATCTTGGGAATGAACTGGTTAGAGCATAACCATGTTCATATTAATTGTCGTAGCAAGTCGGTGAGTTTTGAAGAGGAGGAGTCTGGTCTGTTATCCGCTAGTCAGTTGCGGAAGTTGATGAAGGAAGGAGTTCAGTTGTTCTCATTGATGGCATCGTTGTCTGTTGAGAATCAAGCTATCATTGAAGAGTTGCAGGTGGTGCGTGAGTTTCCTGATGTTTTCCCTGATGAGATTCCAAGTGTACCGCCAGAGAGGGAAGTTGAGTTCTCTATTGATCTTGTACCTGGTACCAAACCTGTTTCTATGGCACCGTACAGGATGTCCGCGTCCGAATTGTCTGAGTTGAAGAAGCAACTGGAGGATCTGCTCGAGAAGAAGTTTGTGAGGCCAAGTGTATCGCCGTGGGGAGCTCCTGTGTTGTTAGTTAAAAAAAGGTTGGTAGTATGAGACTCTGGATTATCGGCAATTGAATAAAGTAACAATTAAGAACAAGTATCCACTTCCGAGGATAGACGATTTGATGGATCAATTGGTGGGAGCTCAAGTGTTCAGTAAGATTGATTTGAGGTCGGGTTATCATCAGATCAAGGTGAAGGACGAAGATATCCAGAAGACGGCTTTCAGAACCCGTTATGGTCATTATGAGTATTCGGTGATGCCGTTCGGTATTACCAACACACCAGGAGTATTTATGGAATATATGAATCGTATATTTCATGCTTACTTGGATCGGTTTGTGGTGGTGTTCATTGACGACATTCTGGTTTACTCTAAATCGGAGGAAGAACATGCAGAGCATCTGAGGTTAGTATTGGAAGTATTGAAGGAAAAGAAGCTGTATGCGAAGTTGTCAAAGTGTGAATTCTGGTTGAAGGAAGTGAGTTTTCTCGGTCATGTCATTTCTGGTAATGGTATTGCGGTGGATCCGTTGAAAGTAGAAGCAGTGTTGAATTGGGAGGCTCCGAAGTCGGCAACTGAAATTAGAAGCTTTTTGGGATTGGCCGGCTATTATAGAAGATTCATTGAAGGTTTTTCTAAGTTAGCACTCCTGTTAACTCAGTTAACCTGCAAAGGAAAGGCTTTTGTTTGGGACGCCCGATGTGAAGAAAGTTTCGTGGAATTGAAGAAGAGATTGACAACGTCTCCTGTCTTGACGTTGCCCAATCCGGAAGGGCCGTTTGTGGTGTATTGTGATGCGTCAAAAATGGGTTTAGGTGGTGTACTTATGCAAGATGGGAAGGTTATCGCGTATGCGTCGAGGCAACTAAGGGTTCATGAGAAGAATTATCCCACTCATGATTTGGAATTGGCTGCAGTGGTCTTCGTGCTGAAGGTTTGGAGGAACTATCTCTATGGTTCTAGATTTGAGGTGTTTAGTGATCATAAGAGCTTGAAGTATTTGTTTGACCAGAAGGAGTTGAATATGAGGCAGCGACGATGGTTGGAGTTGTTGAAGGACTATGATTTCGGTTTGATCTATCACCCAGGCAAAGCTAATGTCGTGGCTGATGCTTTGAGCCGGAAGACTTTGCATATGTTGGCGATGATGGTTAAGGAGTTAGAGTTGATTGAGGAATTCAGAGATATGAGTCTGGTTTGTGAGGTGACGCCTCAGAGTGTTAAGCTAGGGATGTTGAAGATCGGTAATGAGTTTCTGAACAGCATCAGAGAAGCCCAGAAGTCAGATGTTAAGCTGGTAGACTTGATGGTTGAGGGTGATCGATTTGAGAATGATGATTTCAAGCTGGATGCGCAGGGTGTATTGAGGTTCTGTAATCGAATTTGTGTTCCTGATGACACAGAGATGAAGAAAGCAATTCTTGAAGAGAGTCACAGAAGTAAGTTAAGTATTCATCCGGGAGCTACGAAGATGTATCAAGATCTGAAGAAGTTGTTTTGGTGGCCTGGTATGAAGCGAGATGTGGCGCAGTTTGTTTATGCATGTTTGACTTGCCAGAAGTCAAAGGTTGAGCATCAGAAGCCTGCTGGATTGATGCAACCGTTGGAAATTCCAGAGTGGAAATGGGATAGCATCTCGATGGATTTTGTGACGGGATTGCCTAATAATGCGAAAGGGTATGATGCAATTTGGGTGATTGTTGACAGGTTAACGAAATCGTCTCATTTTGTTCCTATCAGCATCACGTATCCGGTGTCGAAGTTGGCCGAGATCTATATCCGGGAGATTGTGAAGCTTCATGGAGTTCCTAAGAGTATTGTTTCGGATAGAGATCCGAGGTTCACTTCAGATTTCTGGAAGAGTTTGCAAGAGAAGTTGGGGTCTAAGTTGAGGTTGAGTTCGGCATATCATCCTCAGACAGATGGTCAGTCAGAGATGACAATTCAGTCATTAGAAGATTTGTTGAGGGCTTGTGTCTTGGAACAAGGAGGTTCGTGGGATTCCTACCTTCCACTGATAGAGTTCACGTATAACAACAGTTACCATTCTAGTATTGGGATGGCACCTTTTGAAGCATTATATGGTCGAAAGTGTAGGACCCCGCTGTGTTGGTATGATTCTGGAGAGAGTGTGGTGCTTGGACCGGAGATTGTTCGAGAGACAACTGAAAAAGTGAAGTTGATCCGCGAGAAGATGAAGGCTTCGCAGAGTCGACAGAAGAGTTATCTTGACAAGCGGAGGAAAGATTTAGAGTTTCAGGCGGGTGAGCATGTATTTTTGAGAGTCACTCCGGTGACCGGTGTTGGACGTGCCTTGAAGTCGAAGAAGCTCACTCCTCATTTTATTGGTCCCTATCAGATTTCAGAAAGAGTCGGGAATGTTGCTTATAGAGTGGCTTTACCACCTAATCTTTCGAATTTGCATGACGTGTTTCATGTGTCGCAACTTCGGAAGTATATTTCAGATCCATCTCATGTGATCCGCATGGATGATGTGGAGGTACGGGATAATCTCACCGTAGAGACGATGCCTGTACGGATTGAAGGTCATGAAGTGAAAGTTTTAAGAGGCAAGGAGATTGCGTTGTTGAAAGTAGTCTGGCTGGGAGCTGCTGGAGAGAGCATGACGTGTGAGCTGGAGAGCAAGATGCGGGAGTCCTATCCCGAGTTGTTTGAATCAAGTAAATTTCCAGGACGAAATATTCTAAGTGGGGGAGAGTTGTAACGCCCAAATATTTAATTAAATTATTTAATTAAATATTTAGGTATTCATTTACTCATTTATTTATTTCAGTTGGTGCAATTATATTAGCATTTGATTAAGAGGTGTATAATTGGATATTAGGAGATGGTGTTAGTGATCGGGCTTAAGCTGGAGGAAAGCCAGTGATCCATATCCATGAGTTAGGCGCTTAGTCATATGAGGGTTAGGGTTTGGCTTGTCATTAGCGCAAACCCTAAGAGAAAAGAAAGAGGAGTCGCGAATAGAAGAGAGGAGAGGAGAAGAGGATTCGGCGCACATCCAAGAGAGAAGAAGAGGAGGATTTCGCGAGTTCAAGGAGAAGAAAGAAGCTGTGTTGCTGAGGTTATTGTTGGTGACTTGATCAAGAGGATTAGTGTTCTCCTACTATAAGGTAAGGGTGGGGTTCTTCCTTATAATAGGGTTTTATGATGGGGTTATGTGGGAATAGGTCCTATGATGCCTCTTGCTTGATTTTGATGTTTGATTTGATGATAGTGGAATTAATCATGACTATGCTGATTGAAATATTGGCTTGTTGGGGACTGTTGTAACTCTAAAAAGAAAATTGGTGTTCATTGTTGTTATCACGAATTGCATGCTAAGTGTTCGAATAATTATTGTTTGGTGCTGTGATTGACAATTCATGATAATTGACATTGGTGGGTAAGAATTGATGAACTAAATTGGTGACTAAATCGAATTGGTGATTTAACTTGGTGAAATTCTGGAATTGTTGGTCCCTAGGGGGCCATGGGCGCCATTGTCCTAGTTGCTGTCTCTGTCCTGTGCCTGGGCACCATGGGCGCCAGGATTGTTGTTGTTGCTGGAATTCCTGAGACTGGGAGCCATGGGCGCCAGCGTTGTTGCTGTTGGCTGTGGCATGTTCCTGGTCCTGGGCGCCTTGGTCTCAATTTTGGTTGCTGAAAAATAAAATTGTATTGCTGTCCCTAGGTGTTTTTTTTGGGCGTATGTTGCTATCTCCCCCTGGGCGCCATGGGCGCCGTGTCTGGTGATTCTGTCTTGGCGCAGGGGCGCCATGGGCTCTGTGTTGCTCCTGGGCGCCAATTCCTGTGATGTTGCGTTTTGTGCTGCTGTGTTGCCAGGCGCCCTGTTGCTGGGCGCCAAGGTTGCTGTGTTGTCTGTGTTGCCAGGCGCCCTGTTGCTGGGCGCCAAGTCTGGTGTTGCTTCTGCTGTCTCAGGCGCCCTGTTGCTGGGCGCCAAGCCTGATGTTGTGGTTGTTGTCTCAGGCGCCCTGTTGCTGGGCGCCAAGTGTGATGTTGCTGTTGTGGTCTCAGGCGCCCTGCTGCTGGGCGCCAAGTCTGTTCCTGCTGATGTGGTGCTAGGCGCCCTGCTCCTGGGCGACATTTCTCGTGTTGCTGCTAGGCGCCCTGTTGCTGGGCGCCAGATCCTATGTTGCTGGTGTTGCCTGTGGCGCCCTGTTGCTGGGCGCCAGTTTCTGCTGTGCTGCTGCCTGTCTTGGCGCCCTGTTGCTGGGCGCCAGTTTCTGTGCTGTTGTTGGCGCCCTGTTGCTGGGCGCCAGTTTCTGTGGTGGCTGTTTCTGCTGTTGGCGCCCTGCTGCTGGGCGCCAGTTCTTGTCATGTTGCTGTGGTGTAAATTGGTGTCTCGGGTGTCGGTGTATGATTATTGTTATAGGTGTTGGTGTCATTGTTGATTATTGGTGATGATATAACAGGCGATGACATAAAAAGGTGATGTGCCTATTTTTTATGGGCTAAGGTGACAGGTGATGGGTCTATGACCACTTGGTGATATTGGTGATGTTATATTAATTAAATGTCTGTTGTGTGTTGATTGTCTGGTGCATTGTCCATGGTGTCGCATATGTTGCATATGCATTATTTTGGTGATGTTGGCTTCGGACGTTGGAGCTATAGGTGATGATGGTGATGCTCATATAGGTGATGTGCCCATAATGGCTACTTTATTGGTGATGATTGGTACCACATGCATATGCCCGTTGGTGTGGGTTGCATCTCATATAATTATTCATGATGTTAATGATAATTATTGGTGATTTATTAATTGATGTTGTTGTGATGCGGTTGATATAGTGTTGTACTCTAGCATATTGCCTATCATATATGCTATTATAATGTTAGATATCTCACCCCTTCTGTTTGAATGTTACCCCTATGTTGGTAACCTGCAGGTGATAGTGAGTGAAGGCAAGTCTACCTTCGCTAGTAGAGTCAGGTGTCGTCGCTCTGATACGTAGCACTCGGGGGGAACGAACACTAGACTTTATTGATGTTTCTGTTATTTTAATTTTGGAGTTTTTATGGTGATGTATAACTATTTAATTGAACTATGATTTTATTTCGCTGCTGGTTGATATTATAACGTGCTAGGTGATGCACTGTTTTTGAATGGTGAAAATTATTTATCTTCGTGTGATGTTTAACGGTGTAAGTGTAGCATCCCTTGTGGGTGTATTGAAAACTCTGATTTTTGCCGAAAATTTTCCGGGTAGAAAAGGGGTGTTACATTAGTGGTATCAGAGCAGTTTCGGTCTGTCTGGCCAAGTGGTCGAGTCATTGTGTCATTGACACCAAGTATTGTCAATTAGTTCTAACTGTTGTCTATGATTGTAGTGATTAGTTGAGATGGCTGGAAGGAACGATGCTGCTATTGCTGCTGCGTTGGCTGCTATGGCCCAGACTGTGGAGGGTCAACATAATGCTGGTGAGAATGCTAGATCTCGGAGTTTGGCAACCTTTCAGAGAGAGAATCCGCCTACCTTCAAGGGCAAGTACGATCCCGATGGGGCTTTAGCTTGGATGAAAGAGATGGAGAGGATTTTTCATGTGATGGACTGCACTCCAGCGCAGAAGGTCCGTTATGGTACGCATATACTGGCAGAAGAGGCCGATGACTGGTGGTTAGAGGCTAGGCAGAGGTTGGAGACTGCAAATGAAGAGATCACTTGGGCTGTGTTCCGCAGAGAGTGTATGAGAAAGTACTATCCAGAGGATGTCCGAGGTAAGAAGGAGATTGAGTTCCTAGAGCTGAAACAGGGGAATATGTCTGTGACCGAGTATGCTGCTAAGTTTGTGGAATTAGCAAAGTTTTACCCGCACTATAGTGAGGCTACTACTGAATTTTCCAAGTGCATTAAGTTTGAGAATGGGCTGCGTCCTGAGATTAAGAAGGCGATTGGTTATCAGAAGATCCGTGTTTTTGCTGATTTGATTGACAGCTGCAGAATTTATGAGGAAGACAACAATGCTCACTACAAGATGATGAATGAGAAGAGGAGCAAATTCCAAAGTCGTAGTAAGCCGTATGATGTTCCTGCTGGTAAGGGTAAACAGAAAGCTGCTACTGGCAAGAGGACTAGTGGGGGAGATGCTCCTGCTAGCATTGTATGTTACAAATGTGGCAAAGCTGGCCATAAGAGTAACGTGTGCAAAGCTGAAGTGAAGAAGTGTTACCGTTGTGGTAAGGAGGGTCATGTGGTGGCTGAGTGTGAGCGTAAGGAGGTGGTCTGCTACAACTGTGGTGAAGGAGGACACATTAGTACTCAGTGTCCGAAGCCGAAGAAGGAAAGGTCCAGTGGAAAAGTGTTCGCTTTAGCAGGTGAAGAGCCTACTGAAGATGATGGACTCATTAGAGGTACGTGCTTCATTAATGGTACTCCTTTAAAATCTATTGTTGATACTGGTGCTACGCATTGCTTTATTGCTGCTGATTGTTGTAAGAAGTTGAATCTTGCATTGTCTGCTATGAATGGAGAGATGGTTGTCGACACTCCAGCTAAGGGGTCGGTAACTACCTCTCTAGTAGTGTGTTCTCAGTGTCCCTTGTCGATCTTCGACAGAGACTTTGTTGTGGATTTTGTTTGCTTGCCGTTGAGCGGATTGGATGTAATCTTGGGAATGAACTGGTTAGAGCATAACCATGTTCATATTAATTGTCGTAGCAAGTCGGTGAGTTTTGAAGAGGAGGAGTCTGGTCTGTTATCCGCTAGTCAGTTGCGGAAGTTGATGAAGGAAGGAGTTCAGTTGTTCTCATTGATGGCATCGTTGTCTGTTGAGAATCAAGCTATCATTGAAGAGTTGCAGGTGGTGCGTGAGTTTCCTGATGTTTTCCCTGATGAGATTCCAAGTGTACCGCCAGAGAGGGAAGTTGAGTTCTCTATTGATCTTGTACCTGGTACCAAACCTGTTTCTATGGCACCGTACAGGATGTCCGCGTCCGAATTGTCTGAGTTGAAGAAGCAACTGGAGGATCTGCTCGAGAAGAAGTTTGTGAGGCCAAGTGTATCGCCGTGGGGAGCTCCTGTGTTGTTAGTTAAAAAAAGGTTGGTAGTATGAGACTCTGGATTATCGGCAATTGAATAAAGTAACAATTAAGAACAAGTATCCACTTCCGAGGATAGACGATTTGATGGATCAATTGGTGGGAGCTCAAGTGTTCAGTAAGATTGATTTGAGGTCGGGTTATCATCAGATCAAGGTGAAGGACGAAGATATCCAGAAGACGGCTTTCAGAACCCGTTATGGTCATTATGAGTATTCGGTGATGCCGTTCGGTATTACCAACACACCAGGAGTATTTATGGAATATATGAATCATATATTTCATGCTTACTTGGATCGGTTTGTGGTGGTGTTCATTGACGACATTCTGGTTTACTCTAAATCGGAGGAAGAACATGCAGAGCATCTGAGGTTAGTATTGGAAGTATTGAAGGAAAAGAAGCTGTATGCGAAGTTGTCAAAGTGTGAATTCTGGTTGAAGGAAGTGAGTTTTCTCGGTCATGTCATTTCTGGTAATGGTATTGCGGTGGATCCGTTGAAAGTAGAAGCAGTGTTGAATTGGGAGGCTCCGAAGTCGGCAACTGAAATTAGAAGCTTTTTGGGATTGGCCGGCTATTATAGAAGATTCATTGAAGGTTTTTCTAAGTTAGCACTCCTGTTAACTCAGTTAACCTGCAAAGGAAAGGCTTTTGTTTGGGACGCCCGATGTGAAGAAAGTTTCGTGGAATTGAAGAAGAGATTGACAACGTCTCCTGTCTTGACGTTGCCCAATCCGGAAGGGCCGTTTGTGGTGTATTGTGATGCGTCAAAAATGGGTTTAGGTGGTGTACTTATGCAAGATGGGAAGGTTATCGCGTATGCGTCGAGGCAACTAAGGGTTCATGAGAAGAATTATCCCACTCATGATTTGGAATTGGCTGCAGTGGTCTTCGTGCTGAAGGTTTGGAGGAACTATCTCTATGGTTCTAGATTTGAGGTGTTTAGTGATCATAAGAGCTTGAAGTATTTGTTTGACCAGAAGGAGTTGAATATGAGGCAGCGACGATGGTTGGAGTTGTTGAAGGACTATGATTTCGGTTTGATCTATCACCCAGGCAAAGCTAATGTCGTGGCTGATGCTTTGAGCCGGAATACTTTGCATATGTTGGCGATGATGGTTAAGGAGTTAGAGTTGATTGAGGAATTCAGAGATATGAGTCTGGTTTGTGAGGTGACGCCTCAGAGTGTTAAGCTAGGGATGTTGAAGATCGGTAATGAGTTTCTGAACAGCATCAGAGAAGCCCAGAAGTCAGATGTTAAGCTGGTAGACTTGATGGTTGAGGGTGATCGATTTGAGAATGATGATTTCAAGCTGGATGCGCAGGGTGTATTGAGGTTCTGTAATCGAATTTGTGTTCCTGATGACACAGAGATGAAGAAAGCAATTCTTGAAGAGAGTCACAGAAGTAAGTTAAGTATTCATCCGGGAGCTACGAAGATGTATCAAGATCTGAAGAAGTTGTTTTGGTGGCCTGGTATGAAGCGAGATGTGGCGCAGTTTGTTTATGCATGTTTGACTTGCCAGAAGTCAAAGGTTGAGCATCAGAAGCCTGCTGGATTGATGCAACCGTTGGAAATTCCAGAGTGGAAATGGGATAGCATCTCGATGGATTTTGTGACGGGATTGCCTAATAATGCGAAAGGGTATGATGCAATTTGGGTGATTGTTGACAGGTTAACGAAATCGTCTCATTTTGTTCCTATCAGCATCACGTATCCGGTGTCGAAGTTGGCCGAGATCTATATCCGGGAGATTGTGAAGCTTCATGGAGTTCCTAAGAGTATTGTTTCGGATAGAGATCCGAGGTTCACTTCAGATTTCTGGAAGAGTTTGCAAGAGAAGTTGGGGTCTAAGTTGAGGTTGAGTTCGGCATATCATCCTCAGACAGATGGTCAGTCAGAGATGACAATTCAGTCATTAGAAGATTTGTTGAGGGCTTGTGTCTTGGAACAAGGAGGTTCGTGGGATTCCTACCTTCCACTGATAGAGTTCACGTATAACAACAGTTACCATTCTAGTATTGGGATGGCACCTTTTGAAGCATTATATGGTCGAAAGTGTAGGACCCCGCTGTGTTGGTATGATTCTGGAGAGAGTGTGGTGCTTGGACCGGAGATTGTTCGAGAGACAACTGAAAAAGTGAAGTTGATCCGCGAGAAGATGAAGGCTTCGCAGAGTCGACAGAAGAGTTATCTTGACAAGCGGAGGAAAGATTTAGAGTTTCAGGCGGGTGAGCATGTATTTTTGAGAGTCACTCCGGTGACCGGTGTTGGACGTGCCTTGAAGTCGAAGAAGCTCACTCCTCATTTTATTGGTCCCTATCAGATTTCAGAAAGAGTCGGGAATGTTGCTTATAGAGTGGCTTTACCACCTAATCTTTCGAATTTGCATGACGTGTTTCATGTGTCGCAACTTCGGAAGTATATTTCAGATCCATCTCATGTGATCCGCATGGATGATGTGGAGGTACGGGATAATCTCACCGTAGAGACGATGCCTGTACGGATTGAAGGTCATGAAGTGAAAGTTTTAAGAGGCAAGGAGATTGCGTTGTTGAAAGTAGTCTGGCTGGGAGCTGCTGGAGAGAGCATGACGTGTGAGCTGGAGAGCAAGATGCGGGAGTCCTATCCCGAGTTGTTTGAATCAAGTAAATTTCCAGGACGAAATATTCTAAGTGGGGGAGAGTTGTAACGCCCAAATATTTAATTAAATTATTTAATTAAATATTTAGGTATTCATTTACTCATTTATTTATTTCAGTTGGTGCAATTATATTAGCATTTGATTAAGAGGTGTATAATTGGATATTAGGAGATGGTGTTAGTGATCGGGCTTAAGCTGGAGGAAAGCCAGTGATCCATATCCATGAGTTAGGCGCTTAGTCATATGAGGGTTAGGGTTTGGCTTGTCATTAGCGCAAACCCTAAGAGAAAAGAAAGAGGAGTCGCGAATAGAAGAGAGGAGAGGAGAAGAGGATTCGGCGCACATCCAAGAGAGAAGAAGAGGAGGATTTCGCGAGTTCAAGGAGAAGAAAGAAGCTGTGTTGCTGAGGTTATTGTTGGTGACTTGATCAAGAGGATTAGTGTTCTCCTACTATAAGGTAAGGGTGGGGTTCTTCCTTATAATAGGGTTTTATGATGGGGTTATGTGGGAATAGGTCCTATGATGCCTCTTGCTTGATTTTGATGTTTGATTTGATGATAGTGGAATTAATCATGACTATGCTGATTGAAATATTGGCTTGTTGGGGACTGTTGTAACTCTAAAAAGAAAATTGGTGTTCATTGTTGTTATCACGAATTGCATGCTAAGTGTTCGAATAATTATTGTTTGGTGCTGTGATTGACAATTCATGATAATTGACATTGGTGGGTAAGAATTGATGAACTAAATTGGTGACTAAATCGAATTGGTGATTTAACTTGGTGAAATTCTGGAATTGTTGGTCCCTAGGGGGCCATGGGCGCCATTGTCCTAGTTGCTGTCTCTGTCCTGTGCCTGGGCACCATGGGCGCCAGGATTGTTGTTGTTGCTGGAATTCCTGAGACTGGGAGCCATGGGCGCCAGCGTTGTTGCTGTTGGCTGTGGCATGTTCCTGGTCCTGGGCGCCTTGGTCTCAATTTTGGTTGCTGAAAAATAAAATTGTATTGCTGTCCCTAGGTGTTTTTTTTGGGCGTATGTTGCTATCTCCCCCTGGGCGCCATGGGCGCCGTGTCTGGTGATTCTGTCTTGGCGCAGGGGCGCCATGGGCTCTGTGTTGCTCCTGGGCGCCAATTCCTGTGATGTTGCGTTTTGTGCTGCTGTGTTGCCAGGCGCCCTGTTGCTGGGCGCCAAGGTTGCTGTGTTGTCTGTGTTGCCAGGCGCCCTGTTGCTGGGCGCCAAGTCTGGTGTTGCTTCTGCTGTCTCAGGCGCCCTGTTGCTGGGCGCCAAGCCTGATGTTGTGGTTGTTGTCTCAGGCGCCCTGTTGCTGGGCGCCAAGTGTGATGTTGCTGTTGTGGTCTCAGGCGCCCTGCTGCTGGGCGCCAAGTCTGTTCCTGCTGATGTGGTGCTAGGCGCCCTGCTCCTGGGCGACATTTCTCGTGTTGCTGCTAGGCGCCCTGTTGCTGGGCGCCAAGTCCAATTCTGTTGCCATGGTGTTAGGCGCCCTGTTGCTGGGCGCCAGTTCTGCTGTTGCCTTTGTTGTCCTAGGCGCCCTGTTGCTGGGCGCCAGATCCTATGTTGCTGGTGTTGCCTGTGGCGCCCTGTTGCTGGGCGCCAGTTTCTGCTGTGCTGCTGCCTGTCTTGGCGCCCTGATGCTGGGCGCCAGTTTCTGTGCTGTTGTTGGCGCCCTGTTGCTGGGCGCCAGTTTCTGTGGTGGCTGTTTCTGCTGTTGGCGCCCTGCTGCTGGGCGCCAGTTCTTGTCATGTTGCTGTGGTGTAAATTGGTGTCTCGGGTGTCGGTGTATGATTATTGTTATAGGTGTTGGTGTCATTGTTGATTATTGGTGATGATATAACAGGCGATGACATAAAAAGGTGATGTGCCTATTTTTTATGGGCTAAGGTGACAGGTGATGGGTCTATGACCACTTGGTGATATTGGTGATGTTATATTAATTAAATGTCTGTTGTGTGTTGATTGTCTGGTGCATTGTCCATGGTGTCGCATATGTTGCATATGCATTATTTTGGTGATGTTGGCTTCGGACGTTGGAGCTATAGGTGATGATGGTGATGCTCATATAGGTGATGTGCCCATAATGGCTACTTTATTGGTGATGATTGGTACCACATGCATATGCCCGTTGGTGTGGGTTGCATCTCATATAATTATTCATGATGTTAATGATGATTATTGGTGATTTATTAATTGATGTTGTTGTGATGCGGTTGATATAGTGTTGTACTCTAGCATATTGCCTATCATATATGCTATTATAATGTTAGATATCTCACCCCTTCTGTTTGAATGTTACCCCTATGTTGGTAACCTGCAGGTGATAGTGAGTGAAGGCAAGTCTACCTTCGCTAGTAGAGTCAGGTGTCGTCGCTCTGATACGTAGCACTCGGGGGGAACGAACACTAGACTTTATTGATGTTTCTGTTATTTTAATTTTGGAGTTTTTATGGTGATGTATAACTATTTAATTGAACTATGATTTTATTTCGCTGCTGGTTGATATTATAACGTGCTAGGTGATGCACTGTTTTTGAATGGTGAAAATTATTTATCTTCGTGTGATGTTTAACGGTGTAAGTGTAGCATCCCTTGTGGGTGTATTGAAAACTCTGATTTTTGTCGAAAATTTTCCGGGTAGAAAAGGGATGTTACATTAGTGGTATCAGAGCAGTTTCGGTCTGTCTGGCCAAGTGGTCGAGTCATTGTGTCATTGACACCAAGTATTGTCAATTAGTTCTAACTGTTGTCTATGATTGTAGTGATTAGTTGAGATGGCTGGAAGGAACGATGCTGCTATTGCTGCTGCGTTGGCTGCTATGGCCCAGGCTGTGGAGGGTCAACATAATGCTGGTGAGAATGCTAGATCTCGGAGTTTGGCAACCTTTCAGAGAGAGAATCCGCCTACCTTCAAGGGAAAGTACGATCCCGATGGGGCTTTAGCTTGGATGAAAGAGATGGAGAGGATTTTTCATGTGATGGACTGCACTCCAGCGCAGAAGGTCCGTTATGGTACGCATATACTGGCAGAAGAGGCCGATGACTGGTGGTTAGAGGCTAGGCAGAGGTTGGAGACTGCAAATGAAGAGATCACTTGGGCTGTGTTCCGCAGAGAGTGTATGAGAAAGTACTATCCAGAGGATGTCCGAGGTAAGAAGGAGATTGAGTTCCTAGAGCTGAAACAGGGGAATATGTCTGTGACCGAGTATGCTGCTAAGTTTGTGGAATTAGCAAAGTTTTACCCGCACTATAGTGAGGCTACTACTGAATTTTCCAAGTGCATTAAGTTTGAGAATGGGCTGCGTCCTGAGATTAAGAAGGCGATTGGTTATCAGAAGATCCGTGTTTTTGCTGATTTGATTGACAGCTGCAGAATTTATGAGGAAGACAACAATGCTCACTACAAGATGATGAATGAGAAGAGGAGCAAATTCCAAAGTCGTAGTAAGCCGTATGATGTTCCTGCTGGTAAGGGTAAACAGAAAGCTGCTACTGGCAAGAGGACTAGTGGGGGAGATGCTCCTGCTAGCATTGTATGTTACAAATGTGGCAAAGCTGGCCATAAGAGTAACGTGTGCAAAGCTGAAGTGAAGAAGTGTTACCGTTGTGGTAAGGAGGGTCATGTGGTGGCTGAGTGTGAGCGTAAGGAGGTGGTCTGCTACAACTGTGGTGAAGGAGGACACATTAGTACTCAGTGTCCGAAGCCGAAGAAGGAAAGGTCCAGTGGAAAAGTGTTCGCTTTAGCAGGTGAAGAGCCTACTGAAGATGATGGACTCATTAGAGGTACGTGCTTCATTAATGGTACTCCTTTAAAATCTATTGTTGATACTGGTGCTACGCATTGCTTTATTGCTGCTGATTGTTGTAAGAAGTTGAATCTTGCATTGTCTGCTATGAATGGAGAGATGGTTGTCGACACTCCAGCTAAGGGGTCGGTAACTACCTCTCTAGTAGTGTGTTCTCAGTGTCCCTTGTCGATCTTCGACAGAGACTTTGTTGTGGATTTTGTTTGCTTGCCGTTGAGCGGATTGGATGTAATCTTGGGAATGAACTGGTTAGAGCATAACCATGTTCATATTAATTGTCGTAGCAAGTCGGTGAGTTTTGAAGAGGAGGAGTCTGGTCTGTTATCCGCTAGTCAGTTGCGGAAGTTGATGAAGGAAGGAGTTCAGTTGTTCTCATTGATGGCATCGTTGTCTGTTGAGAATCAAGCTATCATTGAAGAGTTGCAGGTGGTGCGTGAGTTTCCTGATGTTTTCCCTGATGAGATTCCAAGTGTACCGCCAGAGAGGGAAGTTGAGTTCTCTATTGATCTTGTACCTGGTACCAAACCTGTTTCTATGGCACCGTACAGGATGTCCGCGTCCGAATTGTCTGAGTTGAAGAAGCAACTGGAGGATCTGCTCGAGAAGAAGTTTGTGAGGCCAAGTGTATCGCCGTGGGGAGCTCCTGTGTTGTTAGTTAAAAAAAGGATGGTAGTATGAGACTCTGGATTATCGGCAATTGAATAAAGTAACAATTAAGAACAAGTATCCACTTCCGAGGATAGACGATTTGATGGATCAATTGGTGGGAGCTCAAGTGTTCAGTAAGATTGATTTGAGGTCGGGTTATCATCAGATCAAGGTGAAGGACGAAGATATCCAGAAGACGGCTTTCAGAACCCGTTATGGTCATTATGAGTATTCGGTGATGCCGTTCGGTGTTACCAACACACCAGGAGTATTTATGGAATATATGAATCGTATATTTCATGCTTACTTGGATCAGTTTGTGGTGGTGTTCATTGACGACATTCTGGTTTACTCTAAATCGGAGGAAGAACATGCAGAGCATCTGAGGTTAGTATTGGAAGTATTGAAGGAAAAGAAGCTGTATGCGAAGTTGTCAAAGTGTGAATTCTGGTTGAAGGAAGTGAGTTTTCTCGGTCATGTCATTTCTGGTAATGGTATTGCGGTGGATCCGTCGAAAGTAGAAGCAGTGTTGAATTGGGAGGCTCCGAAGTCGGCAACTGAAATTAGAAGCTTTTTGGGATTGGCCGGCTATTATAGAAGATTCATTGAAGGTTTTTCTAAGTTAGCACTCCTGTTAACTCAGTTAACCTGCAAAGGAAAGGCTTTTGTTTGGGACGCCCGATGTGAAGAAAGTTTCGTGGAATTGAAGAAGAGATTGACAACGTCTCCTGTCTTGACGTTGCCCAATCCGGAAGGGCCGTTTGTGGTGTATTGTGATGCGTCAAAAATGGGTTTAGGTGGTGTATTTATGCAAGATGGGAAGGTTATCGCGTATGCGTCGAGGCAACTAAGGGTTCATGAGAAGAATTATCCCACTCATGATTTGGAATTGGCTGCAGTGGTCTTCGTGCTGAAGGTTTGGAGGAACTATCTCTATGGTTCTAGATTTGAGGTGTTTAGTGATCATAAGAGCTTGAAGTATTTGTTTGACCAGAAGGAGTTGAATATGAGGCAGCGACGATGGTTGGAGTTGTTGAAGGACTATGATTTCGGTTTGATCTATCACCCAGGCAAAGCTAATGTCGTGGCTGATGCTTTGAGCCGGAAGACTTTGCATATGTCGGCGATGATGGTTAAGGAGTTAGAGTTGATTGAGGAATTCAGAGATATGAGTCTGGTTTGTGAGGTGACGCCTCAGAGTGTTAAGCTAGGGATGTTGAAGATCGGTAATGAGTTTCTGAACAGCATCAGAGAAGCCCAGAAGTCAGATGTTAAGCTGGTAGACTTGATGGTTGAGGGTGATCGATTTGAGAATGATGATTTCAAGCTAGATGCGCAGCGTGTATTGAGGTTCTGTAATCGAATTTGTGTTCCTGATGACACAGAGATGAAGAAAGCAATTCTTGAAGAGAGTCACAGAAGTAAGTTAAGTATTCATCCGGGAGCTACGAAGATGTATCAAGATCTGAAGAAGTTGTTTTGGTGGCCTGGTATGAAGCGAGATGTGGCGCAGTTTGTTTATGCATGTTTGACTTGCCAGAAGTCAAAGGTTGAGCATCAGAAGCCTGCTGGATTGATGCAACCGTTGGAAATTCCAGAGTGGAAATGGGATAGCATCTCGATGGATTTTGTGACGGGATTGCCTAATAATGCGAAAGGGTATGATGCAATTTGGGTGATTGTTGACAGGTTAACGAAATCGTCTCATTTTGTTCCTATCAGCATCACGTATCCGGTGTCGAAGTCGGCCGAGATCTATATCCGGGAGATTGTGAAGCTTCATGGAGTTCCTAAGAGTATTGTTTCGGATAGAGATCCGAGGTTCACTTCAGATTTCTGGAAGAGTTTGCAAGAGAAGTTGGGGTCTAAGTTGAGGTTGAGTTCGGCATATCATCCTCAGACAGATGGTCAGTCAGAGATGACAATTCAGTCATTAGAAGATTTGTTGAGGGCTTGTGTTTTGGAACAAGGAGGTTCGTGGGATTCCTACCTTCCACTAATAGAGTTCACGTATAACAACAGTTACCATTCTAGTATTGGGATGGCACCTTTTGAAGCATTATATGGTCGAAAGTGTAGGACCCCGCTGTGTTGGTATGATTCTGGAAAGAGTGTGGTGCTTGGACCGGAGATTGTTCGAGAGACAACTGAAAAAGTGAAGTTGATCCGCGAGAAGATGAAGGCTTCGCAGAGTCGACAGAAGAGTTATCTTGACAAGCGGAGGAAAGATTTAGAGTTTCAGGCGGGTGAGCATGTATTTTTGAGAGTCACTCCGGTGACCGGTGTTGGACGTGCCTTGAAGTCGAAGAACCTCACTCCTCGTTTTATTGGTCCCTATCAGATTTCAGAAAGAGTCGGGAATGTTGCTTATAGAGTGGCTTTACCACCTAATCTTTCGAATTTGCATGACGTGTTTCATGTGTCGCAACTTCGGAAGTATATTTCAGATCCATCTCATGTGATCCGCATGGATGATGTGGAGGTACGGGATAATCTCACCGTAGAGACGATGCCTGTACGGATTGAAGGTCATGAAGTGAAAGTTTTAAGAGGCAAGGAGATTGCGTTGGTGAAAGTAGTCTGGCTGGGAGCTGCTGGAGAGAGCATGACGTGTGAGCTGGAGAGCAAGATGCGGGAGTCCTATCCCGAGTTGTTTGAATCAAGTAAATTTCCAGGACGAAATATTCTAAGTGGGAGAGAGTTGTAACGCCCAAATATTTAATTAAATTATTTAATTAAATATTTAGGTATTCATTTACTCATTTATTTATTTAAGTTGGTGCAATTATATTAGCATTTGATTAAGAGGTGTATAATTGGATATTAGGAGATGGTGTTAGTGATCGGGCTTAAGCTGGAGGAAAGCCAGTGATCCATATCCATGAGTTAGGCGCTTAGTCATATGAGGGTTAGGGTTTGGCTTGTCATTAGCGCAAACCCTAAGAGAAAAGAAAGAGGAGTCGCGAATAGAAGAGAGGAGAGGAGAAGAGGATTCGGCGCACATCCAAGAGAGAAGAAGAGGAGGATTTCGCGAGTTCAAGGAGAAGAAAGAAGCTGTGTTGCTGAGGTTATTGTTGGTGACTTGATCAAGAGGATTAGTGTTCTCCTACTATAAGGTAAGGGTGGGGTTCTTCCTTATAATAGGGTTTTATGATGGGGTTATGTGGGAATAGGTCCTATGATGCCTCTTGCTTGATTTTGATGTTTGATTTGATGATAGTGGAATCATGACTATGCTGATTGAAATATTGGCTTGTTGGTGACTGTTGTAACTCTAAAAAGAAAATTGGTGTTCATTGTTGTTATCACGAATTGCATGCTAAGTGTTCGAATAATTATTGTTTGGTGTTGTGATTGACAATTCATGATAATTGACATTGGTGGGTAAGAATTGATGAACTAAATTGGTGACTAAATCGAATTGGTGATTTAACATGGTGAAATTCTGGAATTGTTGGTCCCTAGGGCGCCATGGGCGCCATTGTCTTAGTTGCTGTCTCTGTCCTGTGCCTGGGCGCCATGGGCGCCAGGATTGTTGCTGTTGCTGGAATTCCCGAGACTGGGAGCCATGGGCGCCAGCGTTGTTGCTGTTGGCTGTGGCATGTTCCTGGTCCTGGGCGCCTTGGTCTCAATCTTGGTTGTTGAAAAATAAAATTGTATTGCTGTCCCTAGGTGTTTTTTTTTTGGTCGTATGTTGCTGTCTCCCCCTGGGCGCCATGGGCGCCGTGTCTGGTGATTCTGTCTTGGCGCAGGGGCGTCATGGGCGCTGTGTTGCTCCTGGGCGCCAATTCCTGTGATGTTGCGTTTTGTGCTGCTGTGTTGCCAGGCGCCCTGTTGCTGGGCGCCAAAGTTGCTGTGATGTCTGTGTTGCCAGGCGCCCTGTTGCTGGGCGTCAAGTCTGGTGTTGCCTCTGCTGTCTCAGGCGCCCTGTTGCTGGGCGCCAAGCCTGATGTTGTGGTTGTTGTCTCAGGCGTCCTGTTGCTGGGCACCAAGTGTGATGTTGCTGTTGTGGTCTC
This sequence comes from Astragalus membranaceus, assembly GCA_039519185.1. Lineage (NCBI taxonomy): Eukaryota > Viridiplantae > Streptophyta > Magnoliopsida > Fabales > Fabaceae > Astragalus > Astragalus membranaceus. The sequence goes on from CM076847.1 coordinate 2,447,562, forward strand.
AGGCGCCCTGCTCCTGGGCGCCAAGTCTGCTGTGTTGCCTGTTGGGTCAGGCGCCCTGCTGCTGGGCGCCAAGTCTGTTCCTGCTGATGTGGTGCTAGGCGCCCTGCTCCTGGGCGCCATTTCCTGTGTTGCTGCTAGGTGTAACAGCCCAAAATAATTGATTAATTTATTTAATTAATTATTTAGGATTTATGTGGTAGAAATAATAGAAATAATTATTTATTAGTATATGTGGACCTAATTATTAGTGTTAGTATTAGTAAATTAGAAGTGTTAAGTGGAGGCCCATGATTAGGTCACATAAGATAAGAAAAAGCCCATGAGGTTAAGTGAGTTTATAAAAGGGCTAGGTTAGGGTTTTGTTGTCATGAGAAGGAAAAAGAAAAATAAGGATTAGAGAAGTGAGAAGAGGAGAGGGAAGGCGTGATCCACAAGCTAGAAGAGAGAGAGAGGTGTGATCTACAACCAAGGAGAGAGAGAAGGAAAGCTAGGGTTTCACACATCTCCTAATCTAATGTTTCGTTTTCTCCAATCTAAGGTAATGGTGGGATTTAATTCAATATAAGGGTTTATGAGGGATCTACATGTGGGGTTTCAGGGTGTCTTGATCACCATATTGTTGTCTTGAAAAATCGCATTCCCTATGATTGTGTGCCTTGTTGAGTAATTTGATGTATGCTTGATTTCCTCACATTCCTATGCCTAAATGATATGTTGTTATGCTCATAGTAATAATTGTTGCCATATGATGATTTGTTGTTGAGAATTTATGATTAACATGTTTGATGATGATTTGGATGTGATTGTTGGTGTTTGGTGTTGTGTGTTGTTGATTTTAAACAAAATTTCTGGTTGTAGGGCGCATAGGGCGCATTCTGCGTGTATTCTGGAAACAATCTAGCAGTCCAAAAATTATGTGGTTTACCTTTTTAGAAACTAGACTTAATTCTTGTTAATTTGGCGCTAGTTTGGTTGCATTTGGAGTTGTAAAGCTCGAGTTAAAGGTGTTGCAAGTTAGGTTAAAATTCTGGAAACGATCTGAGTATAGGTTCGGTTATACAGTAACTGGGAACAATATAGTTGTCTAAAAATTATGTGGTTTGTTTTTCTGGAAACTAGACACAATTTTCTACAAATTAGGCACTGAGTTTACTCAATTTGGATAAGTATAATGGGAGAATTCTTGGTTGCAAATTGGATCAAAAATCTGGGACGGTTTGGGATATAGGTTCAGTTTTTGTCTAATTGTGAATGCCCTGATCCTCCAAATTTCGTGGGGTTTGTTTTGTTGGAAAGTAGACTTAATTTCCTACTGAATAGGCACTGATTTCGCTAAATTTCGTTGAGAATTGAGGGAGAAGATTTGATTTCAAAATGACTAATAATTCTGTCCGAATTTTGTGGGGTTTGTTGCTCCAATTAAGTTGTCAATTATTAATTGTTAATTTGCTAAATTAGTTGGTTGATAATTGTTGGTTGTTGGGCGTCCGTGTGGCTGCCCGATAGGTGCTGTCCTAGGTGTTGTCAATTAAAATGATGTTGAGTATGTGATTAAGCCAAATTGTTGTGATGTTGCAAATTGTGGTGATGTGGCCAAAGCGCTATAAATTGTTAAGTTGTAATTGTTGACAACGATGTTTATATGACGACGACGAGTTGCCTCTATTTAGTATTTATGGACAGGTGATGTGATGTAGGCCTATGGCCAGTGACGTTGATGTGTGATTGTTTGACTGTTGTGCATACACCATTGGGTCGCATGCATACCATGAACATTAGGCCTTGTGCCAGCGACGAGAAAATTAGGCCTTTGGCCAGCGACGATATTTTAGGCCCTTGTGCCAGTGACGGAAATTAGGCCTTTGGCCAGTGACGTAGGTTGGTACCACATGCATGTGCATTGCTTGAGTCTCATATCGCATTCATATTGCACGACTGATTGAATGAAGTTGTTTGGCCATTGTGATGTGTTGTTAAAGTGATGTGTTGTTGTGAAAGTGACGTGTTAATGTATACTTAGCTGTTATTAACTGTTAAGAGTGATGTTGCTTGCTGTGATTAATTGATGTCTTAAGCTTCGTATGTGGTCTTTCATACACTTCTTATATTGTATGGAATCTCACCCCTTTTTGTGGTTGTTACTTTATAGGTGAGCCCGAGTGAAGATTGTAGTCTTCCTTTTGCCTGGTGTCGTCTGCTCTGATAGGTAGCACTTGGGGAAGGGTCGATTACTGTTTTTAATTAAATTTCGGTTGATGTTGAACCTTTTAGTAATTGGTGCACTTTGCACTTTGTCGGTTGTTGATGTTTTTAACGATGTTGAATAGTTCCGCTGCATGTTTTGAGAAAACTACGAAGTTTTGTTTTACGTTGAAAAATGCGACACTCTTTTGGCGCGAAAAACTCTGATAAATTATGAATAAACGATGGGTGAAAAACAAGGGTGTTACACTAGGCGCCCTGTTGCTGGGCGCCAAGTCCAATTCTGTTGCCATGGTGTTAGGCGCCCTGTTGCTGGGCGCCAGTTCTGCTGTTGCCTCTGTTGTCCTAGGCGCCCTGTTGCTGGGCGCCAGATCCTGTGTTGCTGGTGTTGCCTGTGGTGCCCTGTTGTTGGGCGCCAGTTTCTGCTGTGTTGCTGCCAGTCTTGGCGCCCTGTTGCTGGGCGCCAGTTTCTGCAATGTTGTTGCCTGCTGTGGCGTCCTGTTGCTGGGCGCCAGTTTCTGTGCTGTTGTTGGCGCCCTGCTGCTGGGCGCCAGTTCTTGTCATGTTGCCGTGGTGTAAATTGGTGTCTCGGGTGTCGGTGTATGATTATCGTTATAGGTGTTGGTGTCATTGTTGATTATTGGTGATGATATAACAGGTGATGACATAAAAATGTGATGTGCCTATTTTTTATGGGCTAAGGTGACAGGTGATGGGTCTATGACCACTTGGTGATATTGGTGATGTTATATTAATTAAATGTCTGTTGTGTGTTGATTGTCTGGTGCATTGTCCATGGTGTCGCATATGTTGCATATGCATTATTTTGGTGATGTTGGCTTCGGCCGTTGGAGCTATAGGTGATGATGGTGATGCTCATATAGGTGATGTGCCTATAATGGCTACTTGATTGGTGATGATTGGCACCACATGCATATGTCCGTTGGTGTGAGTTGCATCTCATTTAATTATTCACGATGTTAATGATTATTATTGGTGATTTATTAATTGATGTTGTTGTGATGCGATTGATATAGTGTTGTACTCTAGCATATTGCCTATCATATATGCTATTATAATGTTAGATATCTCACCCCTTCTGTTTGAATGTTACCCCTATGTTGGTAACGTGCAGGTGATAGTGAGTGAAGGCCAAGTCTACCTTCGCTAGTAGAGTCAGGTGTCGTCGCTCTGATAGGTAGCACTCGCCGGGGGGGGAGAACACTAGACTTTATTGATGTTTCTGTTATTTTAATTTTGGAGTTTTTATGGTGATGTATAACTATTTAATTGAACTATGATTTTATTCCGCTGCTGGTTGATATATGACGTGCTAGGTCTTGCACTGTTTTTGAATGGTGAAAATTATTTATCTTCGTGTGATGTTTAACGCAATGCTTTTAAAACCGGACCGGAGATCGAACCGGCGAGACCTCCGGTTCATGGTTCAATCGGTTCAACCGGTTCAACCATTGTTGAACCGGATAAGTAATTTATTAAATAAAAAATAAAAAATATTAAATTTTGGAGAAAAAAGTAAATTTAAAAATAAAAAATTGCATTTCGGGCGGTTCAAACCGGTTCAACCCGGTTCGGTTCCCGGTTCTTTCCCGGTTCAAAGCGGTTCTTGGCGGTTCAATCCGGTTCTGAGCGGTTCTTTGGCCTGCGGTTCAAATGGGGTTGAACCAACCGGCCAAGGGTCCGGTTCCCGGTTCAACCGGTTGAACCGGCCGGTCCGGTCCGGTTTCTAAAACCTTGGTTTAACGGTGTAAGTGTAGCATCCCTTGTGGGTGTATTGAAAACTCTGATTTTTGTCGAAAATTTTCCGGGTAGAAAAGGGGGTGTTACAAACCTGATCTGGCCGGTAGAATGATCAAATGGGCGGTTGAGCTGTCCGAGTTCGGGATCAAGTACGAATCGAGAACGACAATGAAGGCTCAAGTCCTCATGAATTTCGTCGCAGAAATGACTCCTGCCGACCCTGAGGGCGAGGTATGGATCTTACACGTAGACGGATCTTCGACTTTGAAAGGTAGCGGTGCCGGTCTGTTGTTAGAAAGCCCGGTTGGTGTCGTGATCGAGGTGTCCCTCACCTTCGGGTTTCCAACTTCAAATAACCACGCAGAGTACGAGGCATGCATCGCAAGACTCGGCTCTCCCTATATCTCTGAGTTACTCGGGTCACCCTGAACACCAATTCTTTGTTGGTGGTTTCGCAGATCAGGAAGCAATATGAGACCAAGGATCCGACCTTGCAGAAATATTTAACTCAGGTCCGGGAATTATTAGCTTGATTCGTGCTTCCGAGGTTAAACATGTTCCGAGGGCGGATGTTCTATCCAAACTCGCCAACACCAAAGTTCCAGAAAACCACCATTCTGTAATCCAGGAAGTACTTAATAAACCCACTGTAAATCCTAACCTGGAGCTCGCTTCATCTATATGTGTAGTTGAGGAAAGCAAAGGTTGGATTGCACTAATTATGGAGTACATTGAATCGGGGGGCGAGCCTTCGGACTCTCGTGAAGCTAAGCTGATCAGGAGAAAGGTGTCGTCCTTCTCCGTGATTGACGGGATCCTCTACAGTGGGAGCCTCTCTGCACCGTTGCTAAAGTGCATTGAAGGGGAGGAAGCAGATTACGTCCTAGCCGAGATTCACGAAGGAATTTGTGGGCAACACCTCGGAGGTAGGTCTCTAGCCCGGAAAGCTTTAAGGGCAGGTTATTTCTGGTCGACCATGGAAACCGATGCTAAGAACTACGTAAAGAAATGCCGAAAATGTCAAACCCCTGCCAACGTCCATATGGCCCCTCCTGCCGAGCTTACTTGCCTCACCTCCCTGTGGCCTTTTGCATGGTGGGGGATCGATCTCTTGGGGCCCTTCCCGACTTCCCCCGGCCAGGTCAAATACCTGATAGTGGCTGTGGATTACTTTACAAAGTGGATCGAATTTGAGCCCTTGGCCATTATCAATGCAAGAAATTGCATGAAGTTTTTCAAGAAAAACATCATGATCCGCTTCGGGATCCCCGAAGTAGTGGTAACCGATAACGAAACCGAGTTTGCTAACAAAGGTTTCAGGAAGCTCATGACCGATTTTAACATCAAACACTGTTTCACCTCAGTAGAGCACCCCCAGACCAACGGGCAGGCCGAGGCTGCCAACAAGGTAATCATCAATGGATTGAAGAAACGACTTGACGATGCCAAAGGAAATTGGGTCGAAGAACTACCTTATGTCCTATGGGCTTACATGACCACCCCTTGGAGCTCTACGGGGGAAACGCCGTTTCGACTCTCCTATGGAGCGAAGCGGTCATTCTGGTTGAAGTCGAAGAGCTAAGTTGGAGAACGACAAATCCGAAGTCGCCGGAAGACAACAACCAGGCCCTGAGGGAATAGCTCGACCTTGTGGAGGAGATCCGAGGTAGAGCCTCTTTCAAGGAAGCAGTGGTCAAACAGAGGATAGCGACCCGGTACAACTCAAAGGTTATCCCCAGGGATTTTGAGCTGGGCGATCTAGTGCTCTAGAGGGCCGACATTGGGTTGAAGAACGCCGCGCAAGGGAAACTCGCCCCCAATTGGGAAGGGCCTTATCGGATCGTGTCCAACACCGGTAACGGTGATTTCAAATTGGAAACCCTTGAAGGGAAGTTGGTGTGTGAAAAGATGTGCAAGTATACACAGTCACAAACAAGTAATATAATGATAAGAAAGGTCGAACTCACAGGGATTGGATTAACTTTGTGTGTGTTTAGAAAGCATATAAATTAGTACTACTATTCTACTCACAAATTTTGGGGTTTTTAGTTTAAGTAAAAACAAAATGCAAGTATGTAAAATGAGATGAAGGAAATCAGTTCAGAAAGATAGTTGAGATGTCTTTACTAGATAATGCTTCTTTTGAGAGTTTCTATGCTTTTAGAGATGCAGAAGCACTATGATGCAGAAGCACTATGATGCAGAAGCATCAAGTGCAGAAGCATCAAGTGCAGTAGCATTGAGTGCAGTTGCATAAGTGTGTGCTTTTCAGCTACTTTCTTCAGAGTTTCGTTACAAGCTTCCCATGTTTGGGCTTGCTAAATAAGTTCACTCCTGCCTTTGAAGTACCCACTGTTTCACCCTAAAGACTATGTTATCCTATGTCTAGGACTTAACATGGTTTTAACACAGTTTCTTTATTAAACAAGTTTAACAAAGCCTTTATTAAAACACTCACCCTTATTAGTCTTGATTTCTAATTATAAACCATGTCTGTGAATATAACTCTACTTATTGTAAAAGATCAACCTTAAAATAAGATGGATGTAGTATAACACAAGACCCAAAATGCTACGACACTTAAAAGCATAATAACTTACTCAAAAGATCATTATAAGTTTAGAACATCTCAACTAAAGGAATTTAGCTCATGTTACTCATTATATAATAGAGAGAATCTGTAAGGAGCATAATAACATGAATCATATAAAATATATCAATAGGGTAGAAGTTACACGGATTGATGTTCCTTTGCATGAATTCTGATTGGTGCAGAAGCACTGATTCCTTCGTCTATCTATGAAGAAGTGGAGGAAGAGGGTGTCAATTCCTTCCTCACCTTCTTACAACTAACTACTGAATAAAACGCAAGAAATGAAACTACTAAAATATAAGTAAAGTGTTTGATCTACATATTATCAAGTGAGATATGCGATGATCTTCAAGTGAGAAGTGGAAGCCTTTATATAGCCTTGGAGGTTTCCTTCAAGTAAGGGTTTACTTGGAGATCAAGCTTGACCAAAGGTGGCTTAACCATGGTTACTTTTCAGAGCTTTGATTGAGAAGATTGAATCTAAAGGGGAGGTCCAATTGTGGAGAGCCATGTGTCTTTAGATGAGTAGCTTTTCATGATGATGTTTATGGTGGGCACCTCCTTATGCATGTGGGCATGTGCCTCCATGTGATTTGTGACAAAGCATGATGTCATAGAATTTTTGGTGCAGTGGTATGAATTGAGGTGCTTCCATTGTGGGGTTATAAACATTTAGCGCAGGATGGTGCAGAAACACTAAGTGCAGGAGCATCATGGTGCAGAAGCATCATCTGTAGGTAAACTGAACAAACACATCAAACATACCAATATATATATATATATATATATATATATATATATATACAAAATGCTCTATTCATCACATAATTCCTAGAATCTTGTTATCTTACTTATACTACTATATTTAACACATATTCTACTTGATTTCAAGTAATTAGTTATGATTAGATGTATGAATAACTCTATATAAAATGGAGTTATCAGAAGTCGATCCCCCGAACTTGGAATGCAACCAAACTTAAAAGATATTACAGCTAATTTCCATTTGAGCCTAAAGGCACGGTGTATTCCGATCTTGTAAACAAATCCTCATCTAATGCATCTTACTTGCTCTACATTACTAGCAAATCAGAGTTCCGAGGTTAAAGCAAACATGATGGGATCGGTCTCGTGATCTCCCCAAGATTCCTTGCTAAACCGGAACCCGAGCCATTTAGCTCGACGTTATCAGTGACTGAGGCAGTCGTGACCCCTTGGGACGAGTTTGATTCGGGCCGAGTCTCGGTAAACTGTCCCACGGGCTACGAAGGTCTTTGGGATATGAAATCGCAAAGATCAATGGCCGAGGCTACCATTACCCTAAGGGGAGAGTTCGATCTGGGCCGAGTCCTAGTAAACTGTCCTAAAGGCGACATACATCACTTGAGCGAAATGAACGCAAGGTTAAATTATTAATGCGCAAAAAGTAAATAATTGGCGAGGTAACATAAAACTGGAATTAGAAATTTATATAAGCAAGCAAAATATTACAAATTATCACTAGATACGTTCGGGCCCTCGAGTTCGAATGGTTAATAAGTTGTAGAACAAAACACCAGCTTCATTCGAAGCCTGGAACCTGTACACAAAAAGAAAGGAGACCGCTCCTAAAGTCTTGGTTCAAAGGTCGGAAGAAGGGGGTAGATGAGGATATGCTCTTGGCTAACAGGATCGACCTTGACGATCTTGCCCTTCTCCACTCCATGTTCCAGCTTCAATTTCTCCGTATCGGGGATGAAGGAGAGTAGGATCACAGCCCCCCTGCTCGAGAGCATTTGAAAATCCCAGCACACCAATCTCGAGAGCCTGATCCGCAGTCTCGGCCACCTCCAACTCCGCAGCCTCTTTCCCTGCCATGGCAGCCCTCAGTTCTTCTTCAAGCTCGGTGACTCTGGATTGGAGATCAGAATTTGGACTGGAGTCTTTCTCCTCTTTGGCTGTCTTCAACTCAGCCTCGAGCTCGGTCACTCGAGTTTGGAGTGCTAGGTTAGCCTCGGCCACCCCTTTTGATTTGATCTCGAATGCTACGAGCTAAATTTCTAGATCTTTGGCTTTGTCAGCCGCCGATTTCCACTATGTTTCCGCTTTCTCCTTGTCCTTCTGAAGGTCAGAGAGCTTCTCCTGGGCTTTTGCCAAGTCACTCAAGGCCGAATCCAATTTTATCTGAGCCTGCAAAGCCCGTACCTTTTCCTCTTCCTTTCCTTTCTGAGCTTCTGAAAGGAGAAATAGCGCAAGTCAAAAACATAAGCAAACAAGAATGATAAAGTGTGGAAGAACGAATTTTAGGCCTTACCCCTGGCCCGATTCTCGGCATCTTCTGTCTGCTTCCTGGTGATGTCGGTCAAGTGCCTGAAGACCTTCACTGAAGCTCAGACAAATCAGTAAATCTCGGTGTCCGACCCTACCAAACGCTCTTAAAATGGCAGATTTGGTACCGGCCTGAAACCAAGGTCGCAGTATCGAAACCAAACTTCTTGGGGTCGGTGTAGGGAATTAGATCGGCGCAGTTAATCAGGATCGCCATGGTTTCTTTATCCACGTCACTTCACTCCCTGCTAACGGTGTAAGCTTTAGGCTGATGATTGTAGTGGGCAAGAGTCCACTCAATTGGGAACTTGGTGGACTCCAAGAATTGTCCGTCCTCGCTGTACTTTCCGACATACTTTATGGCATCGGCATTCACAGGCTCGACGAAGAAAAACTTGTCTTTCCAGCTCCCCTTCAGAGAGTCCGTGAAGGGCTGGAAGATCTGGGTGTTTCTTTTGGCTCGGAGGCTAACGTGCTCCCACCGATCTTTTGATCCTTCCTCATGCCTCTGGTTTATCTCGAAAAGATGAAAGAATGAATTGGCTGACACCGGCCTTTCCAAATGAAGGCACACCAACTCAAAAGCTCGGAGGAAGGCCCACGAGTTGGGGTGAAGTTGCGAAGGGGCCAGGTTCAGCGTGCCCAACACCTCCTGCTGAAGAGCGGTGAATGGAGGTCGGATGTTCATGGTGGAAATCATCACCTCATACATGATGAACTTAAAGGCAGAGGCCCAAACAGCGGCATGCTGGTCAATCGGCATGCCCTCCACATTCCATATCTGTCACTTTCTCCCTGAAATCATGTCAATGAATTTTCTCATGTCGGTTCCAGCCTCGTATTGGGATCAGGTCGCCAATAATGACTATGAGACCCACGATTATTCACGAGGGGTTGACAAAGGCAGCAACAGGGGAACGTCGACCGGTCCGAACCCGGCACTGGAATACTCGTCAACGTCGCTCTCATTTTTCCAGCTTTCATCCCCGCTCTCAAAGCCAATCTCCGCAGCTTCGGATTCAGTTTCAGTGGTCTCAGAGTCTTGAGAATTTGTGCTCCACTGATCATTTGCCTCGGACGAATCTGACTCTACTATTACCAAGTCTTCAGACCGATGCTCATTCGGTTGGTCCTCCTCCATCAGCTCGTTTGTTGGAACCTCGGGAGAGCGATCGTCAAACCGAAGGTCCGCCGGATAGCTCGTAGGGGCGGAATCCAAATGCTCTTGAACCTCAGGCTCTACCGGCTCTGCTGGCTCGGCATTCTCGGGGCGATCACCCACCAGAGAATTAGGGACGGAACTCATCAGTTTCGCAATGTTCGGACGATCAACGGTGACAACCCTGAGGGTCTATTTCGTCCTCGCCAGATCGGACCTGTGGAAGTGGGGGCACACAAAGTCAGGCATGAGGGATGCGGTGGGTCCGCGACCAAGTCGGAACCCGACCTGACGACCCCCACCATGAGTGAATAAAAGCGGGCTATGGGAAGTCCCAGCGAAAACAAAAAGCAGGGCAAAGTCACTAATTGACCTCGGATAACGGAAGCTTGACGGAGTTGAATGAATCTGTTTATCTTGACAGTCTCACTCCACTGGAACGCGGAGACCCTCGCCGTGAGATGGTGGATCTGAAAACGAAGCTCGAAAAGACAATGTAAAGGTTGTTTTTCAAAGCGAATAGCAAAGATTCAGAACAAATGAATGGGGATTGAGCCCCTATATATAGTGGGCCAAAGGCCATGAATTGGGCCGAAGCCGAAAAGGTACATCCAATCAGCGATAGTAGCAATGCGCGTGAATCGAAGCGCCATAATTACACCACCTGTCATCAAACGGCGCGCCTAATGACTGACATTATTGTCAGGCATGTGAATCGAGACGCCATCATTAAACTGACATCTTGAGTCACTCAACGGTCACCTCAATTACGCCATGCAGCAATGGCAAGGCAAGACCGGAACACGGGTGTTTCGGGGTTGGGGGCAGAAACCCTCGAAGGTATAAGCCCGACCTAGGAAAAGGTCGCGAGTTGAGGACTGAGGCCCGAATATTCCGGGGTTGGGGGCAGAGGCCAGTTATTGGTATAAGCCCGACCTTAAAGAAGGTCGATATATCGGTCGATCGTCTAACTCAAAACATGCACAGAGCCCGACCTAGCTTACAAGTGAGGCTCGCCCCTAGGCGACCCGACTTGGGGGGCAACTGTTACGAATTGGGCCGCACCCCAAACTAGATGAGGCCCAATACCAATGACAAGTCCATGAACGAGCGGATGGGATCTAAACCCTGGAATGGACGGCTCTGATCAATTAGGTCAAACTCACATTTGTCTCTATAAATAAGCATTAATGCCATGACCAAGTAATGCATACTCACCAACATTCTTACCTGTAATCAACTCACCTGCTGACTTGAGCGTCGGAGTGTCTTTGCAGGTACCACCCCACCTCGGATCGGAACGGAGCCCGTTGGTCAGGACCACCTACTACCAACTATCCCGGATCGGTCATAGACTCCGAGATACGGTACAGAACAAAATGTCTTCGAAACTAATTGTGTGTGATAAATTCACCCAACGTATATATGGTCATGCCCTTTTTATTACTATATCTTTTTATGTGAGTTTTTTTTATTGGAATTTTCATAGGAACTAAATTCACACAATTAAAATAAAAAAATTATATTGAATCCAATGTATTAACAGGCTGTGCAAAAGGGCTACTTTCAGCATATTTTGTAATTCTGCCCTCTATCCAGCAGAATTACATTGGATTCTGTGCAAAAAGGGCTACTTTCTTACATTGGATTCAATGTAAGAAAGGGCTACTTTCTTACATAATTCTGCCCTCTATCCAGCAGAAGGGTTTCTGTGCAAAAAGGAGGGTGAAAAAGGCTCTAAAGTGGACCCTACATTTTTCAGGCAGATTGTAGGTTCACTAAGATATCTGTGCCACAGCAGACCTGATATCTTGTTTGCTACTGGGATGATTATAGCAGGTTCATGAATGAACCATTGGAGATACACCTTAATGCTGCTAAGAGGGTCCTTAGGTACATTAAGGACACTTTGAATTATGGCTTGTTCTTTCCTAAAGGCACTGATCTAGGAAAGTTTGAGCTACTAGGGGTACTTTGACAGTGATTGGTGTGGAGATCACATGGATAGAAGGAGTGCTTCAGGTTTTTTGTTCAAGTTTCAAGGCATATATGTTTCATGGAGTTCCAAAAAGCAACAAATAGTTGCTCTTTCCTCCTGTGAAGCAGAGTATGTCTCTGCATGTAGTGCTGCCATAGAGGCAACATGGCTGGAAGCACTGCTAAAGGAGCTAAAGGTGGAAATTACTCAATCTCCTACACTCCTAATTGACAACAAATATGTCTTATGTCTTGTTAAGAATCCTATGGGGCATGGAAGGACGAAACATATTGAGACAAGGTACCATTACCTTAGAGATCAGGTTACTAAAGGTAATTTGGTTGTAGACTACTGCCCAACCAAAGAACAACTTGCTGATGTGTTTACTAAGGCACTAAAGGGTGAGTCTTTTACTAAACTTAGGAGAGAATTAGGTTTGGTTGCATTCTAACCTAAGAATGCAACTTCTAAAGTTGTTATCCAGAGGCTTGTTCTGGATCATCTTTGGTTCTAAAGCTATGTCAACAGGGGCTTGTCCTGTTTTTAGGTATCTCTCCTATTACTAAGTCTTTTAGGTTTTGCATTAAGGGAGGATGCTGGAATTTAATGTAAAATTCCTAAAACACCCTCAGAATAGATATAACAGCTATTTATCTATTATAGTTGTTATAAGGCAGTTACAAAAATCTGTTTTACAGTTAAACAGTTTGTTAACTAGTTTGTTATTTTCAACAAACTAGGTTTGTAACTAACACAAACCCCTCTAACAGCTAATATCCAGAGAAAGTTGTATAAGTATATCATGTACATATTGTAATCATACACAGAATTACATTCAATACAAATTTCATTACATTGCTTTTATATTCTCTCTGTGTCTATTCTGTTCTTCACAATTCTCTCTAAGTTCCTTCATCTTTGAGTGCTTAAAATTCCTTCAAAGTTGTGAAAGATCTTAAGAAAAGAAAAAGGTTAGCAATTAGTTTCCGTGACTGAAATTAAAAGGAAAGAAAGGAAGAACAAAGAAGGTGATGAGATTACCTCTGTGGGCTTAAGTGAAGCTTTCACAGCAGGTTCGATGTTCTGATTGTTCATCAAGAATAATCATTCAGGTTCAGGAAATCAGAAACATAAGAGGAAAACAGATATATTAGTATTTTCAGTGACTGCAAATATACAAAGAAAGAAGAGAAATACAGAGAGAGGTAAAGAGTGTATACTGTTGAGATTTCAAGAGGAAATCTGTGAATCTTTGCTGTGTGTGTTACTCATAACACGTTTCTCAGTGTACATGCGAACATAGAATCACAAACTAGAGTTGGGGTTTGTGATTTCAACCAGAAGAACCATAAAAAAGCAACAACAGTAAGATTGAAGAAGTGTTCTTACATTCTGTGACTGAGATTGAAGCTTGATTGCAAGATTTAAGCAACAGCAACAGAAACCCCATCCTTCGTAGGGTTTGTAGGTGACGAACCTCAGAACGTTGTGATTCAATACTAAAAACAAAGGGTTTTTTGCATCATCATCATCATCATCATCACGCATCATCATGGGTGAGAGAGTGAAGAGTTTCATCACTTCAATCACTGGAAATCAGTGAGAGCAGTGAAACCCTAGCAGAGGTTTCAAAGAGAAGAAAGAAGGAAGACCGAGAAGAAAGAAAGGAAGATGGAAATTCAAGAAACAGTGAAAGAAAATTAGGGTTTTTACCTTAAATACGCTGAGTAAAGAATCGGGTCCGTGTTGACCCATGAAGGATCCGATCAGTTCTGCATAACCCGTTTTGGTGATCAAGTGGATCACTTCTGTTTTTTGTAAAGCTGTGGGCTGGGTCAGTGGGCTGGACAATTGATATTTGCACCCCTGGTGTTCATTTTGGCAACCTACAAGCAAAAATCAATATATGGTTAACAAACTTAACATGGTATCTTAGAGCTTAGTAACAATCCAGGGAAAATATTTGCACCCATGCTGTTCATTTTGGCAACCTACAAGCAAAAATCAATATATGGTTAACAAACTTAACATGGTATCTCAGAGCTTAGTAACAATTCTAAACCTAAGTTCTAGTTCTTTATCTTTCTTTACAGATTTCTGTTTTGCCTACACAGTAAGTGACTGTGTAGGTGTGAGCTTTTTGACAGTTTGTTTCTTTGTCACAGGATAGCTAAAGGTGCTAGTTAAGGTGCAAAATCAACATGTCAAATGCTAGTTTGTCTACCCAGATTCCTAAACTAAATGTAAAATTGGGACAAGTGGAGTTTGCAAATGGAAGCCATTTTGGCCTCCATGATGTTTTAGAAATTGTTCAAGAAGGGGTTCCAGCACTAGCTCAGAACCCAACCCCTGAACAAAGGGCTGAACATAAGGAAAATACCAAGAAGGATTGGAAAGCCATCTATCTCATACACCATGGGTGTGATGAGAGTAATTTCGACAGAATTAGAGGCATCAAAGTCTTTAAAACTGCCTGGGACCTCCTTGACAAATATAATAATGGTGCTGTACCAGCCAAGGAGGAAAAGCTGCAATCACTGAGAAAGAAGTATGAAAATTTGAATATGCAGGAGGGTGAAAGCATTACTGATTTCTTTGGGAAACTAAAGAAAATCACTAATGCAATGAGTCTCAATGGAGAGACATTAACAGAACAAACTGTTTGTAAGAAAATTTTTAGGTCCTTAACAAGAAAATTTGGTTTTATTGTGAACAGCATTGAAGACACCATCAAGCCTGAAGATCTTAAAGTTGAAGACCTCCAAAGTAGGCTTGAAGCCAAAGAGATTAGGATGAATCTCTTGAATGGTGAAGGTGAAGAAGATCAAGCTATGTTTGCTGCCAAATCAAAAGGAAAGAAATGGACTAAGGGAAACAACAACAACAACAACAACAACCAGTCAGGTAAAGGTAATTGGTCTAAGGGTAAGTCAGGTAATTCTAGTGGTAAGGGTGACTCCACTAATAAAAATTCCGATTCTAGTAAAAAGAAGGACAAATCTAAGGTACAATGCTATAGATGTGATAAATATGGGCATTATGCCACTGAATGCCCTACTAGAAAGGATTCTAAGCCTAAGGAAACTGACACTGAAGCCAATATGGCTAAAGAAGATTCTGATTCAGAATCTGAACATGTAGGCTTTAGTATGATAACTGATGAGTTAGGAGAAACAGAACCTAGGGAGGATTTTGTTGTAACTAACCTATACTTAAAGGAAAACAATGACTGTGTAGTCCTGTTAGTTACTACAAGTGATGGAAAAACCATCACTGAAATTTGGTACCTAGATTCAGGGTGTTCTAATCACATGACTGGAAACAAAGAGTGGTTAGTTGACTATGATTCTAGTAGAAAGACCACTATAAAGTGTGCTAGCAATAAAGCTATAACTGCTGAAGGAATAGGAAACATAGGATTTACAAAAGAAAATGGACAAGTAATTTTGATAAAAGAAGTTTTCTATGTTCCTGGGATCAGCTGTAACCTTATCAGCCTAGGACAGCTGATAGAGAAGGGTTTTTCAGTAGTAATGAAGGATCTAAAACTAAAGTTGTATGATGTTAAAGACAAACTAGTTTTAACAACACCTTTAGCCACCAATAGAACCTTCAAAACCAGCATCAGTATCACAGAGACAGATTGTCTAAGTGCCACAGCTAGTTTTGAAGGTATGTTATGGCATCAAAGGTTTGGGCATTTAAACTTCAAAGGCCTAAGTAACCTAACTTTTAAAGGGTTAGTAGAAGGGTTACCTAAAATTGAAGTTACTAAAGAGACATGTACTACTTGCCTAGTGGGTAAGCAACCTAGAAAGAAGTTTAATAAGGAAATGAAACACTTTTCTAAGGACATTTTGCATGTTGTATATTTTGACCCATGTGGGCCACTTGATGTACCCTCTATTAGGGGAAATAAATACTTTATGACTTTTGTAGATGTATTTTCAAGAAAAATCTGGTTATATCTACTTAAGACTAAAGGAGAAGCCTATGGTGTTTTTAAGGAGTTTAAGGCAATGGCAGAAACTCAAAGTGGTAAGAAACTTAAGGTCTTAAGGACTGATGGTGGTGGTGAGTACACCTCAAAAGATTTTGAGGGATACTGCACCACTCAAGGTATACTACATGAGGTAACATCACCCTATACTCCTCAGCATAATGGTATTGCTGAAAGGAGGAATAGGACAATACTTGATATGGCTAGGAGCATGATCAAGTCAAAGGGGCTACCTAAAAGGCTATGGGCAGAAGCTGTTCATACAACTGTCTATATCTTAAATAGGTGCTCTACTAAAGGTTTGGAAGACAATGTACCAGAACATGCCTGGTGTGGTGACAAGCCTATGGTTTCTCACCTAAGGGTATTTGCCTCACTTGCATATAGCCATATACTTGATGGTAAGAGAAAGAAGTTAGAGGATAAGAGCAGGCCCTAAATCCTTGTTGGATATCATCCTACAGGTGCTTACAGGCTGCTAGATCCTAAAACCGACAAGATTGAGATATCTAGGGATGTGGTTGTGCTTGAAGACAAGCAATGGGACTGGGACAAAGCTGAACTAGTAAGTTCAGTGGACTCTACAATCCTAGAGGAGGTCTTAGACACTGAACCTAATCCAAATGGTGATAGTTCTGATGAAGAGGATCAGAATCCTTAAGAAGAGGAAGAGGACAATGCTGAAACAGAACCCGAGCCTACTGTTCAGGTCCTGCCTAGAACACAAAGGTTGAGACAGCCTCTTAGGAGGCTTACAGATTATGATATTGCCATAGATAGTGAAGTGAATGAGCATGGTGACCTCATCCACTATGCTATGATGGCTGATACTGAACCCGTGGACTTTAAGGAGGCTTTAAAGGATAAAAACTGGAAAAATGCTATGATAGAGGAGCTGGCCTCTATTGAGAAAAATAAGACCTGGTCTTTGACAGTCTTGCCTAAAGGAAAGAAGGCAATAAGTGTTAAATGGGTCTTTAAGCTCAAGTTGGACCTCAATGGAAAAATAGTCAAGCATAAAGCAAGACTTGTTGCTAGAGGGTTCCAACAAAAGCAATGGATAGATTATGAGGAAGTGTTCTCACCTGTGGCCAGGCATGAGATCATTAAATTGGTCACTGCCTTGGCCTGTAATAAGAGATGGGACTTACATCATTTAGATGTTAAGTCTGCCTTTTTGAATGGACCCTTGGAAGAGACTGTTTTTATCTCACAGCCACCTGGCTTTGAGATAAAAGGAAAAGAAAATATTGAATGTCATTTACACAAGGCTTTGTATGGGCTGAAACAGGCTCCAAGAGCCTAGAACAAAAGAATAGACACATTTTTTTGTGGAAAGTGGTTTCACAAAATGCACCAATGAGTTTGGTGTATATGTGAATGGCACTATGGATACTGATTTGTTACTAATTTATTTATATGTTGATGATCTTTTGGTAATAGGTTGCTGTCCTATGGAGATTAACAAGTTCAAAGCTTCTATGAAGAGTGAATTTGAGATGACAGAATTGGGAAGACTATCCTACTTCCTAGGATTAGAATTCCTAAGGGTGCCAGAAGGTCTAATCCTACATCAAACAAAATATGCTAAGGAATTACTCACAAGATTTGAAATGGCAGAATGCAATTCTGCCCTCTATCCAGCAGAAGGGTTTCTGTGCAAAAAGGATGGTGAAAAAGGCTCTAAAGTGGACCCTACATTTTTCAGGCAGATTGTAGGTTCACTAATATATCTGTGCCACAGCAGACCTGATATCTTGTTTGCTACTAGGATGATTATAGCAGGTTCATGAATGAACCATTGGAGATACACCTTAATGCTGCTAAGAGGGTCCTTAGGTACATTAAGGACACTTTGAATTATGGCTTGTTCTTTCCTAAAGGCACTGATCTAGGAAAGTTTGAGCTACTGGGGGTACTCTGACAATGATTGGTGTGGAGATCACATGGATAGAAGGAGTGCTTCAGGTTTTTTGTTCAAGTTTCAAGGCATATATGTTTCATGGAGTTCCAAAAAGCAACAAATAGTTGCTCTTTCCTCCTGTGAAGCAGAGTATGTCTCTGCATGTAGTGCTGCCACAGAGGCAACATGGCTGGAAGCACTGCTAAAGGAGCTAAAGGTGGAAATTACTCAATCTCCTACACTCCTAATTGACAACAAATATGTCTTATGTCTTGCTAAGAATCCTATGGGGCATGGAAGGACGGAACATATTGAGACAAGGTACCATTACCTTAGAGATCAGGTTACTAAAGGTAATTTGGTTGTAGACTACTGCCCAACCAAAGAACAACTTGCTGATGTGTTTACTAAGGCACTAAAGGGTGAGTCTTTTACTAAACTTAGGAGAGAATTAGGTTTGGTTGCATTCTAACCTAAGAATGCAACTTCTAAAGTTATTATCCAGAGGCTTGTTCTGGATCATCTTTGGTTCTAAAGCTATGTCAACAGGGGCTTGTCCTGTTTTTAGGTATCTCTCCTATTACTAAGTTTTTTAGGTTTTGCATTAAGGGAGGTTGCTGGAATTTAATGCAAAATTCCTAAAACACCCTCAGAATAGATATAACAGCTATTTATCTATTATAGTTGTTATAAGGCAGTTACAAAAATCTGTTTTACAGTTAAACAGTTTGTTAACTAGTTTGTTAACTAGTTTGTTATTTCAACAAACTAGGTTTGTAACTAACACAAACCCCTCTAACAGCTAATATCCAGAGAAAGCTGTATAAGTATATCATGTACATATTGTAATCATACACAGAATTACATTCAATAAAAATTTCATTACATTGCTTTTATATTCTCTCTGTGTCTATTCTGTTCTTCACAATTCTCTCTAAGTTCTTTCATCTTTGAGTGCTTCAATTCCTTCAAAGTTGTGAAAGATCTTGCAAGCAAAGAAAAGAAAAAGGTTAACAATTAGTTTTAGTGACTAAAATTAAAAGGAAAGAAAGGAAGAACAAAGAAGGTTATGAGATTACCTCTATGGACTTAAGTGAAGCTTTCACAGCAGGTTTGATGTTCTGATTGTTCATCAAGAACAATCATTCAGGTTCACGAAATCAGAAACATAAGAGGAAAACAGATATATTAGTATTTTCAGTGACTGAAAATATACAAAGAAAGAAGAAAAATACAGAGAGGGGCAAAGAGTGTATACCGTTGAGATTTCAAGAGGAAATCTGTGAATCTTTGCTGTCTGTGTTACTCATAACACGTTTCTTAGTGTACATGCAAACATAGAATCACAAACTAGAGTTAGGGTTTGTGATTTCAACCAGAAGAATCACAAAAAAGCAACAACAGTAAGATTGAAGAAGTGTTCTTACATTCTGTGGCTGAGATTGAAGCTTGATTGCAAGATTTAAGCATCAGTAACAGAAACCCCATCCTTCGTAGGGTTTGTAGGTGACGAACCTCAGAACGATGTGATTCAGTGCTAAAAACAAAGGGTTTTTTGCATCATCATCATCACGCATCATCATAGGTGAGAGAGTGAAGAGTTTCATCACTTCAATCACTGGAAATCAGTGAGAGCAGTGAAACCCTAGCAGAGGTTTCAAAGAGAAGAAAGAAGGAAGACCGAGAAGAAAGAAAGGAAGACGGAAATTCAAGAAACAGTGAAAGAAAATTAGGGTTTTTACCTTATATACGCTGGGAAGAACCGGGTCCGTGTTGACCCATGAAGGATCAGATCAGTTCCGCATAACCCGTTTTGGTGATCAAGTGGATCACTTCTGTTTTTGTAAAACTGTGGACTGGGTCAGTGGGCTGGACAATTGATATTTGCACCCCTGCTGTTCATTTTGGCAACCTACAATCAAAAATCAATATATGATTAACAAACTTAACAACTTCCATTGTAAGGCACCCAAGACCCTGACTAGAGGGTTCAAACAACTTTTTTATTAAATGATTAATACTCTTAACTTTGAACAGGAAAAAAAAACTTTTAATACCAAAAAAACTTTGAAGAATTTTTCTTAAAATTTTACTTTTAAACAACATCCCTACTTAAAATAAGCAATAATTTTTTACTTGGTTAAAATAATTTTTTTATAAACTAATCCCTCGAGCCAGGTAGGACCGCAATGGACGGAAAAACTCCCCCTCAAGAGATTTAACATTGCTGCATGTCTAAGACTGGATTCGAACCCAGAACATTGGTTAAACCGGAAGAGACTCCTACCATCTCGGTACTATTGGGTTAAAATAATTTTAATACCAAGACTTGTCTCATACTAAGATATTATAGGATTATACGCGTAGGGTCTTTACTTAATTGAAGAAAAGATTTTGTGGTGGAAACAATATTTGGAAGTGGACTATCACTTAGATATACTCGACGACGGCTAACAAATAATCAGAGATAGAGTTGAGCACCGGTTAATAATTGCGCAATCACTTTCTTGATGATGTACTATATAACACACAAGTATATAGAGCCACGAATTCAAATTGCTTGGAAAATTGGGTTAATATCACATGCTGTATTTATTGCCACTATCTAGGAGGGCAAGCTGCTGTCAAAAAAAATCTAGTGGGGACAAGCAAGTGTAGTTATCACCATTAAGAATTAACTATTAAGTCGACCGAAAAAAAAGAATTAACTATTAAGAATGTTTATATTTTTTTGCACTGGAATTAAAAATACTTTTTGAATGGAATTAAGAATATATATATATATATATATATATATATATATATATATATATATATATATATATATATATTATCACTTTTTTACTTTTTCTTAAAAATCCTTGGTTGTTTTTTGGTGAATCTAGTTTTTCTTGGTTGAATTAAAAAACTTTTGTTTAATTGTACTCAGACTATTTTAATTACACATTTGATTCTCCAAAATTGTAAATTTTGAGTAAACAAAGGATCAGAAATACGAAAATCAATAATTTGAGAACCCTAAAATTGCACAATTAAATGATATGGGAGGGCAAATTTAAGAAAAGTAAAATAGGGAAAGCAAAACTATGGATTCAGAGCAGAGGTGGACCTTAGTAAGGCCTACGACAAGTTGGGGTGGTTGTTCATTACAAAAGTATTGGTGCCTACCAAGTTCGTTGATTTTATCATGAGTTGTTTGCAGTGGCGGATCTTAGAAAAAAAACTAGGGTGAGCCGCTAAAATAAACTATTATAATAGCAGTAATCAATTGTTCTACTCTTCATCTTTACAATCTAAAACCAACATAAATCAAGGTATTAGTCCCTAAACTATTGATTACAAACTCAATTAATAATAACATAACTGATGAATAAGGACAGAAGGTACAGAGTAACCAATCAAAGATCCATGTATGAAATGATCACCAAATATTAAGGACAACAAGATGGCATGAAATAGAAGCTTCTTATATTTTAATTTTCCAGTTATTGTGAGTGTTTTTCATCCTAAAGACGTTAACGTTAACAGTTCCCATTCTAAAGTCAGCAAATAAAATTAACCTACTTTTGAAATTTTAACCACATTTGATTCCATACTAATTAATTAATCAATGTTTTTCTAACAAAGATGCATTGGGGTAGAAGAATAAGAACCGAAACCAGATGAATGAGTTAACACAACACAAAAAAGGATGTAAATTTAGGAAAGAAGAAGAAGAACTGAAACCAGATGAACATGGTGTGGGGGTGTGGCTTGTGGAGAGGAGAGCAACGACGGTGACCGATGACGAATGACGACGTCGATGAGCGGAGGCGAGATGAGACAACACTAGCAATGAGAAGAAGAGCGGAGCTACCGAGGTGAAGTAGTGAAAGTCGGAGTGAGAGACGTAGTTGCTGAGAGTGAGTGAGATGGAGGAGTGGAGAGGAGAAAGACGCTGGGAGTGAGAGACGTAGTCGTTGTACCGAGGTGAAGTAGTGAAAGTCGGAGTGAGAGACGTAGTTGCTGAGAGTGAGTGAGATGGAGGAGTGGAGAGGAGAAAGACGCTGGGAGTGAGAGACGTAGTCGCTGTGTTACTGCGTAATACGTTTGCGTGAGAAAGAGGAGAAAGTCGAAGCTTGGAAAGCGTACTGACTAAGTTTGTGAAAAAAATTCATTAAAAAGTAAGGGTATTTTCGTAATTTCACCCCTGCCCAGTCTACTTTAAGAACCGCCACTGATTGTTTGTCTAGTGTGCAAACCAATATTCTCTAGAACAAAAGTCGATCTGGGAGTGTCTTTCCTGAGAGGGGTATCCACCAGGGCAATCCAATGTCTCCATGCTTGTTCGTTGACAAACTCTCTCCATACCCTCTTCTCATATTTTACCTCCACCACCACCACCACGAAAGTAGCTTCCACCCTCACTCCTCTCTCTCTCCCCTACGAACCTTCTTCAACTTTCGTTTTGGGAGTTTCTTACTCATACTCGTTGCAAATAGTACAAATTAAACAAAGCAACCGCGTCCATAAAATATCCTTAAAGATTACATCATTTTATGCACCCCAAATGATCCATGTAGCTACAAACCATATTATATACCTCACATTCCCCTTTTTACTACCCATACCAATCGTGTCACCAGACGCCAAATCTCAGCAGAAAACTTCAAGACAAAAAATGTGGCGAAACCTTCCTTCTTATAAGTAAAAACATATGGTTTGTTAAGTTATTGAATATAAGTAAGTCAAGATTTTTTTAATTAATTGTAACTTTTTTTTCTTTTCTCAGTGTAAATAATTTTTGGTTTTCCTAACTTTCATTTATTTTTCACAGTATTCAAAAAGAGTTAATAAAAATAATTTAGAAATTACACTTTCTTTTTTAATCATTCTTAAAAAACGTGTGTTTTTCTTTCTTTTTATATATGAAAATGGAAGGAGTATTATCTTTATTCTATGAAACAAAATCTACTTTTCAGTAGTTTTAGCGGGAACTATATCATACGTTGAAACAACCATGCTTTCAACTTTGTATTCCATGGAACCCATTTCATGATAAGCAATAAGTCATACCAACATCCAGCCCTTTCATAACTATACCAACTTTGTAACACGTTTTTCACATGTAGTGTCGCAACCATATCCTGGAAAATGTCATCAAGCAACACGCAAAAATGAGTAAAGAACAAGCAGCCATTTATTCTCTCTGCCACACATTCAATGCCAAACCCAAGTTAACTGCAAAACAACTACCAACATTAAGTTGTACTAAAGGGGAAGTATCCTAAAGTACATCCAAGGGAGACAAGAGGTAGTAATAGTATAATAAATTAACTACCTACCCTTTACATCATCATACATGTCAACTACGGTTGCATCTATTCATATATATATAGCAACCATGGCCAACTCAAAACAACATAACCCAGTCAATGTTATAGCAACCATGATCAGGAACCTTGTCCAAGGTAGTTCCTCTCGCGCTGCTCCTAACGAGCCTCCAGATGTGCTACATGTTGAAGTTGTTCCCAATGAGGTTCGTTTTTCCCATGATTTTGTTTTTTCCACTTTGCAATGGTAGTTTTGTGTGCTGTTTTTCCCACCCTAAGGTTGTCATTTTTTCAGATTATTGCAAAACTTCCATCAATGTTTTTCAGAAGGTACCTTCACAAAGTTCCATCGAAGGTAACATTTACTGACCCCCAAAAAAATATTGTTCACATGTCAATTGTTAAGAGTGGAAACAACATCTACTTTAGTGATGGCTGGAAATTTTTCTGCGACCTTTACGGCATACAAGAAGGTGGTTGGGTTCATATGGCATACGATGGGCGCAACAGGTTTTTTATCAGGATATTCAACCCAAAAGGTAGAGAAATTACATATCCTCCGATGCCAGAGTCATTAGTTCCAGACACACCTTCTCAAGCTAGGCTAACTTATTCCCAACTATCGGTTGCTGAAACCCGTATACCGGTCTTCAACACAACTCCTCTACCAATACCTTCTAAGTTAATTGATTACGATAAGTTTCATACGAAGCCGGTTAAATGGGTAACTTTTGCTGAGTTAACTGGAGACACAATGGTGAGATGTATTTTTTATATATTCGTGTATGATCTTATGCCTATCACAATGTATTAAAACTTTTTTTCCCCCCAGACCATCCCGGCTGTATGGGCATATGAGGCGCTTCCTGTCGAAGATTCTGATATAACCATTGTGGATGAGCATGATAAGAAGTGGGTTTGTTTTTTAAAGCATGATATTCAAACTCCCGAGAGCTGTGGGTTGACTAAGGGATGGTCTGTATTTTTCCTTGCCAAGGGTTTAAAGCAACACCAGAGAATTCAGTTCGGAGTGATGGAGAGGAATGATAATGTACTTCGCTATCATTGAAGGAGTAGTTATGGTGGAACCAGTAATGGTTTTATATGTACTGGGACTTGTAGGGGATATATTAGCATATAGCTAGATTTGGTTTCTCTCTTAGTGTTGTAATATAGGGAAACTAATATTTTGTATAAATTAAATGTTGTATGCCATATCTTTGTTTTATGTCTAAGTAGTTTAAAAGTCTATCTTCATGTTATGAGAATCTTATGGAAACAGTGGTATTGTTTATTAATAAAGCTACTAACGTAACTTGTATAACCAAAGCACCATTGTTTTAACACTTCCATTCATTAGAGTTTTCGTGCGATAAAGGTGTGGTAAACCAGAAGATAGACCCAGGTTCTGTTCAACAAAACTGGCACCAAAAAATCAAAAGGAAAATCAAATATAAAGATATTCCTGCAACCTGTAATTTATTCACACGGTACGAATTTTAAACAGTGTTTTCACATGGGACATAATATCTGTTACCGTGTATTAATGTAACCCCCACCTGCAAGTAGCGTTAATGCAAATGCAGCCTTTACGTAGTTGCTGCTGTTGCAAGAACAGGGAAGATGTTTACTATGTAAATGGGTTAGCACCTACTGACATCACTCAGTGTTTTCCTTAGTACCCTTTGTTGCAAGATGGAAGGTCTGCTTTATTGAATTTGCCTGTTATATATCTGCCCACAGCATTCACCCACATTACATTTTATATATGCGAAAGAGCGAGTCACGCCACGCAAAACCAAGTCAGAGTTAGATCTGTAAGTAGATATATCATTTGCATCCATTGTTCTATGTAGTTTCAATAGATCCAACTCCTGGGATATGAGTGTGATGCATCCATATACTCCGTAGATCTTCATACATTCGTTATACCTAATCACTTTGTTAGCAGGTTATCAAGTATGAACGCTGAAGCTGCCACTGACATCGTCCCCTACCAATGTGAGCTTCGTATCAAGTATGAGCCATTTTATGTTGAGTACCATTTTGACCAGGTATAAGAGGCATTAATATTTATTGAATGGCCCTCCATTATAGTTATGCTACAACTTATGTTCATATTGCTATTCATTTGACTAATTAAATTCGTAGGATTTCACAAAGCTACCCAGACACTTTAATATACGTCACGTGAACGAAGTAGCCCAGTATGTTCTATTATGCGACCCTGCTGGCAACATTTTTGAGGTTGCCGTAGAGATAACAAATAATGAGGCATCATTCACCAAAGGATGGAATGCTGTGGGAAAGTTTTATGGACTAATACTGGGAGGTTGGGTGAGACTTGTCTTCGCTGGTTCTGATATATTCTTAATGCAATTGAGGGATAGGCTAGATCAGCAAGTGAACTATCCTGTACCTGCCAAGTTTGCATCCATTGACAACCCCCCAATGATCATAGGACCATTTCAGAAGCATGCACTACAAGAATAATGGGATTTTCCGGCCAGGACTTTTCCGGCCAGGACTTTCCGGCGGATTTTCCGCCGGAAAGCGTTTGCTGCGAGCTGGCTACCGGCGGCAAAAATCCGCCGCAAAGTCCAATTTTGCGGCGGAAATATGGCTTTTCCGGCGGATTTTGCCCGCCGGAAAATCCTGTTTTTCTTGTAGTGATGCTATCATCAACCATTGTGATCAAATCTGCAGAAAAGTCGGTATGTTCTACATTGTTGAGAAGGTTCTAACACACACCGATGCCACTTCTGGGTTCTTGGTATGCTTTGCCTCCAACGCTACCTATAGTTTTCATGTTATTATTAACGACCGTACAAGCATTTGTTTTCAAAACTAACTGTCGAAACGCACGTTCTATATTTTTTACCTGCAGTACATTCCACACGAATTTTGCAAGCTTGCCTTTCGTACAACTTGCACCCCAATCATGGTATTTGATGAATATGGATTCCAAACCACATGCTTAGTTCAGTTTGATGAAAAGTCCCCAGCGCTGTGTGGGATTACTGAAGGATGGAGTGGTTTCACTAGCCACAGGCGGTTGATGATAGCCAGGGTTCGTATTCAACTTGCTGTTCCCTGTTCAAATCCTAACCTAATGAGTGTTTCCATCGTCAACAATCGTTGTAATGCCTAGATTTAGTAAGCATCTTCGTTGCACTTTTTTTAGTTGGTCCAGTAAAACACCTTTATTTCTAGAAGGTTTGTAATATGTTCGACATGTTTTCAAGTTTATGCATTGTAAATAAAATCAAGCTCTCAGCAATGGGTTACAGCAGCAGCTCAATATATGTATGGTTTATCATAATTTAACAGCCGATGTTTTAGTTTCTTTACATTAACTAGACCAAACAATTTTAAGTCAACCAATTAGGTGTAAGGAGGCCCCAGATTCAGGTGCTTATTTTACGTCTTCTTGCTACATATGTTATCATATAAGCAGGCTCAATCGTAAGCATTGGTTACTATCGTAGTCTAAAGCAAAATTAAATGGAGGCCTCATAAAATCACACAACAGTGAATAATGTAGAGCGTTATGCACTAACCATGTATAACACCAGATCTGCACAATTTTTAATAGTGGTAACCGGTAATATTGTCAATGACAGAACAACTCAAATCTTATCACAAAAATGTAAGTAACCTTATTAAATATTGAAGTCCAGATCACACTAAAATTGAATTCCTCCTTCACCCTATCAATGGTATTTGTTGAATCTTCAATTGAAAGCGTGTTAAAACACAGATAAACTAGCTGTCATACAAATTCTGTGTCATCCTGGCAACTGCCACCAAAATATCTCTGTAACCCCCCATAACTCCAATAAACAGACCCCCTCTAATAGTTTATTTTGGAAAGATATGGATGTCCTGCCATAAATAGCAATAAATGGATTTGAACCAACTTTAACAACAAATGTATCCACCATATATTGCGCCAGCCTTCCAGTAATTAATGACCTTATTAACATTTACTTCCTGATCAAAATTGATGATTCTGCTTCTATTTAAATCTCTTTTGTAGCCCAGGCCTTACCTGGTTTGTCTTGTCTTTCACTGAGAGCTCAAAACCAACGCCGTCCCATAAATGCCAATGAACACATTTGATGCTAAATTAAGTACACCTCTCAATACCGTATCTGGCCGCAGATCAAAATTGTATTTACTTTAACTGAGAAGACCAAAAATGAGCCTCTCTCATATGAATCAATAAACACATTTGTTACTACTTTAAGAACAGCGCTCTATAGCGTATCTGAACGCCAATCAGCTTTCGAGTAATTTACAATGACAAGCCAAAAACTGATCCCGTCCCATAAATAGCAATAAACACATACCTTTAGAATGGGTATATACACCGCATCTGGCCATATCTTGTCAGGAATAAAAGAACTTCTGAACCTGTATTGACTCACCAACACTGAGGGTGGATGTATTTTAGACAGGTGGTTAATGTCATTCGAGGAAATCCAGCTTGAATGGGTAATAGCATTTAAGATAGGCATTTGATTTGATTTGACCTCAAAGCTGGGCACTCTCCTCCGGATAAGACTGACCACCGTGCCGTAATGACCATTGAAGTTAACCCAGAAATATCAATAAACACAGTTGATGCTAAATTAAGTACACCTCTTAATACCGTATCTGGCCGCAGATCAAAGTTGTATTTGCTTTAACTGAAAAGACCAAAAATCAGCCTCTCTCATATGAATCAATAAACACACTTGATACTACTTTAAGAACAGATCTTTATAGCGTATCTGAACGCAGATCAACTTTCGAGTAATTTACAATGACAAGCCGAAAGCTGATTCCGTCCCATAAATAGCAATAAACACATACCTTATGAACAGGTATATATACCGCATCTGGCCATATCTTGTCAGGAATAAAAGAACTTCTGAACCTGTCTTGACTCATTGATGGCTGAGGGTGGTTGTATTTGAAACAGGTGGTTAATGTAATTCAAGGAAATCCAGCCTGAATGGTTAATACCATTTAAGACAGGCATTTGATTTTGAATCGACCTCAAAGCTGGGCACTCTCCTCCGGATAAGACTGACCACCGTGCCTTAATGACCATTGAAAAGTAAACATCTTATCAATTATGGATGTAGTAATTACCAAATTGCGCTGCAGATACGCGTGCTGCGTGCCTTCGCTAAAGGATGTATCTAAATCCCACGTTGGTGGCTGCTGCACCAAAAAAAAACGTACATAACACTAAGCCTGCACTCAGTTGAGGACTGATCTTCCCTAAAGGATGTATCTGCATTTAGGGTGCACAGCAGTCAACAGATATCTCCATATCTCTTTTCTTCTCCCATATTTATTATTATCCAATGAGTTTGACATAGCTTGAACCCTTGGCAGTCTACATTTAGTGTGTGAGATACGCGTGGCCTACTCTAAATCCCTCTCAGTCATGTGATTTGAGTGGATAATTAATACAAACCGGATACCCCGTAGGCAAGGCAGTATATTTAAGTTCATAGTATTATATATATTTACCTTTGTAATGTAGCTTTTAGTCAGTCAGGTAGGGGATGGAGTGTTCAAAGCTATGGCAATAATATTATCGTAAAGTACTTGAAGCTACTTAGTCATGGCACTACTAAACTTAGTCTTTTGTTGTGCCCAAACTACTTGAAGCCACGTAGGCAAGGCAGCACTAATGTGAGACTTGTATGTTATGTGAAATATAATGTAATATAAGGCCAGGCCCAGTTATGAACTTTACTACTATTTTGGTGTTTGTTATGAGGCAAATATTGTAATATATTTTTTGTTTTGTAATTATAATCCTATTTGTAATGAACATCGCATCACGTTACTCATCTGGTTCACATGGCGATAGTCTTCGTTTTTGTAGCCCTAAGAAAACAATTGAAAGGAACGTCTCCATGCAAAAGTTAAATTTAAGCCAGTAACGCGTATATGGTAGAGTATATAACTTCTGTCGTCACCGTACGAATGGTCTTCATCTATGCCATATATTCAGCATACAATCAATGTTTCTGCCAACATTCAATATCAATCAGTATAAGTACATACTGGGAAAATGAGCTCCCTATAAAAGTTGAACCAATAGGATGTCAGTTACCATTGAGTATTAGTCAGAGAATGTTATTTACAATAACAAGTGTCAGCAGTGTTAGATGACTGCCCAGCCATTAAATGATTTTTTAAGTGTAGTAACATTGTACCCAACTTACCCTAGCCATTTGTCAAAAACAAAAAAACTTACCCTGGCCATTCTTAGCGACTATTCGGTCTGCATTTAATACTATATAACCCTTTTCCTAAGAGACTTCAATAGAATGATTAGTGTCGTGGCTATATATAGGTACAACTGGAACCGTAGTCATATGCATCAAGCGCTATACCATCTGACTATGAATTTACAACAACCCAATCAGTAAATAACATTTCCACATCTTCTTAGCCGAACAAAAACCATTATTAGGTAGTTCTCCAATGGATAGAAATCAGAAGGGGAACCTTGACTCTGCTGGGAAAACACGCAAAATTTCTGTCCGGCCTTCTAACAAAGAGACTAGGTGTACAACACCTGGTAATTCATCCAACTTATGGACAATCCAATCCCTCAAGGCATCAAGGTGATTTAATACTAATTTTAATCATTATGAATTCCTAATTTCTATTAATGAACCTTTTTTAGATTAGCATTATATCTATATATAATATTTGAAATTATATTTTAGCAAAGGAAAACCGTACGATCTTCAACCAATTTATCTCCCCTATTTGTGCTGCTAAACAGATTTCCTTCACAACACAAGGTAATCACTCTTTATTTGTTGTTTCCATAATGAGTTACCTTACGTCGACATGACATCTAACATATTGTATGGCTTTTCTTTTTTATATATAAGTTATCAATTATTCCAGAAACAGTCAGGAATGATGTACCTCATGTAGATGACGTAGTTATGTCAAATATGAATCCCGCTACCATCCGAGAGCCACTATCCAACATATCAAATGGTAACTAATGAAACTGTGCTACTAATGTAAATACCAAATCTGCCATATGTTCTCTTATTCATAATAAAATTAAGAACAAAAGTAATCAAATTCATTATGTTATTTTAATGACCCAGAACACAATACAAATTGCTCTCCTTCACAAAAAAGCTCCTGGAAACTCCAAAAAATTGGTCCTGGCAGGCATGTTTTAAGGAAGGATTGTCCAACGACAAACCGCCATATGGAGCAACAAAATCAAAGTCAAGATGGTAGCCTAATCAACACACACAAAGATTACGTATCAGGTTACATTTATACATTTGTTTTGAAAGTCGGATGATCAATATATATTTGGGCGTACATAATTATAAACAGCCAAGGTTACCTCAAATTATTTTTTGATTCAGCCTCACAGGTGTTCGAAATTAACAAAATGCGGAATATGGATTTTGAGAACATTTACACAGCCTCCACCAGAGGAATAAATGGTATATTTATGATTCTTGATACATATAGCATGACATTGATTTATGAAGTAACACCTTTTTAGTCCTTGCGTCCATTAAGTTTCACTTTAGCTGATAATATAGTTGAAATTAATCGATAGGTGTATCATCAAACACAGCTACTGAAAGTCGTGCAATTCCAACCACTGAGGATCAGGAGCACCCGCCTCTCAATGATGTTTGCCTGGGTAAATATCATACTTATTGTTGTCAGAATGTTCTAACAGCTTCAAATTGCAAAGCTATATATATATATATATGGCTCTCTCTCTCTCTATCTGCCTCTCTCTCTCTCCCCCCCTCTCTCTCTCTCTCTATATATATAAGTTTATCAATAGCACATCATAGCATGAACAATAAATCTTTATAAATTTCTACCTTCAACAAAAATTACTTCTCATAGGCAATGTTTATCCAGGTGTTCCGTCGGAATACTTGGACATTGGAATACCAACTTGTGTTTGTCAGTATTGTGGTGCTATACTTTGGCTTGAGGAGAGGGTACAGAAGACCTATAACGCAACAAATCCAAAGTTTGGAATTTGTTGCGCACATGGACGGGTCAAGCTTCCTTATTATACATCGCCACCAAAACAGCTAGCTAATCTCTTTTGCAACAATGATCATCGTGGCAAATACTTTCAAGCAAACATCAGATCTTTTAATTCTATGTTTTCCTTCACCTCAATGGGTGGTAAGATAAAGAAAGAAATAAATGTCGGTGGGGCCCCTCCAGTTTTCGTGATGTCTGGTGAGAATTACCATCAGATTGGTAGTTTGCTGCCATACCACGGGCAAACTCCTAAATTTGCCCAGTTATATATTCATGAGCCGGAAACTGAAATTCAAAATCGGATGTCAGTTGTTAGGTATGATTTCTACCAGCTATTCTGCTATATAAAAATCTGTAATCTTTTTGCATGGGAGAATAAACCTTTCGTTCCTCATTTATAAACTTACCTATTAATAAGAAAATAAATACATTTTTGTGGTTGTTCCTCGATATATAGGATGGCAGACGACGAGTCGAAACTGCAATCTAGCATTGTGAAAGATATACGAGATATACTCGACCATGTTAACCCTTATGCCATGAGTTATAGATATGTTCGTGACAGAGTCACCTCTGGTGGAACACAAAACATGAAATTACGAATAATTGGCAAAAGAAAGCGAGATGGGAGGAGATACAACCTGCCTACCGCATCAGAGGTTGCTGGTCTCATTGTAGGGGATTTTGATTCTGCCCATCATGATAGAGATGTCATTGTTGAGATGCAATCTGGGCAGTTAAAACGTATACCAACCTTGAGCGCTTCTTATCTTCCTCTTCAGTACCCACTCTTTTTCTCGAAAGGGGAGGATGGCTGGTGGGAGCATATTGAGTACAATGATTCCTCTACTTCACACACCATAAAGAGAGAAAATGTCACCTTAAGGGAGTGGTTTGCATTTCGCTTCCAGCAGCGCTATATTGAATTCTCGATAATCTTGTATGGGAAACGGTTATTTCAACAAATTATGGTTGACGCGTATACAATGATTGAGGCACAGAGGCTACACTGGGTAAAGAACCATCAAAAAGAGGTCAAGGCAGATATGTATAAAGGTTTATCGGATGCATTACTCCGTGGTGATAGAGATCCTTCAGCAGTGGGAAAGCGAATTGTATTGCCGTCTAGCTTTACAGGTGGTTCACGGTATATGCAGCAAAACTACCATGATGCAATGGCTATTTGTAGATGGGCTGGATACCCTGATCTGTTTCTAACTTTTACATGTAACCCAAAATGACCGGAGATCATCGCTTTTCTTAAAATCTACAACCAAAAACCTGAAGATCGTCCTGACATTGTTGCAAGGTTGTTCAAAATCAAGTTGGATCAGTTGATTTATGATATCAAGAAGGGGCAGATATTTGGATTGACTAAAGCAGGTAAGCATTGGTTGATTTATGACGTTTTACATGTATTTCTATTACTAAGTTATGACAAATGTTGTTATTTTGACAGTTATTTACACTATTGAGTTTCAAAAACGTGGACTACCTCATGCCCATATTTTAGTCTTTCTTCAACCGAATAGTAGGATCTCCAAGGCGTGCGACATTGACCGAATAATATCTGCGGAGATTCCGAATAAAGAAACGGATGTTGAATTGTATAATGTCGTTTCTGCATTTATGATTCATGGTCCATGCGGGACTCAACGGAAATCATCACCTTGCATGGTGAATGAGAAGTGCTCCAAGTACTTTCCCAAAAAATTTGTTGAGGAAACTACCATGGATGCAGATGGCTATCCTTTATATCGGAGGAGAGATGATGGAAATTCCATACAAAAAGGCGAGTGTTATCTGGATAATAGATATGTTGTCCCGCATAACACGAAGCTTTTGTTAAAATTCAATGCCCATATAAACGTAGAATGGTGCAATCAATCAAGATCAATTAAGTATTTGTTTAAGTATGTCAACAAAGGACATGATCGGGTCACCGCAGCTTTCTATGAAGGTAATGACAATGGTGGGGTGAAGAAGATAATCAATGAAATCGAGATGTATTATGATTGTCGTTACTTGTCTTCATGTGAAGCAATATGGCGGATTTTTAGTTTTGACATTCACCACAGAACTCCATCAGTTGAGAGATTGATGTTCCACTTGCCAGGTGAACAATATCTCATGTTCGATAACCAGCAGACAGTTGATGAGGTACTTGATCGTAGAAGTTCTAACCACACAAAATTCCTAGCTTGGTTTATTGCAAATGCAACATATACAGAAGCAAGAAATTTGACTTACGCTGAATTCCCATTGAAGTTTGTGTGGAAACAAAAGGATCGATGTTGGAAACCGAGGAAAAAAGGTATGAGCATCGGGAGAATGCATTTTGTCCCACCTGGGACGGGTGAAATTTATTATATGAGAACTCTTTTGAATTACGTGCGCGGACCTACATGTTACGAGGATCTTCGAAGGGTTGGCACTGAGATACAAGCAACTTTCAAGGATGCCTGTTTTGCTAGGGGGTTGTTAGACGATGATAAAGAATACGTTGATGCCATTGAAGAGGCAAGTCGTTGGGGGTCTGCGCACTATCTGCGAAAGCTTTTTGTGATGCTGTTAGTTGCAAGCCAAATGACCAAACCAGAATTCGTTTTCAGCCAAACATGGAAATTACTTGGAGATGACATCTTATACCGTCAAAGACGTCTTCTTAGGGCACCAGGTTCTACCTTTTATCTTATTCAGTCAATCTATCCACTTTTAAATTTATATGAGGTAACCTTTTTGTGTTATACAGATTTGACATTAAATGATTATCAAGTTCAAAGTTATCTGATGCATGACATTGAATATTTGTTAGCATCACATAATAAGCGTCTAACAGACTATCCAATGCTACCAACTGGAGATAGTAACTATTCAACTCTACATAACAATAAGCTATTGGATGAGGAGCTAAACTACGATAGAGTATCATTGTTAGTGGAGAACAATCGCTTATTATCAATGATGACAGCTGAACAACATTCAGTTTATGATAAGATAATGCTTAGTGTCATTGAAGACAAGGGCGGTCTTTTTTTCTTGAACGCTTTTGGAGGTGCTGGAAAGACATTCATATGGCGTGCTTTGGCTGCAGGGTTAAGATCAGAAGGAGAAATTGTATTAACTGTTGCATCAAGTGGTATTGCAGCTTTGCTAATCCCTGGAGGTAGGACAGCACATTCAAGATTTGCAATCCCGTTAAATGTAAATGAGGACTCTATTTGCAACATCGCCCATGGAAGCAACTTGGCTGAACTCATTATAAGGACAAAGCTGATCATTTGGGATGAGGCACCAATGATGCATAAGCATTGTTTTGAAGCTGTTGATCGTACACTTAAAGACATTCTACAATTTCAGAAGGATGGCAACTCTGAGAAGCCATTTGGCGGTAAAGTTGTAGTGTTGGGCAGTGATTTTCGGCAAATTCTTCCTGTAATACCTAAGGGCACTAGGCAACAAATTGTGAATGCTTCTATAAATTCTTCATTTCTATGGAACCAATGTCAAATAATGACTTTGAACACCAATATGAGGCTAATGACTGCCTTATCGGACGATGATTTATCTGAACGTCGAGCCTTTTCAGATTGGATTCTTCAAATTGGAGATGGGAAAAATGGTGTAAAGGTTGATGATGAAATAAACATTTAAATACCTTCTACCATGTTGTTAAGTAAACAAGGGAATGCAATTGAAAAAATTGTTGAAGCCATCTACCCAAACTTTAATGAAGCTACTGATGATGTTCACTATTACCAGCAAAGAGCAGTACTTGCTCCCAAGAATGAGATTGTTGATCGAATAAATGAGCACATGATCCACAAAATACCTGGGGAATTCGTGACGTACTATAGCTTTGATAGCCCGCATTCTGACAATGTTGATTGTGATAGGATCGACAATGTACATTCCACTGAGTACCTTAACACAATTTCTTCACCTGGATTACCAAACCATTTATTACAATTAAAGATTGGGGTACCTGTTATGTTGTTAAGAAATGTTGATCAAAATGCTGGCCTATGTAATGGCACAAGATTGATATTGACTAGGCTTGGGAAATATGTCCTTGAGGGTAAAGTAATATCTGGGAGTAACATTGGTGACAAGGTATATATTGCAAGACTATCATTGACACCTTCAGATATACGCATTCCTTTCAAATTTCAAAGAAGACAATTCCCCATAAGTATTTCTTTTGCAATGACAATCAACAAGAGCCAAGGTCAATCACTAAAAACAGTTGGTGTTTACCTGCCGAGCCCCGTATTCTCCCGTGGTCAACTTTATGTTGCATTTTCTAGAGTTACATCGAAAAGTGGACTCAAGGTATTAATCAAGGATGATGAAGATAATCTATCATCCATGACAAAGAATGTTGTATACCATGAAATTTTCTCAAATCTACAATAGGTAATTTTTAATACTTCTATTTCGCATTTGAACGTAATCTGTCTTAAGACTTCCCTTTGATATCCAATTTAAAGTCATCATTTTTAATGTTGCAGGTGAAGTGAATGAATCTATTAAACTCCTTCAATGCTGCAAGTTCCAACTGGACTTTGGCTACAATCTGACATGAGGTTGATATCAAAGTTCAACAACTTGATAATACATTTACTACCCCAAAAATGTAAATTTGGTTCTGATTTCGTTTTAAATACAACACCATTTACTTTAGGAATCGTTGCCTATTTATGATCACTTTTATCAAATATTCATACAGATCTGACGCTGATCGAAATAACGCCTGGTATCAGCTATTATGACCACCTTAGGTGACATGGAATGAAAGATATTCATTGTTGCAGATGGTTAAAATTAAAACAAAAGCAACCCCATGTTTTCCTTATATTGAGCTACACCCGGTTTGATTCATAGGGGCAAAATAATTTCTTGCATTTACTTCATTCAGTTCAGTTTGTAAATAATAAAGTCCATTTAAAATATATCTGACAACTCTGCATCCCCCCTGCCAGATGAACGATGCAGACCTGGATACAAGTCAGTTAGTCAGGTATTAATTAGCCCTGTCTTGGCCACATAAGCGACCAGTAAGCTTGGATATCGTCCCATCAATTAAATAGGGTGGCACCCACCATAGCTAAGATACATTTATTACCACCATAACCACTCTTATGACTATAAAATATGTTGAATGGTTAGTCATGGTTTTTGTCACCACTCAATAAAGCAAGCCTTTGCGGTGGAGAAGAAGTAAACTTCTTCTCTCATTCTATCGTTGCACATTTTGCATCACACATCAGGTGAATCAACAAAAGTAGCCCTCAAGAAGAATCACAAATAATCAAGCATGGATAACAGGGATTTTTTGGCCATGATCTACACGTATGATGTAAGTAAACAATGTTTTTAACATATATATATACAGCCTGCCAACAAATCATTAGATATATGCTCATACAATTTTTTGTTACTCTCACCTGTAGCCTTTGTTACGGTTGCCTACATCATTCTATGCTCGATATGGTCATTGCCTCCCACTCAAGATTTCTGTTGAAAACAAGTTTGGTACCAGATACCCCGGGCAAATTTATATTGACAACCAAGGTAAGCCCTTTATTGCTACAGAGACATTTGAAATATGTCGCCTATACCAAATTGAACAGAGTATGCTTGTCCGACTCTCATATCGATCAAGGGGCCGTTTTATCATCTTTGTCCCTCCATCATCCAATTACTTCGATGACTATGTTTACATTGAGACCGACACCGAGGGAGATTCTGACGAAGACTACGAAATGGAGCACCCTCGACTAATCAATCGACATGTAGATGATCGTCAAGTACATCCTCAAATGCATTTCTTCGACCCATATGATCCTTTTTTGGGGGACCCAGATCTTGAATTTGCACGCCATGTTGCTGCTAACAACCAAAGTTTTGCAGCCATATATGGTGAACAACATGAGGTTTCAATGGATGATGCCCCCAGACAACTTCTGATGATGCCTTCTCTAATTGATGACAACAATGTTAGACCGTTTAAGCCACTTTTTGTGTACTGCAACTTTAGTATTACGGTTTTTGCCAATATGTGCTATATTATTAAAGGCAAAATATCAGAGCTTAGATCGTTTTCTTGTTCAAGGCAAAGACGAACCAAATATTACCCCATTGAGGGCGAATTTGGGAATCAATGCAGTTCATTTCACTGTTATAAACCGTGTTTGATGTGTTTCTTTGGTTGTAACTAGCAAATAGAGATGAGGTTTATGTTGGAAACAACGCAGTTGAAATCCCTGGTTTAACAAAAAATGTATTATATGTTATAACCTAAGTCCCTGTCATCAATAAATTGTTAATCAACGTAATGATAAGCAACAACAAACAGTTCCTGAATGGTTTTATAGCCCAATATAACTTTCTGTATTTGCATCCCAAACCCACTTAGCAACATTATATGTGTAATTCTTTACAGACAACCTACATCGCATACAGCGTCTTCATGTTGTCCATATGGAAACAAAGTATTACATAAACCGCTATGCAATCAATAAATTAATACAACCTCATTATTCTACCATTTTGTATTTGTTTAGTTCAACAAGTAATTTAACTTAACCGCTTATACATAATATTTTCAAACACACTAGCCCGTGCAGCGCACGGGTTTTGGTCCTAGTATTTTTTTATAGGCAATGTTAGTGGAGTAGGAGAGAATATTAGTTTCCTGAGTTTGAATTCGGGACCTCCTGCTTGCAAGTATTTGGCGTACTCTTTCGATATTCATTAACTCGCGACCGAGTAGAGGTGGTTACGCAATACAAGCTCCAATGTGTAGAGTCGGTCTCTAAAAGCCAAAAAGTGGACAGCATCATGTGTGAAGGGTCCATCGATCCTTGCATATAATTATGAGATTGAATGATGGAAATGCTCAATTGTAAACATCATGGTATGTACACAACCTCTATATGATGAATGTGCGTGCTAAACTTTGCATCAAATTAGAGATAAGAATCCTAACATTAAATTCCCCTGCCACGAATCATGAATTCATGATGTGTATGTATTTTTTTTTTCACCTATGCTAAAAGTCAAACTATAAAGTTCAAGTTTCATGCCAAACAAAAGGGCTGTAAAAGTGACCTTTTTACAGATTTCGCTTTCTTCT
The DNA here is from genome assembly GCA_039519185.1 of Astragalus membranaceus. Lineage (NCBI taxonomy): Eukaryota > Viridiplantae > Streptophyta > Magnoliopsida > Fabales > Fabaceae > Astragalus > Astragalus membranaceus. The sequence continues at coordinate 2,485,979 of CM076847.1, forward strand.
TCCGTAGTCTACGGTATCGTAATTTGTCCATTAAATTCTATATATGCATTTGTCAATTTTTTTGTCAATGCATGGGGAAGGGTTCTTGAACCCTGCATGATTGATTCCCATCCATTCTACTTTTTACATCGACTCTCATATCATATCCGAAAGAAACATGATATTTTTCCACGTAAATAACTTTGCTATTTTTTACTTTATTTGAGAATAAAAATACTACAAACGGGGTTCAGCAGTTGGGGCTGAACCTCCCTTAATCAAAGGTCGGGGGTTCGATCCCCGCATTGGGTACGAAACAGCGTTAAAATTTTGGGCCAGCTGTCCTGCCAATCGAGGCACCAGAGAGATTAGTCACTGCTGTCCTTGGAGTGGATACCCGAGTTTACCCAAAAAAAAAATACTACAAACATACTTTTATTGTATTATCTAAAAAGAATTGGATTTAATAGGTATACACTTTTAATATTTTTTTACATTGTTAACCAATTACAAATTAACATATCATTAAATATATTTGACTTTTATTTGTAATGATAAGGTATTTAGATTTGATGCTACTCATTCTTTTTTTAGTTACCGTGTTATTGGTGTCGAGACCTTGAGTTGGAATCTGAGCTCACTTACTACTCGGACCAACCCTTTTATGCTACTCATTTTGGCTAAAAGTCATACCACATATCATCATTTCTGATTGTTATACAAAATTTACATCGACAGGGTATATCAATTAATCTCATTATATAAAAATTCATATAATTTTGTTTTATACATTTTATGTAATCAATTCAAGTTTTGGGCGTATATGTAGAACCATATATATGGTTTATCTATCTATCTATTATAGTATTATAGTAAAATAAAGTCAAACATTAAAAAGCATTCACATGCACTTATATATTTTTTTAATAAAATAATGGTTACCTGATATGTCAATCTAAAAAGCTTTTGAAAACTGAAGCATTACTCTATTTGGAAGAGATGAAAAATGGATTGTCTTTGTTAGGCACATGATATGAAGAGTTTTTTTTTTTTTTGACAACCGCAGGCAACTTCCTAGAAAGGTAACTTAAAAACGCACGAATAGCAAAATGGGGAATGCACGCAAAATCACTTTTTCTTGATTTTTGCAGAAAATAGAAGGAACATGGTAGTTAATGCAGATGGGCTACCCATCCTTTCTTAGTTACCGACTTGCAAGCTAACCCTTACCAATACACCAATTCATTTTTCTTAATTTTTTTGTGGGCTGCGTATACCAATCAAAGTCAAAGCAGAAATTGAGCATCAGCATGTGCATGCCCCTTCATCCATTCATATTGTCCATACCCTAAAGTCTTATGTCATAATAATCGTTGTGTTTATTGAATTTATCTTGGATGCATTCTGAAAGGTGTTTGGTCATCTAGTTAACTGTCGCTGTCGTATGTATTTGTCCCATGCATGCTCTGTATTTTTATATAATATATGGTTTTACTTTAGGTAGTTAGTCAATCAATCTAATCAAAAATATAGGTGTGAGAAGTGTGAGAAGAATCAAATCTTGGTGGCGTCTTGGAGAAGAGGAAAGAAAGTGAGAGAGAATAGAGAGGGATCCGTGTACTAAAAAAAAATTAAACATTTAGCGACGGAATTTGAGAGGGAAATCTGTCGCTAAATGTGGCCCACTATTTAATAACCTGCAACGGTCAGTGGCACATTTTCCCAAGATTAGCGATGGATCATTAGAGAGGGAAATCCGTCACTAATTCAAAACAAAATTTTCACTTTTTCCCGCCTTGTCAAATCCGTTGCTAAATAGGCCAAATTTCCTCGCTAAAGACCTCATACACAACCAAAGCCTGTTCTGTCGCTAAAAGTACCAAAATCCGTCGCTAATTCTGGTTTTAGCGACGGACAATGAGTCTGTCGCTAATCAGCCTTTTTTTGTAGTGTTTAACCACTACCAAAAATTACAAAATATCTTTTTTTATAATTAAATGAATATGATCAAAATAATGGGAGTGTCAACGAGAGCACCAACGGGAGCTAGAGCTGTCAATTTGGACCCGACCCAATGGGCCGGCCCAGTGGCCCGATTTTTTGGTTGGGCCGGGCTCTAAAAATAGAGGTCCAAAAAACATTGATATTTTTTTGGCCCGACCCGATGATTTTATTGGGCCGGGCCATGGGCTTTGGGCCGGCCCGATTGACCCGATTTATTTTTTGTTTCTTGCTTTTTTTATTTTTTAAATACTGTTTGTTGTATTTTTAGATTGGCCCTTTGTTAAAAATTTTGCCCAACAAGCAAAAAAAACATTATTATTAGTCATAGAGGCCCAAAGTCAAACACATACTGTTACTGTACCACAGTCCACACACAAACACATTACGCAATTCTACTTTCGCACTATATTTTTAGTAGTGCATGTTACTACTGTGTGCTATATTTTTAAAGCACAATGCAAAATGGTTAAAGTTTTTTAATATTGAAAATGAAAAATGTTAGGTTTTTTTTTGGTCGAAAATGTTAAAAGTTTTTTAATAGTGAAAAAATATTAAAAATGGTTTGTGGCCCATGGGCTGACCTGATGGCCCGCGGGCCGATGTTGGGCTGGGCGGGGCCATAAAAAGGAAGCCCATTAGAATATTGGGCGGGCCCAGCCCAGCCCGAATACGTTGTTTGGCCCTATGGGCCGGGGCGGGCTTGACCCATTGACAGCTCTAACGGGAGCGCCAACGGGGGTGCATATTTTACCTAAAATCTCATTTTCCCTTTTCTTCATTTTACTCCATTATTAATATTATAAGAAGATACCGACTTTTTTTAAACTTTTTCAAACACAACTATTTTAATAAATTTGGAAATATAGCCATTTATAAAGTTTTTCCTTTTTATTTTATTACATTCTGCAACTTTCAACGTATTTATAATTTCATAGCAAATGTAACAAATACAGTATCACCCGTGCGTATGCACGGGTAAAATACTAGTTGATCATGAAAAAGGTTTCTTAAAGTATTTTTGTCTTTTTCAACAAGTAGAATGGGTAGCAACGGATAATACCTCTGATGTGTGTAGGACAAGTAGTTAAATGGGTACTCGCAAGTAAAATAAATATATATTTACATTACTCGTTAATTAGCAGGCATGCGATGGATAATTAAAGTACCCGCACCCGCTAAAATTACTTAATGATCTTTATATTTAATATTTAGTTCTTGTCAAAAAAATATTTGATATTTAGTTACAAATATATTTAAGTTAAGTGTCTTTTATTTCTTTTTATCAATTAATATAAATCATCAAATATTTACTAGGATAAATGCCTAATTTTCTTATATAGATAGAAAAATCAATACTAAAAATGTTAAATTGTTGTATTTTCTTATAGAAAATCATTTTTAAATAAAACTAATCAATACACATGGATATTTACAGATACACGTTACCCGCAAATACTCGCGCGGGTATGGGTTGGGCATGACACTTTCATCCAACTAACAGGTACTAGGGGACTACTACTCGTACCAACCCCACTGACATCCCTACCCAGAAGGTGTCAAAATACTTTGATGCAATTTGGACTAAATTTATCAAGATGTCTACAATGCATACCAGATGCAAACACAAAGAAATTTAAAGAGAGTTTTGGAGGAGGAGAGTAGAGCAGAGGAAGAAGAGTTCGAATGAGGGTGCACGAGTCAGGGTGTTCTAAAAAACAAGTTTTAGTAATTTTTATAAAATACGTAGTATATGAAATTCTTTTGTCTAGAAATAGATTTTCCAAAAAGAACAAAAAAAAATGCAATAAAATAAATTGGGGGTATACACAAAGAGTTCCGAGGTGTCTCTAATAGTTCCTAGGTAGGTCCTTTTTGATTTCTCAAGACTTGGACTTGGGGCCACATTTTTCGTCACAAACAAAATAAAGCCCATCCAAATTAAACTTGGCCTTTTCCCTTTTATATGACTTCTCTAACTTTTTTAAAAAATTTATTTATTAATGAAGTTTTTTTTTATAAACCGGGTATTCTCTGTGTGCAATTGCAGAGACTAATCTTTTGAGTGGGGTAGGACCACAATGGGCGGCAAAGCTCTCCCTGAAGAGATTTAACACTACAGCATACCCGAAGATGGATTTGAACCTAGGACTTTGGTTAAGCTAAAAGAGATCCCTATCATCTCATCTAAGTGCTCTTGGGCATTTATTAATGAAGACTTGTGATGCCACTTGCAAAACAATCATAAAAAAATAAAAAAAAATTAACTCAATATTTTTTTTTAAACTTATGAAATGAATAGTAGGAAAGTAGAGCATTGTATATCACTAGACTAGGATCTTGAGACACACTCAAGCTATTTTTATTTTTTGTGGTGAAAAAAAATACTGACAACTTTTTTTTTCAATAATTGAAGTAATTCACAGATAAGTCTAGGCTAAGCATCATGGAGTGCAACTCTACCCACCTTCTAAGAAGGGTTTTAGAGAGACCACCATACATACAGACACTAATGAATGAGCCATTATAGTAGGGGAAAAGGCCCCATACATTCAGACAACTAAACCTACTTCAATATATTCCTAACTGATAAAAGCATCTCTATCTACAATATGCATCATATTTTTAACCGGTAGAAAAAAACAAATGGATTTGTTAAAAGGCTATTATACCAATGAAGACTGAGGGTAGTAGAAAGGAATGCTCAATGTTTGAATTATCGCTAGGAGCAGACATGACAACAAGAATCGTACCTGCAGGTGCCACCCGAAATCGTCCTGACTTTGATGGGAAACCCCGCCTTGACCAGGTTTTGTTTCTCCCCTGAAATTCAAAGACAGGTCCCAAATTCAAACTAGTCTTGGGAATAAAAATTAATATTATTTTCTATATTTCAAGTTTAATCTTTTTCCTCAACAGAACATATAATTTGATATTATTTTATTTTACTATTATCTAATATCTTTTTTTTATTATATGTGTTATGTTAACAACCCGCACAAAATACACACAATGTCACATATAGGTAGCTTTGACCATAAATTATTGCCTCACTTAACAACAATTAACCCAATTGCAATTAAAATTATTCACTAACCAATATAGTTAAAACACTCAACTAAAACAATTGAAACAATTATTTTGGGGATGTTACACTAAGCTGAAGTGATCCCCGGGCCCCAATCCAAATAGCGGAGAGGGAGGAGAAGAGAAGAGAGTATATTTGAAACCCTAAAATGGATGATAGAGAGAAATCGGATAGAAGGAACAGAGATCGTCACTCGGAACGCGACCGCGAGCATAAGCTGAAATAACTATGATGTAATTATTTTGTAATTCTCAATAAAATCAAAACAATTTGTAAAAATAAATAAATAGAGTTTAATTGCTACACACTCCTGTTGTAAATATTTTTATACTCGCGACCAATAACAAATCATGATATAATTAAAAAATATACTTTTACAACATATGCAAAACTAGGGAGACTAGTACAAAATTATAATTTCAGAGAGATTAAAATATATTTATATAAGGTGATAAATGAATAAATTTGTTTTCAGGCTCCTCACAATAATGTGGCTCCGCAATTGTGTAAGGTGATTACTAGTTGACTCATTTCTTGTTAATGACATGTTAATTTGTAATTGGTCGATGGTGTAAAAAAAAATTATATATACCTATATTTTTGGTATAAATAAAACAGGTATCATCTACGCGTGCGTAATTGCAGAGACTAATAAAATATATACACCTATATAATGTATATATAAATAAATTAAATTCAAAAAAAAATCCAAAAATGAAAACAGAAAATATTTATTTAACAGTTAATTCAATAATTTTGGCTTGTACAAGCTAAGCTGAAGTGATCCCAGGCCCCCAATCCACAATAGCGGAGAGGGAAGAGAAGAGAGTGAGTATCTTCGAAACCCTAAAATGGATGACAGAGAGAAATCGGATAGAAGGAACAGAGATCGCCACTCGGAGCGCGACCGCGAGCATAAGCATCACCGGAGCCGCCACGATTCCGATGATCACCGCCATCATCGATCTGACCGGAATGTCAAGCGCGACAACAAAACCAGAGACAGAGAAGACCGAGAAGGAAGCAGAGATAGAGAAAGGGATAGGTCATACGACAGAGACGAAAGAGAAGGTAGCAAAGGTAGGTCCAAAGTGAAGCGTGAAGATGAGCGGGAAGATTCGGTGGAGCCGCGACACTCTTCGCATTCTCACAAGAGGAAAGATAGGGAACGGAGTGAGGAACGTGAATTGGAGGATAAGAGAGTTAGGGTTTCAGAGGAGAAGAAGGAAGTGAAGAGGGAACGGAGGAAGTTTGGGGATAAAGTGAAAAAGGAAGAAGAACAAGAAGAAAATGGTGATAATATTAGAGGTATTGACGTCAATGTTAATGAGGTCAAGGTCAAGGAGGAAGTTACTGATGGTGCTCGTGGCTCTGCCTCTTCCAAAGAAACTGCTCCAATGCGAAACGTGAGATTCTTTCTGTTTTGAAATTTTCATTATGCCTTCCACTTCTTTTTATTTCCTTAATAATTCTCTATTCTCGTTGCTATAGTTAGATTGTAGGAATATTTTGTTTTCATAATATCGGTGGTAACTTAGAATATCATGTCAAATTGTTGTTTTTTAATAACTTTCAGTTACTACTGTGAACTGAATTAGTCTGGCAATGCTAGCTGAGAAATTATATTTACAATCCTTATCTGTGCACAATTGTCATTTTTTGTTGTGGTTTCTGCTCGACTTAGTTACGTGTTTTTTCCTACCGCTGTTTCCTAATCTCTTCTGTCCAATTGTTCCTTTTGAAAAATTTGAATTTGAAGAAGACATGCATTCAATGGTGTTTGATCCGTGCTCTTTCAGGGCATTGCCTTGGGATCACCTGCTGGGGCACCTCCGAGTTTGCCTGAGACATCTTTGGCCCCTACTCCTCCCTTTCCTATCAAGGTATCTTCAATTTCTACCACAAATGAAAATAAGGGCGTTAGTATTACCAGGTCTCATGAGGTTACTGGAAAATCTAGTACAGATGGGTCATCTTCAACTGCTGGAAGACCTGGAAGCCTCTCTATTGACGCCTTAGCTAAGGCTAAAAAGGCTTTACAAATGCAGAAAGAGTTGTCAGAGAAGCTGAAGAAAATTCCTCAGGTAAATTGGCCATTGTTTTTACACATGAGCATGTGTTGTTAGCTGGGTATTTCACTTTGTCAGCTACCTCATGATACTGATATACTTTACCTTAGTTATACATGTTCCTCTGAATGCATTGATTGCTATGCATTTGGTTGTGCAGTTGAATAAGAACTCTACCTCAAATTCGCAAGGAAGCACACATTTGAGTTCAAAGAGTGAATCTAGAGTGCCCTCTCTTAGTACCGGAGTTGCATCAATGCCTACCACCTCAGCTTCATCCGGTCCTGTTGCAAATATGTCTGTTTTTCCTGCAGCCGCTGCTGCTTATGCAAATGCTCCAGCTATTGGTACTGGTGCTGCTGGTGCTGCAACTGCTCCCAACTACGAAGCTGTCAGACGTGCTCAGGAGCTGGCTGCCAGGATGGGATTTCGTCAAGATCCACAATTTGCTCCTCTAATAAATATGTTTCCTGGCCAGATAGTGACTGATGTTACTATCCCTCAGAAGCCCACCAAGGCTCCTGTTCTTCGTCTTGATGCTCAGGGACGGGAAATAGATGAACACGGAAATGTTGTTAATGTAACGAAGCCAAGCAACCTTAGCACATTAAAGGTGTGTAGTTTTCTTAGTTGTCTCTTTTTATCAGTTACGGTTCACTATGCGTTTCTTGTCTTAACCCTACAATCTGTGTCTTGAGCATTCCAGGTCAACATTAACAAACAGAAGAAAGATGCATTTGAAATACTAAAGCCTGTATTGGAGGTCGATCCTGACTCTAATCCTCATTTTGATGAAAGGATGGGTATCAACAAAACGAAGCTCCTGCGACCCAAGAGGATGAATTTCCTGTTTGTGGAGGAAGGAAAGTGGTCTAGAGATGCTGAAACAATAAAATTGAAGGTATCTTTATGTCATTCCCCTTCTCTCATTCTATTGACCTACCTTTGTACTTAATTCTTTCAATTTGTCTTATGTGCTTTGCTATTATTATTGTTATTATTATTATTATTATTATTATTATTATTATTATTATTATTATTATTATGACTCATGCAGAGTAAATTTGGAGAAGCACAAGCAAGAGAGCAGAAGGACAAACAAGCACAGTTGGCAAAGGCAAAGGCTGCTCCCGATATCAATCCAAACTTAATTGAAGTAAGAGAGAGAGTTGTAATTAAAGAAAAACCCAAGGATCAAATCCCAGAAATTGAGTGGTGGTAAGTTCATGCTTACTTGGACTAGTGGTTCCGATATGATTGAGTTTGTAGATTTTAAGGATCATGCTAAAAAATCTCAGCTAGTATGCTGCATTCCCCCGGTCAAGAGGTTAATGACCTTGTGTCCTTTCCTTTCTATTGTTTGTAATGATGCATTCATGATTATTATCATGTAGAAGAAGACACATGGTGATAAACTAATAGACTGATAGTTATTTGTAGTTACTAAGAATATGAGGGAAACACACTTGTATTATAATTGATAAGCCTCGGTTACAGAATTGACAGAAGGCAGTTACAACACACAACAATAGAATCAATAACTATTTTTTACACAGAAGAATAACGGCTAGAAATCACCCCAAATTCCTCTAGGACTTAGAGAACCCAGAATATCCCAACCTAAACCAAATACAACAACCAAATGACCATTAATTGCCATCCTGTTTCTATTTTGAAATTCACAAATTACATAAACTGGGCCAAATTACTTGGGCCTTTGAGCCTACGCGGCTATGCCTACCATATACATATTTGATAGGAGGCCTACCTACTGATATAGACCAGCCTGGCTGTTTAAAAAAAAACTGCTACAGTACTGATTGAATAAAAAGTATGAGAACGCCTTTACTGGCCGTTAACTCTGTAGAGTGAGTGGTTCGAAATACAAACCAGGCAGAGAAGTGGAGCACACTATGGACTAGGTGTTGGAGTTGAGTCCCAGGAGGTACAATGTATGAAGAGTTTTCTTGAACAATGAAAAGTCAGGGATCTTGGGAGTTAGCTAGTGAGGTGTATGGGGAGGGAAATATAGGCTGAGTTGTTATGCGAGGGGGCATGCGATTGGTTTATGTCAGTTACGAGGAAATGGGAAGCAGGTCAGACCTGACTTTCCATGGGTTCTGCTCCTTTCTCTATTTCATATGTTAGGGCATCAAACTCGCCATCTATTATGATGCTAAAGAAGAGTGAGGATGACTGCCGGAATGGTAGGGAGAAGTCTTGGCCTCTTGGGGACTTAGATATCTAAATTATCAACAATTAGTGGACATGATGACCATAGCACTTTGTTGAATTTTGACACGGGAAAAAAATCCACCTTTTACACCTGTACCTACCACCTAAAGCAGTTTAGAGGCGGTATTAGGGATGATGAAATTATTAATGAAGAAAGGGAATAGTATGGATTGAAATAGACGATACAGGGGAGGAGGTTTTCCTAGAGTGTAAGGCTATGAGATTGTTTGACATCACTAGTTCCCCACCATTGAAATTTAAAACTATAATTATCAACCTCGGATAGCGGTGCATAGTTGCCGACCCCAAAAAATACTAAAGAGGGATAGCGCATGCTGCTATTCCATTTTTTTATACATATTAGTATTAATTTTTTTTTAATATTTGTATAGATGTAATGTAAGTATGTTGTGTGTTGAACAATTTTAAAAATTACTTGAATTTCATGAAATATTATTAATTAACAATAAAAAGTCATAGGTCTTAAGCAAAACATATGAGTAAGTGGCCAAGGAAAGCCAAGGAAAAAACAGAGCAATAGAAACTGGGTTTACCCAAACCTAGTTGTTGGCCAGAAAGTTGTCAGAGAGGAGGCTCCTTTGTGTAGAGGAAGTTGGGTCGCCCAAGAGGAGGGTAAACAGAGCAACAAATACTGGTTTCACAGGAGACCACCAGTTTCTGGCCAGCAATTTGTAACGGAAAGGAATTTATGAAACTTGTACTAGCAGTGCAGCATTGGCACCATTATATCTTTCTCTCAAACCAAACAAAGCATTAGGTTCTGGAGTATGTTGCCGAGTTCATTTTCTCTTTGACAAATTTTCAGCTGATTGAATAATACATAACACCAATACACTTTTCGCTGTGCTTTCAATCATTCTCTCTAGTGTTCTCTCTATCGAACTCAGTCTTGATGTTGAAATTGAACAACTTGACATGAGTGGTTACTTCTTCATCCAGTCTTTTCTGTCTTGAGAATGTTTTGTCTTGCTTTATTGAATATTGAAGAATTAGCAGAAAATGCAATTTAATTAAATATTTTGTCCCTAGAAAAATATTTGATTAACCGTTCGATTTTTCAGGGACGTGCCGATTCTGCAATATGGGAATTATGGTGACACCGCTAACGGAACTGTTGGCGAAGATAAACTGAAAATGGAAAAAATCACTTTTTATGTGGAGCATCCTCGTCCCATTGAACCACCTGCTGAGCCTGCCCCTCCACCACCTCAACCCCTCAAGCTAACCAAGCAAGAGCAGAAGAAACTCCGGACTCAAAGGCGTATAGCTAAGGAGAAAGAGCGACAGGAGATGATAAGACAGGGCGTCATAGAACCGCCGAAACCAAAGGTCAAGATGAGCAATTTAATGAAAGTACTTGGATCTGAAGCAACTCAAGATCCCACTCGGCTTGAAAAGGAAGTAAGAAATGCGGCTGCTGAACGTGAGCAAGCTCACATAGATAGGAATATTGCACGCAAGCTTACTCCAGCTGAGCTGCGTGAGAAGAAAGAGAGGAAGCTGTTTGACGACCCAAATACACTGGAGACACTTGTCTCACTTTACAGGATCAATGACCTCTCTCATCCAAAGCACCGCTTTAGAGTCGATGTTAATGCTCAAGAGAACCGTTTGACTGGATGTACTGTGATTTCTGATGGTCTTAGTGTTGTTGTCGTGGAAGGTGGAAGCAAGTCAATTAAGAGATATGGGAAACTAATGCTTAGACGTATCAATTGGAGTGATACTTCAAAAGAGGGAGACGAAAATGAAGATTCAGATGATGACAAGCCTGTCAATAAGTGTGTTCTGGTGTGGCAAGGAAGTGTTGCCAAACCGAGCTTTCATAGGTTCAGTGTTCATGATTGCATCACTGAAGCAGCTGCTCGCAAAGTATTTGTTGATGCCGGCGTTCCTCATTATTGGGACCAAGCTGTTAGCTACGTAGCAGACGAAGCTGCCTGAATTGTCTTCTAATGTTTTTGATCAACATTATTAGCATGCCTAGCTGATCTTTTGGTGAGTGATCAGTTATACAATTTGCATCAAGCGGAGTTTTAAACAAAGTAAGAAATACTATAGATGCTGGTGCTCTCTTGTTTTCTATGGTCAATGATGTCTACAATGATCATAAATTTGCTACCACATTTATTGGTGTAAACTTTGTTACATCCATTTTGATAGTGTCCTTTCTATATGCTAATGATGTGTGCGATACCACACTGGATAAAACTAAGCCTTCGGGATTTACTGCGATCTTTATGAATGTAAACTCTTATTTTCTGTCACACTATTGTGTTTGCTGATATCTTAATGATCTCCCTATTGTGATATTGTTTTCTAGATTTTTTATTTATTAATACTATGAAATAAATTAATATTTCCTATAATTCTTGAAGAAAAACATTATCAGGCAAGTTTTTTGTCGTCGTTTATTAGGGTCTAAAAACTAAAGCCCTTACTTAGGGGCTAAAAACCCTAGAGGCTGCCTAGATTCAAGCAAAATGTTTTGAAGAATATTTATAAAACTCGAGTTCAGGCCTTTGTTTTTCATAACAAAAAATAGAAGTAACTTGATTTAAATTAAAAATAAAATATTGTTACCCATTCCATTTGTCAAATTCCATTTGTGAAATTCAAACAAGCCATAAATGGAATGGGTAACGGTATTTTAGGATGTTGGGTCTATTTAGGATCAGCATATATAGCATAAACCCATACCCCAATATTTGATATTAACCCAAAAATACCCCTTTCATTTTTACCAAAATCTGATCAGGCCCCACAAAATTGTAAGATTCTCGGAAATATCTAAAAAAAAGGTATTTCCGGAAATATTATCAGTTCAAATTTCTAGAAATAGGGTATTTTCGGAATACAAATTATGCTTCCGGAAATACCCACTGTTAGGTATTTTCGGAAATTCAAATTTTTAACCTTTCGGAAATACATTTTTTTGATGTATTTCTGGAAAGTTTTATTTTTAAAACTTCCGGAAATACCGGATATGGCCACGACAGATGGCAGAGGGCCCTTTATGGATTTATCGGATGCGTTTACCACATCACAGGTTTTTCCTACTCGGAATATTGTTACCCGTTGGGCTAGAGATATCGGGAAAGCCAACGGGGTAATTGTCATTATTATTCGATCCGAGTCGAGTGAGAATGGTAAAGGGAAGAAAAATAAGATTGTTTTTGGTTGTGATAGGCATGGGAGATATAGTGGAGTAGATGTCGTGAGGAGGGATTGATGAATGCTATCAAGGTTGTGTTTCCCGAAGCAGTTAATTTGCTTTGTCGGTATCACATTAACAACAATGTGAATGCTGAAATTAAGAAGGCTGTCAAGGGAGATAGGGTGAAGTCAGTGATGAGTCCTTGGCATGCAACAGTTGACTCTGTATTTGAGGATGAATTTTATGAGAATTTGCATGATTTTGAACAATCATGTGCTGATATACCCCAGCTTATCAAATATGTGACCAAGTATTGGCTGTATCCTCACAGGGAAAGATTTTGTGGACCGTGGACGGATAAAGTGAAACACTATGGAAACACCACGACTAATAGGTACGTTAATATTTTGCCTGTGTGTTTTAAATTTATTTCGAGTCAATTTTTTTCTTATGTGTTTTAATTTGTTACATATAGGGTTGAGTCAGCCCATTGGTCATTGAAGAGGTCACTGGGTTCTAGTGGAGGTGATTTATGCAGAAGCTGGGAATCCCATGGGATGATCAATGCCCAAATTGATAAAATTGTCGGTTCTTTTCAAAAAAGCATCAACCGTGTAGATGCCCGGCACAACACTCCATTCTACAAGAATCTACACGGTTTGGTGTCTCATGAGGCATTGAATCATATAGCTCATGAGTTTGAAGGCATGTTGGATGGAGTAGGCACCGATAAGACCCGTTGTGCTGGTTGTGTGATTAAAGTTACTCATGGGTTACCTTGTTCTTGTGAGCTTGGGAATTTGCACCTACATGGCTGTCGAATCCCAATAGAGATGATTGACCCTCATTGGATGAGGCTGAGTATTGAGAGTATGGATGAGGAGCGAGTGAAACAAGCGTCACTTGAATGTGACATGAGCTATACAATAGAGGAGGTTTGGAGGCAATGCGCTGAGATGTCTCTTGAGGAGAGATGTGTCTGGAAGAGAGGTCTTAATGATTATGTCTTCAAAACACTATAACCATGGTTCCACCTAAGCACAAAGTCAAGACTAGGGGGCACTAAAGAAGAAGAAGAAAGAGTATGATGTGAAGAGAGATCCTTCTTATTGGGAGCACGTGGATGCGTCTTTGAGCTCAGTTAAGAAACCCACCCAGATGTCATCACAGAGACTTCCCCAGCGGTCCTCACAGCAAGTCTCCCAGTTACCATCACAGAGGTCAGCAGCTGAGCGAGCACAACATGACATCCATTTGGTAAGTCACTTTCCAGAGCATAAGCATAAGTACATTGATGACATTATCAATGTGATTGAGGATGGAAACTGTGGCTTCAGATGCATTTCTGCCTCACTTGATTACTCGGAGCATAGCTGGCAAATAGATCGCAATGATTTGATTGAGGAGATGGACTCAAATTGGTTTCAATACTCAGAGGTGATGGGTAACAACATTCAGACAGTTAGGAAATCATTAGTTGCTCTCCCACAAGACTTTCAACCTCGTGAGAAGTGGATGTCGATGCCTGACATGGGACATGTTATAGCGATTAGATATCAGATAGCCCTTGTTATGTTGTCACTTCATGATGGTGGGTCATTGACATTCTTCCCTTTGAGCGGAGCCTATGTTCCTAGTCAGAGCCGCTTGTTCTGTGTTGGGTTTGTCCATGAGAATCATTGGGTTCGGGTTATGTTGAACGCTACTAGTCCAGTACCTCATATTCATCCTACTTGGGGTGCATATGCTTCAGCTGAAGCTAGATCGTGGTTATATCCGTACCTTGGACGTGTACAGTTATGGTGTTCTTTTGTCCCAGATCATGTTGACCCTCCCAGCTGATGTTGATTACATTTCCATTAAATGATTTTATTATATTATATTTTATTCCACGAGTTTATATTATATTAAATTTTATTCCACGAATTTTTATTTGACGGTCTAGATTTTGCCGACACTATTTAACGGTCTAGATTTTGCCGACACTTTAAACGGTCTAGATTTTGCCGACCATTGGGTTTTGTAACACCCCTTTTCTACCCGGTAATTATTTAATAAAAATCAGAGTTTAAAAAAAATTATTCCATACTTCGAAAAGAGATGTCACACATTCATCGATAACCAAAAAGTCACATACGATATATAACACTTTGTCAAAAAGGGACGAAGCCCATAACACCGGTTTAGTTAACCACATCGCCAAAAATACATCACCACGCAGCAGAATAGAAATAAGTTTCAAAACATAAAATCATAACGTCCTGAATGGACTCCAAACAAATAAAATTCAACAACCAAAGTCTAGCGTTCATCCCCCCTTGAGTGTTACATATCAAAGCAAAGGACACCGACTCAGAATAGCGAAGGTAGCTAAGCCTTCACTCGGAATCACCTGCACGTTACCGCATAGGGGTAACATTCAAACAGAAGGGGTGAGATATCTTCAATATAATAGCGTAAATGATAGGAAATATGCTAGAATATGACACTATATCTACCACTCCACTACACACATCGAATCATAAACACACGTCAAATTATAAACACCACAATCAGTCACCAAATGTCATGATAATGCATGAGTGCAACCCACACCAACGGGCATATGCATGTGGTACCAAATCACCGAAAGTTTTTCCTGTAAATAGAGGCGTCACCAACATTGAGAGCTTTCACACCCGGCTCACCAATCTAGAAAAATTGAGCTTTCACACCCAGCTCCCAAGACCAAAGGCCTTCACCAAAATAAATGCGTATGCTGTATGCGACACCATGAATGCACACAGACAATCATCATAAATTAGTCACAATGTGACACACCAAACACCAATCACCGAATAACCCCAATTGGGCTTCCACACCTAGACCAACGACACCGAAACACCAAACTACTCGAAACAACGGAACATCAAGATTTGGAGCCTTCACACCTAGCTCCGACAACACCAAGGTTTGAGCCTTCACACCCAGCTCAAACAACAACAATACTTGAGCCTTCACACCTAGCTCGAACAGCACCAAGACACCAAGATGACAACAATTTCCAAAACATTTGAGACGCGATGGTTTTTCCCAACACCGGAGACAACGACAATTTTCCAAAATATTTGGGACGACGACAATTTTCCAAAATAATTGAGACGCGATGATTTTTCCCAACACCGGAGACAACGACAATTTTCCAAAATATTTGGGACGACGACAATTTTCCAAAATAATTGAGACGCGACAATTTTCCTTTGTTCAAAACAGCAACATTTAACGGCTAAGCTGATCAAAAAAATTTTTTTCTTCAAGGGGCTAATTCCTTCAGACTTACACTGCACACTCACGCACCAATGCACAATTACATTCTAGATTCATTTCTGCCCAAAGTGAGTGTGTGATCTCTGTATCAATTCTTTTCCTAGCTAGGTTCAGAAGCTATCCTAGCTTATGAAAGAGTGGTTTCCATATGGTGAGAGTATAACATCTTTCAAAACAGAGAGTAGGCTAACATTTCCACATAGGACATGAGGGTTATTTTAAGCACGACAAAGGGTCTTAATTTGGGTGCTAGGACTAGATTAGTGCAAACTACTTTTCTGACTCACACAACATAAAACACACAGATGACTGCAACCCCTCATTACTGAGCAACTTTCATTTGATTCACTTCACTTTTGGTTTGGAGTTTTTGTGATTTTCTCCTTTTTGATCCTTTGGATTTGACAATTTTGGATTGAGATATTTGGAGTACCCAGTATTTGTTTCGGGAAATTGCAGCAAACACAGAGGACATGTGGATTTTTCCACTTATTTAAAACAACACACACTTTTTGGTCTTTTTGGAGTGAACGTTATCACGTTTGTAGATGAGACGTTACAACGCTTGATAACACAGAACACAACACGAAAACACACACGGCATACGTTATAACGTTATGGGTAGACGTTACAACGTTGCACTCACACTACACATGCACTAATTATCCTACAGTCTTTGCACCCAGCCTTAGTACAACCTGATATACCCCCAAAGGTTTCTACTGCTACTCTAAGTTTTTAATCAAGTTTTACCATCACCATAGTCAACCAAAACTAGCTTTTGCGTCACATAGTCCCTAGCTAACTAGGTTTTCCTCAAAACAGAGTTTGTGTGGAAGCAGTAATCAATTCTATTTATCTAAGCATGCATCAGCTACACACACAATTTCACACACAGTCATTTCTAGATTCAGCCCAAAGAGAAACATTTTTCTGTGATTACTAGAGTAGGGAAGTAAACTGATATTGCATTTGATTTTATGCATGCACAAAACATAAAAATGATCCTCCCCCCCAAACAGAAAGATGAGCAGTGTCCCCACTGCTTACTGATTTTGAAAAAATTTTGGGAGAGGAACATTCACCAGAACAGAAACAACAAACTACTTACTACTAACTATCCAGACGTTGTCACGTTCGGACAGCTATTTATTGGTACTAAAATTACAAGCTATAACTATACTACTGCTAAAAAGAGGGCTAACTTACTTGTTCAGAACACCAGACCTGAGCCTTCCACTCTGTCTGGCTGGGATGCCTGTTTGAGCAGTCTTCTTTTTCTTGTCCTTCTTCTTCTTCTCTTCTGCACCATCAGCAGCAGCAACTGGAACTTCAGCTTCTTGGGCCATCTTGGCACTGCTCTCAGCAACTCTTTTCTTTGCTTCCTCCCATGCTTTCTGTTTTTCCAGCTCTGCAGGATTAACCTGTTGTTGCTCTTTGGGGTCCACCTGGGCTTGCTTTCCAACTGGCTCTTGAGACGTTGAAACGTCTGCAGCTTTTTCTTCAGCAACAACAGCAGGAGCATTCTCTGAACCACTAGCAGCTACAAATGCTGCACTGGTAGCTGTGGCTGGCTTGTCTTTAGCAGCTTCAGATTTCTTCCTTACCTGCAACTTTTGTCTTTTGGTTGCAGGAGTATCAGCCAGTTGTTCTTCTTCTTCACCCGGTCTGGTTTCTTCACTAGCAGCAGCTAATTCACGCCTTTTCTTCTTCCCAAATGGATTCTGGGTGGGTACAGTCTTGACTCTTTGCTTTTTGGGTGGGGAGATGAGTTGTGGGTCTGGGTTACTTCCAACATCAGTTGGTTCAGACGTTGCCACGTCTCCACCGGTTACTTCTTGAATGGATGGTTGTGATGGCTCTTCAGTTGGTTCAGGTTGAGTGGGGGTTGGTTGTGAAATGGGTTGACCTTGAGGTTCAGATTGTGGTGTTTTGGGGATGTTTTGGTCATGGGTGGATTGTTCTTTAGCTGAGGGTTGGGGTTGTTTGGCTTTTGGTGATGGAGGTGTGGGCTTGGTTGGTTCTTTGATTGTTTGGGTTGGTGGAGAGTCAGCCTCAATATCAGTCTTATCACTGGAGCTTCCTTTTTCTTCAGAATGTGTTTCTTCCTCATCATCACTTAGGATTTCCCTGCTCACCTTCTTTGATTCCTCTGCATCGCTCTCACTGATGCTATCCAGATCAGCTGATCTGAGCTCTTCTTCCTCACTACTTACCTTCTTCTGTTTTTTCTTTGCTGGGCTCTTTCTTTTTGTGGCTGGTTTTCTTGTTTTCTTCACTCTTTCCTTCTTCACTGCCCTGAGGTTCATTGTTGATAAGGGTATATTGTCTTCATCTTCCCCTTGCATCCAATCTGGAAGTACTGGTTCTTCAATCACCATCTTGCCTTTTGTTATCTGCGCACTCACCTTCTTTTGCCATTCGAACTGCTCCTTGACAAACTTGGCTAGGCTGTTTTGCTGGTCCACCAGACGTTGTAACGTCTGTGCATCAACTGACGTGGTAGCATCTGCAGCTCTCTGCCTAGCTTTGAACTTTGTAGAGAATGCTCCTTGGGGTTCCTCTCTTAGCTCAGAGGCTTCAATCTCCACTCCAGCCTCCATGCAGAGATCGGTGATTAAGCAGGGGAAGTATAGGTATCCATCCTTCCTGTTCTGCCATTTGTTTATCTCCCTGTTGATGAGCTTACCTACCTCAATCTTATCTCTTGACATAATAGCATCAATAGCAATCAGCCTTTCCTTATCAACCCAGAGAGTGTGAGAAGTGGGTATCAAGCAGTGCCTAATGAAATGAAACCAAGTGCTGGCCTCATCACAAAGGTACCTTTTTAAAATTTTGAATTCATTCCCATGGTCGCCTCTTCGCTCCCAAACAGCTCCTTCAACACATATTCTTTCTTTGATCTCAGTCATTTCCGCCACTCCGTAAGTCTTTTGCTTTACCTCAACTGCCTTGCCATAGTAACCCAGCCCAAAGTAGTCATTTATGACTCTTACACCAAATTTAACTTCTTCACCGCGAACGATGGAGGTGCTTGAAAGTTCTCCATCAGTTTTTTCAACAATTCCTTTGTAGAAGTCATGCACCAGAGTTGCAATGTACTCTTTTCTGTGAACCACAAATTTCTGCCATCCTAATGCTGCCACTGTTAAGAGAAAATCAGGATTTGGATTTTCCAAGCTGAAGCCCCTTTCGGGTAGCAAGGCTTTCTTCTTTGCATGAATGGGGATTTCTGGAATTGGGTCAGAAGAAGAACCTAGGTTAACATTCTTTCCTTTGCCAGATGATTTTACTGCAGCTTGCTTGGTTTTTGTCATGGTGTTTTGAATGGGTTTTCTGGAGAGTGGGGGATTTGAGATTTGAGATTTGGGGGAAGGGATAAGATGACGGTTTTTGAAAGTGTATGCAGGTGGTTTTGATGATTATAACTGCTGTGTGTTTATTGGGAAGAGTTTATGGGAAGTTGAGAAGTAGGTGGTGGCGTGGGCTTGGAAAAAGGGGTAACCGTTGAGAAGTGACGTCATGGTCACTCTGGCAGTCACGTCTTTGAAAAAAAATGTTTTCATTTTAAAAAAATTCATTTGAAAACTGCTTGACTCATTTTCTATTCTTTTTCATTTAAAATTTTACCGAGGCAGCAAACGTGACAACATCCTTGACACGCAAAGACGTTATAACGTCTACCATGCTTGAGTTCTTAATCTTTCTTTCCTTCAGCTTCCATTCCTGCATAAAACAAAAATTTAAAGACACAAAATTGTTGGTTAGTTAAAACCATTGGGTTGCCTCCCAAGAGCGCTTGCTTTAAGAGTCTTCAGCCAGACTAGTCCCTTTTTTAATTCAGGGGTTGTTGAGAGCCACTGTGGTCTTGTCCCTAACCACATGTTCTCCATGGTATTGCTTCACCCTTTGGCCATTGACTTTGAAAGTGGAATTAGTTTTCTCATCAAACAGGTCCACAGCACCATGAGGATAGACTTTTACCAGTTTGAAGGGTCCTGACCATCTTGATTTTAGTTTTCCAGGGAACAACTTTAACCTAGAATTAAACAGCAAAACTGGTTGTCCCTCTACTAGCTCTCTTCTTTGAATTTTCTGGTCGTGCCACTTCTTGGTTTTCTCCTTATAGATTGCTGAATTCTCATAGGCAGTGTGCCTGAATTCATCTAGTTCATTTAGTTGAAGGAGTCTTGCTTCTCCAGCCTTTGAATGATCTAAATTCAGTTGCTTCAGTGCCCAATGAGCTTTGTGTTGGAGTTCAATAGGCAGATGACAAGCTTTTCCGAAGACTAGCTTGTATGGTGACATGCCCAGTGGTGTCTTAAATGCTGTCCTGTACGCCCACAGTGCATCATCAAGATGCAGGGACCATTCCTTCCTGTTTGGACCAACCATTTTCTCAAGTATCCTTTTAATTTCTCTGTTAGAAATTTCTACTTGACCACTTGTCTGTGGGTGATAAGCTGTAGCAATTTTGTGCTTCACTCCGTATTTAGCCAATAAATTCTCAATTAGCTTGTTACAGAAGTGAGAGCCTTCATCACTGATTATAGCTCTTGGAGTACCAAATCTTGTGAAGATGTTTTGCTTAAGAAATTTGCTGACTGATTTAGCTTCATTATTGGGCAATGCTACAGCTTCTACCCATTTTGATACATAATCCACAGCTACCAAAATGTATAAGTTTCCATGAGACATAAGAAATGGCCCCATGAAGTCCATTCCCCAAACATCAAACAGCTCCACTTCAAGGATATTTGTCAATGGCATTTCTTGCTTATTGGAGATGTTTCCAGTTCTTTGGCATTTATCACAGTTCTTCACCAATTCATGAGCATCTTTGAAGAGTGTTGGCCAATAATACCCTGACTGCAATACCTTTGCCGCCGTTCGGGTTCCTCCAAAATGTCCTCCATAGGGTGATGCATGACATTGTTGTAACACATGAAGTTGTTCCTCTTCAGCAAGGCATCTCCTAAGCAACTGATCTTGACACATCTTATACAGATAGGGCTCATCCCAAAAATACTGCTTCACGGTGTGGAAGAATTTTTTTCTTTGCTGATGGTTGAAATCCATAGGCACAATCTTGCTGACTAGGAAGTTGACTATATCAGCATACCAGGGTGCAGTAGCATCAGACGTTATAACGTTTGAGGAAATTTCCATAGACGTGGTAACGTCTTCAGCTACTGTGGTTACTGTCAGCAGTTTTTCATCAGGGAAATTTTCTTTTATCTCTTCTGCACCTGTACCTGCATCAACATTCTCAAGCCTAGAAAGGTGATCAGCAACTTGGTTCTCCACCCCCTTTTTATCATGAATTTCCAAGTCAAATTCTTGAAGGAGGAGAACCCATCTGATGAGTCTTGGCTTTGCATCTTTTTTAGCAATCAAGTACTTGATGGCTGAGTGGTCAGTAAAAACAATAACTTTTGCACCCACCAAGTATGATCGAAATTTGTCAAAAGCAAATACAACAGCCAGTAACTCTTTCTCAGTTACAGTATAATTTGATTGGGCATCATCTAAGGTTTTACTAGCATAATAGATAGAGTGAAAAATTTTGCCATACCTTTGACCTAATACAGCTCCCACTGCGTAGTCACTCGCATCACACATTAATTCAAATGGTTTGGACCAGTCAGGAGTGACTATCACAGGAGCTGTTACAAGGGCAGTCTTTAATTTCTGGAAGGCTTCATGACATTGCTCATCAAAGTTGAAGACGTTATCACGTTGCAGCAGCAGACACAAAGGTTTGGAAATTTTTGAGAAATCCTTGATAAACCTTCTGTAAAAACCAGCATGCCCTAAGAAACTTCTAATACCTTTGACAGTGGTAGGTGGAGGTAATTTGTCAATAACATCAATTTTTGCTTTATCAACCTCCAACCCTTTCTTTGAAATCTTATGCCCCAAAACAATTCCTTCTTGAACCATAAAGTGACATTTCTCCCAGTTGAGCACTAAGTTGGTCTCTTCACATCTTTCTAGAACTCCTTCTAAGTTATCCAAGCATGCCTTGTATGAGTCTCCATAGACTGAAAAGTCATCCATGAAAACTTCCATGGATTTTTCAATAAAATCAGAGAATAAAGCCATCATACACCTCTGGAATGTTGCAGGAGCATTACACAGCCCAAATGGCATCCTTCTGAAGGCAAAGGTACCATAAGGACAAGTGAATGTAGTCTTCTCTTGGTCTTCAGGCACAATAACTATCTGGTTATATCCTGAGTAACCATCAAGGAAACAATAAAATTCTTTGCCTGCAAGTCTATCCAGCATCTGATCAATAAATGGCAGAGGAAAATGGTCCTTCTTGGTTGCTTTGTTCAGCTTCCTGTAGTCCATACATATCCTCCATCCAGTCACTGTCCTTGTTGGAATCAATTCATTTTTGTCATTGGTCACCACAGTAACTCCACCCTTCTTTGGTACACATTGAACTGGGCTCACCCATGAGCTGTCACTGATTGGGTAGATGATTCCTGCGTCTAACCATTTGATGATTTCCTTCTTGACCACCTCCTTCATTATTGGGTTCAACCGCCTTTGCCCTTCAATGCTGTTCTTTGCATTCTCATCTAAGACGATTCTGTGCATGCAAACTGTGGGACTGATACCCTTGATATCTGCCATTTGCCAACCAATGGCTTTCTTGTGTCTTTTCAAGGTGCTAATTAGATCACTTTCCTGCTCTTGTGAGAGATTAGAAGAAATGATCACAGGTAAAGAATCATTTTCCCCTAAAAAGGCATACTTCAGGTGATCAGGTAACACCTTCAGTTCCAGCGTGGGTGGTTCTTCAATGGAAGGAACTATCTTCTTGAGATTGGAGTCTTCTTGCCCCAAAGATTCATACTTCTTTGTCCAGGCCTTGGGTACAGGAGAGTCAGACGTGACAACGTCTGCAGTTGACGTTATAACGTTTTGCGGAACAGCTTCTTCTGTTAACAACTCTTGAATCTCATCATTGCCCAGAATCTTCTCCAAGTGGTCATTATCTTTATTGAATTGTTTCTGAACCACATGGTCAAGAGCAACCACAAAGGAACATTCCTCTGTGTTAGGTTCTGGATACTTGAGTGCGTTGAGGACGTTGAACTTGACTTCTTGGTCATTGACTCTCATGATTAATTCTCCCTTCTGCACATCAATGAGTGTCCTTCCAGTGGCTAGAAATGGTCGCCCCAAGATGATAGGAACTTCCTTATCTGCATCAAAATCTAAAATAACAAAGTCCACTGGAAAAACAAATTTGTCAACTTTAATCAAAACATCTTCTAATATGCCCTCAGGATAAACTCTACTTTTATCAGCTAAGGTAAGACTTAAAGAAGTAGGTCTGGCAGTTCCTATACCAAGTTTATCATAAATGGACTTGGGCATCAAGTTAATACTTGCCCCCAAGTCACATAAAGCTTTGCCAAGGTAAAAATCTCCAATGGAGCATGGTATAGTAAAACTGCCAGGATCCTTCAGTTTTCTAGGGAGTTTATTCTGCATAATTAAGCTACATTCTTCAGTTAAAGCAATAGTTTCAAACTCCCCTAGCCTTCTTCTTTTGGTGATGATATCTTTTAGGAACTTGGCATAGTTTGGCATCTGCTGTAGAGGTTCTACCAAGAGAAGGTTTATGTGTAGCTGTTTGAGAATCTCCATGAACTTGCTGAATTGCTTGTCTTCATGAGCTTTCTTTAGTCTTTGAGGGTAGGGTGGAGGAGGATATTCAGGTACAAGCTTAGGAACAGTCTTGATTCCTGGTTCAGAACTAGACGTTGTAACGTCTGGCTTAGACATCACAATATCTGGAATATTCTTCTCTTTTTCTGCACTTTTGTTTTTCTCTTTTTCCTTCACTGGCACCTCAGATTCCTTAGGCATAGATGGTTCAGGATACTCAGTGCCACTTCTTAATGAGATAGCATTTACCTGTGCATTCACCACATCTTTACCGTTTGACTTAGATGAAGATGGTGTTTCAGTTGTGGATGGAAGAGATCCATTCTGCCTTTGAGTAAGAGCTGAGGCTATCTGCCCAATTTGGTTCTCCAAAGTCTTGATTGAAGACTCATGAGTCTGTAAGGTTGCCCTACAATCACTTATGAAAGTTTTCATCAAGGCTTCCAAATTGCTGTTGTTGTTATTCTGCATATACTGCTTTTGTTGTTGAGGGGGAAATCCTGGGGGTATCGTTGGAGCAGTATCGCTAGCATTCAAAGAATTGTTGTTTTTCCAACCAAAGTTTGGGTGATTTCTCCAATTTGAGTTGTAGGAGTTGGAGTAAGGACTGTTTCCTTTGTTATGGGATACAAAGTTTACAGACTGAGGGTTATGGGGACACTCTTCGTAGATATGCCCTCCTTCACAATAGACACACACTACTCCCCCAGATGGTGTTGGTTCAACAGTTGCAGCGGTCTGTTTTTCAGACGTTACCACGTTTGGAGTACTCATGTTTTTAATCATGTTGGTCAGGGAAGCAACCTGAGCAGAAAGGGCAGTTACTTCACTTATCTCATGGACACCAGCCTTCTTTCCTGGAGTGAATCTTTCAGAAGGCCAATGGGCATTATGAGTGGCTATGTCTTCAATAAGTCTGCATGCCTCAGAGAAAGACATGTTCAGTATGACACCGCCTGATGAAGCATCAAGTATAAGCCTAGTAGGTTGATCCAGACCATTATAGAAAGTCTCCATTTGAATGACCACGGGTATGCCATGGTGTGGGCACATTCTTAGTAACTCCTTCCATCTTTCCCAAGCCTCAAACAATGATTCCCCTTCCCTTTGTTTGAAGGAAGTGATATCATTTCTCAACTTGGCATTTTTGTTGGGAGGGAAGTATTTTCCAAGAAATTTTTCAGCTAGCTCATCCCAAGTGTGCACTGAATTTGGCTCCAAGGAGTTCAACCAACTTTTGGCTTTATCCTTGAGAGAATATGGAAATAATTTCAATCGGAAGGCATCTTCTGGGACTCCAGGGATGATAAAGTTGCTACACACATCCAAAAATTGCCTTAGATGTGCATAAGGATCTTCTTGAGGGAAACCCCCAAATTGCCCTGCAGTCTGCAGCATTTGGAACATCATTGGCTTGAATTCAAAGTGACCAGTATGAATGGGTGGTCTTGCGATGCCTGTTTGTAAATGGGCAGGATTGAGCACGGCATAATCACGCATAGGCCTGTCTCTGTCATTGACCATGTCTTGTGGTCCTGCATTGATGAGTTGCTGTCTCTGCCAGTGTTCATCATCAACATATGTCTCTGTATGAGTCTGTGGTCCACGACCACGTTCTCTACCTCCAGCATCAGAATGCCTTCCTCCTCTTGGAGTACGTCCACCTCTAGAGCTTCTACCACCAGTACCATGTTCAGACATGGTTGGTGGCTGAAATTGCTGGTGTTGTTGCTGCCTTCTTAACCTTTGTTGTCTCCTTAGTCGCCTGAAGGTTCTTTCAGGTTCTGGATAGAATTCAGGCTCAGATCCACTCCCTGGTTCAGTTAAACTAGAGCTTGAACTGGAACTAAGCATACGCTGTAACGTTTACCTGTTCGCACACAGAAACAACAAACAACACAGCAGAATTCTTTCACCTAGTGTTTTAATACTTGTTGAGCAATAAAAGTTAAAATCAATCCCCGGCAACGGCACCAAAAACTTGTTTGCGCGTGTGTGTTCTAGTCGCAATATCAGTGCAAGTATACACATCGTACAAGTAATAAAGTGGATAAAAATAAGAGATCGTTCCCACGAGGATTGATGTACTTTCAAAGTTCAAGTCTTTAAAACACAAGTGAAACAAGTAATAAATCGGTACTAAAAGTTGGTATTAAGACTAAGAACGTAAATAAAACAAATACACAAGAAGTGGTTGTGAATATGGAAGAGTATGAGTTGGATTGCTGCATGCAAGTAAATTTCCTCTAGTCAGACGTTATAACGTTTACACATTAATACGTACAAATGCTATGTTGTATAGACGTTATAACGTTTGAACGCTGTTGCAAAAGAGCTGTGCTTTTCAGTCACAAAACGTCAGAGCTTCAGGTCTAGGTTCTAAGTAGGCCTACTCCTGTATTTTAAGTACCCACAGCAATGTCCTATGAACTATTATCCATTCTATGTCTAGATTTAGATAAAAATGCCTAAATGTCTTTAGTGCACCTTTTCATTCACATAAATCTTTGAGTTCTTTTCATAGACCATGTCTGTACCTATGAATCTACTTATTTTAAGTGGCCAAGTTCAAAACAAGTTTGGAAATATTAACATGCAAAGATTTAAAACGCATAAACATCAATACTTCATAGCATTAAACTAGAGGTTCATTACATGCAAAACAACAACCCAACTACAAATGTTTAGCTCATGCTGAGCATCCTTACAGAAAGAAGAGGAGTTAAAATCCAAATACCGTACATAGAGAAAATGAGACTAAACGCAAAAGATACGCCTAAGTAGCCTTCATTCATGCACGCTGTAAAGACGTTACAACGTCTGAGCTTCACAGTGATGGTTGCGAATGGAAAATAAAAATTGGAGCTTGAGAAAATTTCAGATGATGAAGTCTGTGTCCAGAACTTCTCTAAAAACTATCTCTGAAGATGGAGGAAGGTGGATGATGAATGGATGGATCGATTCTTCCGTGATGCCCTCCTGCCCTTCCTTTTGTAGAGAGAGAATAGCCAAGGAACAAGGGGGTCACATGCTTGCTGATGTCATTCCCCACCTTCCAAGCTTGCTTGCGAGCTGACTCTGCTCTGAAGTGACACTGCACTGCTACAGTGCGTCAGCCGCGTCAGCGCTGAGGAGAGAGAAGATCTTCTTCATTTCTATGTCTTTGACCATCATTTCTTGTGCGCCAAAAATAAGATATTTCTTTCTTGCCCTGCTGCCCTTCTTCAGACGTGATGAGGGACGCTACCACGTTCAGCTCACTGCACATACACAAGACGCATCAAAATGTTCACAAAGGCGCCAATTGGCACCAATATGCCTAGAATTTGTAATTTAGCCCCCTTTCTAACCAAAAAGTAATAAACTAACATAAACTTAATAGAAACAACCTACTACTGCCAGAGAACTTGCATGATTTAACTTTGAATAAGTATAAATAACTCATATAAATATGAGTTATCATAAGCCAACGGCTAACAATTTTCCAGAAAAATAGATCACTTTGCCTCAAATTAGAATATTCAGCTAAGCCTCTGAATAAGCTTTCCAAAACATTTTGAAATGTCTCAATCGGACTCCCGAGTCAAAAGATATCTCGAAAGGGGAAAAACTGAGACGCATCCTGAAAATGGCGCCCAGGAGCAGGGCGCCTAGCAGGCAACACGCATGAAAAGGCCAACAAACAGAAACTGGCGCCCTTGGCGCCCAGGCAGCACGAAAACGCAACATGGCACAGGATATGGCGCCCATAGGCAACGCCACGCAGGAATTGGCGCCCAGGGAGGCACCCAGCAGGCAACACGGCAGGAAATGGCGCCCTTGGCGCCCAGACAGTCCAGAACGCATCAGACAGCGCAACATGTCGCAAAAACTGGCGCCCTTGGCGCCCAGACAACTCAGGCACGGCTCAGCAACGCAACACAACACGGAACACACACCAGACACGGCGCCCAGGCACAGGGCGCCTAAAACAGCAACACAGCAGGAAAACGCAACACACAGGATGTGGCGCCCAGGCACAGGGCGCCGTTTCCTGCAGCACAGGCACCGAACGCAACACGACCAAACATGGCGCCCATGCACAGGGCGCCGTTTTCTGCAACAGGGACAGCAATAACATTTGGCGCCCATGGCGCCCTAGGGACCCAAAATTTCAGAATTTCACCATGTTAAATCACCAATTCGATTTAGTCACCAATTTAGTTCACCAATTCTTAAACCCCAATGTCAATTATCATGAATTGTCAATCACAACACCAAACAACATTTATTCAAACACTTAGCATGCAATTCGTGATAACAACAACGAACACCAATTTTTTTGAGTTACAACAATCACCAACAAGCCAATATTTCAATCAACATAGTCATGATCCAACTATCATCAAAACAAACATCAAAACCAAACAAGAGGCATTATAGGACCTATTCCCACATAACCCCATCATAAAACCCTATTATAAGGAAGAACCCCACCCTTACCTTATAGTAGGAGAGCACTAATCCTCTTGATCAAGTCACCAACAATAACCTCAGCAACACAGCTTCCTTCTTCTCCTTGAACTCGCGAAATCCTCCTCTTCTTCTCCCTTGGGTGTGCGCCGAACCCCTTCCCCTCTCCTCTCTCTATTCGCGACTCCTCTCTCTCTTTTCTCACACAAAATCGCAAATGAGTAAAACCCTAGCCTAGGCGCTTCACCTATGCGCCTAGCTAGTGGGCTTTTGGATCACGGGCTTTCCTCCAGCTTAAGCCCGATCACTAACACCATCTCCTAATATCCAATTATACACCTCTTAATCAAATGCTAATATAATTACACCAACTGAAATAAATAAATGAATAAATGGATACCTAAATATTTAATTAAATAATTTAATTAAATATTTGGGCATTACAACTCTCCCCCACTTAGAATATTTCGTCCTCGAAATTTACCTGATTCAAACAGCTCGGGATAGGACTCCCGCATCTTGCTCTCCAGCTCCCACGTCATGCTCTCCCCAGCAGCTCCCAGCCAGACTACTCTCACCAACGCAATCTCCTTACCTCTTAAAACTTTTACTTCATAATTTTTTTAAATAACTCTATCTCTTGAGTATATTTACAATATTAAATTTGTTAGCTGTGCTCCTTGGAACTTTCAACCATTAGCTATTTACATTTTTTTTATAAACCAATGTATCATCAACGCGACTGTGGAGACTAATCCTTCGAGGTATCTGAGATCCATTTAAGGGGTTGACATCTCCCAACAAATGTCTTTCCATACGCATCGGCCAGAGATCGAACCTAGACCAAGTGGTTAAGGGATCCGGTATCTACCAAGCTATTTACATTTTTTTTGTACAAAGTATGTATTTTACATTCTTTATTCACTTATTGCATCAAATGACTTCTAATTACGGAAATCAAGCCGTCGTGTGACAATACGATCATCTTTTTTTATCAATCGTGACAATATAATCTAGAAGACGTAGGTTTATTCTTCAATTATTATTTTTCCTAAATAAAATCTTGTGTTTATTTGTTTTATTATTTTAATTAAAGTTGTATTAGAGCATAAGGGTTGAAACATAGGGCCTGTTTGGATAGAGCTTATTTTGAGCTTATGAAAAATAACTTATGCAAATAAAAAAGTTTTTATGTATTATTCATAAGCTTGTCAATGTAGTTTATGAAAAAATAACTTATGGAGATATAACTTTTGTTAGTGAGAACTTATGGGTTAACATAAAAACTTATTTATTTGCATAAGTTGTTTTCATAAGCTCAAAATAAACTCTATCCAAACGGGCCCATAGAAGATTTCTAGTTGCAAATAGCCGCCAACAAAGAAAAGAGAAAAGATCATTCATGAGGTTTTGAACCCAATAAGCATTGTGATCGGAAGAAAAATTATCCTCGAAATCTCTCTTAGTTTATTTTTTGAGTTTCTTCCAAAACCCTTTAAATTTGGAGGAACTCAAAATATACTAAGCGAGAGGTTAGAGGGGTTTGGAGAATAATTTCTCCAAATTAATAAAAACATGCAATTACCATTATTAATTCTAAACCCCCTTCCGTTCACCAATATTGGGTTGGGCCCTGTGCAGTAGCACAGCTTGCACAGGCCCAAAGCCAGCCCTGGGTATTTGAGCTCAGATCCCACTCTAAAGTCTCGAGTTCAAATTTTAGGTGTGACAAAAATTCTGTTGGGAGGAGAGAACCCACAAACTGACAAAGTCGGGTATACACGTGGGCAGTCAGTTTCTCCGGTGTAGATTAGTCCCCGACAAATTAAGCCAGTGTGAATATCGCGCCTTAATAACACAGTAACAAAAAAACCCTCCATTTCAAACTTCCAAACACACTTGAATGCGACCATAAACAAATGATTTAAATATCTTTGATTTGGGTCAATCGATTCAGGTTTGTAGGTTAAGTAAATTGTTCTATAATCAAATATGCAACAATTTTGATAAGGTGATCAAAATTTCATAGCACCATACGTACAGCTAACATGCCTTTGCTTAATTAACACTAGCTACACGCACTTTCCTTATTATCTCAATCTTTTGCTTTGCATTGCATTACATGCTTCTATTCATTCTCCATATTACTTTAGGCAAATATTCCATTTGGTATTATAGTAGTTAGGTTGGGCGTTCATCTACTGTGGCGTAAGCATTCTCCCATACAATAGTAGATATTTCGGTCCAGTACTATTCTATCTATCAACATTTATTTCTTTTTTTAATTATAAATAAATAAAAATGTTTTCCAAGTATTCAAGAGGTACCCACTTTACAGTGAATTCTCTCTCTGCCAGCAAGAGGGTCCGTCTTTTTATTTTAATAGGAATATTTTCTATATTTTGGTTAGAAAGTAAGTGCATTAAAGAAACTGAAAACTATGGATTATATTTTTAGGAAAATTCTATGGATTATTACTAGTTCTAGAAACATTGATTGATTTAATTTTCGTTTAAGAAACTGCTTGCTGTATTTATTTTTTTGATAAGCTCTCCTTGCTGTATTTGATTCGGTAATAGAAATAAACTGGGGTAACCAACACCGTTGGCCTAGTGACTTAATCTATCCAATGACATAGGGGGTTGACCTGGCGTTCTCGGATTCGATTCCCGCAGTAGACAAACTCGGTGTTGGCCATTGCGAAATTTGATCTTAAGCACGAGCAGACATTAGTCTTTCGTTGAAAGTGTTGAGACACTCTGTGGGTAGTCAGTAATGGTCCGAACCAAAAAAAAAAAAATAAACCGCCGGTAGACAGCTTTCATCATAAGTAGAGAGATAAGATAAGGTTCCCATTTTTATGTACGGACGTCGATTTAATAGCTAAGAACTACTACCACGGACTGACTTGAATGCTAGTTAAATGAATAAGTATTGAAATTTACATGTACTGAATTTGAAATACAATCTCTTAGTATTTGATTGAATACTAATTAAATGAATAAGTACTCGAGCAATTAATAAAAAGAGTGCGTTTTTTATACAACCCAATTTTATAAATATTTTGCTATAAAAAAGACAGAAGTCGATCAAAAATGTTATATTTCAACTTGTTTAAAATACGGTTTCTAGAAAGTAAAAAAAACAGTAACTTCTTCAAATCTTGTAAGTTAAGTAAAAATAATAAAAAATAAAATGAGATTCACATTAGATGAAAGTAAATACAAATTAGACATTTGTGAAAAAATCACTTATAAAAAGACTAATCCTATAAATTGTTTTGATTAGTTGTTTCTCGTTTGATTAACAAAATCTAACGTTTTTCCCATTTGAATTAAAAAACAAAATATAAAAAGAATATATAAATTAAGAGAGTCAATAAAGTTATACAGTAAAAAAAAATTAGCAGTAACAAAAAATATAAAATAAAAGATCAAATTATAGCGGTAACAAATAATATTTTCTCGTTGAAATTTCTTAACGGTAATAAGTTTGTAACAACAGAATATATTCATTTATATAAAACAAAGATATTATAAAGTCAAAATATAAAAGATAAATATAGTGGTAACAAAAATTATAAAAGAATAAAGTTATGAGAAAGAAACATTGATTTATAAATGAGAAAAAGTAGTAAATCATAATTAATATAAAAAGAATTTATAAATTAAGAGAGTCGATAAGCTTATACTATAATACAAAATTTATCGGATACAAAATTATCAAATAAGAGATAAAATGGTAGATCAAATTATAGTGGTAACAAATGATATTTTCTCATAGGAATTGCTTAAAAAAATGTATTTGTAACGACAATAGAACATACTCATTGATATAAAACAATCTTCTCAAAAAAATTGATATAAAACAAAGCTAAAATTTATTTATGAATGAGGGAAAAATAGTAAATCCGAATTAGTATAAAAAGAATTTAAAAATTGAGAGTCGATAAAGTTATACCATATTAAAAATGATTTAGCGGATACAAAATTTAAAAAATAAGATAAAATAGTATATCAAATTATAGCGGTAACAAATGATATTTTCTCGTTTGAATAGCTTAACAGCAATGAATTTTGTAACAAAAACATAATATATTCATTTATATAAAAAAAATATTTTATAAAGAAAGAAAAAAGTTATAAAAGAAGAAAGCTTTTAAAGAGAAACATTTAATTATAAAAAGAATTTATTCATGAATGAGAAATATTTATAAAAGAAGAAAGTTTTTAAAGAGAAACATTTATTTATGAATGAGGAAAAATTAGTAAATCTCAATTAGTATAAAAAGAATTTATAAATTAATAGAGTCGATAATGTTATACAGAAATACAAAATTTAATTAATCAAATAAATGTTTTATTTTTTATTTTTACAATCCGGAAACACCATATTATATGATAAATTCGGAAGACAATTTTAAGGGATTTCCGGAAATACATTAAATCTAAATAAATCCGGAAGTATGTTTTTTTGATTTTCCGGAAATATCGCATTTTACGGTATTTCCGGAATGTAAAATGTGTTCCGGAAATACCGTAAAATGCGATATTTTCGGAAAATCAAAAAAACATACTTCTGGATTTATCTAGATTTGAGGTATTTCTAGAAATTTGTTAGATTTAAGGGGTAGCTTCGTCCGTTTGGTCATTTAAGAGGGTATATGGTATAAGAATGGGGTAAAAAAAAGCCTATTTAATATATGGTACTTCATAAATTATTATCTTTTCATAATCTTTTTAAATAACTCTATCTCTTGAGTATATTTACAATATTAAATTTGTTAGCTGTGCTCCTTGGAGCTTTCAACCATTAGCTATTTACATTTTTTTTTATAAACGATCCTCAACGGCGACCGTGGAGATTAATCTTTCGAGGTATCTGAGATTCATTTAAGGGATTGACCTCTCCCAACAAATGTCTTTCTATACGCACCGGCCAGAGATCGAACCGTAGACTAAATGGTTAAGGGATCCGGTATCTACCAAGCTATTTACATTTTTTTTTGTACAAAGTATGTATTTTTCATTCTTTATTCACTTATTGCATCAAATGACTAATTACGGAAATCAAGCCGTCGTGTGACAATACGATCATCTTTTTTTATCAATCGTGACAATATAATCTAGAAGACGTTGGTTTATTCTTCAATTATTATTTTTCCGAAATAAAATCTTGTGTTTATTTGTTTTATTATTTTAATTAAAGTTGTATTAGAGCATAAGGGTTGAAATACATAGGGCCTGTTTGGATAGAGCTTATTTTGAGCTTATGAAAAATAACTTATGCAAATAAAAAAGCTTTTATGTATTATTCCTAAGCTTGTCAATGTAGTTTATGAAAAAATAACTTATGGAGATATAACTTTTGTTAGTGAGAACTTATGGGTTAACATAAAAACTTATTTATTTACGTAAGTTGTTTTTCATAAGCTCAAAATAAGCTCTATCCAAACGGGCCCATAGAAGATTTCTAGTTGCAAATAGCCGCCAACAAAGAAAAGAGAAAAGATCATTCATGAGGTTTTGAACCCAATAAGCATTGTGATCGGAAGAAAAATTATCCTCGAAATCTCTCTCTTAGTTTATTTTTTGAGTTTCTTCCAAAACCTTTTAAATTTGGAGGAACTCAAAATATACTAAGCGAGAGGTTAGAGGGGTTTGGAGAATAATTTCTCCAAATTAATAAAAAAAATTACCATTATTAATTCTAAACCCCCCTCCGTTCACCAATATTGGGTTGGGCCCTGTGCAGTAGCACAGCTTGCACAGACCCATAGCCAGCCCTGAGTATTTGAGCTCAGATCCCACTCTAAAGTCTCGAGTTCAAATTTTAGGTGTGACAAAAATTCTGTTGGGAGGAGAGAACCCACAGACTGACAAAGTCGGGTATGTACACGTGGGCAGTCAGTTTCTCCGGTGTAGATTAGTCCCCGACAAATTAAGCCAGTGTGAATATCGCGCCTTAATAACACAATAACAAAAAAACCCTCCATTTCAAACTTCCAAACACACTTGAATGCGACCATAAACAAATGATTTAAATATCTTTGAGCTCTATAACCGAAGTTATGCTTTTCTGTGGCTACCACTCGACTAACCGAAGTTACCTTATTCACTGGTTAGTCAATATTAACCAATGTTACCAATGAAAGTGGTTAGTCAATAAAAGTGGTTAGTCAATATTACCAATGAAAGTGGTTAGTCAATATTAACCAATGTTACCAATGAAAATAACCAAAATCTCATAATTAATGGGTTTCTAAAACTGTTCCTTTAATTGTTCCACTAAACTTGCTATACGGTTTACTCAAAATTTAATGCAATTTTTTTAAGCATTTTTTAATTATTATAGTAATTTACCTCTATAACCCTTTAGTAACTATTACTAAACAAACCCTTAGTACCATAAGTCATACTCAATCGATTCAGGTTTGTAGGTTAGGTAAATTGTTCTATAATCAAATATGCAACAATTTTGATAAGGTGATCAAAATTTCATAGCACGATACGTACAGCTAACATGCTTTTGCTTAATTAACACTAGCTACACGCACTTTTCCTTATTATCTCAATCTTTTGCTTTGCATTGCATTACATGCTTCTATTCATTCTCTATATTACTTTAGCCAAATATTCCATTTGGTATTATAGTTGACCCGATGGTAAGGACAAAAAGATAAAATAAATAAACATAAAATTTGCAAACTGAACCTTCTATATAAAGTGTAACATTTCATGTTCATAACCACACCTTCTAACAATCAATTAATCTTATAAGTTCTCTATCATTGTTTGCGATGGCTGCAGGTTCTGTTTCCGGCTTCAAAATTAGTTTGCTTCTTATTGCATGTCTTATTGGTATAAGTTCAGCTCAGTTATACAATAATAACTTCTACAGAAAAGAGTGTCCGGGAGTTCTTCGCACTGTAAAGAAAGTAGTGGAGGCTGCTGTCTCCAAGGAGCGTCGCATGGCGGGTTCCTTGCTTCGACTCCATTTCCATGACTGCTTTGTTCAAGCAAGTGATCTCATTTCACTTTCTTTATTCGGTCTCTTTTATATACAAAAGTTGATCTCCGAAAGTTAATATATTTAGTCTAACATTCGGATCAAATCATCAACTTCTGCTGATCAACTTTTGCTTTTAAAAGAGAGCGGAGTAATATATCATTATCATGATCAATTATATCTTATATTTATTTACAGGGATGTGATGCATCAGTGTTGTTAGATGACACACCAACTTTCACAGGAGAGAAAAGTTCATTTCCAAACGCTAACTCCTTAAGAGGTTTTGAGGTGATAGACAAAATAAAGTCTGAATTGGAGAGTATGTGTCCTGGTGTTATCTCTTGTGCTGATATCTTAGCAGTTGCCGCAAGGGACGCTATTGTTGCTGTAAGTACAAAATGATATAATTATATATTAACATTATTCACATGATATATTAAGACAACTCAATTGGCTCAGATTGGCGGACCAAGATGGAATGTACCATTAGGCAGAAGAGATTCAACGACTGCAAGTTTAGATGAATCCAGTTCTGACCTACCTTCTCCCTTTTTGGACCGTGATGGCCTTGTCACTGCCTTCGCCAACAAAAACTTCTCACAAGAAGAAATGGTTACTTTATCTGGTAAATTCCCTTTACTACGTAGTATAGTATATACATCAATTCTTGACGTGGACTGATACTAATTAAGAAATTGTTTGAAACTCTTATAGCAAATTGTATATATATTAGTCACTACTATATTAGTTTGTACAGGTAAATTCCCTTTACTACGTAGTAACCTAGTACGTACAAAAGACTAAGAAACATGCTCTAATTTAATTTGATTGTTCATCAGGAGCTCACACAATAGGACTGGTGAGGTGCAATTTCTTCAGAGGAAGGATTTATAATGAGACCAACATTGATCCTGCATTTGCTGCATCAATGCAAAAGGCGTGTCCCTTTGAAGGGGGTGATGGCAATTTGTCTCCTTTTGACGTAACCACCCCATTTGTTTTTGACAATGTCTTCTATCAGAACTTGATGAAACAGAAGGGTCTAGTACATTCAGACCAAGAACTATTTGTGGATGGATCAGGACCCACTGACTCTCAAGTAAAAACATATAGCAGAAACCCAAGACGTTTCAAAAGAGACTTTGCAGATGCAATGTTCAAGATGACAATGCTTAGCCCGCTAACTGGCTCTGACGGTGAGATCAGGACTAATTGTAGGGTCGTCAATGCTCCAGCTGCAACCATTACTCCCTAGTCCTTGATATCATATATATTGTATTCTTTAAATTAATAATAATAAAGCCTTAATTTGTATATTGAAATTTCGTTTGTTCCAATTAATGCAACAATTGTTTAAGTATGATATGTAATGTATTGTATTACACATGGGAACGGCCACATATTCAATTACTACTATTATAATATAACTTTACTTAATACTAGCAACGTCTTTACAATATCACTTTTCGTGTCTTCGAATGCAATTAAATATTTGACCCAAAAATATATATATTTTTTGGTTATCTTGTTATTGGTGTGCAGTATCCACCGGTTTTGTCGGTGACTAATCTACGCTAGAGAACTTGGTTGGGCACGTATACGGTGTACCGGCTTAGCCGGTCCATGTGGTTCTCGGTCTCCCCTCCCAAATCCTAACAGAATTTTTGTCACACCCAAAATTTAATACTCTCTTTGCTAACAAGATTGACTTAAAAATTGATTTTTTTTTTATTAATTTTGCTTGTTGATAGCTTTAATAACTTGTTCTGCTAGGCATTGTTATCTCTGCAGGAAGCATCAGATTCATTTGGGTGGGAAGTGATGGGAATTCAAGTGTGAGTGATTAGTCCCACATCGGCTAAGAATGAGCTAAATGAAGGATACATAAGAGAGTGGACCCATATACCTAATGTCTTAAGGTTTTGGGTGGAGATGTAGTGTCCAATTCTTAGAGATCCTATTCATTGGCTAGTTTGTTGTTTCTCCCGGGGCTCCCCAAAAACTGAGCAGAAAGTGGAGATGTGGTGGTGTCCAAGTCTCTTAAGGGTCCTATTCATTGGCTAGCTTGTTGTTTCGTTTAGTGCTCCCCAAAAACTGAGCAGGAAGTGGATCTGGCTCCTACAAGAGTATTCTAAACAATGCTGTTTTTGCACTCTGGTTTTGTTCTTTTTACTAATTTTTAATGTGCTTTTTTTTCTTCTTAATATTTGGTATTCACGCGCTTTGAATTGTGCCAATTGATTGATTTATGTGACACTCTTCTAGGAGTTTGCTACAGGTTGGTATGTTCTTAGTAAAATGATCCATTGGAATACAAATTCATCAAGACAATGCTGGCTACGATAACTGAAATGCAGCAACTAAGACTCTAGGCTAATAACAAAATGCTTAATGCATCTTACCTAAAGACCAATGCAAGGTGGCCCAAAATGAAAGACATGGCTATAACACTCGTGATTAAATAAGAATGTTCAAGCTGGATCAATAAGCCACACAAGGGCAGATACATCATCATAATAAAGGCAAGAAAATAGAGACGACATTACACCATATTCCTTCAAAAAAACATGAAAATTTCAGAAGAAAAAAACATGAAAAAGAATAGAAAACTTTAAAGGAGGAATAATACCAAATGAAGATAGTCACCAAATTGGGGTCAAAGCTTAAAATAAATGACTTTAATCTAATGTCAAGATACTTGACATATGGGCCAATCTCAATTAAAGGATGGTAATCCATCAGTTAAAAAGAAAAACAGATTAAAAAGAAAGGATTGAATCAACTAAATTTAAGATAGTTTCGTTAAACCCACATTAGAGAAGACTAAAACATAAGATCAATAACAGGACAGAAATCCCTCACCAAAGCACAAAGAACAATAAATACAAACGCAAAAAATGAAATCAAACAAAACAAAAGCCATACAAAGATGAAAATAGCAGAAGAAAGAAACCAACGACAGGAACAAACTCGAAGCAAATGGCAAATAACAAATTCTAAACAGTTAACTTAAAAGAAAAAGACAATATTTCATAGGAAATTGTAAAAATGAAAGAACAAAGCTGACCTGAGAATGCCAAGAAATTTGGCAGAGGCCTGAGCAACGTTCCTAGCCAAGAGCGCGAACCCGTGTTCGCCGGAGGCGACAATGTTCGTACTTCCCTTTGTCTCCCCAATTGTTTCTAGCTCACCCCCTTTTTAGTGTCTCAATTCGCCATTTAACACTATGCAGACGAGAAGGAGATCCACGCTGGCACATATGGCAGGAACTGATTGGCCTTCATTTTGGCGGGAGTGTATATGTGGCATGCTGAGTAGGATGTTCACCAAGCTTTAAATAGATAGATACTTAATAGATAAGCCTGTACAAATCCCTTTTACAACCTTCTCCTTATGAAGATCATACTGGGCATATATATGGGCAGAGGCCCTTATACCTTTGCCAATTTCATCTACTATCTATACCATTAACCTACTACCAAAATACCAATCTTATCATTTTCCCAACTAAATAATTTTAAGATATTTATGTCATTTCACTTTTTCAAAATTTTTCACTTTTTCAAAATTTTTCACTTTTTCACTCTCTCTCACATACTTTTTCAAACTCTTTCACTCTCTCTCACGCTTTTTTCAATTTTTTTCACTTTTTCACCCTCTCCTTCTCTTTCTTCCTCTAACTCTATCTCATTTTTCTATTTTTCATAATATATCTACTCTAATTTCATCTACACGTCTCCTTCATTTTTTTACTATTCTTTTTTTTCTATGTCAATAAGTTTTATTTAGTCTCTACGGAAAATATTACAATGTGTGAAATTTGAAACTTTACTACAATTTTGTTTTCTAAACCCTACAGGAAATATTACTTATCACTCTATCTCATATATTTTTTCAAACTTTTTCAATATTTCTCCCACATTTTTTCACTCTCTCCTTCTCTTTCTTCCTCTAACTCTATCTCAGTTCTCTATTTTTCATTATATATCTACTTTTTTTTTGTACAAATTATATATCTACTTTAATTTCATCTACATGTCTCCTTTATTTTTAATATTCAATTTTTCTCTATCAATAAGTTTTATTTAGTCTCTACGGGAAATATTACAATTTGTAAAATTTGAAATTTTACTACAATTTTGTTTTCTATTCTCTACAGGAAATATTACTTATCAGTCTCTCTCATATATTTTTTCAAACTTTCTCAATCTATCTCACACATTTTTTCACTCTCTTCACCTCTTTCTTCCTCTAACTCAATCTCATTTTTCTATTTTTCACAATATATCTACTTTAATTTCATCTACATGTCTCCTTCATTTTTAATATTCCATTTTTCTCTATCAATAAATTTTATTTAGTCACTATGAGAAATATTACAATTTGGAAAATTTGAAACTTTAATACAATTTTGTTTTCTAATCTCTACGAGAAATATTACATATTGCTGGTAAATGTTCATGGGGTAATGTTCGGACTAACTCAATTACAATTTGAAACTTTTTGTTTATCTGCTTTAAATTAGTCTTGATTTTCAAGGGTAATGTTCGGACTGATTAAATTATGTCTAAGTCTATTAATAAAAATAACACGACAACACCCGTGCATATGCACGGGTATACTGCTAGTTAGTAGTATAATAATAGTGCTTTCTTTAAATATCCACCCACAATTGAGCATGTTAGAATCTTCCTATCTTTGGATTTTCATGAAGTGGTGTGGTATCAAAAATATCATGTTATTCAGTCAAGTGAAGAAAATGGAAATTTAAATCTTCCATTATCTCATTGGACTTCAAATAAATATTAGAGACTAATATGGCAATATTTGCAGCTTCAGCCATAGTCATTCTTTTTCTGAATACAACAACTATCAATAAAGATGTATATAATTGAAAATTTGTAGGTAGAGGAATTTTCTTAACATATCTTATCTCAAGAGTGCTTAGAGCATATAAATTTCAGCAACTAAAATGTAATTGTTAGGGAATTTTCTTAAGCAGTGAAGAGGGGGATTTTGATCCATTGTAACAAGGGAATTGAGCAATAGCTCTTTTGTTCAAAGGGGAAGCCCTTTTTGAAGGACAAAACCTTTCATCCAAATATTCACTTACAAAATGATAAATTCTAGTTTCAGTCCTTGATTGTCTGAGTCTCCACAAGTTTGATCTCACCATGTGAAATTGCAGATACAAGATAAATTTGCAAGGCATATACATCCTGTGAAAATTTAGTGCTGTGGGAGTGGCTTTTACTAACAGCATTGGAATGTGTAGAGCTAGTGGACCAGTATACTAGAAAGAGCCAAAACCAGTATCCATATTTTCCCAATAGGGTTTATTAGACGCCTAGGACTATTCACTAACAAAATTTTCCCTCTTTCTTATTCTGATATAGTCAAGTATACAAAGGGATAAAGATTAATCCGGAGCAGAGTTGATGAAGCTTGGACAAAAATGAACCCAAAATTAAAGAATGTTTATCATTTCATTATGTTAGAATTCAGAATGATGTTCTACAAAGTTATACAAATCATTTAAATGGTTTTAAAGATTCCATTTGATCTGAGTTGATCTATATTAACTCAACATCTGATAGTTTAGCTATGAGGATATAGAGTGGAAGAGCAGTACGGCTATAGCCATATGATGTGTTTAAGAATGGATTCATCAAAGGGGTCATTGTGGCGCATGCCGCAGCTGGAGACGACCGTGTTCAAAGTTAGAATAACAAAAATGTACCTAGAAATACAAGTGCGGACATACAGCGCTATTGATACATGGGCCAAATCTCTGGAACTTGATATATATTATCCTTTCAGTTAAAGATGAGATATGAATAATTAGCTGATATATAAGCTTAAAGAGTTTTTGCCTACCCAACTGTGACTTTAGGAAAAGCATTCCTTTCATTTCATAGAAAATAAGTGTGCTTAAGATATTTAAAAGAGTCAGAAAAATGAGAAACTTGGCATATATATGCCTATAAACAAGAGGAAGCAAAATAGTCATAAACATAAAGTGAGCAGCTTAGTTAAGTGGAGGGATTTCTATACTAGATATCTTATCCCACTACACAAAATAATTACAATTTGGCTATGTCAGATCAATCTGTGTTGAAGCCAGATTCATAAACAATAACACAACTTAGAACAGCTAACACAAAATACTCACAACTTGCGTTTGCGTTGTGGCTTTTCCA
This sequence comes from Astragalus membranaceus, assembly GCA_039519185.1. Classification (NCBI taxonomy): domain Eukaryota; kingdom Viridiplantae; phylum Streptophyta; class Magnoliopsida; order Fabales; family Fabaceae; genus Astragalus; species Astragalus membranaceus. The sequence goes on from CM076847.1 coordinate 2,527,190, forward strand.
TATTGAAGATGGTCGAGTCGAAGTGGTCAGGCCACCACCTTGGACGAGGAAAAGTCATTCCAGCAGCCTTTACAGCTTCCAACAAGCTATCACCACCATCATGATCATCATCATCATCATCATCATCATCACTGCTATCATCAGCCAGAGCTTTCAATATATCAAAAAGAGAATGAGAATTGATGTTGTCCTCCTTCGGCATTCTAGAACCCTGCCCAATCGCGATGTTCTCTTTCGACATTTTAGAACTCTCGCCAATTACATTAACATCTGCAGCAGAAGCAACTTCTTGAACAAATTTGGCTCTTTTGATGTTGTCCTCCTTCGGCCTTTCCAAAACCCCAACTCCGTCATCTCCTACAACAACGCGCGAGTAACTTGGAACCAATTTAGGATCCATATTCTCCGAAAATCCATTCAAATCAATGAACTCGGTGTCATCATCAAAAGACGCCTCATTAAGCGTGCATTGATAAACATCAACATCGATGGGATACGAAGACTTCTCGGACCATCCATCCAAATCAATGAACTCAGTGTCCACATCAAAGGATGATGCCTCGTTAAGCATGCATTGATAAACATTAACATCAACGGGAATCTCCTCGGACGGTGGCGTGTGAAACACGTCCTGGGTTTCCGTCATCGCGGTTGGGGTGGAGGTCGGCGGAGGGTCATCGTTTAGAGTTTCATCAACAAAAGCGTAGGAATCCTCCTCCTCCTCCTCCACGGCCACCACTGGCGGGTCATCATTTGGAGAATCGTGAACAAATGGTTTGTTGTTGTGGAGTTGCTGATACGAGGCGGGCACGCAAGAGCACTCTTCAATGAAGTAGAGATCTTTATCCGGAATCTTTATCCGGCGGGTCATCCTTGTTTGTTCTCTTTTCCCTTTCCTAATACTCTTCAAGCCTTTTTCACTACTTATGCTGTGCTCGCTACCTGTTTGAGTAAGTGACTGAGTGACTTCCCGACTCTTTATCTGAATGTGGACAACGGTTGTTACGGCCAGTTTCGAACTGAAAAACGTCAATCGCAGAAAACCACCATCAGTGAAACTCAGCACATCTCCGATCGTTCGAATGATCGGTTTGCTCGGTTGTCGGCTTAGTTGGATGGCGGATGAGACGGGTGGGTTGAAACGGGTAAAAGAGAGGGAAAGAAACGAGAGTTGGGCTTATCAAAAAAAAAACGAGAGTTGCTTCAAATATTAGGTATCACCGTAGGGCAATGATGGCAAGGTGTGTCTTAATGGAGTTTCCCACGGTGGAGAAGTAATACCACCACACAACAGAGAGACGTTTCGAAACCTCTGAAAGAGAGCGACGGTGGATGAGAATATTTTATTCAAACTCCAAATTTGATCAAGGTTGCTTTTTTTCGTATATTTTGTTTTACATTTTTTTTTTGACTCAATTTTGTTTGGCATTTATATTTTTTTAAAAAAAGATATTGTCCCAATTTCCAAATCCTTGACTCAAAAAAAACATATGTATTTCAACTTATCATTATTCCACTCTGTTTAATTCTTTTTGTGACATTATTCATTTCAATTTTAACAAAAAATAGAAAATATTGTTTTTATCTAAGAAAACACGCACACCGTTTCTAAGGTGAGGTTGCAAATCAAAATCTCTCATGAACCACTAAAATTTATAATAGAATACTGTGTAAAATATTATGAGTGGTAAAAATTGAATTGCAGTGTTATTAAAACTGACCCAGTGATCGACCCGGACAAGGCATTGGGTCAATGGTCAGACCGAATGGTCACTATTCGGCCCGCATAACCTGCGATACTACTAAAAATCAATAAAAATAAATATGACAAGTATAAATTCACACATCACAAAGCTGTCAATTTTTTTTACCAGTACCTTAAAAATCTCCCCAAAAAAAATCAACACAACAATAATATAATTCACTAAATTATTCTTGAAATTCATAATCATAACATAATGGAGACTAACATAAATTTAAAAAGATGTATCGAATAAAAATACATACATTCAATCAATTATAATATTATAGAAATGGAAAATTCTATTATACCGAAAGTTTGGTTGGTATGATACCTTCTAGGCAAAATTAGTTCAATATTAAATTTTATTAAATTTTATTTTAAAATATTTAAATAGAAAAAAATAAACTGTCATTCAGTGATTGGATGTTGGTATCATACCCATTAAATTCAAAGGGTACGAGAGTGTTTGTCGAAATATATAAAGAAACATATGTATTTTGGAAACAGTAAATTTATACAATTTTGACATAAAAATGATAGTGGCGTAGTGGTTTGCGCTTTACATTCTGTCTTCAAAAATGCAAGTTTGAATCCTGCACCAGACCTTTCATATACATATACATTTTTAGTTAATTAAATAGTTGTCTTCCACCAAATGGGCCGAACCGGGTCACAAAATATTATCAGATTTCGGCCGGCCGGTCCAACAAAATATTCACCGGGTCAAGTGTTTGACCGATCCAACATGGCGGTCGGGCCGGTCACCGGTGTGGTTTGCGGTCAATTAACGTGACGACTGAACCAGTAAATAAGTAAATAGTGTGACTGAACCAATAAATAGGTAATCAGATTTTAAAATAGTGTGATGTGTCTGTGTAAATGGTTCCGGGTTTGAATGTTGCGTGTGGCAAAAACTCTGTTGGGAGGGGAGAACCACACGGACCGGCAACGCCAAGTATACACGTAGCCAGCCAGGTTCCCTGACGTAGATTAGTCATCGACAAAGCCGGTGGAAACTACACACCAATAACATGGTAAAAAAACTCAAGATTTTATATATCAATAATTTAAAATAATTTTACATTCCGGAAATACCGTAAAATGTCAATTAGCGAGTGTCGAAACGAGTGGATTTAGCATTTCTCTTGATAAAATAAAAAATTGAACATTAATGGAATTTCACATTTTTTTGCAGTCACTACCACCTTCCTCAAAGAATTAAGTGCAATTATAATATTGTATTAAGTAGGGGTGTCAAAATAATGGATTGGATTGAATCCATCCGTTTAATTTTGTGGATGGTTGTGATCCATCTAATATATTTTTTAAATCCATTGGATTACAATAACTACAAAATCAAAATCCTTCGAATAATTATTTTTTTTGAAGCAAGATTCATTGGATAATTATAAAAATATTTTTTAACAAAAAAAATACTTTTAAAAATAAATTTCAGTTTTTCAGTTTTTTTTCAAATTCAGAAACTAAAGAAAATATATATATAATATAAAATATATATTATATATATATATATATAATATCAGCCACCACCGCCTGCCGCCGTGGGGTCGCCGGAGGACCGCTGTCCGCCGCCGCGGCGTTACCGGAGCGCCGTCGTGGGCTGCCGGGGAGCCGCCGTGGAGTCACCGGATCGCCGCCGGGTCGCCGGAGCGCCGTTGTGGGGTCGCCGGAGCGCCGTCGGGCACCACCTCCATATATAAATATAAATATATTATATATATATATATATATATATATATATATATATATATAATACAATAGTTATAATATATAATACAATAGTTATAATATATAATACTATATATATAATACAATAGTTATAATATATATATATATATATATATATATATATATATATATATATATTTACATTTACAGATCTTAGAAATATAAAAAAAATTCTGCAGTATAAAAATATATGAAAGTTATGTTTAAAAGTATTTTTTTACTCATAAAAATATATTTTTAGTAAAAGATTTTTTATGTTTTAAAAATATTAATCAACGGATTGGATATCCAACCATTAAAAATTTGCTAATGGATGGATTGGATTGGATTTATTTGTTACAATTTTATTGGATATAAATGGATAAATGGATTGTCTCCAATCCATTCATGATAATCCAAATCCAAATCCATCCGATCCATCCATTTTGACACCCTTAGTATTAAGGCATCGCACTTGATTGAAAATTTGAAGTTATTTTAAAATTTTTGCAGAACAAAATCCAAATGTTGCAAGTATTTTATAGGGATCTTCGCAGGCGAGTCTTGGTTCCATTTAGGCCTGGACAGGGTTCGAGCGGATTCGGGTGGAAAATCGCTGATCCAACCATAACCATGGATGGGAAAATGACACCCAATCCCGACCGTTTGTCTCTTCGGATTGGGCGGGTGACGGTTTAATCGGGTTTATGGGTACACGACCGGATTTACACGGTTCTAATAATGCAACAACAACACCTGTTTTCCCCCCTCACAGATCTAGTGCTAAAAGAATGCGCCGACAGTTTGCGATGGAAGAGGTGTGTAGACCGCGGTGAGAGGGAGACAAGATGAAAAACTGCATAGCAGAAGGAAGAATAAAAACGTGCTCAAAAGAAGGAGAACCATGCGAATCACTTTCTATATAACTGAAGGCGCCATGGGAGATCTGCAAAAGTAGTGGTAGGCGAACAAATTGAGAGAGAAGAACAAGTTGAGAGAGAAACAATGTTTCTTCTATCCCAGAGCCATAAAATATAATTTAAATTAGAATTAATAAAGTAAAATAATGATTCAAGGAAATTTTAAAAGCTAATCAATGATACATTGGGAAGAGTCAAACTTTAAATGAAAATCAGAATGGTATTTTAATAATTTAATCGCTTTTAATGTTTTGAACAAACACAAACTAATCCCGCCCATTCATATTCTTGCCATATAAGTGATCTGAGTAGTTTTTCTAAATCAGAGGGTGAAATAGTATTCGGTTATGTGACATTAAAGCCCACCCTTTTAAACCATTTGGAACCGATTTTCCAAACCGACAACCCGTTGACCCGATACCGTTTTCAGTCTTGTGCTCGCACGTTTTGTGGGTTTCGAACGGTTGGGCGGATCTTGTCCAGCCCTAGAAGGTATGTATAGCTGACATTCAGATGTGCCTTTTTTTTTATAGGCAATGTTAGTGGGGTGGGGGAAATGTTAGTTTCCGGGATTTGAACTCGAGACGTCATTCTTGTATTCGTTCGGTGCACTCCTTCGATATCCCTTAGCTCGCCAACTGACACTTAGATGTGCTTATATTTAGACAGTTTAAATGGACAAGTCTACAAACTAGTTTGCATGTTTCTCTCACTTTCTTTTTTTTTGGGTAAACCCGGGTATCCACCGCACGGACAGCAGTGACTAATCCCTCGCTCATTGCAGGTGTCTCTCACTTTCTTTTGACAACATGTTTCTATCACTTTCCTTTTAATTTATAGCACCCGGAATACGTACAAGCAGGAGTGTAAATCGTTGGCTACCCACGGAGTGTCCCAACACTTTCAACGAAAGACTAATCTCCACTTGTGCTTAAGATCAAATTTCACACTGACCAACCCTGAATTTGTCCACTGGGGGAATCGAACCCGGGAGCACCGGGTCAACCCCCGTGTCCCAAGGGTAGATAAATTGGTTTTGATTTTGTTCTATTCCAACACCCCGCATTTATGCTTATATATGCTTACCTGTCTAATTATTACTTCAATCACAACATAAATTATCATCGTTTTACTTTTTTTTTAATATTTTTTTGTATAAATCGGGTATCCTCTCCGCGCAACGGCATAGACTAATCCCTCAAGTTGGGAAGGACCACAATGGGCGTTAAAGCTCTCTTTCAAAAGATTTAACACTTATTAAAAATTTTGAGTCAAGGACACCAAATGAGTATGAACAGAAAGATAGGGTTTGAATTCTAAAAAACTAACAATTGAGTTTATCTGTTATTGGGAAATAAGATCTTTTGTGTTTATCTGTTTTTTTTATTAAAAGCAGAAGCGTTGAAATAAATATAGAAGAACTCTAGTTAGTTGCAAAGATGGCCAGCAAAGAAAATCATCGATGAGAACCAAATAAAGATGAGAATCCAAGCAATATTGTGATCTGATCTAAAGGCGACTATAAACAAATAATTTAAATTTCTTTGATCCGGGCTTCTAGGTTAAGTAAATTGTTCTACAATTAAATGTGCTAGAATTTTGATCAAGTCAAAATTGTTTAGCACGATATATACTAATATACAGCTAACACACACTTGCTTAACACTAGCTACACGCGCTTTAATTTCCTTAATATCTCAATCATTTTGCATTGCATTGCATGCTATTGCTTTAGTCAAATGTTCCTTATGGTATTACGTAGTTGACCCGCAGGGTATGGACAATAAGATAAAGAAGAAAAAACATACAAATTGCAATTATATAAACTGATGAACCTTCTATATAAAGTGTAACATTTCATGTCCATAACCACACTCAACAAACAATTAATCTTCAAGTTCTCTATCATTGGTGCGATGACTGCAGGTTCTGTCTACGGCTTCAACTTCAAGTTTTGGTTGCTTCTTATTGCATGTCTTATTGGGATTAGTTCAGCTCAGTTAAGACAAAACTTCTATGCAAAAACGTGTCCTAATGTCCTTGCCACTATAAAGACAACAGTGGAGGATGCTGTCTCCAGCGAACGTCGCATGGCAGCTTCCTTGCTTCGACTCCATTTCCACGATTGCTTTGTTCAAGCAAGTCTATATATCATTATCTTATCATATATTTATTGGCATCATATTCAGAAAATTAGCACTTCAATACTTTTTTTCATTAAGCTTCACTAATATTATTTGGCATGCATGTGAACTTTCTTTTGCATGGTGATAATTCGGTCAAATATGTTTTAGTCCCTATAAAATATAGAATCCCTAATAACTTTTGGTTCTAATTTATATATGTGTTTGTATTTTTGGTTCTAGACGTTACGTTGATAATAAAAAGTAATTTCTCTCTTTCTGCTTCTAAGGAAGATTATAATATAGTTTCATGATGTTTGTATGTATTTTACAGGGATGTGATGCATCAGTGTTGTTAGATGACACACCAACTTTCACAGGAGAGAAGAATTCTTTTCCAAATGCTAACTCCCTAAGGGGTTTTGAGGTGATAGACAACATAAAATCTAAATTGGAGAGTATGTGTCCTGGTGTTGTCTCTTGTGCTGACATCTTAACCCTTGCTGCAAGGGATGCTATTTTGGCTGTTAGTACAAACTAATATATACCATTTATTTATTATAATTAAGACTCTTCACGTGATATTATATTGAATATGACGGAAAATAATTTGTCTCAGATTGGTGGGCCGAGATGGAATGTAAAATTAGGTAGAAGAGATTCAACGACAGCAAGTTTAGATGAATCCAATTCTGACTTACCTGCTCCCTTTTTGGATCGTGATGGCCTTGTCACTGCTTTCGCCAAGAAAAATTTCTCACAAGAAGAAATGGTTACTTTATCTGGTAAATTCCCTTTACTAAATAGGTCACAGTCTCAACTGTGATGACAAGAAAAACTGTATGCTTCTGCTTCCAATAAATAAATTTTGACGTACATAATCAGAGTTTTGAACTACTGGTCTACGCCCACCCTACAACCCACCTATAAAATGATATAATCTTCTTAGTTTGGATGAAGTTATGAACTACTAGTAAAAGGACTAACAAACATCCTTGAATTTAATTTGATGGTTCATTAGGAGCTCACACAATAGGATTCTCGAGGTGCATTTTCTTCAGAGGAAGGATTTATAATGAGACCAACATTAATCCTGCATTTGCTGCATCAATGCAAGAAGCATGTCCCTTTGAAGGGGGTGATGGCAATTTGTCTCCTTTCGACACCACCACGCCACTTGTTTTTGACAATGTTTTCTATGCGAACTTGATGAAAAAGAAGGGTCTCGTACACTCAGACCAAGAACTATTTGTGAATGGATCAGGACCCACAGACTCTCAAGTAAAAACATATAGCAGAAACTCAGGACGTTTCAAAAGAGACTTTTCAGATGCAATGGTCAAGATGACAATGCTTAGTCCACTAACCGGCTCCGGCGGTGAGATCAGGACAAACTGCAGGGTCGTCAATGCTCCAGCTGCAACCATTACTCCCTAGTCATCAATGATATATATATATATATATATATATATATATATATATATATATATATATATATATATATATACGGTATATATTAATTGATAACTTAATTACTCAGTGTATTGTATTCTTTAAATTAATAATAAAGCCTTAATTTGTATATTTAGATTTTGTTCGTTTCAATTAATGCATCAATTGTTTAAGAATGATATATATTAATTGTATTATTACACATGGCAACATCGACGGATCGAATTGCTATTATTTTAATAACTTTACTTAAAAGCAATGACTTTTAAAATATAGGCTAAATTACACTTTTGGCCATTTATCTTTGACTTTGATTTCGCTTTGGTTATTTATCTTTTTTTTTCGTTTTAGTCCCTCATATTCCATTTATGTGTCATTTTGGTCATTTTTTGGCATTTTCCGTCAATTAACTTAACAGAGGCCACGCTGACACTTAAGTGCTGACTTGGAATTCGTTAAGTGATGTGGCAAATGGGGGACCAAATTGAAACTAAAAAAACATAGAGGACCAAATTGACAAAAACACAAGAACTTCTATCTTCATCTTCTTCACCCCATTTGAACCCTAAATCAAAAACATTCATCTTCTTCATCTCAAAATTACCTAGAATCCCGAATACATCAATCCAAAATTACCTAGAATCCATAAACATTGATTTCATTTCGCTTTCCTAAAAACATTTTCGATTGAGGATGAAGATTGAAGGGAACAACCATTTCTGTTTTAATTTCGGTTTCCTCTTTGATTGCATTTGCTGGGTTTTCATTTTCGAAGGCAACAACATTTTCAAAGGCATTTTCTGTTGTTTCTCGGATTGTTTTGGGTTCTGAATTTCTGGATTTTTTTCTTCTGAGTTTTTGTTTTTCAGATTTCTGATTCAGTGTTGTTTTTGTTCTGGGTTTAATGATGATATAACGATGATGGGGGGGTTGAAAAGAAGAAGAAGGAGAAGAAGAAAGAGGGTTCAGTAATGTTTTTGTTTTGGGTTCAATGTTGAATGCAGGGAAGAAGATGAAATTTTTGTCAATTGGTTTTTGTTAATTTGTTAATTTAGTTTTTGTTAATTTGTTGTTTATTTAAAAAAACAAAATGCCACATTATTTATTTTTAATCCACCTCAATCTGACCATTAAGACGCCACGTCAGCAGTTAACTGCCAGCATTGTTAATTGTAAAATAGCCTTGGATTGGTTAATTAGCTAATGCAATAACTAATAGTTGGTTTTAGTCATTTTAGTTAGTTAAGCTGTATGCATTTCAGTTGTAACAGGTATGCACCTGTAGTTATAGGAAGTATGCATCTTCTAACAGAAAAGTATGCATTAGAACTTGTACATTTTCCTCTATAAGAGGTGAGCATCCAATAAACAACTTAACAGTTCTCTCTCACAACCCTCTCTGAAACTAACAAGTGGTATCAAGAGCGAGAAAGAAAGGGACCCGTAAAGAACTCAAGAACCAAGTTCGCATCAATGGCGGACAAAGAGAACGCAAACTACATGCAAGCCTCGATCCCAAAGTTCGACGGACATTACGAACACTGGGCCATGCTCATGGAGATCCTTCTTCGATCCAAAGAATATTGGAGCGTTGTGGAAGGAGGAGTACCAAGATTGCCAAACCCAGTGACACAAGAACACATAAGAGCCAACAATGAAGCAAAATTGAAGGATTTGAAGGCCAGGAATTACCTCTTCCAATCAATCAACCGAGAAGTTGTTGAAACAATCCTTGAGAAAGATTCGGCAAAGGCTATTTGGGACTCGATGAAACAGAAGTTTCAGGGGACGACAAAGGTGAAGAGATCCCAACTGCGCGCAGCAAAGAGGGAATTTGAATTGATCAGCATGAGGGAAGAGGAATCTGTTACAGAATACTTTGGAAGAATTCTCACGATCGTCAACAAAATGAAGATGTTTGGAGATACGGTGGATCAAGGAGAAATTGTTGAAAAGGTGCTGAGAACAATGACTGAGAAGTTCAGTTATGTTATTGCAGCAATTGATGAAGGAAATGATGTGACAAAGATGACCATTGATGAACTTCAAGGAAGTCTTCTGGTTCATGAACAAAGAATGCACTCTCACAAGGAAGAAGAACACGCCTTGAGGGTAAGCAGTGCTGGCAGGGGAAATACAAGAGGAAGGGGTCGTGGCTCTACGAGAGGAGGACGAGGAAGAGGCAGAGAATCCTATAAAGATACTCTAGAGTGTTACAGATGCAAGAAACTGGGACATTTCCAATATGAATGTCCCAATAGTGAAGAGAAGGCTCACTACACTGAGGCTGATGAGACTGAAGAGGTGCTGCTAATGGCAAAGATTGAGGCAGCCATAGAAAGAATTGAGAAAATCTGGTATCTTGACTTAGCTTGCAGTAATCACATGTGTGGAGAAAAAGAATGGTTCTCTATGCTAGATGAGAGCTTTAGAGAGACAATGAAGCTTGGAGATGAATCCAAGATCACTGTTGAAGGAAAGGGAACTGTGAAACTGAAAGTTCAAGGAGCAATCTTGGTAGTAACAAATGTGTATTATATTCCAAGATTAAAGAACAACCTCATCAGCCTTGGACAACTGCAGCAAAAGACTGAAGTATCAGTGACCCTACATCAGAATCAACTCAAGGTGTATCATGAAGAGAATGGACTCATCATAAACTCAAAGATGACCAAGAACAAATTATTTCCTGTGATAGCCACTGCAATCTCAGCAGCTTGTCTATACACAGCAAAGGAAGATGAATCACATCTATGGCACTGTAGATTTGGTCACTTGAACATGAAGAGCTTGAAAGAATTGGCTCAGAAAGGGATGGTTGAAGGCCTGCCAGAGATCAAAGATACGAGTAAAATCTGTGACACTTGCCTGAAGGGTAAACAACACAGGAACGAATTTCCCAAGGCTTCAGATTGGAAAGCTACAAGCAAAGTTGAACTAGTGCACTCTGATATCTGTGGCCCAATTACACCAGAATCCAGTGGAAGGAAAAGGTATATCCTCACTTTTATTGATGAATTTAGTAGGAAAACTTGGGCATACTTCTTAGTAGAAAAATCTGCAGCACTAGCAAGTTTCAAGAACTTTAAGGCACTAGTTGAGAAAGAATGTGGAAAGAATATTATGTGTCTTAGGACTGATAGGGGAGGGGAATTTACCTCTAAAAACTTTGATGAATACTGTGCTGAACATGGAATCAAAAGACAGCTAACTGCTGCCTATAGCCCTCAGCAGAATGGCATAGCTGAAAGAAAGAACAGAACCTTAATGGAAATGACCAGAAGTTTACTAGCAGGAAAGAATATGCCAAAGACCTTCTGGCCTGAGGCAGCTAACTGGGCAGTTTATTTGATGAATAGAAGCCCCACTATGGCCTTGAAAGATGTCACACCAGAAGAAGCTTGGAGAGATACAAAGCCTAATGTCAGCCACTTTAGAGTGTTTGGTTGTATAGCCAATGCTCATGTTCCTAGTGTCATGAGAAAAAAGCTAGATGACAAAAGTATAAAATGTATTTTTCTGGGTATAAGCAGTGAATCTAAGGCATACAGATTGTATGATCCCATTTCAAAGAAGGTTATTGTTAGTAGAGATGTGATCTTCTCAGAAGATGAGTATTGGAATTGGCAAGCTGACCACAGTAGTAAGACAAATGTTGACAATGCTGAGGAAGAAGAGATTGAGGAAACTGGGGAAGAAGTAACAGATGAAATCACTACTGATGCAGAAGGAACATCACACAGTAACAATGCTAGAGATTCACAGACAGAGGCAACACAGGCAGAAAGTAGAGAAGAAACTCTGGAGCCAAGAGTGAAGAGACCACCAGCTTGGTTGAATGATTTTGATACTTCCTTGTTCAGTGAAATTGATGCTGAGACCAATGACATTATGAACTTAACTGTGATGAACTGTCTAGATGATCCCACCACCTATGAACAAGCTGCTGCACATGAAGTTTGGAGGAAGGCTATGGATGCTGAAATGCAATCCATTGAAAAGAACAATACATGGAAATTAACACCTCTACCTAAAGGGGCTAAGAGGATTGGAGTAAAATGGGTTTACAAGACTAAACTCAATGAAATTGGTGAAATAGAGAAACACAAGGCTAGATTGGTTGCTAAAGGATACTCACAGAGACAATGTATAGATTTTGATGAGGTGTTTGCCCCTGTGGCAAGATGGGATACTATAAGAAGCATTTTGGTAGTGGCTGCCTTAAGAGATTGGAAGGTGTACCAATTAGATGTAAAGAGTGCTTTTCTCTATGGTGATCTCCTAGAAGAAGTATACGTGGATCAACCACAGGGATACACTGTCAGAGGAAGAGAAACTGAGGCTTATAAATTACAAAAGGCTCTATATGGCTTAAGACAAGCTCCAAGGGCCTGGTACAGTAAGATTGAGTCTTACTTTGATGAACAAGGCTATGTTAAATGTCCACATGAGCATACCTTGTTCACAAAGCAAGATAAAGATGGAAACTGTTTGATCATAAGTTTGTATGTGGATGACCTCATACTCACTGGAAATAACATTGATATGTTTGAAGCATTCAAGGATTCAATGAAGAGGAAGTTTGACATGACAGATTTAGGGAGGATGAAGTACTTCCTAGGTGTTGAAGTGGTTCAAGGAAGTGATGGAATATTTGTTTGTCAACAAAAGTATGCACAAGAGATCCTCTCCAGATTTCAGATGCAAGAATCAAAGGCAGTAAAGACACCAATAGTTACAGGCACAAAGCTATCCAAGAATGATGAAGGCAAGGCAGTGGATGGGACCATGTACAAGCAGATCATAGGAAGCCTTATGTACCTCACAGCAACTAGACCTGACATTGCTTTTGCTGTGAGTTTCATCAGTAGGTTCATGGAGAATCCTGTTGAGAAACACTATATGGCAGCTAAGAGGATTATGAGATATGTACAAGGTACAATTGATTATGGTATTCTGTACAAAAGAGGAGGGACTGACAGATTGGAGATCTACTCAGATAGTGACTATGCTGGGGATCAAGACGACGGGAGAAGCACCACAGGGTGTGTGTTCCTACTGGGAAATGGTGCTGTGTCATGGTGTTCAAGGAAACAGCCTGTAGTGACACTATCAACAACAGAAGCAGAATTCATTGTTGCTGTTGTGTGTGTCTGTCAAGGCATCTGGTTAAGCAGGATACTGGACAGTTTGGGTCTAAGGCAACAGGACAGCATGAAAATTCTCTGTGATAATACTTCTACAATCAAGCTGAGCAAGAATCCAGTAATGCATGGGAGAAGTAAGCACATTGATGTGCGATTCCACTTCCTAAGGGAACTGAGCAAGCAAGGCAGAATTGAATTGGTCCACTGTACAACTCAGAATCAAACAGCAGACATAATGACTAAAGCACTCAAGGTTGAGACATTTGAGAAGTTAAGGAGCCAGCTTGGGATGTGCAAGATTACAAGATTAAACTGACTGCTTGTACGCAGATCAGTTTAAGGGAGGATGTTAATTGTAAAATAGCCTTGGATTGGTTAATTAGCTAATGCAATAACTAATAGTTGGTTTTAGTCATTTTAGTTAGTTAAGCTGTATGCATTTCAGTTGTAACAGGTATGCACCTGTAGTTATAGGAAGTATGCATCTTCTAACAGAAAAGTATGCATTAGAACTTGTACATTTTCCTCTATAAGAGGTGAGCATCCAATAAACAACTTAACAGTTCTCTCTCACAACCCTCTCTGAAACTAACAAACATGACGTCTGTTAAGTTAATTGACGGAAAATACCAAAAAAGGACCAAAATGGCACAAATGGAAGATGAAGAACCAAAACGAAAAAAAAAAAAAAAGATAAATGACCAAAAATACAATTTAGACTACAATATACTAGGAGAATACCCGTCCATTCCACGGGTTGTTATAACATTGTAGTCTAAGTAAATTGTTCTACAATCAAATGTGCAACAGTTTTGATCAAGCCAAAATTGTACAGCACGATACAGCAACGTACACATGCTTGCTTAAGACTAGCTAACTAGCTAGCTACACGCGCTTTTCCTTGGTATCTGAATCATTTTCATTGCATATTGGCATTTGCATGCTTTGCTTCCATTCATTCTCCCTCCATATTAAATGTTCCTTTTGGTATTATTGTTGACCCGGAGGGTATGGAGTATTGATAATAAGATAAAGAAAAGCATACATATTCCAATTAACCTTCTATATAAAGTGTAACATTACAACCACACCCCACAAACAATTAATCTTATAAGTTCTCTCTATCCATGGCTGATGCAGCTTCTGTATCCCGCTTCAAGTTTTGGTTGCTTCTTATTGCATGTCTAATTGGTATAAGTTCTGCTCGGTTAAGACAAAACTTCTATGCAAAAACGTGTCCTGGTGTTCTTCGCACTATAAACACAGCGGTGGAGGATGCTGTCTCCAACGAGCGTCGCATGGCGGCTTCCTTGCTTCGACTCCATTTTCATGACTGCTTTGTTCAAGCAAGTGATCTCATTTCTTTTCCACCTTATCTTATACTACTTATTTATTATTTGCATCATATCCAAATAATCTAGCACTTCCCTGCATTTTTCATTGGGTTTCATTATAATGTTATCCGGCATGTGAATTTTCTTTTGCTTGTTTATAATTCGGTTCGATTAAATATGTTTTTAGTCTTTACAAAATATTCAAATTTTTAATTTTTACAAAATATTTGATTTATTTTTAAAAAATTGACTTTTACCCACGGACAAAGACTGTTAGTACAAACTGTTTGACATAATGCTCACATTTAGTGACAGTTTCTGTCCAAGGGTAAAAGTTAATTCTTTTAAAAAACAAATTTAACCTTTTACGGTTTCTAGGGTTGTTTTGTTTTTTTTTTTGACAAGCAATGTTAGTGGGGGTGGGGGAATGTTAGTTTCCGAGGCTTGAACCCGATACCTCCTTCTTGCACTCTTTTAGTGCACTCAGACCAGACAGGTTAGTTCGGTCTGTTGTTGTATAGGAAATCAGCCACATGTGGTCCATTTTTTCAGAATCGACGAGAACCTAAAACCAATAGGGTGAATTCGTTGAACTGGTCTCTCCTTCAAAAAAATTAAAATTTTAGTTTTAAATTATATTTTAGTCAAATAAAAGAAAAATGTAAGTTTATAAAAATACATATACATATGTTTTTATTACTTAATTTTTTAACCAATTTTTTATTAATTCCTTTTTGGACCTACCAATAGGCGTTGATGATAAAAATTAATTTCTCTCTTTCTCTTCTAAGGAATTAATATACATAGTTTCATGTTTGTTTGTATTTTAACAGGGATGTGATGCATCTGTATTGTTAGATGACACACCAACTTTCACAGGAGAGAAAAGTTCATTTCCAAACGCTAACTCCCTAAGGGGTTTTGAGGTGATAGACAACATAAAATCTGAATTGGAGAATATGTGTCCCGGTGTTGTGTCTTGTGCTGACATCTTAACCCTTGCTGCAAGGGACGCAATTTTTGCTGTAAGCACAAACTAATATGAATTTATTTATAGTTAAGACTCTTCACGTGATAGTATGAGTGTTTTAATTACTATTGCATATGACGAAAAGTGATTTGTCTCAGATTGGTGGACCAAGATGGAATGTAGCATTAGGCAGAAGAGATTCAACGACTGCAAGTTTAGATGAATCCAATTCTGACCTACCTGCTCCCTTTTTGGACCGTGATGGCCTTGTCACTGCCTTCGCCAAGAAAAATTTCTCACAAGAAGAAATGGTTACTTTATCAGGTAAATTCCCTTTACTACGTAGTAACCTAGTACGTACAAAACACTAAGAAACATGCTCTAATTTAATTTGATTGTTCATCAGGAGCTCACACAATAGGACTGGTGAGGTGCAATTTCTTCAGAGGAAGGATTTATAATGAGACCAACATTGATCCTGCATTTGCTGCATCAATGCAAGAAGCATGTCCCTTTGAAGGGGGTGATGACAATTTGTCTCCTTTTGACGTAACCACCCCATTTGTTTTTGACAATGTCTTCTATCAGAACTTGATGAAAAAGAAGGGTCTCGTACACTCAGACCAAGAACTATTTGTGAATGGATCAGGACCCACAGACTCTCAAGTAAAAACATATAGCAGAAACTCAGGACGTTTCAAAAAAGACTTTGCAGATGCAATGGTTAAGATGACCATGCTTAGCCCGCTAACTGGCTCTGACGGTGAGATCAGGACAAATTGCAGGGTCGTCAATGCTCCAGCTGCAACCATTACTCCCTAGTCATTGATATATATATATATATATATATATATATATATATATATATATTAATAACTTAATTACTCAGTTATTGTATTCTTTAAATCAATAATAAAGCCTTAATTTGTATATTGAATTTTTGTTTGTTCCAATTAATGCACAATTGTTTAAGTATGATCTACATATTGTATTATACATGGGAACAACCACAGATCCAATTACTACCTTTACTTAAAATTAAGCAACGTCTTTTACAATATATTGATTTCTTTTTAACCACAGATCCAATATATATTGCACTGCACGTTCGATTCCTTGTTCGTATGCTACTAGGTGAATTTGAACCTACACAAGTTAGCAGGTTGTATTGAATCTATGAAAAGCAGAATCGAGAAACTAGAACTTTTCTCTTCTTCATTGAAAACAGACTTGTAGCTACATTAACAGTTTTCTACTGGGAAGCCCCAATTGTCCATAACAGGCCAAGGACACGTAGCCGCACCAATTCATGGAGTATCCTGGAATTCTCATTTGTTTTTTTAAGAGAAAAATGTCTGATACGTACGTAGGGGATACATGGCCGATCGCATTATGTGGTATGATTAGTAGTCAAATCGAAATTCAATTTTCGAAAGCTATCATGTCTTATGAACAACTAAATTATGAAATAATTTTATTGTTGTGGATAAAATTCAGAGGTTACAACAAAAAAATTAACAACAAATTAAGTAGAACATTTAAATTAAAATTAGTTCAAAATTACAATTAAAGCGATCAATGGGAGTATGATAGTCATTTTGACTTGATAATTTAAACATCCAAGAAATTAGATGTCCATTTTATTCAAAGAAAAAGTTTTAAAAACCTAATACAAATCTTCTACATTTAGATATCATTCCGGATGTGCAATCATTCTCGATCTTCATTCGGCTGAAATGACATGTTTTTATGAGCCCCTTACTTGTGAAGAACACCACGTAGTAATTTTTTTGTTTTGGCAATACTTGTCAGCAAATAAAGTTGTTTACTAAATTAAAATAATTTAACAATATAATAACTGCTTACCATATGTAGGCTCGATATATCACTACAAGAAAAACAGGTTTTTTTGGCAGATTTTTTTCGCCGGTAAATTTCCGACGGAAAAAACTAGTCTTTCCGGTGGATTTTTAAAAAAATATATTTAATTTTTTTAAAAAAAAAATTGCCGAAAATGTGCATTATCGGCGGAAAAATCCGCCGGTAATGCGCGTTTCTGGCGGTTTTCTAGAATTTTTTTTTAAAAAAAAACCACCGGTAATGCACATTTCTGGCGGATTTTTCAAAAAATTATTTATTTATTTATTTTTAAAAATCCGCCGGTAATGTACATTACTGGCGGATTTTATCGCCGGAAATTTCCGACGGAAAAATCCGCCGGAAATTTCCGACGGAAAAATCTGCCGGCAATGCACATTTCCGACAGAAAAACCGCCGGTAAATCCGCCGGAACCATTCGAAAATGCCTATTAATAAAACTTTCTTCTACACTCTTCTCATTCTCTCATTTCACTCTTTATTTCCTTCTCATTATTTTCCTACACTTTTCCTATCTTATCTTTCTTCTTCTTTCTCATACTCTCCGATCTCCATAAATTTCTCTACATATCTCTCTTCTATATTTACTCTTTCTTCTTCATTCTCATTCATTCTCACTCCTTCATTCTTATTCCTTCTTACTTATTCATTCTTATTCTCTCCTATATTATTATTTCTCATACTCTCATTCATTCTTATTCCTTCTCATTCTTATTCTTTTCCGGCAGATTTTTCAATTTTTTTTATTTTTAAAATCCTCCTACTCACCACACACCCCTTAACTCCAAATATTCCAAAAATACCCTTAAGTAGATGACGTGTTTACGTGTGATTCGGTTGAGGCCAACCGAATATATTCGACTAAGTCCAACCGAATGTTATAAAAAATAACAAGGGGTGTATTGTTCAGTTTTGTTCGTTCGGTTGAGGCCTCCCGAAAAATTTCGGTTGAGGTCAACCGAATAGAAAATGTTTTATAGATGTTTTCTCTATATCATCCGTTGTACTTGTTTACCCTTTTTTTGGCAACAGATAATCCCCTATCCACCAAATTCCTTCATTTTTGTGTCATTCGATCACCCATTTTTTTTTTACTTTATATTGAATAATGTAATGTAATGATGAAAAATCAGTTTGTTTTTCACTCTAAGTCCATGTTTACGGCTGTGAATAGTTTGAGTGTGCAGCAATGAAATTTGCCACGTTGCCATCCACTTGTCTGTAACTGCTCAAAATTGAATGTTTAGAAAACAACTTTATTGCAGTATAAATATAATACAATGAAAAGGGGAGTAAATATCAGTCCAACATCATGAGTGAGTCTAATTTTTCGGCCACAAAATCTTCAATTTCGGCCACAACTTGCCACAAAGTCTTTATTGCAGATCAAATCTGTCTCCAAGTTGCGATAGCAAGTTGCAAAAATTGTTTTTTTATACTACTGCCTTTTATGGTCATTCGGTTGAGATCAACCAAATAGTGTAAAATAGGTAAATGAGGGGTGTGTCTCAAAAAATTACTCGTTCGGGTGTGCCTAACCGAAAATATTCGGCTTACCCTAACCGAATCGGTGAAAATAGCGCACTTCATTAATGGATATTGGTCATTTCGCATTGTTTGGGGGCGTGGGGTGAGTAGGGAGGGGTATGGAAAAAGTGATGGCCCTATATTAATTCAGAATGAGTTAGTTCTAAAGCTGGCAAAATGGATCGGGCCAACTTAAAAAAGCCCAAAAATTGTATGACTTGGACCCTACAAATCAAGTTTTAGTCCGGTCCATAAAACCATGAGATCAGCCGGCACCCACAAACCAGTAAATTAAAAAAAGGGAATGCCATTGTTGCTTAAATATATTTTTTTTTACCAATGTTGTTTAAATATATAAAACTTTATAGATTGTCTATCTTTTTCTGATGCTATTGTTGTTTAAGAAACTTAAAACATTCAGTTGGCAAAGGCATTGGACATACGTTATGGATATTCATCCATGCAGTCTAATAAAACTACATCGGTTAGTAGAAAAAATTAGGAGAGTATAAGAGAATAATAACGTGTCTGCGTAATTATTCAAAGAGTCCGAATGTTTTTTTTGCTTTGGATTGGGCATCATTCCCTCGTCTAAAATTTTTGTAATAAAAAAAAGAAAATAATAATGTGTATGAAATTGACAAAAAAAGTCTCCAAATTGACAAAAAAAGTCTCCAAATTATCAACACTAAATGCAATGGACCTTAGTGTTTTTGACAGCAATGATTACATTACTCTCTCATCAAAAAAGCCTAATGCAACCCGCAACCCGGTGTTCACGGTTTGGTTCAGTTTAGATCGAAAAAGTCATCCAAACCGTAAGGTAAAAACACATACCGTTTGTTTCGTTCAGTTGGCTTTCTTAAAAATATCTGAACCAACTGCAACCGAATCAATGCGATTTAGATTGATTCGGTTGGTTCAATTTTTTACGAATCAAAAAATATAATTTGATCTAAACGTAAATTAATTAATTTAACTCTAAAGAGGCAAAATATAAAAAATAATGTGACTATTATTTTATTCACATATAAATTACCAAAATTAAAATGTAGTAACATTGGGCATGCAACAATATTAAATCTCTTGAGGAAGAACTTTGCCGGCCATTGTGGTCCTACCTGGCTCGAGAGATTAGTCTCTACAGTTGAGCGCAGAGGATACCCGGTTTATACCAAAAAACTTAAAATGTAGTAAAATTAAAATAGATAATTCATGTGACCAAGTAAGCTATAAAACTAAAAGTTTCTGAGATAAGGCGGCACATGTATTTTTGTGACTACATTAATTAGCAATTATTATTTTTAAATAATATATAATAATATAAGGGTTAAATATGTTTTTAGTCCCTACAAAATCGAACCTTCTAAATTTAGTACCTACAAAATCGAAATAGGTATTTTAGTCCATCGCTTATTTTTCTGTTTGCAATATTAGTCCCTGAAATTAATTGTGGCTGCAAAATGTTGACATGACCTCTCCTACGCGGCACAATTAAATGATGTGTCTTCCGGGTGTCTTTTCTATTTTATTAATTACTGTTTTTATTTGTAACTCCTCACTCATCTTCTCCAAATAAACCAAAAAAATATCATCAACCAAAAAAACTTTCCTAGATCCAACTTTTCACCATTCCAAAAAATCTCCACCGCCCAAGTCTCATCACCACCGTTAAACCACCAAACCAACCGACCCAGATCTTCCTTCTCCTTCTTCTGAATGATGGTGTCGCCTCAAGTCGAAACCCCAATTGCTCAAGCTCGGATCTGTCTCTTTCAAGAACCATGGAAGAAACAACCATATTTCGCTTTGTCCCAACGTTTTGCTCCATGTTTATGAAAATGGGTTTGTTAAACTAACAGTAAAATGGGTTTGAAGGCAGAAATTTAATTTTGCTCTAGATCTACGATTTAGGATGAAGATTGATTGGAGATAAATACTGAAAGCAGAAAACGTAGTTCAAAAATTCATGGAAAGTCCCAATTTCAGAGAGGTGTGATAAACTCATGTTTGCGATTTGAAACGTGCATTGATTGAGCGCTTGTGTTTTTTATTGTAAGAGAGAGGCGACCCCATTTCAGAAACTCAGGGAGACCATTTGGTCCAGAAGCAAGTTGAAAGGAGGCAAAGGTCACGTGTATTTTGGTGAGGGTGGAAGAGTTGAAGGAAGGACTGGGAATCAAAGCATAAAGGGAAAAAACAATGGGAAATTGAAATCGAAGAAAGGGTCTGTGATGTTGAAAGTTGAAACAACAATGGGGTTGTCATTTGGAATTAGGAACTTTCCATGATTTTCTGGGCAACAATGGGGTTTTGACGGGTGTGAGGGAGGTGTGGGGGTCTGAGGGATGTGTGGAGAAGATAACTTTAGGAGTTAAAAAAAATTAATAATACAAAAAAGCCGCGCCACACGGTGCCGCATCAATTAAAATGCCACCTAGGCGATGCCATGTCAGCATTCGGTTTGCCCACTTTGCAGTAATTAACATTAGAGACTAATAATAGAAACGGAAAAATAAGGTAGGGACGGAAATGCCTATTTCCATAATATAGAGATTATATTTAAAAGGTTTCAATTTTGTAGGGACCAAAAACATATTTTACCCATAATATAATAACTAGTATGTATGACCCGTGCGCTGCACGGGTATTCATCTTTTTTAATTTAATTTGTAATTATTGTTTTGTTAAAATATTATGTATATGTATCATCGATGTTTATGATTAGTAAATTTGTAAAGGTGATTAGGGACGAAAATGAGATGGGTGGGGTCGGGGGAATACTCCCCCGATCTCCTCCACATAGAGTTTTTCTCCTTGTCCCCGTCCCCATAGTCCCGGTGGGGACCTCATAAAATCATCAGAAATTTACTACGGATGTAAATTAAAATCTAATAAATTGGAAAAAAAAAATATAATTGCTAAACTAAAAAATCATAGGTTAATAGTTTAATATAAAATTTAGTTCTTTTATTTTTTCAATTGCAAAAAAAATAAAATTAAGAATAAAAGATAACAGTTAGCACATTTTTATTTTTTATTAATATTTTTAATTAAAAAACACATATAATGTACTCGAACAGCAAAATGGTCCCCCTTCCCATCCTCGTCCCCATAGAATGCAAGACTAATTCTACACATGTGGTGTCATGTACAACTCTAAGCATTTGAGCGCATCAAGCATTTTTTAACGTTTATTATTTGCACCATGATCATATAAAACACATTAAAAGAATTTAACCTTAAGGATGAATCTGAAATTGGTGTTCGTTGCATACCCGTGTTTCCCCGTGCATTGGCTGAGAGAATGATTTCCATATTGCTTACAAAGAGCTTTAAAGAAGCACCTGAACAAAATAAGGAAAGGAACAATACCATGAATATGCACCTAAATCAAAATATATAGGTGCTATGGTTTATCATAAATAAATGAAGAACGAAAAACAAAAGAAAAATGGAAATGAAGAAGAGAGGAAGATGAGGGAGCCTTTGAATTTCATTTTCGCACCTATCAAAACTCAGGAAAAAAAGCATATGAGTTGCTGAAATCGTTTTTCGTAAGAAATAAGGAATTTTCCACAATATTTGCATTTTGATTCAATTTTGATTTGAATGTTGATTCCTATTCAATCCCTCATTATTACTGTCATTTACTTCCGTTTTTTCCTTATATATAGCCGCAATTTTATTGATCCTCGACCATCGAGATTAATCAAAAGACTTAACAATCATTCTTAGCCGTTGAGATTATATTTGATGTGTGTTGACTTCAGTTATTTCTCCTCAATCAGTGGAGCCGCAATTTTGTGGCTTCATGGCCGTCTAGATTGTGACTCAACTTCAACTTCGATTTATAGACGTTAAGGTCAGAAAAATCGCTGATGTAGCTGCCACTTATTTTTATTGAGAGTTGCGTGGAATTAAATCTGAATGCGCGTGGCGCATAGGTGGACTGATGATGAGGACGATTCTTGATTTTATATAATTATGATATGTGTGGTTTACTAACCAAGGTTGGTTGGACTCGGATCCCACCTCAAGGTCTCGAATTTGAATCTTGGGTGTGGCAAAAACTCTATTGAGAGGGGGGAGAACCACACAGACCGGCAAAGCCGAGTGTACACCCGACTAACCATATTAATATGTGAGATTTGATTGGTTTAGTTTTGGAAAAACAAACGGTCATCCGAACCGAACCAATCAATTGAAAAAAATTATCTGAACACATCCAAACCAAAACGGATCGATTTTAAACATCTTATGTAAAAGTCGGGTGCTTCTAGGACGAGAGAGCAAATCAAACCTCTCACCGGTTGAACCATTAAACATGACCGTAGGATGTAATATAAAAATTCATCAATGGTTGGAATTTAATACTGATTGATTCAATTTTAACCACTCATAGCATTTTACATAATATCCTATGATTATTTCTAGTGATTCACCGGTGAAGAAATTGATTTGCTTCGTCACCTAGAAGTACCCGTAAAAGCCACACCACATGAGCTAAGGTAGGTGAGTATTTTATTGATCTCGTTGACCGTTGGGTCAAAGGGGGCACACCCTCCATTCTCCACTTGAATCTCCTTCATTCAACTCACCTACTACCACCACCACCACCGCAACCACCCGTTTATATAACTCCCTCACCAACACAACATAACACAACACAACTACGTTCTAATATTTTCCAAGCCTCACTTCAACCCGTAAACATTTTAATCAGTTTAAGGATCATCCAATGGCACCGCCGATCGTCACCGCTGTAGAGGTTGAGAACGTCGCATTCCCTCCCACCGTGAAGCCTCCCTCCTCCGCCAACACCCTATTCCTCGGTGGCGCAGGGGAGAGGGGCCTCCAAATCCAAGACAAATTCGTCAAATTCACCGCAATTGGGGTTTATTTGCAGGACAACGCTGTTGCCTCCCTTGCCGTTAATTGGAAGGGTAAGCCTGCTCATGAGTTAACAGAATCCGTCCAGTTCTTCAGGGACATCGTTACAGGTACTCCACTCCTCAATGTCATGGGTATTTTAGTAAATTCCGCCACTATTGACCTGTTCAGTTTTCACCTTCTGCTTCATTTTCTGCATTTCTAATACCTTCCTATTGGAGTGGTCTTATTATGGTTAGGTTCTGGAATCATTTTTAATGTTGGAATTTTTATTTCGAGACAAATGTTGTATGTGTTAATTTTTGTTAGAAATTGTGTAAATTGTGGCACAGTTGATAGAAAGCATTAACAAACATATATGAGAAGCTAAATTAGGCCAATTCAAGAAGTGCTGCATTCTCATCCCTTGAGAAAAAATATATTATGTCAATCTAAATTACAAGATCAATTGCGACATTCTATAATTTGAGAAAGGAGAAAACTTAAGTGTGATTGGTGTTGTTTTCCGATCGCAACAGAACACGTGGATTAATTATATATATTATTTATTATTTTTTGTTATTTTGCTGCAAATTAGTCCACATTGTCATGCTGTAATTGGAAAACAACACTAACTATACCTAATTTTTATCCTTTGAGAAATGTTTTTTGAAACCATTCTGAAGCTACTAGCATTGGGCGATTGTAAAAGGAAATTGCTAGCTTGAGTTTTACAACAACAAAAAACACATTATACTATTTTTGGTGAATGGATGCTAAATTAATTAGTTCCTCAATGGATGTTTGTAGCATCTTTGGTTCTATGCTACCTCTGAAATAGTCTTTGCAGCATCTATGGAATTTGTTTAGCCCTTATATGTGAACAAACTACTATTTTGTTGTTTGTAGGCCCATTTGAGAAATTTATGCAGGTGACAATGATCTTACCATTGACGGGCCAGCAATACTCAGAGAAAGTTGCAGAAAATTGTGTAGCCATATGGAAGTCTCTTGGGATTTACACTGATGAAGAAGCCAAAGCAATTGACAAGTTTGTTTCTGTTTTCAAAGATGAAACATTCCCACCAGGCTCCTCTATCCTTTTCACAATATCACCCACAGGATCATTAACGGTTAGAACTTAGAAATTTATACCCATATCTGTTTTCCCTTTTATATCCTTAATATTGTCCTAATGTCCTTCAAAATCCCTTTGTCATACCATAGACCATACGTCCATACCTGATGCGGATATATATATATATATATGGTTTCAATAAGCTTATTATATATCTAATATTAACCTGCATGTTTGGGTTTCCATTGCTAACTTACGTTTGAGACTAAACATACTTTTGTTCTAAAAAAACTCTTGATACTTTGGGTTCAAACATACTTTTATAATAATTTCCCAATTGTGGAAAAATGTGCACGCGTATCGGGCGTAAGAGTCCCGCATCGGTTGTGATATGGCCTGAAAAAAAGTTTATAAGTGAGAGACTTCACGCACTCAATAAGTTGATTTTGTTGGGTTGAGTTAAGCCCAACCCAAATTTTAAGATGGTATTAGAGCCAATTCAAGATCTGTTGGGCCACCCGCTATTTGACCACTTGGGTCATGCTCCAGTTGTCTAGTCCTAGGCATAAGTGGGGTGTGTTACGAGTCCTACATCGAATGTAATATGACAGGTTTTGTAGGGTTGAGTTAGGCCTAACCCAAATTTTAAGAGGTACTTGAAAAAGTAGTTAAGTATCTTGTTGTTATGATGCTTTGGTCGAACGATACGCCATATTCTGGATGATTATTTATTGATTTTGAAATAGGTCTGTTCTTTTTAGAAATATGTTGGTACTTATTTAGTTTTACTTCACATTCCTAGTTATGAATCTGTTTTTTTAATTGCAAACAGATAAGTTTCTCTAAAGATGGAAGCATTCCAGAGGTTGGGTCAGCAGTTATAGAGAACAAACTACTTTCAGAGGCTGTGTTGGAGTCTATGATAGGTAAGGATGGCGTCTCCCCTGCTGCAAAACAGAGTTTGGCCTCCAGATTATCAGAGTTATTCAAACAGGGTGGTGAGACTGTTAACTGATTATATCACCAAATCAAGATGAGAGCTCTCTTCCGCAATAGAGACCAAGAGGAAATCTTATCTTAGGAGCATTTTCAAATTACAACTTGGCGACTTTTTAGTGTATTTGCATTATGTCACCATTTTGAAATGTATTTGCCATCATGTATCTAAAACCAGAGTAATGGAGCAGAGCTCTCCATGTATGTGAGTTCTAAACTATGACGTGCAAATAAAAATGTGTGTTTGGCGTTTAATAAGTGGTTTTGAATAAAACTAATTTTATTACAGTGATTGATATTTCAACGTTATTTGAGAGCAATTTTGATTTTTGAATTGCAAGTTAGAGTAAAATTTTCAAACTAATATAAAAACTAGTATATTTTGTAATGACATTATAACTTGACGGTAAAACACACGTAACTGCTATGTAATATTTTCCTTGTAATATTTTACTCTAACTTGCAAACATGGTAACCTCTATATTTTCCTCCTCAGCATTCCCCATCCCTTTACAATGCGCACTGTCCACAGAAAAACTAGTATATTTTTATGACTTTTGCTCAAATTGAGATTTGAAGTTATTTACTTGATGGAAATCAATCAATCACCTGATTTGTCTTTAAAATTGCATTTGACAAGGGCAAAATTAATTTTAGTTCAAAACATGGTGAAAATAGTGAAAAGTGAAATTGGGTTAATGGTTAATGAGTTGCAATACCTTGATATATTTATTATTCGAGTTCATCACTTCATCAACTTTGTAGGTAAACTGTAATGACTACCAAAATTGGTGTCAATTTTTGGTATCTTAATTTTGTTTTACTTTTCTTGTAATATTTGTTACCTTAAGATGACACTGGAGCTCTAACCGTAGAGACTCCACTGCATCCAACCTTAGAAATACAAGAGCATTAAAACTTTTGAGAGAGAGTTTTGCCGCTCATTATGGTCCTACCTGCTCAAGAAAAAGAGACTCCGGTGCAAGATGAAGATGGCACTAAAATCATACACAAGTCCATCTCACAACACTTCAAATATCAGCAACAACACAAGCATGGTGGATTTATTGCAATTATTTGAAATGATTGGCCTAGTTATTCTCTTATTTAATCAACATAGATATCACTCGTATTATTATTCTCTTATTTAATCAAAGATCACACCACCTCACCTTAAAAATCATCTCAAATATCATTATTAGGATTAGTTGACCCCATTGAAAAGCTCAAAAAACCGTGTAGCCAAACTCTCTTTCAAAGCAGGGGAAACAGGAATCTCTCCAATCATAGTCTCCAACACAGCCTCAGAAAGTGCCTTGTTATTTATAACAGCATGTTCATGTTCTGGTACTGTCTCATCTTTAGAGAAACTAAGTCCTAATTCTCCAGCAGGTGATTGTCTGTAGAAAACAGTAGATCCTGGTGGAAAAACTCGATCCTTGAATGCTTCTCTAAATTCCTCAATAGCTTTTTCTTCAGCCTCACTGTGTATTCCCTCAGATTTTATAAAGCTAGCACAATTTTCTGATACCTTCCTCACATATTCATTACCATCCAGTTTTTTTAACTTTGACCCTCTCACCAATTTCTCAAAGGGACCTAAACACAACAACAATTTTCATTACTATACAAAATACTACCTGGTCTATATTATAGATCGGATACATTAGTTATTCAAATAACAAAAAACTGCACTGTCTCTTATAAAGTGGACCAGAGGTACTACTATTTGAAGTTAAACAATAAAAAAAAACATATAGTACTATGTTATGTTGTTACCTTTGATGATGTCTCTGTAGAAATCAAGGGATTGTATGAGCTCAGCTGGAGTCTTACCCTTCCACTTAGGAGCTAGTGATGCTATGGCGTTTTCTTCCAAGTAAACTCCGATACCAGTGAAAGTTATGAACTGCCCATTAATATCTAATCCTCTCACACCTATAATACAAAAATCCCTTGGGTAAATAATTTTATTTTATATTATATATTTATATTATATTTACAAGCAAAGTGAGTTCAATTTCTTGACAAGAACATGAATCAATATAATAATGAAAGTATATATAACCTGCTCCACCGAGGAAATAGGACTTGGTGGAACCTGGAGGTGAGACAACTGGTGGGAATTCAAGAAACTCTACTTTAACTCCGGTTAAGGTTGCTATTGTTGCCATGGGAGGAGGGACTAGTATTTTTTTATCTAAATGTCTTTGCTTCAAGATTTGACGTGGATTGAATGTAGAATGAGAAGTGTTTATATAGAAAGCAAAAATATGATTCCCCTTAGATCTTAAATAATATAATTTATACTTATGAGTAGATATCACTATATTAATCAGATAATATTAGCATATGCTTTTGTATTATTGGCTTTCATTTGCTCACAAAATTGGAGACAATATTTTGGGGCGGCGCGACTCAAAGTGGCGGTTTGTTCGCAGCGGACAAAAGACGACGGAGTTGCACTAAATTGACTGACTGACGCACTAATTAGGGGCGTATTCAATACGTAGAGTGAAAATTTTTATAAAAAAAATGTACGTAGAGTGAAAATAAAATGACTTGAAAGTCTTTTGGAGGCAAAAAATCAACTGTAGCACAAAAAAAATTTTTTTTACCAAAATAGCACACCTTTTAGATTATTTACCAAACTAGCACACATCTCATTTTTAGTCTAGAAGTCGCCCCCCCCAAAACGACTTCTGAACTAAAAAATTTAATTTTTTTTTTAAAAACTAGTTCAGAAGTCGCCCCCCCCGGGTGACTTCTGAACTGTGTTTTTTAATTTTTTTATTTATTATATATTAATTTAAATTAATTATTTTAATTAATTTAGGGGGAGTTTGAAACGATACTAGTGATTTCTTGCTCGACACCATCTACGTGAAAATTATCCGTTAATTTTTCTTTCAATTCGGCGAAGGTGATGTTGTTCTTAAGCCTGAAATTTTTAGTTTTAGTACCATGAATCACCACACCATGTTGTACCCTGGACTGGTAAGTGCCTTGATAGTCAACTTTACAGGTGTGCGTAATGACTCTTTCCGGTATGGGTTCTTGTGGTGCGGGTGGTCTTTGTTGAAGAAGATGAATGACTTCTTCTGGAGTGCGTCTTGTGTCCACGTACAGCTCTAAGATTTGTCGCCCCATGGGAAGTGTAGCATGATATTTCATCATTGTGTGGACGTCGTCGTCGCTGCGGATCTCCATAACTGAAAAATAGCCAGTCCCGTCTTCTCCATGTTCGTACTTTCGGTAACGTATACGCTCAACGTCTTTACGCCAAGCTCCCTCTGGACGAATCTTCCTCTCAACCTTCTCCTTCAGTTGGGCGAAGGTGATGTCCTTATTCATTCTGCAGAAGACATGGTTAGGACAACGAAAGACAACACCATGTTCGTCGGTGGTGACAATTCCACTGTGATGAAGGGCGGTTAGGAATTTGTCGTTTGAGTACTGGGTTTGGCACAACTGCCATTCCATTTTAGCGGGTGGGGCGATGGTTTTTGGGCAGAAGCAGAGAAGAGAAGATGACTCAGAAGCCAAGGGTAGGTTGAGGGTAAACTGTTGGGGAAGACCCGCGGGCACATTCGTGGTTAACTTCAGAGACATGACGTGTGAGTGTGGGGAATTTCAGGCACTGCACTATCCTTGTTCCCATGTGATCGCGGCATGTTCAAAAGTTAATTACGATCACATGGAATTCGTGCAACCACAGTACACAATGCAGTATGTTTATAATACATACTTAGAGGAGTTCCCACCATTGCCATCTGAGTTGTCATGGCCTGATTTCAATGGCCCAGAACTGCAGCATGATCCATCTAAACGGAGAGATAAAAAGGGTCGTCCACAGTCTACCCGCATTCGTACAGAGATGGATCAAAGAGAAAGGGGTAGTCGAACAAAGAGATGCGGCATTTGTAGAAATGAGGGTCACAACAAAATAACTGTCCAAACCGCAATCTAGACTAGTCAAAAATAAATGTATTTATTTCTGACGTGTTTTAGTATTTATGTTTGTTTCCGTTGTAGTAATATATTTTTCAATCAATGTAATCCGTGTTTTTTTGGTGTTTTTTCAATGGTCTTGATGTTGCCGACACTTTTGGACGCACGATATCTTACCGACACTTTAAATACATTAACGTGTTGAAATATTTTTTTTTCACCAAAAATTTAACAATTAATTTAGAATTAACAATATTAATTTTCTAAATTAATTAAATTAATTAAATTAAATTTATTTAAATTAATATATAATAATAAAAAAAATTAAAAAACACAGTTCAGAAGTCACCCTGGGGGGGCGACTTCTGAACTAGTTTTTAAAAAAAATTAGAATTTTTAGTTCAGAAGTCGTTTTGGGGGGGGCGACTTCTGAACTAAAAATGAAATGTGTGCTAGTTTAGTAAATAATCTAAAAGGTGTGCTATTTTAGTAAAAAAAAAAATTTTGGTGCTACAGTGGATTTTTTGCCTCTTTTGGATGACAACAAGCGCAGCAAATCCTGTCGCTATTTCAGACTTATGTATGACAACAATAATTATATTTTTCTTATCGACTTTTCTAGCCCACTTTAATAGATTGTTCAGCGTGGCAAACATCTACTAAGACAACCGATAATAAGTTTTTGTTAAATGAATTAGTGTTTACTAATTTCACATGTATTGCTTTAATGTCTCACATAAGTTACCTTGTGAGTAGTAAAAGCATTAGTACTATCCTCTAGCTGTGTCGCTCTTGTGTCAATTAGGTTGTAAGTTGGGGTCTATTTACTACAAGTTAAACAATTCAGCCTCCCTCAGAGTCAAAAATAGGAAAACTCGATAAAACGACTTACAATGAACTGA
Source organism: Astragalus membranaceus (assembly GCA_039519185.1). Classification (NCBI taxonomy): domain Eukaryota; kingdom Viridiplantae; phylum Streptophyta; class Magnoliopsida; order Fabales; family Fabaceae; genus Astragalus; species Astragalus membranaceus. Next base: position 2,557,812 of record CM076847.1, read on the forward strand.
GTTGGTGAAGTTAACTAGAACTATCGTGAACCCAGTTCACTATATATTTTGAGTTTCAGTTTTACATACTTATAATGAATTCTATTCACGATAACGTTTCGAAAAAAACTATAAACTAGTAAAAAAATGTCATAGAATTGAGTCATGTGGCACGTGTCATTTATACTCCATTGTATTTGAGTAAAAAAGACTACCGATTTGTGCACGTAAATACTTAAAATTTTAGGAATATAGTGTGAAAGAGGATTTTTTGTAAAAAAAATAAAATAATATGTGCTCCCAAATTGAGACGTAGACTCTGTTTGGTAAAAAATAGTGGATAGCAGATAAGTTAGCGAATAGCGGATGAGCTTATAGCGGATAAGCTAGCTGATAGCTGATAGCGAATAAGCTAGCTAGCTGATAGCGAATAAAGTGTTTGGTAAAATTAATGGTTGAACTAACTGATAAATATAAAATGACATAAAATGACATATTTTACTTAATGCATAGTTAGATTTATTTAATTAATATAAAATATATTTAAATTATGTTTCTATAAATTCATTATAATTAAACTAATTGTTAAGATATTCAGGAAATAAATTTTTTAAATATATATTTTAATAGTTTAATTTACAAATTTAAACTAATTACTAAACAAGTCTAATTTTTTTGATTTGTTAGTCAAATCCGCTAGTCAAACCCACGGTAAGAAATGGAGGATGGGTTTCTACTTCCTTCACCTACTACTGGTAGTAGAGCTGGTAATTGATTAATTCAGATTCTTTTCTAATCACTTAGCTACTGAGAAGAGCTGGTAGTTGACAGATGGACGATGGGTTTCTACTTCCTTCACCTACCCACTTAGCTAGAAGCCTAGAAGTTCTTCTCAGATTCTTTTCTAATCAAGTAATCAGTTTGATTAATTCAGCTTTGTTTTATTTATTTATTTATCCATCAAAAACTCATTAATTAATTCAGTTTTGTCAAGTGGAGAGTGAGGGGGACTGCCAGCGTATCCATCCGCTATCCAGGGGCATTTTGTGTCAAATTACTCCAGCTTTGTATGGGGCTTGTTTCTTGCATAATTCACGCTCTTCAATTTCTTCCCTATCAGGGAATCTTAAAGAGTGAATACACAAGTTCGTACCAAAAATTTGTTGTTATCAATTTAGTCACGAGAGTTATTACTACTAGTTTCAATGCCCGTGCGATGCACGGGGAGCGCTAGTAACTACTCAAATACATGAGTTTAAGATATTCGAAATATAGGATGCTATATAGATAAAAGTTAGTAGAGATACAAAATGAAACATAAATCTTAGACAACAAAATAGTTGACAGACAATAAACAACAATAGGAAGGTCTTCAATTGTCCTAATAAGTCTTACACAATGAAACATAAAACTTGGAAAATCATCTAGCCAAGAACAATAGGATTGTCTTCAATAACTCCAGCAACATCGTGTTGAGGATAGTCAACGTGTAGAGCTGGTGGTTGATGACGCATCAACAAATCCATATTAATCTTAATAACATTTATCTTTGATTCCTTGCCAACTTTGTAAAATAGTAACATCTGCAAAGTTAAAAATATTCATTAAACATCTCTTTTTAATCACTAATTACTCAAATAGTGGAATTAGTAACACTAAAAACATTCAAGGTGTGGTTACAAACTCATATAACCAATAAAGAATCTAACAAAGAAAATGTAATTGAAGTTCAAAAATATTCAAACCCCTCTTTTTAATCACTAATCACTCAAATAGTGGAATAAGTTACACTAAAAACATGTTCAACGTATGGTTACAATCATATCCAACAAAGAAATCTAAGAAAAAAAATGCAATGGAGAGCATATAAATGACATAACTTTTCTAAGCATTAAAATTAAACTCACCTCCCACTCTAAATCTTCATTGGATTATTTCCTCTTACATAATGATATGTCACCCTATTCATATCCTGCAAGTAAAAAATACAATTGATATTCATTTACGACAAATAAAAGTAATAATGATTTCAATGGTAAGTGAACATTCCATAGCATAAAGCAATTTCCATATTATCCTGCAGTGTATGAATTTAAACGTACCACCTCAGGACTTTCAGAAAATATGTATTCAACTAACATAATGTGCAGTTCTGGAAATCCATTTCTCCAAATTCAGCAGACCACCTTAATACAATAGCAGGAAAGTGAGAAATATTGTTAGGGGAACAAATGATCATAAACATAAATAATCATGAACAAATAGGCTGATATATTTTGTAATGTAAGTATAATCTATAATAGTATTTTAAACTTTTTTGTGAAGTCTCACTTGATAGCCTTTTAAGAATGAGGAACAGCCATCAACACGTGTCTTTGCACCTCCAATGTTTTCAGAAAGCTGCTGCATGTCATCAACATCCCAGAGGTCCCGTGGCAGTGGAACCCGAGGAAAGACTTCATAGATTTTTTTGAGACAGCCACCTCTCTCTTTGACCCACCCTCATCTTTCCCCCCAATATTTGCGCTTCAACTTTCGATTAGAGATAGATTCAGATTATAGAAACTAAATCATATCATATTCTATATATCTTTTCGTAACTCTATTTTTTAAAGCGAAAATTACACTCACCTGCCCTGAGGTGTGCTTAAAAGACACATACCACCCCTCTATTTTGAAAAAAGACAATAACTTAGCAATAACTTCCCTTCAATTACACACATTTTCTCTCTATTCAGTAAAAATAGAAGGGAGTGGGCATCATATTTTCTAAAATTTTGTTCAATATATAGTAAATAGTAGAACGCAACATGAATTAATTACTTACCCCTTTCATCATAGCATACTGTCAAATCAGAACTCTGAACAACGACCCCAGCACTATCCACAATTGGTTGTGCTAAAGTTATATCAGCCTCAGCAGCAGCTCTAAGAGCATCCCAAATCTCTAGCATGCGGAAAATCAGATATTTATTTCACTTGACTTCAAATAATTAAGGCAAATGAATCAAAAAAGAATGAGCGACTACACAAAAATACTGTGAGACTATTTGGTCTTAACTTCATTTTTGGATAAGAATTATATGATCTTAGCAGAATGATTGGCCGCACCAAAACACCTTGTAAACCTATATGATCTTGGCATTGTTTTAGGGATAAAAGTTATATTATCTTATTGTGAAATGGCATTTGTTTAAACATATACTCTTGTCCCTGGCACTCTATTATTTATGGGATGCTTTTGTTATTTGACAGAATACTTTTCTACAACTAAATAAAATGTCTGATAACTTGTTTGCTGACGATTTTTATTTTCACCACAGAAGTGAACACTATAGGGAAATATTCCTTCCATTCCTCCTTGAAAACATGCTGAGGGAAGCCAACTTTCACTTTTGTAGAGAGCAATAATTTTTACTTAAACTCCTTGTATTCTAAGCCGACTTAATCTGTAATGGGACTTCAAAGGTTCCAATTAAAGTCATTTATTAAATCGTGATAATACCTTTGCGGCCACCATAGTGAGGAGCTGTGTCCCAAAACTCATCACGCAATTGTATTAGCTGAGTCTTCGTTATGGGCTGAGGATGCTTCCAAGGCTTAGGCTTTCGGATCAAATGGACGAAGTCTTGTTGATAATTGATGTGCTTTAGAAAGGAAACAGCATACTCATATAGATGTCTCCAACACCTGCAGAGTCAGAAACAGCAATGGCAACTTAGAAGTGCTGAAAATATAGCAAAAAAATATATGTCCTAATATATTATAACAATTCACAAATAAATTAATTTAATCTCGAACACCACTCATGTGAGAACTCTTTTCAATCAGATGCACAGAATCTGTCACCAGACAATGACATGTTTTAATAATGCAAAGATTGAACTACAAAAGAACACATTCTTGAGAAAATTAGATGCCAGATAACCCACAGTATGCATACCCTTGGACATCGAGCAATTCTTAGCTGCTTCAAATTAGCATGCAAAAATCTATTTGGCCAAGTCATCTTTTTAAGATTATACACTATATCACATTCAGAGGTCTTGGTCAGAACATCTAATTGAAATGAATTCTCACATGACTGGGGATCGAGAGTAATCAAAAAATCAAAAAAGGAATCAAATTAATAGGTAGAAAATTACAAACACATAGTAAGAGTCAAACTCATAACATGCTAAAAAGGGGACAAAGAAATCATATTAGAGAAAATTTGAGTAGTAAAATATATTAGAAAAAACTGAGTCATAAAATCAAATTAGAGGAATAAGGGAATGAATTATAGAAGTATTTTGCATTCTTTCTTTGGCCTGATTCATGGCATCGAAAGTAAGTATAACGAAGAAATAAGAACTTTTCTAACTTCAGGAATGAGAATGAAGGGATTTTGTTAGGTGATAAAGCAATTCATTGAACATTAAAGCCCCCCATAGCATGCTACAGAATTGCTGGATGTGGCATTGAACATAATCCCACTTTATGTCTCAAGTCGTAACATCTCATCACTTCAAATACCCCTTTAAAATAGCTGAACAGCCATCAATATGTTACTAACTTTAAACATGGCAGTAAAATTTGTACCTGATGTATTCAAAATGCAAATTTAATTCCTTGGACAATGAGCACATGATTACAACTGGATGTGCAGACTAAAAATGGAAGCAAATTTAAGACACATTAACTAAATTCGTGTAAACATACTAATAACAGAAGCAAAGCTATGTAAGTCGTAAAGAGTAATAGCATCAAGTTATGCATATTGAATCCCAAGGAAAACTTTTTATTTACAAAGACACTACTAAGCATAATGATGTCAAAGAGAACAACAAATATACTATCAGAAATAATCTATAGCACTACTCCCACTATAAACATTAAGTAAATGAATACATATTGAGCAAGTAGAGATGGAAACCTGACCTTCAAAACCTTATATTGAAAATTTAATGAAAGAATCTTTGAAGGGCATTCATGAGTCATGACTTACAAAATCAGTAACATGTCAACAAACTCTTGCTTGGCTGCAGAATGCATTCAAAAAAGAAACCAAAATCATCATCAAATAACCTATTATTTTTCTCTAGTAGTCATCTGTCTCATTTTGCTATATCATCTCTCTCTATTTACTCTAATTGCTTCTTGAAAGATATTTCATTCATCAGTTCGAGTCCATCAAGGACAACCTCAACCTTCATAAAAAAAACAATAAGTTAACATTATTTTTTGAGCAAAACCAGGATTAATGACTATCAATAGATACCAACATATTATAGTCAACATGGTCAAATAACTAAGAAGCTAATTATTGGAGTTGCTAGCTCCATACCTGGTGGCAAGTCAAGAATGGAATTACAGGTCTGAATCTGAATCTGAATGTGAATTGCACATATTACATTCATCGAATTCCAAGTCTAAATCTGAATGGAATTACATTCACGAGGCCTCAAGAAATGATAATGATAAGGGAAGAAACAAATATTGAACCAAATGCATCTTAAGGCTTTTTGGTCCACGCCTTTAAACTCAACAAATAAAATTTAATTAATCATGGCAAAATTAAAATTCAATGGATAAGGTATTATGCAATCGAGACAAAATTAAATTCTTTTTACATTCAGATGAAGACTATATTCTCCAATATCAGTGCGTGATTTATACATCTATAAGTTTACAGCTATCAAGCATATCACCCATCAACAAATGTCAAACAGATCATTGATAGAAACGACACACTCTTCCTTTGGTTAATCTATAAAGTATAAACCTCAATAAAGCATGCAATTTTGAAAGAGAATGACAATGGATGGGATCCAATTCAATTCCTGAATCATTAGATTATTTTATCAAATCTATCATTCCATACCTTGACACGATCTGCGTCTGACAATGGCTTTAGGTGGACCTCTTTACCCAAAATCTGAGCTACAAAGTCAATTACAGGGAGTGGTTCTATAAATGCCTTTGATATGTGTCTGGAAGAAAAACAAAACATGATTATAAGAAAGAAAAGAAGCATCTTAACATCGACAAAAAAACAAATTAAAATGACTTGGCAAGTATTTAAGAACCTCAACAAAAGGGAAAAAAAAATGAAGACTATGGTAGAAGTCTCACCAACATTGAGTGATATTCCCATCTATGTAGGCCTTATACTCTGGTAGAAACCATGCCATGATTCTAAGCCGCCACCAAGCTTTTTTGGTTTCCTTAAATCTGCCGAATAGAGAAACCTCCCAATTTACACATAGCTAAACATGCAAAAAAAAGGCACAAGAAATAAAAGATAAAACTGTATATATTGAAAGAACAATTACAAATGAACCTCTGAACATGGGTTGCTGCATTGCTGCATGTAGTATCTCCCACTGTTTGAATGTTGTTCTGATTTTGTCCTTCCTTCAAAGTGCCGTTACCTTTTTCTGTACAAATTCAATTCAAAGCTACAAATTGCTTATCTGCCAAAGAAGTTGCTAGCTTTATTGTCAAAGAAGTTAACAACAGATGTCATAAAAATTCAAAAGAGATATCCTTTCATGAGACAATCTTGTAATATATAATGGATGAAAAATAATTTTGAGGCTTCAAACAGATGTTCATAAATATACAAATATGTGATTAAAGCTTCTATGACAATAACAAAGAGCCAACAGAACCTATATTGCAGTATAAGAACAATGTCTACATTGCACATAGTATTAGTTAAATGAAAATGAATGTATTGGAGTTTAAGCATAACCAAAAATTTCAGCTACCCGAAGTTAAATAATAGACGGGGAGTAAAGGATGGGGACTAAAGGATTTTACCCATTAATCTCCTAACCTTGCAGTATTTTCACAATTCCAGAGCTAAACATGTACATATTTCTTTTAAACTCTATAAAGCATTCAAATGTTCAATCCTCTCTCTTTGCTTCTCACCATCAGGTTTCAATGCTCTTTTATCTTTATATTTGGTTGACCTTTATCTATAGTTTTAGGCAATATACTTCTTTTTGATGTGATATATACTTTTATTATACTCCACATGTCAGTTTTACATTTTGGATTAGCCATGTTATTCTATTATATTTTCACATATTATTCAATTGAAACCACCTCCATCCAAACTATGAAAGCAGAATTCTTCAATTGAGCAGAGACATGGATAAACAACTCAATAAAGCAAACTTCATTGATCATCAAAATAACTCTCCAGAACATATGCAACTTGCAAATTCCAAAAAGTTAAGCAAAAATAACCCATAAATTGATAAACACCAGTATTTTTTTAATACCAAATTAAAGAACAATCATGTAGCAATAGCAATTACGAAAACATAAGACATGCCTCTTAGAAAAACTACAAATACTCAAGTTTTACATTTTATTCTGTCAGCTTGTATTCTTTGTAGTTTAATTGGATTAATTAAGAGGAAAAAGAAGGATCATAGAAACAACCTACACCATTTTCTTCCCATATCTAATAGTGAAGGTAATATCCATGGTGAACTCTATTACCCAACAGGCCAACACTATATAAAGGGGCACATTATACAGATTACAGGGAACAAAATAGATGTTAGTAACAGATAAAAACTCATTGAAGCAATAGAGTATATATGGATATTAGTCATAACAAAACTACCTTTATGGAACTCTCCATTTGTTCTTCATCTTCAAAAGTTACAAACCCAACAAACACATCAATCTTTTTCTTTGCATGCTTAGAAGCTATACCATGGAGAAAGGGAACAAAAGGATAGGATATTAGCAAGGTTAGAAATAAATCGAAACAAAAGAATAAAACTGAATAGAAAACTCACAGTAGCAAGGGCTTCACTGTTTGCTTCATGTCTCCTGTTGTGTTCTCTCTCGTGATTAATTCGATCTACAATTGTGTCAAAGCAACAATGACAAAAAGTTAAAAAAGAAAATTAAGGAAAAGAAATAAACAATATCAACTATAGAAGAAACTGAAATTGAGGACTTCTCCTCTACCCTCCTTGCGCCACTTTGAAGACGAATGCTGCTTTTTGAGATACTCATCGTTCACACTCGAAAAGCCAGCAGGAATGCGGCGTGTGCGCATAGAGCATCACCTGCTCGAAGGTCCTTCTCGTTTGCTGCCGTTGAACTGAAACTGAAATCACTGCTAGCGATAGCGAGTAAAGAGCCAGCGCGTGAGACTTCATTGTCGTCTTCGCCATCAACGACACTCCACTTCCTCTGTTTTGCAAACAATAGAACCGAATCTGAACATATGCTAGTTCGCTCTCTTTCTCTCTCTCTGATCGCTCCCTCTTTCTCTCCCTCCCAATTCTTTTTCTCTCTAACCCTCGACATCAATATGCCTTTGCAGTTGTTCTGATCCCGTTCCTTCTCTCTCCCACAACTTCTCTTTGTGTCAGGCATCATGAAACGTGGGGCTGGTGCTTCAGAAATTGAAGGATACACGTGGTTTGACATACTTGCAAGATGCAACTTCAGTTTTAGGGGTAATGTTGTAAAAGTGGATGAAACGTGTATGACATGCAGGGACAGATGGAAAAACAAAAGCAAAAAGAAGAAGTCAGTGTAGCAGGAGAAGTGAGGTGTATGACATGCATTTGAGAGATGGAATGAGAAATTTACCAAAATGCCCTTTGGCGCACAAGACTATTTTCCCTCCAATGTTGATGCAAATTTGCCTCCAAAACAGGCTAAAACACTGCTCTCGCTTATAATGTTTGATTAATATCAAAACAAGTTATCTGTTCGCACAAAAAATTTGTTGTTATCAATTTAGTCACGAGAGTTATTACTATTAATATCAAAACAAATTATCTACTTTATCTATAATCAAAATATATGCCAGCACATTAATATTTTTAGACATCAAATTTTTTTGACATTGTCACAATTTAGGGGCAAAATAGACAATTCACCACATAAAGATAAAATGCTACAGTATCACTACAGTGACGTTGCTGACGTGCTACAGTACCGCTTATGTCACACTACAGTGACGTTTCTGACACGCTACAGACCTACAGTACCAATACAGTTTTTTTAAAAATTCAATTTTTTAAAAAAACTGATATTTTTTTTAAAAAAATATACACTATTTTTTCTAATTTTTTTTTTAAAAACGGTTGTCAATATTTTTATAAAAACAATTAGTCACTATAAATCAATTAGCCACTATCCATTGTCAAAAAAAGAATTGTAAAAAAACTTTAACCCCTACCAAAAATTACAAATAACTACTAAAACTAATCAATTTAACTACTTTTGTTAAAATCAATCAATTTAACCACTACAAAAAATTACCAAATAACTATTTTATAATTACTAAAAAAGAGTAAAATGCCAACGAGAATGCCAACGGGAGTGCCAACGAGAGCGCCAATGGGACTGGCAACGAGAGCGACAACAAGAGAGGCCACAGGAGTCTACTTTCTATATAATCAAAACATATGCCAGCACATTTACATTTTTAGACATCGCCAAATTTTGACATTTGTCACAATTTAGGGGCAAAATAGACAATTCACCACATAAAGACAAAATGCTACAGTATCACTATAGTGCGCTACAGTGACGTTTCTGACGCGCTACAGTACCGCTTATGTCACTCTACAGTACGCTACAGTGACGTTTCTGACGCGCTACAGTACCAATACAGTTTTTTTTTAGATTCAAATTTTTTTTAAAAAATTTATACACTTTTTTTTTTAAAAACGGTTGTCAATATTTTTATAAAAACAATTAGTCACTATAAATCAATTTTCACTATTTTTATAATCTACTCAAACTACTAATCTATTTTCTATATAATCAAAACATATGCCAGCACATTTACATTTTTAGACATCACCAAATTTTGACATTTGTCACAATTTAGGGGCAAAATAGACAATTCACCACATAAAGACAAAATGCTACAGTATCACTACAGTGCGCTACAGTAACGTTTCTGACGCGCTACAGTACCGCTTATGTCACTCTACAGTACGCTACAGTGACATTTCTGACGCCCTACAGTTTTTTTTAGATTCAATTTTTTAAAAAAAAAAATTATACATTGTTTTTTTTAATTTTTTTTAAAAAACGGTTGTCAATATTTTTATAAAAACAATTAGTCACTATAAATCAATTTTCACTATTTTATAATCTACTCAAACTACTAAAATTAATAAAATAATTAGTCACTATAAATCAATTAGCCACTATCCATTGTCAAAAAAAGAATTGTAAAAAAACTTTAACCCCTACCAAAAATTACAAATAACTACTAAAACTAATCAATTTAACTACTTTTGTTAAAATCAATCAATTTAACCACTACAAAAAATTACCAAATAACTATTTTATAATTACTAAAAAAAAGTAAAATGCCAACGGGAATGCAAACGGGAGTGCCATCGAGAGCGCCAATGGGAGTGGCAATGAGAGTGCCAACGGGAGAGGCCGCGGGAGTGGCAACGATAGAGGGACAAAAAAGTGAGAGACAAAAAATTGATTGAAAACTGCAATCAGAAGCTGCAACTGACGCAAAAGGACAAAAAACAGCAAATTTTAAAATCAACTTTTTTTTTCAGTTTTTTTTCTAATTTTTTTTTTCAGTTTTTCTTTCTATAAAAAATCACTTTTTTTGTTAGTTTTTTTAACTAAAAACATAATTTTTTTAACTATTTCTATAATTTACTCAAACTACTAAAATTAATCAATTTTAACTACTACCAATTGTCAAAAAAAACGATACCTCTAACAATAGTTTCAAAATTATTTATTTCAAAAAAATAAATTATTAAATTATTATCACACTCAATAATTAAATAATTTAAAATTTACTATTTACTATAATCTCTCTATTAAAACTACTAAAATCAATCAATTTTTCATGTAATAAATAAAATCAATCAATTTAACCACTAACAATTGTAATATTAAATCATATAGAAAAATGGAGAAAACATGTGGCAACGGGAGCAGCAACGAGAGACTGACAACGAGATCGGCAACGAGAGCGGCAACGGAAGTGCCAACGGGAGTGCCAACAAGACAGGGAACGAGAGCGCCAACGAGAGTGCCAACGGGAGTGCCAACAAGAGAGGGAACGAGAGCGACGGGGCTGCATATTTTACCTTATACTCTATTATTAATATTATAGGAAGATACTGATTTTGTTTTAACTTTTTGCAACACAACTATTTTAGTAAATTCACCGCTAAAAGACAAAATTTGCAACACAACGAGAGCGGCAATGTGAGACTAGCAATGGAATTGACAATGAGAGCGACAACGGGAACATGAGTGGGAACAAGAAAGGCAATGAGAGCGCCAACAGAGTTCCAACGTGGATGCATATTTTAAAAAATCTTATTTTCTTTTTTCTTCACTTTTACTCCATCTAAAATTTATTATTTACTATAATCTCTCTATTAAACCTATTAAAATCAATCAATTTAACCACTAAGAATTATAAAAATACAACTTTAGCCACTACCAAACTTTACAAAAGAACTTACTTATAATTAAACGAATATAATTTAATTAATATTAAATCATATAGAATATATGAGTTAACATGCGGCAACGGGAGCGACAACGAGAGACTGACAATGGGATCTGCAACGGGAGTGGCAACGAGAGCGTCAACGAGAGTGCCAATGGGAGGGTCAACGAGTATGCAAACAGGAGTGTCAACAGGGATGCATATTTTACCTCTAATGTCCAAATACATTATTATGGATCAATGTAATTCTGATTGTCAATCTCCTTTATTTTCTTCGACTCAATATAAGTTTCATTTGTATATTATATATATGACATAATACCTATCTCTTTACACTTTGAATTTCAAATCATACATTTTGGACATTGTTCACAACTTATGATTATCTTCCAAATTACTATTATGACTTCATAGCAATACACCGACCATATAGTATCACCCGTGCGTATGCACGGGTAAAATACTAGTTGCCATTTACAATCAGAGACACCTTAGTTCCTCTGTTAGTCTTCTGTTAGTGAGCTCCGATTTCCTGTTGATGTGATCGGTTATATGACCTATGTATTTCTCCCTTTTAATAATCCATGTCAACACTTGTATTGCTTAACATTTTGAAATTAGACCAATCTAGTCTCTTATATGATTTGCAACATTAACCTTTGAGACCCAAAGAAATGTACTAAGCTTTTTCTACCCTTATCAATGGTGTGAAGAGAGTTCTTCCTCCGTACACATCGCTGTTGTTGGGTCTTTCAGCTTGCTTCTTCGTTGTTGTTTCCTTCATCTTCATTGTTGTTTTATTCGTTCTAAGTGGCTTAAACATCAGGAAGGTATTGAAAAGTCATAGAAACGAAACCCCCTATAATTGGATGCGAAGGACCCGCGTGGCTCATTATGAAATTTGCGCAAAAGTTCACGAAATTGAGGGTTGTGGTGCTAGATTGCTCTAATAGAATAAGATTTCAAAAATGGGGGTTAGGGTTCAAATGGGGAAGGAGACGAGGTCAACATGAGTTAGGCACGAAGGGCTAAATTGACCTAAAATTAGAAATGTAAGGGACTTACAAGGTTTTCCTAAAATTTGTCTCACTTACTTGTACGGATGACGATGGGCACCCTCTTGACAGGGCACTATAGTGCCCGTACCCGAGCCCGCCACTAGTGGAAAAATGGGATTTAAAGTCGGACCTTTTGGACATTTAAAGTCGGACATTCACCCGACTTCTATCAAAGCGACTTAGAAAGTATGTTTTTTTAAAGTCGGATTAAGGTCCGACTTAAAAAGTATGTTTTTAAGTCGGATTATTAGTACGTCCGACTTTAATTATGGCCTGTGGAAAACTTTTAACGTCGGGTTTTTTCTGAACCCCGACTTTAATTATGGCCTGTGGAAAACCTTTTAAAGTCGGACATTAGTTGCACCCGACTTTAAATGTTCCTTTTTTTTAAAAAAAAAATCTTTATTTGGTGCTTTCCCTGAACTGTAAAATGATACTAGATAAAACTAAAAATACAAGAACTGTAATATCTTGAGGACTGATAAAATGTGTACTAATATTTGATATTAGACTAACCAAACTCCACTTAAATGTAAAAAAATATCAAGCAGCCAGCAAATTAGGAAAAGAAAAAGAAACAATCATAATGACTTCAAAAAACATCTCAGAATACATTAACAGCAGAGGTCTCAACAGAGGTAGTCAAGACAATATAACCAAACTGTCTAGAAGGGAGAAGCCTAGCAGTCCAACCTTCGATCTCTTTGACACCCACATCGAAACGGGGACTGATAACCCCACACTTGTTCAATCTACCATTCAATTCAACCACAATTTTTCCTGCCCTGTGGTCATCAACGTACTCAAACTCTCCAATGTATCCTACATCATGTTATCAATCATCAATGAGAAGCTCAAAGCATCAACTCAACAACAATGAGAAATTCAATTCACATAATAGGAAAAAAAAACTACTAATGAGAAACACATTCATACACTGTGTAATCAAGCATCAAATCAACACCAATGAGAAATTCAAAGCATAAAATCAGCACAATGAGAAATTAAAAGCATCAAATCAACCACTATGATATGCAAGCTTTATTGCAGACTCAGCATACCCGCTGTTACCACCCATCTGGTCTTGATAACTGCATGGCAAAGGCTTTATCACAATCTACAGCTGGAAATGCTAACAAATCTGTGGACCTTAGCATGAAGTTTCCATGATAAGTTGTGAAGCGAACACCTAAAAACAAAGACAAATATCAGCAATTGAATTTGTATGTCTGCGTTCCCAATATTTCAAAATTATGTGTTTAATCTTTATACCACGTTGCTTGAAACAACAGATAAACAAAAGGAGGCAAGGAAGGTAATCATTCTAATTAATATTACCATTTGTTTTTACATATATATCTAAAGGCCAAAAAAGTATGATTCAGCATGTAGAACAAATGGATACATTACCTTTAAAGAATCAGAAACCCTGGGACTGAACTCTTGAGCAGCCCTCGTGGAATTAACATAATCAATCTACAATAGTTTCACAATTAAACCTGGATCCCTTTGATACAAAACTTTAATCATAGAACAAATAATATAGAAATATAACTGATAACCTTATTTTATATAGGTTATTTATGCTCCTAATACTTAAGTCAAAGCTCATTTCTCAAGTAATTCTAGTGCTTAAATATGTGAATATATGAATATTAGAATAAATATAGGTTATAAGTTAATTCCCTGAACCTTGGGCATAGTCAATGCCTTTGTGAATATGTTTGATGTTTTGCTTTAGCGCTGCAGCGGTATGCTACCTAGGAGACGCTACAGCGTTATATGACGGCTGACCATTGAGATATTTGTGTGGCCACTTGAGGACATGATGAGTCACCACCCTTATCTCTTCCTCTCAGCTGGATATTTTGACTTTCAAGTGGATGCTAAATTACACTTGGCGCCTCCTAAATGGAACCCATGTGATAGTTGTTGTATTCCATCATTAGCACTTTTTGTAAAGTACTTTAAGGATAATATCTAAGTCTAATAATCATCATGTAATATTATTATTCTATTAAGACTTAGTTATTAATTAGATTAATTAAGATTGCTTCTCTAGGAGGTAACATACGTAGACAAGTAGTTGTAACAAGAAGAGAACTACACAATAGATGGTAGCCACTCTCCATTGATACACTACTTTTAAGCTTTTATTTTCTTAGCATAGTTTTTCTAGTCACCATCCAAGGTTTTGCTCACGCCTCAACTTCATCTCTTGTATGCTACTTGGGATCATTGGAGTGTATCTTTTGCAACCACTCTTCTCTTGTCTTCATACGGTAATACATACTCTTTAGTTGTATTATGTTGATGGAACTTGTGATGAGCTAACTTTGTTGTAGTTGGATTGTTCTTGGTATGTAATGAACCTTGAGTAACTTTTGTATAATATTATGATGTTTGTGTTTTATTCCTTGTGTCATAATACTTTCAATCTTGGTTTGGGAATGATCAACTAAAACAAGGTAACTTTGTGGGTACAGACATGGTTCACAAAGAGAACTCAAGGAATGATATGAATGAAAACCCTTTAAAGACATTTAAAGGAAGCACTACTTAACTCTAGACATAGGGGAGTAATAGTTCATAAGACAAATGTTGTAAGAGCTTAATATACAGGGGTAAAACTTATTTAGAGCCTAGACATAGGAGTCTTGTAACATAGCCCTGACGAAAGTGACTGAAAGGCACGCCACCAAGGCGCTACAGCGTCTACGGATTCTGAAGCGCTACAGCGCTTAACGCTACAGCGTCTAATATTATCTGAACATTACTCTTGGGGACTTACATAATTATTGAGCTATCCAACTCACCTTTAATTACTTCAAACTTAATACTGTTTTATCACAACTTATAATGTTTACGACTCTTCACCTTTACTTGTTACTTAATTCTTTTCACTAAGATTCTAATCACTTAAACTTCTTAGATTAATTCCAATCCCTGTGGGAACGAACTTTACTTATCATTGTATTACTTGTTGCGATTGTGTATACTTGCACATCACCTTTTCACACAACAAGTTTTTGGCGCCGTTGCGGGGGACTGCATTTAATTTTCATTGTTTAAGTTTTTAGTAAACTTGGTGCCTATTTTACACTGGTGTGTTGTTTCTTGTTGCTGCAGCAGTAAGCGCTACAGCGTATGCCCAGGTCTCAACCACCAGAATTTGAACCATACTCAGAACCAGAGAGAAGGTTCAGGAAGCTAAGACATCTTCACAGGCTTAGACCCACCATGTCAGAACATAGTCATAGAACCAATTCTGGTAGAACTACCACTCTACATGGCAGATCTAGCTCTGGTAGAGGAGGAACTGAACCAGGTGGAAGGGGTAGAGGTAGACATCAGCAGCCACCAACTCCAACCTTACATGACCAAGAGGACTGGTACAGACATCAATTCATAAATGAAGGACCTGCTTAAATGGTAAATGACAGAGATAGACCAATGAGGGACTATGCTGTGTTTGATCCACAAATCATGGAGACAAGCATAGCAAGACCTACTCTCAACACATCTCAGTTTGAATTCAAACCTATGATGTTCCAAATGTTGCAAACAGTGGGACAGTTTGGTGGTGCTCCTCAAGAGGACCCATATTTACACTTAAAGCAATTTTTGGAAGTCTGCAGTAACTTCATCATTCCAGGGGTAAGTGATGATGCATTCAGATTAAAACTTTTTCCTTATTCCTTGAAGGATAGAGCAAAGGCCTGGTTAACTTCTCTTGAGCCTAACTCTATCCATACTTGGAATGAAATGGCTGAGAAATTCTTAGCAAAATACTTTCCTCCAAGTAAGAATGCAAGAATGAGGAATGAGGTTACTGCATTCAGACAAAGAGATGCTGAAACACTGTTTGAGGCATGGGAGAGATGGAATGAGCTGTTGAGAAAGTGCCCTCATCATGGTATACCTGTGATTATCCAAATGGAAACCTTCTACAATGGACTAGATCCAACAACCAGACAAATGTTAGATGCTTCTTCAGGGGGTGTGTTGTTGAAAACCTCCTATAATGAGGCATGTGAACTGATTGATGATATTGCCACAAATAGCTATCAATGGCCTACAGAAAAGTTAGCTCAGCAAAAGAAGGTAGCTGGTGTGCATGAAGTAAGTGAAGTTTCTGCTTTATCTGCACAGGTTGCCTCTCTTACTAACATGATAAAATCTATGAGCACATCAAACGCTGTAGCGGTTACCGCTGCAGCGGTACATGAACCTACAGTAGCTGTTATTGAGCAAGCCTCTCCAGGGTCAGTAAGCTGTGTATATTGTGGAGGAGAGCATTTGTATGAAGAATGTCTTGGTAATCCTGTCTCTGTGAACTTTGTGGGTTTCAATAAAAACAATAATCTCTATTCAAATACATATAATCCTGGTTGGAAGAACCACCCCAATTTCAGATGAGGAGCCAACAATGCAACATCACCTAATTATAGTGCTCCAGCAAATCCACCAGGATTCCCTACTCAGAACTACGAAAGACAGAATGCCCCTGGGATAGATAATTCATTAGAAGGATTGATGAAAGGTTTCATGAGTGATTGCCAGACAGCCCTGAAAACTCATGAAGCTTCCATTAAAAATCTAGAAGTACATATGGGGCAGATGGCTAATGTCCTTTCCCAAAGAATTAGTGGATCATTACCATCCACTACAGAAGCTTCAACTTCAAGTACTACAGGGAAGGAGCATGTAAAAGCTATAACCTTAAGGAGTGGGAGAGATTTGATAGGATCGTCAATTGTTTCAGATGATGAAAAAAACAAAAATTCTGAAAAACAAAAAGAACCTACAACAAGCGCTACAGCGCCTAAACCTACCGCTGCAGCGCCTGTTGTTGAGAAAACGCCACCATCACCCAAAATTATCCCAATATACCCAGATCCTCCATATCCTCAAAGACTTCGAAAGGTTCATGAAGACAAGCAATTTAACAAATTCCTAGAAGTCCTTAAACAGTTGCACATTAATGTTCCTTTAGTGGAGGCTCTCCAACAAATGCCTAACTATGCAAAGTTTATGAAGGATGTGCTTACTAAGAGGAGGAGACTAGGGGAGTTTGAAACAGTAGCAATGACTGGGGAGTGCAGCATGTTGATGCAAAACAAGCTCCCACCCAAATCAAAGGATCCTGGCAGTTTTACTATACCATGCTCAATTGGAAATTTTTACTCTGGTCGTGCTCTATGTGATTTGGGAGCCAGCATAAATCTCATGTCTAAGTCCATATACACTCAGCTAGGAGTGGGAACTGCCAGACCTACCTCACTTACACTGCAGCTAACTGATAGAACTCTTGCATATCCAGAAGGAATCTTAGAAGATGTTCTAATAAAGGTAGACAAATTTGTATTTCCTGTTGATTTTGTAATCTTGGACTTTGATGCAGACAAAGAAGTACCCATCATATTGGGAAGACCATTCTTGGCCACTGGAAGAACTTTGATAGATGTGCAAAGAGGAGAATTGATCATGAGGGTCAATGACCAAGAAGTCAAGTTCAACATTCTCAATGCTATGAAATTTCCAGGTTCCAATCTTGAAGAGTGCTCCTTTGTGTCTGTTATTGCCAAAGTAGTTCAGGATCACTTCCAGAAAAGCACAGATCATCTGAGGCAATTACTGGACAGCAGTGAAAATACAGGGTCTGATACAGAAGCTACAGGAGAGGAGGAACAGACAGCCAAAGAATTTGGGCTAAGAAATATGAATCTTTGGAGCAGGAGAATTCAGACATAAGAAAGGATCTCCCCTCCACTGAACAACCACCAACTCTGGAACTTAAAGAGTTGCCTTCACACCTCAAATATGCTTATCTAGGTAACAATAGTACTTTGCCTGTTATAATTGCTGCTGACCTTTCTGAAAATCAGGGATAGGATCTGATTCAGACGCTACAGCGGCATAAAAAGGCAATTGGTTGGCAAATGTCAGACATAAAAGGTATCAGTCCAACCATTTGTATGCACAGAATAGTGTTAGAAGAAGACTCCAAAAATAGCATTGAAAGGCAGAGGAGGTTGAATCCAATTATGAAAGAGGTGGTGAAGAAGGAAATCATCAAGTGGTTGGATGCAGGTATTGTATACCCCATTTCTGACAGTGCATGGGTTAGTCCTGTGCAGTGTGTGCCAAAGAAGGGAGGGGTAACAGTAATAACAAATGAGATGAATGAGCTGCTTCCAACCAGAAAAATAACAGGCTGGAGAATATGCATGGATTACAGGAGGTTAAATAAGGCAACAAGAAAGGACCATTTTCCATTGCCTTTCATTGACCAGATGCTGGACAGGCTAGCAGGTAAAGAATTTTATTGCTTTCTTGATGGTTATTCAGGTTATAACCAGATTGCAATATTACCTGAAGATCAGCAGAAGACTACATTCACTTGTCCATATGGCACCTTTGCTTTTAGAAGGATGCCATTTGGCCTGTGTAATGCACCTGCCACTTTTCAAAGGTGTATGATGGCAATTTTCTCTGATTACATTGAAAGATCCATGGAAGTCTTCATGGATGATTTCTCTGTGTTTGGAGAAACATTCCATCTATGCCTATCCAACTTGGAAGAAATCTTGATTAGATGTGAAGAAACTAACCTTGTGCTAAACTGGGAGAAATGCCATTTTATGGTGCAAGAAGGTATAGTTTTGGGGCATAAGATATCCAAAAAAGGATTGGAAGTGGACAAGGCTAAAATAGAGGTCATTGAGAAACTATCTCCTCCAACCAACATCAAAGGTATTAGAAGCTTTTTGGGGCATGCTAGATTCTATAGGAGATTCATAAAAGATTTTTCAAAAATCTCCAAACCTTTGTGCCAACTGTTACAGCATGATAACCCCTTTATATTTGATGAGCCATGCATATTAGCCTTTGACAAATTAAAGAAAGTTTTAATAACAGCACCAGTTATTATAGCTCATGACTGGAGTAAGCCTTTTGAGCTTATGTGTGATGCTAGTGACTTTGCCATTGGAGCTGTTCTTGGGAAAAGGTATGATAAAATTTTTCACTCTATCTATTATGCTAGCAAAACACTTGTAGAAGCTCAATTGAATTACACAGTCACTGAAAAAGAACTATTAGCTGTAGTCTTTGCATTTGATAAATTTAGATCATATTTGGTTGGCACCAAGGTAATTGTCTTCACAGACCATTCAGCCATTAAATATTTGATAACAAAAAAAATATGCAAAGCCTAGGCTAATTAGGTGGGTTCTCCTACTCCAAGAATTTGATTTAGAAATAAGGGATAAAAAGGGAGCGGAGAACCAAGTTGCTGATCATCTTTCTAGATTGGAGAGAGATATTGCAGGTACAGCAGGTGGGGAGATCAAGGAATACTTTCCAGATGAGCAGCTGTTGGCAATGACTGATGACTCATCAACCGCTGTAGCGGCCAGTGTAACAACACTTGACGCTGCAGCGGCTGAACCTGCAACACCTTGGTATGCTGACATAGTGAACTTTCTGGTTAGCAAGGTGGTACCTGCTGAGATGACTTATCAGCAAAGGAGAAGGTTCTTCCACACAATGAAACAATATTATTGGGATGAACCTTTTCTATACAAGAAGTGTCAAGACCAGTTAATGAGGAGATGCCTAGCAGAGGAAGAACAAATTCAAGTGCTACAGCACTGCCATTCTGCACCATGTGGTGGGCATTTTGGTGGTGTTAGAACTGCTGCAAAGGGCAATCTGGCTACTTTTGGCCTTCACTTTTCAAAGATACTCAAGACTTTGTTAAAAAATGTAATAGGTGCCAAAGAACAGGGAATATTTCAAACAAACATGAAATGCCTTTGACAAACATTCTAGAGGTTGAACTCTTTGATGTTTGAGGAATGGATTTCATGGGATCTTTTCCCCCTTCTCATGGAAACCTATACATTTTAGTAGCTGCAGACTATGTTTCAAAATGGGTGGAAGCCGTTGCTTTACCCAACAATGATGCAAGGTCTGTGAGCAAATTTTTATTGAAAAACATTTTCACTCGATTTGGAACTCCTAGAGCCATCATAAGTGATGAGGGATCTCATTTTTGTAATAAATTAATTGAGACCCTATTGGCTAAATATGGAGTCAAACATAAAATAGCAACTGCTTATCATCCACAAACTAGTGGTCAAACTGAATTGTCAAATAGAGAAATAAAAAGAATGTTGGAAAAGATGGTAGGGCCTTCAAGGAAAGAATGGTCAATACATCTAGATGATGCTTTATGGACTTACAGAACAGCTTATAAAACACCTTTGGGGATGTCTCCCTATAAGTTGGTTTATGGGAAGTCCTGTCACCTACCAATTGAACTTCAGCACAAGGCCCATTGGGCTCTAAAAAAACTCAATTTTGACTACAAGAAAGCAGGAGATGCTAGATTGCTGCAACTAAATGAATTGGAAGAACTTAGACATTTTGCCTATGAGAATGCAGCAATCTATAAAGAAAAAACCAAAGTATGGCATGATCAAAAACTGATAAAAAGAGATCTCACTGAAGGAGGACAGGTATTGCTTTACAACTCCAGGTTAAGATTGTTTCCTGGAAAGTTAAAGTCTAGGTGGTTAGGCCCTTTTCAATTGATAAAAATATATAGCCATGGGGCTGTGGACCTCTATGATGTAACAACCAATACCACCTTCAAAGTGAATGGCCAAAGGGTTAAACAATATTTTGGTGAAAATGTGGTAAGGGACAAAACCACAACTGAGCTTAAAGATCTCTAATTTGAAAGAGAAAGTCTGGCTGCAGACTTTAAAAGCAAGCGCTCTTGGGAGGCACCCCAAGGATTCTAACAAAATTTTTATGTTTATTTTCTATGCAGGAAATTAGAATAAACGCTGTAGCGGTTGCTTATAACAACAGCGCTGTAGCGCTTGTCTTAAATCAGGGCTGGGTGTGGTCAAACAAAAAAATAAAATAAAAAGATCTTCCTCAGGATGAGCTAGCACTGTACCCTCATCCCTAGCCTGACCAGCACGTGCATCTACTCACCTGCAATTGTCAAATCAACAGTTTCTTTTTTCTCTCTCCCACTGCACTCACAAAACCGTAACTTTAATATCCACAACTTCCCACGCTTCCATTTACTCTCTCTTTCTCTTTCCTTGCTCTCTGAAACTCCTCTCAACCGTTACCACTAACCACTCATCACCTTCATTCCTTCTTCTTCCTTCGTCCCAACACACACCAACACTTCCCAAAACACCCAGAAACAAATACGCAAGCTCTTAACCAACCATGACCAAAAAGCAAGCTGCCCTCAAACGATCTGGTAAGGGAGCTACTAGGAAACCAGAACCCTCAAATCCTATCAAAACCACCATGGCTAAGGCAACTCCAGATCCTCAGAGGTTTTGGAAGATGGATTTCATAGCTGAAAGGGGATTCAAGACAGAAAGTGCTCCTGAAGCTTTCTCAACCGCTGTCACAGCGCTGGGATGGGAGAGCTTCATTAAGCATCGAAAGGACTACATGACGTCTTTGGTACGAGAGTTCTACTCTGGCATTGAAGAGCCTAAAGAGGGAAAGCCTCAAACACATTCACTAGTAAGAGGTGAAACTGTAAACTTCAACTCCAGAACAATCAATGATATTTTCCATTTGGGCTATCATGGAAAAGCACTGGAAATGAAAGTTCTGAACTGGGGAGACGAAGAAATGGAAGCTGTTAGAAGAAGGATTTGTGTGGAAGGAGCAACTTGGGATAAATTTGGGGCTGAATACAAAATTAAAAAAGCATATCTGTGTGAAGAAGCAAATCTGTGGTGTAGTTTTATCAAACACTCTCTGCTGCCTACATCTCACACAACATTTGTGGAAAAAGAAAGACTCATTGTCATTGATGCTATAATGGCAGGAGAAAAGATAGACGTGGGAAGATTGATAGCAAGGGAGATAGAGAAGTGCAGAGGGTTAAAAAGGGAGGTAATTTATATTTTCCTTGTTTAATTACTGAGTTGTGTTTGGAAGCTGATGTAGAGGTAGAAATGAAAGAAGAAAGAAGATCTCCTCTTGGGGCATTTCCTTGCATTTTCAAAGTTAAGCAGAGACCTGTCGCTGCAGCGTCTACTGACTCTGCAGCGCTTAGAGCTGAAGCAGCAGGTTCTCTGCAAATTTGTGAAAGAAAAATTTGACTGGGAAAAAGCAATATATGCCCAGATATCCAAAGGAAAAACATCAATTCCCCCTCCTCAATTCCCTGATTGGCTACTGAAAGAAGAACCAATTAAAAAACAAGAGAAAAAGGGAGTTAGGGCAGAAAAGAAAAAGGTTGTGGCTAGTCCATCAAAGAAAGCAAAGCCTAGCCCAGCCAGGAAAGTACAAAAAGCTGTAGTAGAGGAGGAAAGTTTGGATTCTGATGACATTGAAAACATAAGTGAGGAAGATGAAGAAGAAACTATTGCAGTTATGAAAGAGATGGAAAAGCATGATGATGAAGAATCATCAGGAGAGGAGAGTGATACTGAAGAAGAATCTGAGACTGAAGAAGATGAGCAAGAAGAAGAAATACAGTGTGACCCAACCCCAAGCCCAAAGAAACCAAAAACCCCCCTGCCAAAACAGCCAATCCACCATCAACCCCCACCTCCATCCCTGAACCAACCAAATTAACACCCAAGAAAACACCTGCCAAGCAAGTAACACCAAAGAAGCCTGAACCAAAACAACCAGCAACAAAAGAAAAACCCACTGAGCAGCTGAAGAAAATTTATCAGTCATACACAAAGGCTAGAAGAAACCCATGTGTCAAACTGGCTGAGTACCCAGAAGAAGGTGTTCAGCCAGTAGGTGCTGCAGCAACTATGTCTGCAGTACCTAGTGACCAAATGCCTGAGGTAATTCTGACAGAGGAGGAAACTGAGAACGATGCTGCTGAGGAGCTAGTGAATTTGCAGGATGAAACAGAGCCAGTGCTGGAAGAACAGGAGCAAGAGCAGGAGCAAGACCAAACAGAAAAGGAAGAAGAAGTGCAGGAATCAGACGCTGCAGCGGTAGAAGTACAGGAAGCAAGCGCTACAGCGCCACAAACCGCTGTAGCGGCTGAAAAGACTGCTCCACCTCAGCCAAAGAAGAAGATGGCAACAAAAGGAGCCCCAGCACCTTCAAGAGCCAGTAAGAGGCTCAAGAAGGCCTAATAAGGCAAGAGTTGTTGGCTTCTTATGCCGGTTATGTACTTTGAACTTTATTTTGTTGTTGTTCTAAGGCCTCTCCCTTTCTTGTCAAGCAAGCAGTGAGGACACTGCCAAATTTAATTTCAGGGGGAGGACCTTATGGTTAATAGTGTTTTAAATTAAGTACAATGATGTTTTTAAATATTTAGTATAATTATGCCATGTTTTGCATGTGTTGCATGTTTTTGAATATTTTGTATGCTTAAATAGAAAGTATGATTAGCTGCATGTTTTAAATTTCTTAGTAAGCAAAAAGCTAATTCATATAGCCAAATTTAAATAAGAATTTTTTGAGTAAGACAACATTGTGTAAACAATGAAATGATCTTATTGCTGCTTTTACACAAAATCCAAGCTTAGTGAAGTGTAGCGACCGAAAAATCCGAAGGAGGGATTCTTCGTCATTTTTGCAATGAAGCCGCCACCAAAGTTTTAGTTTAAGGGCAAACATTGGAAAATCCCTATTGAGTGGATAAGGGGGTATTGCGGACCAGTTTTAGGCTCGGGAGTCGTTTATGCGTAGGGAAGGTATTAGCACCCTACGACATCCTTCTTAAAGAAGGTTACCTTTTAACTAAATGTGTAAACATTTATTAATTCAAAAATAATGTTTTTACCCTTATAATAATAATAAAAAAAGGACTCGATAAACACTTAATTATTTTTGTTCTTTTTGAGAAAAAGGAGAAAAGTGAATTAAAAGAGAAAAGAAAGTTTTTTATTAATGCAATTGACAGAGGTCGGCCGCCCTCTGGTCCTACGTATCTCCTGGTAGAGAATCAAATCACACGTAGTTCTTGGTTTTTTTGGTTTTCGAAAATGTTTGAAAAGGGGAAGAGCTTTCATAATGATCAAGCAAGCAAAGGCTTTGAGTGATCATTACTAATGACTCCAGATAGTATTCATGACAATCAAACAAGCCAAGGCTTAGAGTGATAGTCACTAATAACAATGGGTTTGAAAATGACTTTTTGGTTTGTTTTGTGAAAATGATTGGTTTAGGGTTGCGAAAATGATTTTTATTTGTTGCGCTTGACGAGAACGTGACTCGCTCCTACGTATCCCAAATGGGAATCAAAGCGACGTAGTTCTAATAAAAATGTTTTTGAAAAGGGTTTGAAAGGGGAAAAGCTTTCATAATGATCAAGCAAGAAAAGGCTTTGAGTGATCATTACTAATAACCCTTGATGGCGTTCATGACAATCAAACAAGCCAAGGCTTTGAGTGATAGTCACTAATAACTCGCATTAATTGGAAAAGAGTTTGAAAGTTTTTTTTTGGAAAAAGAAAGGGGTGTAGTTATTATCAATGATTGGTTACAAAATTCAAGCACATTCAATGATTACAGAATCATGCATATGTTGAACATTAATTAAGACTAAACATGCCAATATGATCAAAAGATCCACTTATCAAGGATGCAAGATGAAGTTCTCAAAGCAAATGTGTGTGTGTAGGAAGGGGTGTATTTACCCTAATGACTCTATGCTACAACATGCATGTAGACTTACGTCTTCATTAGGAGGTCATACACATGGATGGAATGGCATATAATTGAATCAAGACATTTAAAATGCATCAAAAACAAGCAAGCAATTGATCATAGGCATAGAATTGTCTTAATTAAACTAAGGAACATATGAGCAACGATTTCTCGATAACATGAACAAAAGGAGAAATTGCATCAAGGCTAAGGTAGGCCTATCCTTTGCATTCATGAATAAGGGCGCAAAGGCTAATAACACAATCAAAGAGGAGGGAGCATCAAGGTTTTGGGTAACCTATCCTTTGCAATACCCCATGGACCTTAAACCATAAACCTAACTATCTCATCTTTTATTCATTAAGAAATTGAGAGGAGAAGGTTGAATCATCTAAAACCATCCTCACCACTTAGAATATGATGCACTAGGCATAAGTGGGAATCATATGATTTATCATCAACAATGGACAATAATAAAATTAGAATACAAGAGCAAGTAAATAAACACTAAAGCCAAGTTGAATCACATAGGGCAATCCTCTCACTTTGAGAAAAGTGCACTAGGCACTAGTGAGAATCAACTTGCCTATCATCAACAATGAACAATAAGCAAATTAAAAATACCAAGATTAAATAAACACATAACTAGGTTGAATCACATAGAGCAATCCTCTCACTTTGGGAAAAGTGCACTAGGCACTAGTGAGAATCAACTTGCCTATCATCAACAATTTACAATAAGCAAATGAAAATGCAAAGATTAAATAAACACATCGCTAAATTGAGTCATTTCTAGCAATCTTCACCACTTAGGTCAAGGTGCACTAGGCACTAGTGGGAATCATATTGCTAAATCATCAAACAACAAAAGTAACATTTAACACTAAAATGAAATACTAATAACAAGATTTAACATCATTAAACAAAGAACAACAACAAAATCAACTTAGAAATATTTTTAGATCTATAAGCATGGG
This sequence comes from Astragalus membranaceus, assembly GCA_039519185.1. Lineage (NCBI taxonomy): Eukaryota > Viridiplantae > Streptophyta > Magnoliopsida > Fabales > Fabaceae > Astragalus > Astragalus membranaceus. The sequence continues at coordinate 2,583,977 of CM076847.1, forward strand.
AACCAAAGGAAACATAGATCCACATTTTATTTAATAAAGAAAACAACAAAATTAACACAAAGCAACATAGATCTATTTTTTACAAGGATTCATATGATTAAGCAAGGAAGTGCAACAAAATCATATCAACCCTAATTTTTTTCATGATATGCGAAAATGCTAGAGCCCATAGACAACAATTTATTTATGAAATTTAGTGCATAATATGTAAAGATGCAAGGGAAATTATTCAAATAGAAGAATAACTCCTTCAAGGCCAAGGACCCATCTCAAACACCCAAAGCTCCCTAAGTCTTTGTCAAAATGTTTGAAATGGATCCTCAAAGCAAACAACAATCAAGAAGGAGTTTGGAGTAGAGGAGAGATCATGCAAGAAAATTAAATATGAGGTGCAAAGCTTCAAGGATTACCTCAAAACTATAATGAAATGAAGAAGGTGATAAGCTCAAAAAATTACTAGCAATTTGATGATGCAACCTTGAAGAGAATGGAAGGAAGGATGGTGATCTAACAAGAAATGGAGGATTTGGTGGTGAAAAGTTGAAGAAAATATATGGAGGAGGGAGGGAGAGGCTACGGTTTTGGTGAGGAAGGAGAGGGGGAGGAGGTGCTTTTGGTGTGCTAGGGTTTTTGTGTAGGAGAATGAGAGGCAAATGAGAAGCAAAAAAGATCAATCCTAGGTGTGGGAATGAGGGAGGTATTTATAGGATGAAACTAGGTTTAAGGGTAATTTAGTCTCTTATTTTTTTAGGTGCTCTAGGATTGCATCTAAATTTGGAACCAAGGGTCAAGATCAAATGTCACATGGATTAGGGGCAATTAGAAAGCACAAAGTGAGGAGAGAGAGGGCTGAGGGGTGTAGCTTAAGGAGGTGAGTGAAGGATAAGCTTAATTACAAAAATGTATTTTCTCATGAAGCATATTACAAGAGTGCCATTTTAATTCAAATGAAGGGTGAGGATTGCATTTAACACTTGAATGGAAGGCCATGATTTAAACACAATTTGCAATCAATAAAATAAACCAAAAATGGGGGAAAAAGGGCTGGAATTCGCAGCCAAAGGACAAGAGAGAGAGAGTAATTGCAAGTTGTCATTGTACTATTTGTCTCCCACTACCTTTCTAATTATCCTTTCTTTTTCTTGATTTTTTTTTCTAGATAATTCTTCATTAATCTTACCATTTTGGGCCATGCCCCATGATTCAATGATTGGGCTCTGAATTTTATGATCTCACCAATCCCAAAATTGATTTGTTGACCCCAATCCAAAGGAAATGACCATTTTACCCTTTTGTTCAAAAACCGAATTTCATGCCAAAAATATTCTCATGATGCACAAAAAATACACAACTATACTCACTTGGATTCACATAAATTCCTCAAGAGATGTATAATGGTTTTTACCGAGAAATTATTTATTTTAGTGAAATGACCAAAATGCCCTTTTGGTCCCAAAAACCCTAATTTTGCTCCAAACTTCATTTCCACTCTAACAATGATCCTGAGACCCTTTGGATGACTCTAAAACTCTAGAAATGCATGCATGATGAGAAAATAAGTCTTTTTGGCGAAATTACCAAAATACCCTTTGAACTAGGAAAAACCCTAGAAACCCTAGACATGCTCTAAAGTGCTCTAAAATGCCATGCAATGCTTTTCTAACCCTAAAATGCATTCTGAAACTTCTAAGATGCAAGCATGATGATCTTCCTAACCTCTAGGATGAATGCTAAGACTTGATTTATTTTTGATTGAAAATTAGGGTTTTGACCTAAGCCGGACAAAATTGGGGTATGACAGCTGCCCCTCTTTATTTATATTTTACTAGGAAATACGGAGGGTTTTCCAGGTTTCTCGAGTAAAATAGAAATAAAGATAAAAATGCACTAATTTTGTCAAGGTCATCCTTTTTTATAAATTATTGAAAAAAATTGGTTGATATAGAACAAAAAGTAAAGAAGGATCGCTGGGGATCTGAAGGAGCACTTGGGGCTCTGATGGTCTAACTCGCAGCCGATGCTTGACGCATTGATTGGAGTTAAACTGAAGGACCGACGAGGTCTGAAGGGCATGCCTAAGCCTGATGGACCAATGGGTCTGATGGAGCGCAAACTAGCAATGAAACTAGTAAAACGGTCTGCTCGGAGGGTGGCCTTTTTCGAGCGGCCATGGGGGCAAGGTCAGGTCGTTGACCTAACTTGCGCACCTCGAAGGACGTGCACTGTGTTTTTTAGGCGGACACAGCTAGTCTGAAGGGCCTGGGGCCGGATGATCCGTCGGTTGCTCGATAACGCGACGTGCGATCTGGATTGAAGGACCATTGATGGTCTGAAGGAGCGCTTGGGCTCTGAAGGACCGCTGGGGGTCTGAAGGAGCGCTTGGGCTCTGAGGGACCACTAGGGGGTCTAAAGGAGTATTGAGATTCTGAATTGTGGTATGAGACCAGTGCTTGGAGCACTCACTTTGAGGGAATAAATTATTGGGATTGACACATGGCGTACTTGCCAAGGACATACCTAATGAATGCATTTACCTGAGAAGGGAAAAGCTATCTATATCTGGCATATCTGAAAATGCGATGAATGATATATGCGTGCAATATAGGTACGTGAAATGGTAAGTGTTCGATGGGGTGAATGAAATGTGGCAGATGCTGTGAGTCGAAGTTGATGGGACATGGAGGTTGACGAAAAACGTGTGTGAATGCAGATAAAGTAGGAATGTGGTCGTGCTGATTGATTTTGGTGGAATGATGAATGTAATGGAATGAACAATTTTTCTCTTTTTGTCTTTTTTTTTTGCTTTTCTCTTTTCTTTCTTGGTATATGAGTGTATAAAATGCAAAGTGTGAATGGGATGCAAATGTAATGCTTTGACGCGAATGCCATGCATGGTACAAAGATATGATTAGTAATGTAAAAAAAACTCTTTTTTTTGGGGGCAACGATGAGACCGGCACTTGGACATCTATCGAAGCAAACAATGTCATGTATGTAATGTGATGAACGTGAGATGATGAATGAAATGGGTATACCATGGGTGTTGAGAAAGTTGACAACGGTGTATGAGATGTGAATGTGACTGTAGTGATTAATTTTTGGTGTGACGATGAATGTAATGGATGGATTTTTCTTTTTGCTCTTTTCTTATTTATTTTGCTTCTTTTCTTGATGCATGCAATGCGAATGTGAATATAATGCGAATGTAATACTTTGATGCAAATGCTATGGTGAATAAAGGAAACACATGAGTGCATAGCAAATAATATGATTGGTGAAGTAGAAAGCTTTTGGCAATGATGAGACCGGCACTTGGCACGTCTATCGAAGCAAAAAAAGTGTTAAAGGTGTGCAATGTGATGAATGTGCAATGCGAAAGTGAATGGACTACAAAAGGCCCGTGAATGATGGATGTTGAAGTTGGTCGGAAACAGAAATTGATAAGCTGTGGATGCGGATGCAGATAACATGCGAATGCAAATGTACTGTTGATTGCATGATGGAATGACCTATGCTTTGGTGAGAGTAACGGGTGCAATGTGGATGATTTTTGCCTTTTTGGTTTTCTCTTGTTTTGCCCCTTTTCATGAATAAAAGAATGAATGAATGAATGAATGAATGAACGTGCACACGTAATGCTTAGATGAAGGGTTGTGGTAGCTGCATGACTTGATGTTGTATGATGCAATGATTGGATGTTTGTTGGGATGTGGGAGGTTTTTTCTGTCTTTTCGTTTTATTGTCTTTTTGGTATTTGATGAATGCATGAAATGAGAATATGAATGTGATGGATACGTAATATTTTGATGCAAACGCTACGGTGAATAAAAGGAAATGCCTAAATACATGGTGCAATGATGTGATTGATTGGGATGTAGACAGACTTTTGGTAATGATGCAGCCGGCATTTGACATTTTTATTGAAGCGATACATGTTAAGCGTGGCTATGCATGCCCGCATACGCAATGCGTAATGCACAAGAAGCAAAACAAGTGGAATGTGAATGCATATATCATACTTGTATGAAAGAGTTGTGATGGGTATGATCAGATGCATGGTTTAATTCTAGAATAATGAGGACATGTATAATGCATGATTTGTTGGTAACAACACTTTTTTGTTTTTGTAAGAATGCAAAAATGTTTGATGAGAAACAAAACTTTTGATGCTGGGAACAGAGAGCTGAACCTTTTGAATTGATCGTTCCTTGGAAGAAAGATTTTTGATGGCTTGGACTTGAACTCTGGTAAGCTCAAGATTGTCATCTTGAAAAGTGTGGCTTGCGGCAATGTATTAGTGCCCTTTCTAGAGATTGAGATGTGTATTTGCAGATGGGTTCTCATTTGGTTATGATGACCCATGATGACTAAGCTTTCAAGTCTAAGATGTTAACTTAGAGGGATTGTCATTATCGTGTGTCTCTCTCTTTGAAGCATTTGCTTAATAAATATGAAAAATAGTGCGAATGTAAATGAATGTGCCAGTTGACTCAGGGTTCAAGAAATGTAGGGTATAGTTAAGTGTGACACATGAGTGGAGTGGAGGATGAGGTTTATTGGCTCCAACTTATGAGAGATAAGCTTGCCCCAAAGTAAAAATGTTTGGCTGCCCCAATTTTGACTTCAAATAGTGGGGAGTGAAACAGTCTGCCTTTGTCTAGGGAGGACAATGACAACTAAGGATATAGACTGGTTGAGGGATTGGGAACTATGCAGGTATTGGGGTGACGCGTGGCTAGGAATGAATGGAATGGGAGGCAGAAGGATGCTTTCGGGCCGAGGGATATGATGCCCCGGTCTACAAGAGGACAAGGTTGCCCAATCCATGAAAGGTGAAGATTGCTCCATCTCGAGTGGGATTGTGACAGGGTGTAAAGTTAGAATAATGGTTTGGAAACTGGTCTGGTACGGCTACATGAGTGTAGTATATGAACGGGATGAAAGATGAGGGTATTTTGGGGATGCTAAAAAAAATCTCCCTGAGTTTGAGTGGAATGGGGGGTGAAGTATTGCCCCATCTTGATATGATAAGTCCAGTAACTGTCTTAGTAGGGATTTGTGGTTTTCCTTGGGAAGGATTCCACAAGCTAAGACAGTCAAAAGTTTTGGTTCGATGAAAATTCACTTTGTTGATGATCACCGTTATCTTCTCTTGATGAACTTCGAGCGTGCAAGCCCTTTAAAGTTTTTTTTTTATTTTTTGTGTAATAATATTTTTCTCTTTGTTTTTTTTTTAGCAAATAAATTATTCCGATTATTTTGTCCTAGAGTGTAAGCTTTGAGAAAAATGGAAGCAACCAATCACTGATCGGAATAGGCCTTCGGATTGTAATATGGCCAGTAGTTAATGATTCGTGAAGGAAATGATTACCTTGCTCCTAAGAGTGTTCGGGGTTGATTGAGACAAAGAATCTTTTATGCACTTCATGGTAGAATGAACCTGTTTTAGGGTTGTAGCGCATTTGAGGGTTTATGGAGGATAGGATGCTTAGGCCAAAGGAAGTGTTTGAGGGTTTATTTCAGACAATGATCTTTTATATGCTCGATGGTGTGAAGTGTCAGCTCACAATTTCTACCACTTTGGTTTTTTTTTTTTTTTTTAGGACTTTTCGATCCTCTTTTTTGAATTTCACTTTTTTGTGATTTTTCTTTTTTTCTTTCGAGCTGAGCGAGCTGTCAGATATGGGATTGATCATTGTCTAAGGTGTTTGAAAGATTTTTGATTTTCTTGGCTCGAAGTGGGTGGCAAAGGGTATTTCTCTTTTTAGGATGTGGGAAAGTTGCCAAGCTTCACTTCAAAACATGATTGCTTATTTTCTCGAAATTGTAACTATAGGACAAAACTTCATTTTAACATATTTGCTTTTCCTTATTTATTATTTTTTTATGCCCTAATTTTTGCTTAGGCTGCTCTCGCGAGTTTTCAACCTAACGGGCTTTTCTTTTTTGGATTTCTTTTGTTTTTTTTTACTCAAAGGACTTGCACGAGTGTTTAGAAAGCTAGCAGAAAATCTTAGTGATCATTACTCTACCCCAGTATGGAGCGTACAAAGTGTTATTCGTGAAGTGAAATACTCTTGTGGGGACTGGGCCTTCTATGGATGGTTGGATCTGGTTTTGAAAATGAAGAAAGATGGGGGTAGTATAACTGACTCGAACAACGATAAACACACATGTCATGTTAGTTTATTTTGCAAATGCTTCGTGGAGAGTTAACACCGCTTAAGATAGAGCAATTTTAATTGTCAAAACCACACAAGTTAACAAAATAGACATTTACGCTTCTTATCACGGGTGTGAGATATATGTTGGCTGGTGTCCTTGGTGGGGCACGCAGTGGCTAAGGGTCAAGCCTATGATATGGTCAATATTGTAGTGACCATGATGGTGGAGGAGTTATTGGTGAATTCCATTGAAGGGTTAGGTGGGTGGATGGTTTCCATAAATGTTGTAGGTATGAGTAGGATGTATATGGGGTGAAGGGTAAAAGACTTGATGTTGGTGAATCAAGTTAGGGTATGACAACATTTTCCAAGGAAGAGGAATCAATTAAAATATATTTTCAAGAAGGCATCGTCTCTCATCAAACAGTGTGTCAAAAAAACTTATGAGTTTCATATCTTATTTATTTGGAAAATTATTTGAATAAAGCAGAATGCATGAACATATGAATGTTGTTGTACACAGGCAATGATGCAGGTGAATGAAATGCATAATGATACCTTAAGCAAGCGTGTGATTTTTTTATTTTTTATTTTTTATTTTTTAAAGTTCAATTAGAGTGAGAGGCTAACGAAACAACAACAAAACTATTGGATGATGAACGATGCAATTCCTAATTTTGTTTTAATGCATGTGAGAGGACTGATGCCCTTGAGATGGGTATGAGAGGAATGAATGACTTTTGTTTTTGTTATGATGCATGAAGGAGATAATGTATTGGAGATGCATAGGAATGAAGGACTTTTGTTTTTGTTTTTTATGACGCATGAATGAGCTGTTTTTGAGCTGCATGAGAATGAAGGACTTTTGTTTTTGTTCCTTTATGATGCATGAAGACGAGTAATGAAATAATGAATGAATGCAATTTTTTTATAATACCAATGTGCTATTTATTATTTTTGGTGTATGGATGTGCAAGATGATGCACTTTGAATGAGATGAATGATATTTTTGTTATTTTCTAGATGATAAGATGCATGGTAGGGGAATGATAATAAAATGCTTATGGAAAAATCATTTTAGTATGAATGCATGGTGATTTTCTTATATGTTTTCTTTGAAATAAAGTATAATGCATGAACATATGGATGTTTGTTGTACATGAGCAACAATGGAGATGAAATGCGTGATGATTTTTGAATGTGACGGAAGGGTACCTTAAACCGGTATGGATGATGAATGATGCCATAATGGAGAAGTTTCGGATTTTTATTTTGATGCATGTAGGAATATGAGATGCATGTAAGAGGAATAATTTTTTTTTTATGATGCATGAGAGGAATGCCTTTAAAATGGATGTGAAAGAAATAAATGCCCCCCTTTTTTCATATAATGCATGAAGAGGGAATGAAATGATGAATGAATATATAATACCGCAGTGATATTTTTTTCCAGTGTGGATATGCAAGATGGACAAATAATGCAGAAGATATTTTTGTTATTTAGAGATGATGAGATGTATGGTGGGGAAATGGTAACGTGATGCATGTGAAAAGAATGATTTTGTTATGAATGCATGATGATTTTTGTATGATGAATGGAATGAGTGATGTCGTCTCCTGTGTATGCAAATGAAGGAAGCATGAAATGTTTTTTTTTGAGTGATTTTATTTTGGAGAAATGCTAACCAAAATTAATAGAGACAGTAAGTATAATGCCCCTGTGTCCTAGGTGGGTCATGTCTAAACTGGGATTTTCAACATGGTCTAGGGTCGTTTATGTGATCAATCTCTCAGGTGGCTCTATTCACTTCCTCACAACGCTCTCTAGAGCTAAAATCCCTTTCATGATATGATCCACAACGATAGCGAGCTACCTGGTGTGGGATACCATAAAAGAGCGTACTCTGGCTGAGACTTTCATGAGAGTCAGACAGATAAAATCCAGAATGACTGTCACTAATAATCTCCACTCGTCCTAAGTTATTTGCAGACCCGGGTATAGGGCCCCACTCAAAGGTGTGTGCAAAAGTGTAAGTGAGGTGTGTGATGAGAGCAAAATACCTAAACTAACCAAACTGGACAAGATGTACAACAATAGTAACAAAAGAGTCATCTACCCTAAGGTTAAATAATATAAGAAATGCTAATAAATAAATAAAATAAGAATAAGGGTAAAAACAAAATATAAAGCTAATAAAACTTACACATTTAGTTAATTAGGCTTGACTCTCTTAATTAGTCCCCAGTGAAGTCGCCAGCTGTAGCGACCGAAAAATCCGAAGGAGGGATTCTTCGTCATTTTTGCAATGAAGCCGCCACCAAAGTTTTAGTTTAAGGGCAAACATTGGAAAATCCCTATTGAGTGGATAAGGGGGTATTGCGGACCAGTTTTAGGCTCGGGAGTCGTTTATGCGTAGGGAAGGTATTAGCACCCTACGACATCCTTCTTAAAGAAGGTTACCTTTTAACTAAATGTGTAAACATTTATTAATTCAAAAATAATGTTTTTACCCTTATAATAATAATAAAAAAAGGACTCGATAAACACTTAATTATTTTTGTTCTTTTTGAGAAAAAGGAGAAAAGTGAATTAAAAGAGAAAAGAAAGTTTTTTATTAATGCAATTGACAGAGGTCGGCCGCCCTCTGGTCCTACGTATCTCCTGGTAGAGAATCAAATCACACGTAGTTCTTGGTTTTTTTGGTTTTCGAAAATGTTTGAAAAGGGGAAGAGCTTTCATAATGATCAAGCAAGCAAAGGCTTTGAGTGATCATTACTAATGACTCCAGATAGTATTCATGACAATCAAACAAGCCAAGGCTTAGAGTGATAGTCACTAATAACAATGGGTTTGAAAATGACTTTTTGGTTTGTTTTGTGAAAATGATTGGTTTAGGGTTGCGAAAATGATTTTTATTTGTTGCACTTGACGAGAACGTGACTCGCTCCTACGTATCCCAAATGGGAATCAAAGCGACGTAGTTCTAATAAAAATGTTTTTGAAAAGGGTTTGAAAGGGGAAAAGCTTTCATAATGATCAAGCAAGAAAAGGCTTTGAGTGATCATTACTAATAACCCTTGATGGCGTTCATGACAATCAAACAAGCCAAGGCTTTGAGTGATAGTCACTAATAACTCGCATTAATTGGAAAAGAGTTTGAAAGTTTTTTTTTGGAAAAAGAAAGGGGTGTAGTTATTATCAATGATTGGTTACAAAATTCAAGCACATTCAATGATTACAGAATCATGCATATGTTGAACATTAATTAAGACTAAACATGCCAATATGATCAAAAGATCCACTTATCAAGGATGCAAGATGAAGTTCTCAAAGCAAATGTGTGTGTGTAGGAAGGGGTGTATTTACCCTAATGACTCTATGCTACAACATGCATGTAGACTTACGTCTTCATTAGGAGGTCATACACATGGATGGAATGGCATATAATTGAATCAAGACATTTAAAATGCATCAAAAACAAGCAAGCAATTGATCATAGGCATAGAATTGTCTTAATTAAACTAAGGAACATATGAGCAACGATTTCTCGATAACATGAACAAAAGGAGAAATTGCATCAAGGCTAAGGTAGGCCTATCCTTTGCATTCATGAATAAGGGCGCAAAGGCTAATAACACAATCAAAGAGGAGGGAGCATCAAGGTTTTGGGTAACCTATCCTTTGCAATACCCCATGGACCTTAAACCATAAACCTAACTATCTCATCTTTTATTCATTAAGAAATTGAGAGGAGAAGGTTGAATCATCTAAAACCATCCTCACCACTTAGAATATGATGCACTAGGCATAAGTGGGAATCATATGATTTATCATCAACAATGGACAATAATAAAATTAGAATACAAGAGCAAGTAAATAAACACTAAAGCCAAGTTGAATCACATAGGGCAATCCTCTCACTTTGAGAAAAGTGCACTAGGCACTAGTGAGAATCAACTTGCCTATCATCAACAATGAACAATAAGCAAATTAAAAATACCAAGATTAAATAAACACATAACTAGGTTGAATCACATAGAGCAATCCTCTCACTTTGGGAAAAGTGCACTAGGCACTAGTGAGAATCAACTTGCCTATCATCAACAATTTACAATAAGCAAATGAAAATGCAAAGATTAAATAAACACATCGCTAAATTGAGTCATTTCTAGCAATCTTCACCACTTAGGTCAAGGTGCACTAGGCACTAGTGGGAATCATATTGCTAAATCATCAAACAACAAAAGTAACATTTAACACTAAAATGAAATACTAATAACAAGATTTAACATCATTAAACAAAGAACAACAACAAAATCAACTTAGAAATATTTTTAGATCTATAAGCATGGGAACCAAAGGAAACATAGATCCACATTTTATTTAATAAAGAAAACAACAAAATTAACACAAAGCAACATAGATCTATTTTTTACAAGGATTCATATGATTAAGCAAGGAAGTGCAACAAAATCATATCAACCCTAATTTTTTTCATGATATGCGAAAATGCTAGAGCCCATAGACAACAATTTATTTATGAAATTTAGTGCATAATATGTAAAGATGCAAGGGAAATTATTCAAATAGAAGAATAACTCCTTCAAGGCCAAGGACCCATCTCAAACACCCAAAGCTCCCTAAGTCTTTGTCAAAATGTTTGAAATGGATCCTCAAAGCAAACAACAATCAAGAAGGAGTTTGGAGTAGAGGAGAGATCATGCAAGAAAATTAAATATGAGGTGCAAAGCTTCAAGGATTACCTCAAAACTATAATGAAATGAAGAAGGTGATAAGCTCAAAAAATTACTAGCAATTTGATGATGCAACCTTGAAGAGAATGGAAGGAAGGATGGTGATCTAGCAAGAAATGGAGGATTTGGTGGTGAAAAGTTGAAGAAAATATATGGAGGAGGGAGGGAGAGGCTACGGTTTTGGTGAGGAAGGAGAGGGGGAGGAGGTGCTTTTGGTGTGCTAGGGTTTTTGTGTAGGAGAATGAGAGGCAAATGAGAAGCAAAAAAGATCAATCCTAGGTGTGGGAATGAGGGAGGTATTTATAGGATGAAACTAGGTTTAAGGGTAATTTAGTCTCTTATTTTTTTAGGTGCTCTAGGATTGCATCTAAATTTGGAACCAAGGGTCAAGATCAAATGTCACATGGATTAGGGGCAATTAGAAAGCACAAAGTGAGGAGAGAGAGGGCTGAGGGGTGTAGCTTAAGGAGGTGAGTGAAGGATAAGCTTAATTACAAAAATGTATTTTCTCATGAAGCATATTACAAGAGTGCCATTTTAATTCAAATGAAGGGTGAGGATTGCATTTAACACTTGAATGGAAGGCCATGATTTAAACACAATTTGCAATCAATAAAATAAACCAAAAATGGGGGAAAAAGGGCTGGAATTCGCAGCCAAAGGACAAGAGAGAGAGAGTAATTGCAAGTTGTCATTGTACTATTTGTCTCCCACTACCTTTCTAATTATCCTTTCTTTTTCTTGATTTTTTTTTCTAGATAATTCTTCATTAATCTTACCATTTTGGGCCATGCCCCATGATTCAATGATTGGGCTCTGAATTTTATGATCTCACCAATCCCAAAATTGATTTGTTGACCCTAATCCAAAGGAAATGACCATTTTACCCTTTTGTTCAAAAACCGAATTTCATGCCAAAAATATTCTCATGATGCACAAAAAATACACAACTATACTCACTTGGATTCACATAAATTCCTCAAGAGATGTATAATGGTTTTTACCGAGAAATTATTTATTTTAGTGAAATGACCAAAATGCCCTTTTGGTCCCAAAAACCCTAATTTTGCTCCAAACTTCATTTCCACTCTAACAATGATCCTGAGACCCTTTGGATGACTCTAAAACTCTAGAAATGCATGCATGATGAGAAAATAAGTCTTTTTGGCGAAATTACCAAAATACCCTTTGAACTAGGAAAAACCCTAGAAACCCTAGACATGCTCTAAAGTGCTCTAAAATGCCATGCAATGCTTTTCTAACCCTAAAATGCATTCTGAAACTTCTAAGATGCAAGCATGATGATCTTCCTAACCTCTAGGATGAATGCTAAGACTTGATTTATTTTTGATTGAAAATTAGGGTTTTGACCTAAGCCGGACAAAATTGGGGTATGACATGAAGAACCTAGTTAGCTAGGAGTAATCTAAGGATAAAGTTAAGTTTTGGATAACCAAAGGGTTAGTCAAGTTTTCATTAAAAATTGAGAGTTGTTTTAAAAGCTAAGTTTGGGGGAGCATCGGTTATGTTAAGGCTAGGAACAAAAGATGATAAATTGGTCTCTGCAAAATGAAAAATAAAAATGAATGTGGTCTTGAAAAAAGTTGCAAAATATCTTAAATAAATTGCTGAGCTGTTCCAAAAAGCATAAAAAGAAAATGCAAATAAGGAGCTCAGTAATGAAGATAGCATCTAGTTTTAATCATTAAAATCTAGCGCTACAGCGTCTACGGACTTTGAAGCGCTACAGCGTTTGATCACCAGACCAAAAGTTTATGCACTGACCAATATTCTGAAAAATGCCTAATTAAAGCCCTTTGCTGTGCTTTGAAGCCCCTCAGATCTTGTGTGAAATTGTTATTCCACTCTTCTTTTTGAAAACATTCTTTGCCTTACCCAAAAGAAATCCATTCTTCCCAAAACCTTAGAGAAATTCTGAAATTAACTAGGAACTAAGTTAAGCTTTGATATCACACACTCACAACTGAGCAGTAATGATTCTATTTGAATTGTGGACCACTATGGTGTGTGAAAATGATAAGAATTAGCTTATGCATAAATCCTGTTTAATTTAAAAGCTGCAGCTAGTTATATGAGCATTTTGTCTTGTTCAAGTGTCATTACTTGGGGACAAGTAATGGTTTAAGTTTGGGGGTGTGATAACCTTATTTTATATAGGTTATTTATGCTCCTAATACTTAAGTCAAAGCTCATTTCTCAAGTAATTCTAGTGCTTAAATATGTGAATATATGAATATTAGAATAAATATAGGTTATAAGTTAATTCCCTGAACCTTGGGCATAGTCAATGCCTTTGTGAATATGTTTGATGTTTTGCTTTAGCGCTGCAGCGGTATGCTACCTAGGAGACGCTACAGCGTTATATGACGGCTGACCATTGAGATATTTGTGTGGCCACTTGAGGACATGATGAGTCACCACCCTTATCTCTTCCTCTCAGCTGGATATTTTGACTTTCAAGTGGATGCTAAATTACACTTGGCGCCTCCTAAATGGAACCCATGTGATAGTTGTTGTATTCCATCATTAGCACTTTTTGTAAAGTACTTTAAGGATAATATCTAAGTCTAATAATCATCATGTAATATTATTATTCTATTAAGACTTAGTTATTAATTAGATTAATTAAGATTGCTTCTCTAGGAGGTAACATACGTAGACAAGTAGTTGTAACAAGAAGAGAACTACACAATAGATGGTAGCCACTCTCCATTGATACACTACTTTTAAGCTTTTATTTTCTTAGCATAGTTTTTCTAGTCACCATCCAAGGTTTTGCTCACGCCTCAACTTCATCTCTTGTATGCTACTTGGGATCATTGGAGTGTATCTTTTGCAACCACTCTTCTCTTGTCTTCATACGGTAATACATACTCTTTAGTTGTATTATGTTGATGGAACTTGTGATGAGCTAACTTTGTTGTAGTTGGATTGTTCTTGGTATGTAATGAACCTTGAGTAACTTTTGTATAATATTATGATGTTTGTGTTTTATTCCTTGTGTCATAATACTTTCAATCTTGGTTTGGGAATGATCAACTAAAACAAGGTAACTTTGTGGGTACGGACATGGTTCACAAAGAGAACTCAAGGAATGATATGAATGAAAACCCTTTAAAGACATTTAAAGGAAGCACTACTTAACTCTAGACATAGGGGAGTAATAGTTCATAAGGCAAATGTTGTAAGAGCTTAATATACATGGGTAAAACTTATTTAGAGCCTAGACATAGGAGTCTTGTAACATAGCCCTGACGAAAGTGACTGAAAGGCACGCCACCAAGGCGCTACAGCGTCTACGGATTCTGAAGCGCTACAGCGCTTAACGCTACAACGTCTAATATTATCTGAACATTACTCTTGGGGACTTACATAACTATTGAGCTATCCAACTCAGCTTTAATTACTTCAAACTTAATACTGTTTTATCACAACTTATAATGTTTACAACTCTTCACCTTTACTTGTTACTTAATTCTTTTCACTAAGATTCTAATCACTTAAACTTCTTAGATTAATTCCAATCCCTGTGGGAACGAACTTTACTTATCATTGTATTACTTGTTGCGATTGTGTATACTTGCACATCACCTTTTCGCACAACAATAACCTGGTTGTTGAGTGGGGTATGATATGTACGGAATGATGATGCTTGAATAATGCCACTATCATAGCCTGACAACCAAAACACAATATCAAAGTCAGATTTCACACTGAAACATATACGGGTTCTTGCTTCAAGAGAGCCCTGTTTCTAAAGTTGATGTAAAGGAGAGAATTTGAATCAATAAAATAGTGTCTTTAAATCAATAAACCTTTCAGTTCAACACTGCTGGTGTACGCCCCATGACCCCCTTTTGCACAATCAGCAGATGGCAGAGCACTAAGAAACCACGGCAGTTTCTCTCTAAATTGTGTTGTAGAAGGACGATCGTTGTTGAGATCTGAGTGACGGAAACACTGCACAATTTTGTATGCATTAGATTAAGACCTAAGAACTGAAACATGCTAGAATTGAAACTACTGCACTGTGACGTTGATGAAAAAACATTTGTCTATTACCGTTGTGCAATCTTTACATGCTCCAACTGAAACACATGAGCCTTCCCCAGGAAGACAGCAATGAGGCTGGAAAGTAAAGCGGTATTATCAGAAAACAATGAAGTCAATGAGCAAAAGTTGGATAAAAAATCTTACTAAATTCAAAAAGCATGCAAAAACGACTAAACACATTCTAGTAGAAGGTTAGCAATTATAGCTAGATTTATATTTAAATTCATACAAGGATCTTTACAAATTCAAATCCCGACTCTAGTAGAAGGTTAGTAATTATGGCTAGATTTATATTTAAATACTTCATACAAGGTGCTTCACAAAATTGAAAAGAACTCCAGTTATGCTCAATCCTCCATTAAATACTACCATAAAACAATTATTGCTAATATAGATAATGCTAATTACCTTCATATATCGGGCCAACAAACCAGGTTTTCTTTGACCACTGCCTGAGAGGTTATGAAAAGACAAACTTCAATAGAATTTTTCAAGAGACAGAGGAGGCCAACTGTAACACCCTCTCCAGGTGTCACAAACTCTACACTCAATTTCGAATTTTGTAATTAATTTTTTTTTTTTGAAAAGAAAATTTCACAAAGTATTTCCAGAAAATCTGATACGAGTTAAAAACTTATTTTTTTTTATATACCACCACATAACACAACACAATCATTCCTCATTAATCACAGAATTTATTCGCCATTAGGCGTACAACATTCATCTTCAAAAACAATACACTTAGTCATGTTTGGAGAACCGGACTAAGGACACAATCTAATGAGCTGGTCTTAAGATAAAACTCTAAGTCTACTGATCTAGATTACTAGTCAGAGACGCCAGAAAGGGGATCACAACCCTTTTTGGACACATACCTAAACATGGACCCTTACCAAACACCTATTTGATAAGTCCAGAAAATTCACCGTTTCTTCATAGAGACGTTCTTCACGCTTTCACACGAATCACGCCTTCGATGCGTCACAAAGCTAATCGCGACTCAACTTCTCCATGTCCATGGATTCATTCCAATATACCTGAAACATTGTACTCGAGTACCCCAAGCATGGGTAGACAAACAAACTGGCAAGGTGAATCCCTTATACATGAGTTCATCGCAAGCTATTCCATGGATACATAATACGTAATACAATGACAAGTATTTTACTAATACATATAATATACGTGCGTAATATCACGTAACTATAACAAGAATCACTCACGAAATTAATAAACACATCAACTGATAGCAAGTCGTACAACTCAGCAAGCTATGGTTAGTCAATCACGAACATCACGGATCCACGATCCACGTTAGTAATCGTTCCTCACATCAATTATCAATATCATCAAAATTTCCATATGAAATGGAATAGCACTAGATCGTCACCTAGGCCAAAACTGTGATCTAAACACACCATTAGATCAACAACGACAGAACATAACATTTATACCATGTTTATGTCTTCGTGTCCCAAGTAACCTAGATCTGGATTCCCCGTCAGACCTACAGCAATTACTCAGGCAGTCTTCAACACAGGACCATCTAGCATCCAGGTTGGAACAACGCCCTAAAAACGTTCTATACTCTCAACGCTCTAGGTCCCCGATGGTACCTAGATAATCAACACGAATCTTATACTAGATTTTCACACATCTAGATTAAGACTCGACCCCAAGTTCTCATCGCTAATCCACACTTAACTTTGAAAGTCTCATTACATAACGACAATCCTTGAGTAACCCAATTTTTCATAAATTCGCTTTTTAACATGGTATGCTCAAAGCTTTTAGAACACTATGCTAAGCGTCCCATACCACTTAGCATCGTTTTCTGGGTATTCTTATCCTTTGACGGACAAGAGCACCACTTTGAGTTTTCGAAACATTCCTCTTTTATAAATTCAGAGTACTCAAATATTGTCTTTACTAACTTACTTTCATCGTTAACCAACAACTCTTAGTCAACTCTTTTCACTTTGATTATTTATCTTCTCTTATCAAAATTTATTCACGATTCCAACTCTACCCAACACTTAACTTTGAAAGTTTCTTTACACAATGACAGTCACTGAGTAATCAAATTTTCATAAATTCTTCCTTACAAATGTTACGCTCAAAGTTTAGAGCACTATGTTAAGTGTCCCATTCCACTTAGCATAGATTTCCGAGTAGTCTCATCCTTTAACGGATGAAGAACACCCTTTGAGTTTTTCGGAAACACTTCAATTCATAAGGACAGATTACTCAAGTGCTGTCATTACTAAATTTACTTTCAACGTTGATCAACCACACTTTAATTCACTTTCTGCTTTTTTTGTCATTCTAATGCCTAAGGTTTTCTTTTCGAAACAAGAGCGTGTTTTTTTTTTTGAAAAAAAGTTGACTCAGAATATCCGTTGGAGAAGTTCGGGTTTTCACAAAATGATACGCGTTCTCGTAAAGTCTTTTGCTTTTTAATAATGTCTAACTTATTAATTTTCTTTTAATGCTACTTTATCCTATTAACTCTCAAAATACAATTTTTTCATTTCAAAAATCTCACGTGATCTATTTCTAACATTATCATGGTCACATCATTGACACATCTACAATTTTCCTTTAAGTTCAATCAACCCAGTTTACAATCGCAGGTCATAACAATAGTTACGCCTCCATCACTTCAACAAATCAGCACAACAATATCCAAACACATTAATTGCATTCACAGAAATCAATGCACATCATTAACTCACCCAATCAGATAATATTACTACCACATATTACACAATTCAATTCAAACCAAACAATCAAGGCAATTAAACAAACAACATGGAAAGCTAAAACTCAGAGATCCCCTTACCTCAGGCGCTTTCCTTCTGGCTATCTACTTTCAGTCACACGCGTACTTTTCTCTGGTAACTTAACAACCTTCCCACGTGAGATCGTATTATGTTAAAATTATGTCTTTGGTCCCTAATTCTTCACGTAGGATTTGGACAATACTTGAAACTCAGGTTTCCAATTCTATTAAGCGGCTTTGTTGTTAAACATACGTTTTTGGTTGTTATATCCTTTTTTTTTTGCAAAACTCAAAATCTTCTAAAGCTAGCTCTTAGAGAAGCAAACTTTTTCATAAAGAAATCATTTCTTATGAGCATAAAGTAGTCATTTTGATTTATACCAGCTTCATTTCAAATCACTAACCAAATCCTTTTAAAAAAACATTTGATGAATTTAGAGCAAAGTAACAAAACGTTTCAAAACTAGTCCTTCTACAGAATCCACTTTTTTTTTCCTCTAAAAAAACAATATTTTAGCTAAAATAATCAACTTTTCTTATAAACTTAGATATATTTTTCAAAATTCATTTTAAACAATTTCAATACCTTAAATCTCCTAATTTTTTTTTCTTAAAGGATTTCATTTTTCTTTTAAATCTAAATTTCACAAACCGTTTTGAATCAGAGTCAAAGTTTTCTAAAAAAACTTAATGATAACTCAACTAAATTCATCTAAATTGTGTAAGAACTATTCCTTTTCAAAGGTTTATATATTTATTTCCATTTTACAAATATCGACTTCACTGGAAAAGAAAACAAAGTTTTTTTTTTCTTTTGAAAATCATGGTTATAGTTTTCAAAAAAAACTAGGGAGTTTTACAACTTGCTTTCAAAGTAATTTTACAAAGGAAAAGAATAGTAAAAGTGTGATCCAAATTTTGTAAAACCCTATCAAAACATTCAACTTAAACTTGGGAAAAATAGAAAGAAAAGTGAAAGATTCTCACCCACAAAAGAGAGAGAAGCCACAAGTTGAATAGGAAAGGTGAGGGAGAAAACTTGTTGGTGATGATCCTTAAACATTACTTCAGAACTCCATGGTGTGCTTGATCTTTACTTGTTTTTGATGACAAAATGGAGAATGAAAGAAAATGAGAAGATGAATGGAAGGGAGAGATGGCCTACGGTTTTGGAGAAGGTGGGAAGATGAGAAAAAGCATGATAATATAGTTAGGAGGAAATGGAGAGAATGAAGTGAGGTGATGAAATGAGAAAAATAAATGAAAGTGATTGGGGAATGAATGGGTTTCACGATCAGGGAGGGAGTTACAAGGGAGATGATAAATATATATTTTTGGCTTAAGTCATGAAATAATAATAGCCAAGTAAAAATGAAGATATGAATACTTAAGAGAGATTGTGTGGTGAGGGCCTGTCAAGAGTTTTTTTTTTTTTCTATAGGCTACTTGTAGATTAAGTTAGTTTAGAAAATATCTTAGATATTTCTATAATATATTAGTATAATAAAAATACGGTTAATTTCGCCCGGCAGGTTCAAAACGCGTCCAAATTTCGCGTGGAGTTTTGGAACGAAATTTAAACCTCGGCCTAATATAATATATTAGGTCCTAAATCTACTTTCGGTTTGGCTGAATTCGCACTCTCGATCTATCGTTGAGAATATATGTAATTGGGTGCTAATACGGCTAACTATAATGTAAAACCGCACAACAAAAAAATGGAATTTCAGAATGACAATATTTCCCTTCCAAAATAATGTATATTACTTTCAATTACTTAAAATTATATTTCTCAATAGAAATTAGCTCATACACTAATTTTCGTGTCAAATGTATAAAAATATACAATTCTCATTATATTAATAAGATATAACTTGAAAATTATTTTTAAAAAGATATTACTACTTTCAAATTGATTTTCGTTTTAGATATACTTGATTGAAAACTTGTATCATTAATATAAGATTGATCATGAGTCAATACCTTGACTCTGATCCCGCATTTTCTAATATAATCAAATTAACAAATAGTGTAAGTTTACACTGTTGATTAACTTGATTATTCACAAAAATTATACTGAAAATTTGTAAATCATATTATTAATATTATGATAAACGAATATTCAAAAATTTGGGGTGTTACACCAACACATAAAACAAATGTCAAATGCCATTAAATATGTGTGAAATTAACGATATGATCAGCTATTTTGTTACCAGTTTCCTGGAAAGCATCTACGAACATCAATGACTAATGTGCTAATAAAATCATGAAATATCTAGAGTAAAGCTAAAATGGGAAGACTATATCTTATAAATGGGACAACATTTTTCTTAACCATTACAAAGGGTTACTGAATAGAAACCAAATGTATAAATATAGGTTAGGTACACCCTACCACGCCCACCCCCACCTCCTTCAAAAAAGGTAGATAAAAGGGGGAGGGGGGGGGTGAAGGGAGACAGAGCAGATAGCAATAATTACTAGACATGTGAATGCATAATAATACTAACATGCAAAATTTAAGTTGCTTACAAGAGTCATCAAAGGTGGTAAAGAGAGCTTAATCCTGTCATGGTCCCATTTTCCCTTTAGAATGTCAGTGATTACTTTTGGCAAGGGCACTACTTTAGCTGCAACCTATAATGTCGATATAACAAAGACAATTTAGTCATTGATGTTTCTAAAATATTTGAAGATTCAAATATTTCCAAAACAACATGTGGCCAACCAATGTAAGAGATAACCAACATAAGAATCCTAGCATGCATGTTTGTTGATAATAGCAGGTAAGCTAAATAATGGGGATAAAGCAAGAATTAGTTACCTTGAGTTTTGTTTTACAATTTACCTCAAGAATTAAAAACATATGGAAGGACCATGATACTGAAGTTACAATTTTGTGGAAATAGAATGGATGCAATGCACGAGTGACTACAGAATATATCAACATATTTGTCAATAAATTTTCAAGAATTCATAGATAGTTTCAATAATCTCAAGATCGATGCCAAATGAGGGTCAAACAAACCAGGGAGGATGCATTAGGCCAGTTCCATACTGAATTTACAGATTCATAACACTTGCATAGTTTGTTCAAATGCATATCTCTTAAGTGTGAATGTTTATATGACTATGTTCTACAGCAGTAAGTTTTGATCAGTGTTGTAAGATTGGTTGAGCATTTACAAAGTCTGTCAAATTGGATTTTCAAAACTAAATGCATATAAAGTGAGAACAACTTCATATTTCAAGGAAATGCTATAGAATTTTTGTATAAGTGTTTATGTTGAAAATCATTTGGTGAAGGCAGTGAAACATGTTATTCAATTGAGTCAAAACTAACCATGACTTACAGGTGGACCATAACTGGGATCCTCCTCATTCAGAGGAACAAATTTTGAGTCTTCAATTACCTCTTTAGGAAGTCCTGCATTATGAAGGAATAAATAAAAAAACATCCAATGCTTAGTATGGTGTTTGTTGAATGAATCTTATAGAAGAAAATGATAATTATCTAACTATCAAGTAACAAAATATGATATGTCACTGTTGTGGGAGAGGGCACAAGTACCATTGTTACTATCGAAACTAACGAATCCTGTAAACAGAATAACCTTGAATTAAACTACCGAAACTAACATGTTTATTATTTGATGCATGGATTCAAAGATGCTTCAATCAAAATATCAAGCCTTACACTAACATGTTTATTAAACAACAAGAAGGACAATTTTTTAATCCAAAAACATCAAGTTTCTACACAAATAACCTACTCTCATAACATCAAGTTTCCATAATCCAATTCAATTGCATTCAAACAAAACGAAACAACACTACATAATGCAGCAGTTAACAAGCTTAAAATCCTCAGCTAAATCTTTCATTAGTTTCTACTTATAATATTTTTATCAAAAAAGACTTACTTTCCTTGAAGACCAAAAGACTTAAATTCATATCTTCGACGAACACGTCAAGGAACCTTCTTCTCTGAAACAGAATCAGCATTATTGAATTTGTCAACAATTCGCAATTTTGCCTCTTTCTTCTGCTTCCTTTTCTTGCAAACGAAAATAGAATAACTAATCAGAAATTGAACAAATCAAAAACCAACCTTAGGAAATCAATAACAAAAACTATGTATTTCCAAATGTGTATACCAGCACAAGAATCCCAAAATAATATCCCAGAACAGAACCAACACATAGAAACCCCAACACACAATATTCTCACACTTATTAGTAGAATTACATACACAGATAAATGGAAATGAACAAATACCTAAAACCTCAATGAAGCAGTGAAAACAAACAAACAAGGATGGTGGATCCAACAAGAATCAGATCCAATCAAGTTCAAAAACAAAACAAATCGATTAAAAGGAATCGATTAAAAACAAATCGCAGAAATAAATATTAACAGGAATCGATTAAAAACAAATCACAGAAATTAACAGGAATCAAATTGCAAATTACAAATCTATTCGAAGCCACTGTGGATCCAACAAGAATCAGATCCAATCATGTTCGCAGAAACAATTTAAAAATTAGACAATGATGAAAATTAGAGAGAGAGAGAGAGAGAGAGAGAGAGAGAGAGAGAGAGAGAGAGAGAGAACGAGACCTACCAGCGACGGTGACAGGGAGAGAGACGGTGACTCTTGCAAAATCAGAATGGGAAAACTATCAATTCAAAAAACTCAGAATCAAAAAATAACAAACCCTAACAAATTTCACAAAACAAAGATTTTCGAAAAGAACCAACAAATAGGTAACGAACCCTTATCTATTTGAATAGGTACACAAATAAAGGGATTACCTTTAACAGTAGCGACGGAGGAAGACAGCGCGGAGCTTTGGCGGAGGAAGAAAAACCAGAAGCGACGGTGACAGGGAGAGAGACAGCGACAACGAAATAGACGGCGCGACAGGGAGGAGAAA
This sequence comes from Astragalus membranaceus, assembly GCA_039519185.1. Taxonomy (NCBI): domain Eukaryota; kingdom Viridiplantae; phylum Streptophyta; class Magnoliopsida; order Fabales; family Fabaceae; genus Astragalus; species Astragalus membranaceus. The sequence goes on from CM076847.1 coordinate 2,606,692, forward strand.
GCGACGGAGGAAGACAGCGAGATGACTGAGAGAGGGGGCTTAGGGGGGACAGAGCGATGGGTAAAGATGAACGATGACGGAGAGAGGGAGTTTTTCTGGAGAGCGTGGAACGATGGAAATCGTGGAACGATGGAGTGGAAGCGTATCGAAGAGCTAGGTTTAGGGATTTTGGTTTTCTGTAAAAAAATTGTGTTTTAACTTTTTTATTTTTAGATTAATTACAAGTGTTTTGGTTTTCAGATAGGGAAAAGTAAAAAATAGATTACACATTTCAAGTCAGACGTAGTACGTATCCGACTTAAAAGGGTGAGCGCCAGAATTTTTACCCTACGTTTATTACAAAATTGCCACCGCCTCCACTTTTTAAGTCGTATATTTGGGGGTCCGACTTAAAATCACCATTCTTTTCTTGTTTTTGCACTATTGCGCATACGTATGGGTAGGGCACTATAGTGCCTGCTGCCCATACCCGCACCCAATACCCGCACTTTAACTACGAAAAAATAATAAATAATATGAAAAATATCATAAATCAATTAAGAAAGCAATCAACTTTTTTAGAATCTAACTATTAAAATTTTATGAATATATTATTTATCGATCAAAATAAAAATATCTACAATGTTAGTAGTTTTTTTACCAAGCACAATATTAGTAGTTAGATATATGTTCAATAGATTTATAAAAAAAGATATATATGTTCTGCATTTATATTTTTAAAATTGGTTATACTTATAATTCCAATAATAATAATAATAATAATAATAATAATAATAGTAACTAGTAATAAATTATATATATAGGTGTGGGCCCAATGCAGGTTGGGCACCATAGAGCCCGTACCCAAGCCCGTAAATATTTGGACAGGTAAATACTTGTCCGTCATAAGTAATTTTTGCAGGTGCCCAATAGGTATGGGCTAAAATGCCATCCCTACTTACATAGTCATATAAGCGACCCTAATGGCCACGCCAACAAACTATCACGACATCTAAGCACTCAAACGACTTAATTTCAATGAACACTAATAGAGAGACTAAGGTGTTCTTGTTTGTAAATATCAAATACTTATTTTGATATTAATTATTTGCCAAGGCTTTCTTTGAAGTCTAGGCCACCTTTGTTTCCATCACTTTCCTTCAATAAAGTACAATATTAAGGTCAGACATCTCAATATAGAAAAAAAGTATACAATTTCAATTATTAATTAATGTTATTTTGATAACTCGACTCGAATCCCACCTCAAAGTCTTGGGTTCGGGCATTGGATGTGGTAAAAACTCTGTTGAGAAGGGAGAACTATACGGGTCTGCAAAGTCGGGTACTCATGACCAGTCAGGTTCCACAACGTAGATTAGTTATCGGCAAAGTCGGTAGAAACTGCGCACTACTGATAGGGTAAAAAAAATTAATGTTATTTTGATGCATCATTAACACTCAATAATAGAGTATTAGTATTCGTTGTCAAAAAAAAAATAGAGTATTAGTATTATTTTGATGCATCATTTATGAATTTAATGAACATATACTTACCAAGTAAAATTTTTTACAAAGTAAATATTTTTCCTTTTTTTTCCATTCTTCCTTTAACCCCTTCTATTCTTTCTTTATTTTATTTTTACTTTAACAAAACACTCTAACACACCTTACTTACTAGGTGTACTTCCTCGCAAAGAAAATGCTAAATAGCACTTTTTGTCCTTTATGTTTGCTCTAGGTTTCACTTTGGTCATTTATCTTTTTTTTTGTCCGTTTTGGTCCCTCATGTTTTGTTTTTGTTTCATTTTGGTCCCTCACGTTAGTTTTGACTAACGGACGCCACGCTGGCAGTTAACTGCTGACGTGGCATCCATTTTCATTAAATGACGTGGCATATAAATGTTTTATTTAATTCTAAAATAATTACCACATCATCTTTTATGTTATTTAAATTTTAAAAACATAAAACAAAATTTAACAAATAATTAAAAACAACAACACAAACAACACGTGAAATAACACAGATCTGGTAAACAACAACACAAACAACACGTTATCTTCCCCTTCCTCTGGTTCTCACTCTTATCTCGCAGAAGGACGCTTCTTCTCTCTTCGTTTGTTTTCCTTTTGTTTTCCTTTCATTTCAGCAACAACATTCAGATTTTGTTTTTCTTTTTTACATTAAAATCTGTGAAAACAACATTCAGCAACAACATTCAACATCTTCCTTTTGTTTTCCTTTCGTTTTCCCTCACCAACAACACCAACAATTTCGTTTCCGTCGTTTCGATTTCCAAGAAGATGAGAACTCAAATCTGAGAAAAACAAGTAAAATGGAAGAAGAACGAAATCAAACAAAACGAAATGGAAGATGAGAACTCAGATCTGTAAAACAAAATCAAAAACGAAATGAAAATCAAAACGAAATGGAAGATGAGAACTCAGATCTGTAAAACAAAATCAAAAACGAATGAAAATCAAAACGAAAACTCAGATCTGGGAAAAACGAAAACTCAGATCTGGGAAAAACGAAATCAAAAACAAAACAAGTAGTAAAATGGAAGAAGAACAGCGATGAGAGATGAGGAAGCATTGAAGAACAGTGATGAGAAATGGAAGAAGATGGAACACAGAAAAATAGAAATGGAAGAAGATGGAACCAGAAAAAGAAATGGAAGAAGATGAGAAATGGAAGAACAGTGATGACTCGATGAGAACGTGGCAAAAATTTGGTTAATTTTTTTTTCCCGTGTTTTGATCAATTAAATAATATTAATTTTGCCACGACATTTAATAAAAATGGATGCCACGTCAGCAGTTAACTGCCAGCGTGGCGTCCATTAGTCAAAACTAACGTGAGAGACCAAAATGAAACAAAAACGAAACATGATGGACCAAAACGGGCCAAAAAAAAAGATAAATGACCAAAGTAAAACCTAGAGCAAACATAAAGGACCAAAAGTGCTATTTAGCCTAAAGAAAACTACACCCACTTAATCACAAAAGACCGGTTTTATTTTTATTTTCTTCTAACGAATAAGTTCCTATTATTAGTTTGACATATGGCTTCATCTTCCTTAGAAAAATTAGGATGTTACAACTAACATATCAGGTTCTATTCTTTTTTTAATCGGGTATCCTCTACGCGTAATTACAGAGACTAATTCCTCAAGCCAGGTAGGACCATAATAGATGGTAAAGCTCTCCCCCAATAAATTTAACGCATGCATTTTCAATGCTGAATTCGAACTCAAGGCATTTGTTAATTTAGAAGAAACCTGCACCACCCATCTAAGTGCTCTCGGTTCACGTCCTATTCTATTGCTTGGAGATGGGATCAACAATGTCACTAACACATGCTTCGGGATCTAAGCTAGTGGGCTCCTGATTTTAAAGCTAGGCCGATTTTGCAACCATAATACCTTCATGGATAGTCCCAAATATATGGGTTGGTTTGATGTTTTTGTTATAGATATTGATAGCTTAGAGTTTATTGTGCACGATTTTTAATTATAATATTTTCTTACCAAATTTTAATTATAATATTGGCGGGCGCTTTTTCTATGTTTTTTAATATAGTAACAAATATAATTTATATGGAGTATTTAAAACCCTTACTAGGTTTGTATTTATTTTTTATTTTGTTTCTTGAGTTTTTCTGCTTAAAAAATTCATATTTAAGTTATCATTTGTTAAAAAAATGTAAGTTTTTGTGGTGGAGATTTTATAATGTTCTTAGTATGTAATGATCATTCAAAATTTTGAAAGGTATACATGAATTAACATTTTATATGCTGATCAAAAATATTGTGAGGACTAAAAGTCGATAAAAAATTTATAATAACTAAATCTGTGAAATTTAATAGGGACAAAAAATATATTTAGCCATTCAAATTAAAAGAAAACATATTAAAAAAAGAGTAATTGGGAAAAAACATTTTTCCAACATAATTGGGAAAAAAATTAAATCTATATATCCAACAAGTTTTAAATATTTTAGTTTTAAAACATACTTTGAAAACAATTCTACCAAACAAGTTTTTTAGATTTATCATCTTTAAAATAGTTTTTAAAATTAGATTACCAAACAAGTTTCTCTTTTCCAAAAAACAATTTTTAAAATTTGATTTATAAAATAGTAATTTTTTTAGAACAACCTAAAAACAAAACTCATTCAAACAAACCCTTAATTTTTCTAAGAGTGTGTTACTTTGGATAGAATATTTTTTGGGGTGATATAATTTTTGGAATGAATTTAAATATTTTATCTTAAAATTTTAAAGTAAAATATTTCAATTCTCTTTAAAAATGACATTATCTCAAAAAGGAATCCATCCAAATATAAGTCAAGAGGATTTTTGGGAATATACTCATTTTTTTCCCTTATAAATAAACACATAAGAAAATAAAATAACCACACCAAACGACGTCGTATACTAAGCCTAAAAAACTACCCGTCAACACTTCATCCTCTTCAAATCCGAAACTGAGCAAAGTGACAAAAAGAGACAGATTCTACGACAAGAAGTAGAGCAGCGCATTCCAATTTTGAAACCGTCCTGTTTTTTGTCCCAATTCTTCATTTCATTCAAGCCCTAATTCCATTGCATGCATCATCTATCTTCCGCTTCCAATTTCAGAACGCTAACTCCAGGGAAGGCTCCGTCGTAAAACATGTCGTCTTGGCTAAGATCTGCGGTCAACAAAGCCGTCGAGGTTGGTAACAAGAACAACCTCACCCGCACCGTCAAAAATTACGCCGATACCGTCGTCCAACATGCTGGCCAAGCCGTTGCTGAGGGTGCCAAATTACTTCAAGATCGCATTGTAAAATCCCTCATTCCCCTTTCTCTTAAAAAACGCATCTTTTCTTGCAATTTTGGCACTCATTGTTATCCTAATAATGTTAACTGAAATTCCCCTTATTGTATTTACTACATACATCGAAACTACCTTTCCTTCATTTTTATAGAACTAATTTAATCAGCAATAGTTTGGGGGCACACGTTATTTCATGTTGCAATTGCAAATGATTTAAATTAGCTGTCGAGAACTCAATTGAATGATGGTTCATCTAGTTTCCATTAAGGTGCTGTGTTACTATTTGGATATATAATAATTTGAGATGAGAATGAGAATGATGAGAATACAAAATACACTTTATGTGCACCCTGCAGGCAGCTAGGAATTATAAAAGTGTTGCACAGACAGTTAAAAGATTGGAAGAAGCTGCAATCTCACATAGGGGACCTGAGAGAGTACAGTTGCTTAGAAGATGGCTTGTTGTCCTTAAAGAGATTGAGAATTTGTATGGAGCATCGGCTGAAGGTAAAGAGAAGACTCTTGAGCAGCACCTTGCTGTTGAAGACATAAAAGAGAACCCACAGAGACCATCTCTGGTTAGAAACCTTCCATTCATGCTGTTATCTTAATTTGGTATATATTACAATTTACAATTGACTGTATACACTAGCTTCTGGAGATTATATGAAATTATGGTGCATTAAATCCATTCTCTTGCTTTCTTATTCTGGAGATTACAAAAGCTTTCCATTTTTATTTTCCCGTTGCAACTGTTTGCCGAAATGCTGCATGATGTTTCCCTGTATTGGATGATAGTAGGATTCTTGGGTCGGCTTCTGTCTCGTTGTCCTAGTTAAAATTTTCTCTGCTGTTCGGTTGTTTGGTATCATGTCAAATCATAGTTCCATCAGCCATACCCATAGAAACATAATTTGCTTTCCATGCATGCAAGCCACAAAGTGGTACTCACACACTGGTTTGCAGTAGTCCTACAAATAAAATTGCAAAAATTTGCATTTAATTCACAGAAACCCGTGAACTGTGACTGTGGATGAAGATGGAAGAGAAACAACAAAAACAGGGTTTCACAGTGAGGAAGATGGAAGAGAGAAGACAAATCATGTGGTAAAGGTGGAAATTGGAATACCTCTGACTATTTCCCATGATTTAAGTCTCTTTCTTTCTCCTCCATGTCCTCGCTAGTCGCTACTACAAGCTGCAACTGCAACCCAAAGAAGCCCAGGGCATTGCAAGCAGCAAGTCAATTTAGTGCTTCACTTGTTTTTTTGGTTCATAAGGTTTGAGCCATACCTTTTTTGGGTCAGCATTTATTATAACTTAAAGATCACCATACGTAATTTTTTTATATCAACAATTTTTACCTATGTTTATAAGTATATAAATAATTTTCCATAAATATTCTGTAATTAATAATTTTTAATTTGATGAAAAATTTTATTGGCAACAGCCTTACTATATCTATATTAGATGTACTGCAAACCTAAACATACTGAATTCTTCGTAAGGTTACATACCGCATACTGAGCTACTGTGAATCTGGTTACTATGGTCAGACCTTCTTTAACTGTCCACGCTGTAATGCCATTGATATTACCTCAGGTGAAAAACGTTATGTGTCTATGATTGCAGATAATTAATACTTAATTTTTAATTTGGTAATGAAGTCCTTGAAATTGTGAAAATAATGGCATCCTTTTTACCTTAGCTGTTTGTTTTCATTATTGTACTCTACTGGTTCTTTTCAGGTTCTTTATTACGATTCTGATGTTGGAGGAGAACCACTAAATTTTCGTGATGTTTTTCTTCAAAGTCAGGCATTGGAGGGAATAACACTATCAATGGTATGCATATAATTAATGTTTGTTATCATTTACAGATATGCTAAATTTCCCATCGCACATTGGTACTTAAACTTATGATTTATCCCGTAAGCATGGACTTATAGGTGGGGTTTGGCTTGCTTATGGAACAGAATGAAACAGTTTGTTCTCCTTGGTTCTTCCCTATTGGTGGAACCAAAACGTACCAAATTTTGAATTTTATATCCAATTTCGTTCTATCTTTCAAATTTACTTCTTTGGTCTCGAATATAAGCAACAAAAATCTCATGTTTGGTGGTCCAATATATAAGTAAATCGTAACCAACTACACTTCATGTAACGACAACATTCCTAAAATACTCTTCAATTGATTTAGGTTTTACTTTCCAATTACCCTTTCATTTCTATGGAACACGTTCCCATGAAGGGCATTTTAGGAAATGGAATTATATTATTAATAATATTAAGAAAATTAAATAAGATTAGCTAATGTGAAGTCATTTTTTTACTTATATTCGAGATCGGAGGGAGTATCCAAATAGGACAAAACCCACATGTCATATTTGGTCCTGTTCTAACCTGTCTACGTGGCGCTACATAGTGTTTCAAGAAATCCAAGCAAAAAAGGGCTCAAACAGAATAGCTTGTTTACAGTATGTTTCCCTCTCCTGATTGCGGGTGGGGATGGGATTATTTTAATATTCATAGTTGTACCGTGCATGTTCAGTGTATTAGTTTAATGTAAAAATTAATATAATCAATTTATATTTTCGTAAGAGTTAAGTTAATAACTTTTTAGTGAATATTCATCAATGATAAGTTGGTAATATCTTCTTATTCCTTTATTTTTCTTTGATGTAAAGTTATTTGTAATGGCTGATGATGGAGGTTAACCGCAGGGTTAACTCTTTTCTATTCCTCAGATTATTGAAGCTCCCAATGAGGAAGAGGTTTCCCTTCTCCTGGAGATGTTTGGGTGAGACTACTTGTATATATTTTTTGACAGTTGCATTGTGATTTGAATTGGCAACATATACGTGGTATTTAACCTGCATGGCTCGGTGGCTCCTGGATTTTATACATACGGCATTTGGGCCTAGCGACTCCTCCTTGATTTGAAACCCTCTACATTTTTATCTGTGATTTATTCTGTCAGTATTTTATACTCGTGATTTGTGAAAATAATGTCTGTGGCACTAGAATATAATTTCATATGCATCTTTGTGAGAACACTATAATATTTCAGTTCTGCTGAAGATATGTCCAAACATTTTCCAATCATTCTTATTCATATAGGCTTTGTCTTACTGGCGGAAAAGAAGTTCATAATGCCATAGTAAGCAGCTTACAAGATTTGGCTACAGCTTTTTCAAGCTATCAAGATGAAGTACTGGTAAGGATGATTGTGGCCTCACTCATTTCTACATACAGATATACTCTTCAGCAGAAAGTGCTTCATATGTTTTCTCCTTCCTATTTGGTTACTTGTATTTTTTGAGTTGAGCTACGACTTCATGAAATTTTTGGAATGCACTTGTAATCAATATTTAACATTTAAGTTTCAATTTCAAGTACTCATTTTTTACTCCCGGATTTGTATTTTCCTTAGCTAACTTTGAAATGGTTGAAATAACTATTCAGGAGCATTACTACTTAGCAAAGCACGAATTGGAACACCAACTTAATTTTTATTTCATGATAAAAGACTGGAAGATAAAAAAATGCTCAAATTGATTTTCCATTAACAAAACCAAGGGCATAAAAAATAATCTTAAATAAAGGCGAGATATCTTAAGTTAAAGTGGACGTTATGATAGGACCCCATATTCTAGAGTGACCTCAGGCAAAAAGAGATGTAGCTAGACAATTGTCATGACTAGGAAAAGAACTAAGGATACGTTTTCCAAATTGACATGGCTGACTAGATAAGGTAGACAATTTTGAAACATTATATGCTAATTGCTTTGGGCCCGTAGCCTGGCAAGACTAGAATGACCCAACTGAGCATGGATGGAAAGATGACATTCCACCATCGAACCTGCATGAGCAAAAGCTTCGCGTTGTTAAAGTTCATGAGACACATCTGACGCTAATCAGCCTTTCTAAACTCCAGTCGTGTGGAAACCATAATGTCTAATGAAGACAACCACATACTCAAGAGAACAAGTCAGATGACTAATGGATGATAAATTAAATGGAGAAGTAAAGAAACAGGATTTTTTACCAGTGATGTATTTGTTGACCCAGAATCAAGGATTCATAGACCAAGAGACATATAGTGAGAAAGATCAGTTAAAAATATACTCATGTGCACAGTCAAGGAAATTGAACCAGAGGCCTACACTCCTCGTATCACTTTAGGAAGTCAATATAAATACCCATTTGTGCCTGATGATCAAATGCCAACTTAGTGGACTCAAATTCAATGAGTGCAAGTGAAAAGAAATTGAACCAGAGGTCTACACTCCTCGTATCACTTTTGTTTATTTATGCATTTACTAAGTTTTTGTATGTTTACCTTGTTCTTCAGGTGAAGCGAGAGGAATTGCTTCAGTTTGCACAAGGTGCCATCACTGGGTTGAAAATCAGTTCTGATCGTACAAGGTCAGTCTGAAACATTGGGTTTTAGGGTCATTCTTTTCACACCAACTCTCCTAGTCAGCTAAGCTTTTTCATTTTATCTTAAGTTCATACTAGAGTCAGTAAATTGTGTTGTATGGACTGTTTGCTTAGTTGGTTTTAATCCTTTCTGTTGGATTGTAATTTTAGTTATTGTCACTGGATCCATGATTGCTGCTATAATATAAAAGTCAGAAAAGTGGTCTACAATCTACCACACTTTAGATCTTGATTTGCTTTCTGACTGCAGAATAGATGCTGAAGCCTCTACTCTTAGGAAGAAGCTCACTGAGATAACAACTTCAGAAGGACCTGTAAGTAGAGATGAGGAAACCCAAGCAACCCTAGAGGTGCGTTTCTGTCATAACTTCCTTTCTATAGCCCTTTGTTCTGTCAGTCATGAATTTTTGCAATATGACTAAAATAATATAATATGATATGATAACATATATGATTGGAACAAAGTTATTTGATAATTTATTTGGGTTAACCTCTCAGACATTTTACTAGTAAAAGGTTTGGGCCCGTTTGTTTGTGCTTTCTTAAGCCTTTTTTTTAATTAAAGGATACATTTAAATTATTATTTAGATTCTTAAAAATCCTAGAAAAAGCTTTTTTCAGAAGCTAAAATAATAACTAATACAAAAAAACTCCAAACTCGAGTTGCATCATTCAATATGCTTCTGCTCAGGGTCTTGTTTCCACCTTTCTTCTTTAAGGAAGCGGTATTACTAGACTATAAATTCCTTGTAGTTTCTTTGTTGAATTTTGTGGGAAATTTTTACTCTCTTCTCTCCATCATCACCCCTATTCCCAACAAAAATATGGCATTTATAAAATGTTACATGTCATCCTATTAAAAAAATTGTTTTGGATTTTGAAACTTTAGTTATTATCAATTAGATCTGTGATGCTTTCATACCTTTTCACTTAACTTTTTTCTTAGTTTTATGTTTCATCTTAAGAGTTTAGGATTTAGAAATCCATTCTGAATTAAATTCTAAGAACTTAAATGGTGGACTTTCTTGAGTAATATTTAAAGGAGAATCAAACGCTACTCATGAGTGATTGACTCATTTAAGACATGTTTATATTTATTTGATTTTCTTTATATACCCCTTTCCATGTTTTTAAATTTGAACAAGAAGTGTAACCAGCCAACCATTTTACAGGCTTTGAAAATTGCTCTAGCACAGATTAGAATTTGTTCCAGATTGGAAGGATTATTGCTGAAGAAAAAAAATCTTAGCAATGGAGACTCTGCTGAGGTTCATGCCCAAAAGGTACTTTTTTTTTCGTAACAGTTTCTTTTGAAAAGGTAGGAGGAAGGATAACAAGAGTCACAGGCTGTATTTTCATGCATGAAAAATAATTATATCAAGGAATCAAAATAAGAATGGATAGTAAAATAAAATAAAGAAGTGCTTGTAGCATTCTAGTTTTCACAATTATACTTCTCCAGTAGCCAATCTTTCCAGGAAAAGTTTATGAATATCACTGGATATCCAAAAAGAGCAATTGGACAAAATTAGCCTTTACCTTAAAAAATTTATTTTGCTCCAAAATTGCAAGCAACTGCCGAAAATGAAAGGACCACTGATAGTCCTATCATAAGTACATATCTCACCTTTTGTAAGCAGGAGTGGGATCGGTAGAACTTGCAATGGAGGTCGTTTTCTATTTGGTGATATTCAGTCTTATTTGGAATGTTTTATTTTGTTAATATTATTCAATCATAATTTCTAACTAAATATAGTTCTGCAGTATCTTTCTATAATTATCTGTTTATACCAATGCTACAGTATCGACATGCAGGTTGACAAGCTGAAGGTCTTAACAGAATCACTTGCCAACTCCGCTATAAAAGCTGAAAAGCGTATTTTAGACAACAGGTAGACTGATAAACTATGAAATTTTCTGTCATAGTGTTTTCTCTCTTAATTGTTTGTCATCTGAATTTATATTTATACTCGAGGAAGAAACAGTATTTAATGAAAATTTCTCTTTTGCGGCTTTAAAACTTCATATTTCTTCACTTTCTGATGGACAATTCAGTTTTATTTTAAAATGGGTCCAGATATGCTTGAAAAGTATCTTATGCTTTTAAAAGTGTTGTGTTTGTGACATCTTTCAAAACTCGTTAAACATTATCTTAAATATGAGCAGTTGTATGCTTGATATAATTTCTATGGTATGAAGTATTAGTCAGTTGGTATACATTCAAAATTCAACACTTGTAAATATTAAAAATTACAACTTTCTACAAATAGTGCAGGTTCATATATTTTTAATAATAGTATTTTTAAAATTATTCATTTATGTCAGTATTAAATTACCTCTAATCATTAATATAATATGTTTGATCTTTCGCCTAAATAACGTAAGAATAATTCCATTTTATTCTCTCTTTTGGCAGTGATCTTGAGTGGTTAGATAAAAATGAAATTAATGGTAACTGGCGAGAGATTGGTTGGGAGTAAGTGAATTATAATTCGAAATACCAACCACGAGCTATGTTAAAATACTTTGATCTCGGAATACACAAAACTACTTCCTAACAAAACGAGTGACCGAGTAAGAGACGAATATGTTTGAACAAATTAAGAGTGAAACAACGAAAAATCAAAAATGATAATTTGTGGAAGGTAGTGTTTTTATGTTTTTGATATTATTTTTCATAGAATAATTGGGTAGAGCTTGTCCCCCCCTCATTTGATCGGTGCTCCGTGAATTCCTAACCCTAATTTTAGAGACGTATGCTTCTAGAATTCTAACTCCACCCTCCCCATATAAATCATAGCAGGTTACATCATTTATGTAGTACCTCTCAAACTTAGGGATCAAGTAGTCTATGAAATAAGGCTAGAAATTAGAAAACAGAAACAAAAATCCAAATTTCTGTCACAAAGTAAAGGAAAAGGTCCACCAGCCAAAAGCCATATTTTAGACCCTACTAAGTACCCAATTTGAATACCCCAACTTCAAATAAATGAAATCCCCAAAGACACATAATTTGAAACAAATTGAGCTTAATTAATTTAAATTGTAAAGCAGTGAGATGCTCTGCACTCTGCAGCAGGTCCACTATCAAGTCTTAACGATATTATTCCGTGTTTCTTTTCTTTTGTGAAAAATATTTGCATATATGAGCCTGTCTTACGGATTTTGCTGCCTGCATCATGTGGGTTATGGGTGAACTTGACCAATGATTTTTGGCGGTGGGGTCAATACCCCCCCAAAGTGATGGTGTAAACTAGAGAGCTGATGTAGAGGGATAAGCTCCATTGTTTTTGGCTCAAAGATTGGTTTTACCATTTGTTCTGGTCAATCAGGCCTGTCAGTGGTAAATTGGCAATACTGAATAGTGAAAACTGATTTTTTCTTATAAAATGGTAGCAAATGAGCCAGTTGCTTCTAGATGGGGTACTTTTGAGATGTCTTGGCATGGATAGTCAGTTGCTAATTTGATGAATAATCTACCTTATGCTTACTCTTTTAGCTCTTTTCTTAGTTTATTTTGATGATATCAGTAACCAACTGTAACAGGTTCTCATTTTTCATTGTTTAATAATTTGCTTCAGATACCAAGCACTAAATCGTATCTTGTCTCTCAATTTGACAGACAACAAAAAGAGGAGGCATTAAAAGTTCGTGTGACCAAAGATGGTGAAGCCGGTGAAAAGGAGAAGGTAATGTGTTCAGCAGACCAGCATTATATTTATTGTGCCAATTATCACTGATTTGTCATACGTGAGGTATATTTCAAATTGGATTTTATGGGTTTACATGACCAGTCAAGTTGTTGTTATCCATGTTGAAAATGTCAAATGTCAATGTAATAAATACTTGTAGAAAAATATACTGAATATTATTTCAAGTGTCTAGAGTACAAACGCTAATATGTTTAAATAGGCTATTCTAAACCTAATCCTAATGGGCCTGATAATTGGGCCGGATAAATAATCATAATGATATTACACTATTTACAACACTCCCCCTCAAGTTGGTGAATGGATATCTATCATTCCCAGCTTGGATGTAAGTTCTTTGAAATGTTCTGTTGGCAAGCCCTTCGTTAACACATTGCCAATTGGTGTCCGGAAGGAATGTAAGCTGTAGTTATTAACCCGCTGTCAAGCTTTTCCTTAATGAAGTGACGATCTATCTCTATGTGCTTCGTCGTGTCATGTTGAACGGGATTATGAACAATACTGATAGGCGATTTATTATCGCAAAATAACTTCACAGGACCTTCATATTGTATCTTCAAGTCATTTAGTACAATCTTCATCCACAGTAGTTCACAGATTCCTTGTGCCAAAGCTCTAAATTCAGCCTCAGTGCTTGATCGAGCTACTACATTTTGCTTCTTACTCCTCCAAGTAACCTGAAGTAGATCTTCTATCACTTATTGAACCTGCATAGTCAGCATCAGTATAAGCTTCTATAGTTAGGCTCCCACCTCTTTTGAACAATAGTCCTCTTCCCGGAGAGGCCTTGAGATATTGAAGAATACGATCAACAGCCTGCAAATGTCTCACCCTCGGGTCATGCATGAATTGGCTCACCACACTGACTGCATAAGCCAAATCAGGTCTAGTGTGTGCTAAGTAAATCAATTTTCCCACCAATCTCTGATATTGGACCTTGTCAACTTTGGCACTTTCTTCTTCAAAGCTAATTTTGTGATTTTGTTCTATGGGAACACTCGTAGGTTTGCATCCAAGTTTTCCCGTTTCCTGCAAGAGGTCAAGCACATACTTTCTTTGAGAGATAAAAATGCCTTGTTTTGAGTAGGCTACCTCGATTCCCAAGAAATATTTAAGTTGCCCAAGGTCCTTCATTTCAAACACTGCTGATAATTTCTCCTTGAGTAGCTGTCTCTCAGCCAAATCGTCACCTGTAATAATGATATCATCAACATAAACAAGAAGTATAGTCAGTTTTCCATCTTGTGAATGTTTGAAGAAAAGAGTGTGATCTCCTTGGTTTTGCTTATAGCCTAAGTACACCTTAATCACTATTTTAGCCCAAGAAGTATAGTCAATTTTCAATAAGAGTGTGATCTCCTTGTAAATCTCCCAAACCATGCTCGAGGTGACTGTTTTAGCCCATATAAAGCTTTCCTTAATCGGCACACCTTGTTTGTTCCCTCTGTTGGAACAAATCATGGAGGAATCTCCATATACACCTCCTCCTCTAAATCTCCATGCAAGAATGCATTTTTGACATCAAATTGGTTTAGTTCCCACCCGGAGTGGGCAGCAAGTGATAGTAAGATCCGAACGGTGTTCATCTTTGCTACGGGAGCAAAAGTCTCCTCATAATCAATGCCATAAGTCTGTGTGAATCCTTCAGCCACTAGTCTTGCCTTGTACCGATCAATAGTACCATTTGATCTGTGCTTGACTGTATAAATCCACCTACAACCAACGAGCTTCTTGCCTCCCGGTCTCTCAACAATTTCCCAAGTTCCATTCTTCTCAAGTGCTTTCATTTCCTCATCCATAGCTTGAACCCAAGTATAGCCTTTAAACGATTCACCTCATATTCGGTGAATGATAAAGAGTAATCAGTAGTGATATTATCAGCCATATTGAGCAACGAACAAAAAAACAAGTGACCAAAATAGTAACAATAACTGCAGAGAAGACAACGGGCAGCGACGCTGATGATGGTGACCAAAAAATGCCCAAGGTGTATACCACAAATAATCCACTAACGAACGTCAAACAAAAACGAACTCTAAGTGGCCCAAAAAAGGAGTAAATAGTATGCCAATCGTGAATAGCAGTGGCTGCACACTATAAACAGTATTTTCGTAATGAACAGTAACGCGTGCGGAATGAATAGCAAATACCGTACGGATAAACAGGAACGCCGTACGGGTGAACAGTAGCGGTTAATGATAACATTGTGAACAGTAACCGCGAACAATAACTGTAGTGAACAATGTAGATGAACAGTAACCTTGATGAACAGTGTTTTTAGGATTGAAAATAAGGGAGAACGACACGATGAAGGTGCCAAGAAACTGCAATAAAGGCAGTAAAAAAGTTGGAGATCACGGCTAGGGTTTTTGTGCGGAAGCGAGACTCCCAAAAACGAGAGCTCGTGATACCATGTAGAAAAATATACTGAATATTATTTCAAGTGTGTCTAGAATACAAACGCTAATATGTTTAAATAGGCTATTCTAAACCTAATCCTAACGGGCCGAATAATTGGGCCGGATAAATAATCACAATGATATTACACTATTTACAACAATACTGTATGGAGTCGGTTGTCAAAAGCGCGCGACAGATTGTGAGATCGTGCGCTGTTACGTGTTTCAAACAGGCCACCGTGGTAGCGCGGGAGAGGAATCGCAAGATGAGGCGGCGTGGCCGGCGCGACGAGGAAGGCCGTGAAATCGTGGAATCGTGGCGATTCCAGCGATCCTGTAAGGCGTCGCTTGGATGTCTTCTTTGCGGGTTGGGTCCTTGACCCGTTTGAAACCCATTCGCATTTTAACGCTGAAATGCGTGAAACATGACCCCTCCAATCTCCATTCTTGTGCAAACTGCCGTTCCATGCGAGAATCAAACATAGATGAGAGAAGAAATGAGTAGAAACAGTGCGCAGAGAGATGAGAGAAGAAGGGAGTAGAAATCGAGAGAGAAAGCGGCGCTCAGTCAAATTAGGTTAGGCTGCTTCTTTCTAAAATTAGGGTTTTAGTCGATAATAATGGGCTTGGCCCAATAGCATTAAAGGTGCCGTAAATTAAAAAAAGCCATGGCATCAACTAATATTAAATTAAATGTTTGATACAAATATTAATAACAAAACAACTATAAAATAATTACCTATTTCCTACTATTATTATATTTATATTTTCCTTTTTTGGTAATTATTTATATTTTCTTTTATTAAATAATAATTATATTATTATATTTTATACTATTAATTAATTATTCTTAGAATGTGGTTAAGGCCTAACTCAACCCCACCAAACCGGCTTGTAAGGTGAGGGATGCCTCCCTTTTATAAACTCATTTTCAGGCCATATCACATCCGATGTGGGACTCTTAACACTTAAATAGAGACGAAGAATAGAGAGACGATATTGGTCACGCAGTTCGGCCAATGTTTGCCTATGTCCGCGACTACAGAGCAACTGTAGTTCCGTATTAACTGTATATGTTGTTATGTAAAGAGTACAAGCACTAATGAGTTTAAACAGGCTATACTATATGAAAACCTAACGGGCCTGGGCCGAATACACATATAAATAAAACTACTATTTACACCACATCTCAACACTCCCCCTCAAGCTGGAGCGTATAGATTGTAGGCATCCAGCTTGTCACATATGTAAGTTATCATTGGTCCTCGAAGAGCTTTTGTGAAGATGTCTGCCAATTGATCATTAGAACCAACAAATGAAGTAGCAATGTCGCCGGACACAATCTTCTCACGAACAAAGTGACAATCAACTTCAATGTGTTTGGTTCGCTCATGAAAGACTGGATTTGTCGCAATATGTAGGGCTGCTTGATTATCACAGATGAGACTCATAGTGCCTATTTTACAAAAACACAACTCTGGAGAAGATGTTTTAGCCACGTGAGCTCCTGAGTGGTAAGCGCCATAGCTCGATATTCAACCTCAACACTAGATCTGGCAACAACATTTTTCTTTTTACTTTTCCATGAAATTAGATTTCCACCAATAAGAACACAATACCCAGATGTGGACCTTCTATCAAAGGGGCAACCAGCCCAATCAGCATCTGTTTAAGCGACAATATTTGAATCACCTCTATCCGTGTAAACAAGACCTTTTCCAGGAGCTCCCTCAATATACCTCAGGATTCTAACAACGGCATCCCAATGACTGTCACAAGGAGAATTTAGGAATTGACTCACCACACTAACAGCATATGAAATATATGGCCTCGTCATGGTCAAGTAATTTAACTTTCCAACTAGCCTCCTATATCTTCCTGGATCTGAAAATGGCTCCCCCTGATCTGGTAGGATCTTGACATTAGGATCCACAGGAGAGTCAATTGGCTTGCAATCCAGCATTTTGGTTTCTTCTAAAATATCCAAAGCATACTTTCTCTGGGAAATAGCAATCCCTGCCTTTGAATGAGCTACCTCAATGCCAAGAAAGTAACGTAACTTTCCAAGATCTTTGACCTGAAAGTGGTGGACTAGATGTTGTTTAAGTCCTGCAATCCCATCATGATCATTACCTGTAATGACAATATCATCGACATAGACAACCAGATAAATACATTTGTGAGAGGAGAACTTATAAAAGACAGAGTGGTCAGCTTCACTCCGAATCATGCCATACTCTTGAACAACACTACCGAATCTCCCAAACCATGCTCGAGGGGATTGTTTAAGACCATACAAGGCTTTGTGAAGTCGACAGACATACCCACGACACTCCCCCTGAGCAACAAAACCAGGTGGTTGCTCCAGATAAACTTCTTCTTTTAGATCTCCATGGAGAAACGCATTCTTGATGTCTAGTTGATACAATGGCCAATGTCGCATTGCAGCCATAGAAAGGAATAGACGAACAGAAGCCATTTTAGCCACCGGTGAGAAAGGATCACTGTAATCAAGGCCAAAAACCTGAGTATATCCCTTAGCAACGAGACGTGCTTTCAGACGATCAATACTCTCGTCTGGGCCAACTTTGACAGTATATACCCAACGACACCCAACAATAGATTTACCAGGAGGAGGCGGCACAAGAGTCCATGTTCGGTTAGATTCTAAGGCTGTCATCTCATCAATCATAGCTTGTCTCCAACCTGAATGAGAAAGAGCTTCCTGCGTGGACTTAGGAATGGTGATGGAAGAAATAGCAGAGACAAATGTATAATGCGAAGGTGATAAGCTGTGATAGCTGAGGAAATTATAAATAGGATGAGGGTTACGGGTGGAACGTGTACCTTTACGCACTGCAATAGGAGGGTCTTCTGACTCGGGAGGCGGATCCGGAGTAGAAGAGGGAACCGGGGCAGGAGATGAGTCACTAGGATCTTCGGTAGGAGGTGGGTCGACAGGAGGGAGATGAGCACGATGTTGATAAGTTTGCAAGGGGGGAGGACTAGAAGGACTAGGAATTTCCGTAGGAGATGGGTGATCTATCTGGTCAATGATGGGTGGGAGAGGTACTACCGGGATAAGGTTAGGAATAGGTAATACTTGAGAGACAGACTCAGACTCAATGGGGGATGCAAAGAAGGGAGCATCCTCAAAGAAGGTGACATCAGCAGACATGTAGAAGCGATGTGTGGAGGGACAGTAGCATCGATATCCTTTTTGAACTCTTGAATAGCCAAGGAAGACACACTTAACTGCACGAGCAGACAATTTATCAAGTCCCGGAGTAAGATCATGAATAAAACAAGTGGATCCGAAGACTCGAGGAGAGATACGGAACAAGGGCTCATCGGGAAACAATATGGAATGAGGAACCCTACTCTGGATAGCAGAGGATGGCATTCTATTAATCAAGTGTCCTGTAGTGAGGTCAGCATCTCCCCAAAACTTCAAAGGAACATTAGCATGAATAAGTAAGGTGCGTGCTGTTTCAATTATATGACGGTTCTTACGTTCAGCAATCCCATTTTGTTGTGGGGTATGGAGACAAGATGATTGATGTATGACGCCATTTTCAACCATAAAAGAATTAAATGATGTAGAAAAATATTCTTTCGCATTATCACTGCGTAAAGTGCGAATAGAACAACCAAATTGTATTTTGATTTCCTTAAAGAAATTTTGAAAAACACCAAGAAGTTCAGATCTATCCTTAAGTAGGTAGATCCACGTACATCTAGAAAATTCATCAATAAAAGTGACAAAATATCTATGTCCGACAACTGAAGTGACTCGACTCGGTCCCCATACATCTGAGTGAAGAACATCAAAAGGAGAACGAGCTACTTAGTACTGCTAGGGAAGGAAGAGCGAACATGTTTCCCAAGCTGACAAGACTCACAATCTAATGACTGCAGATGAGACAAATGAGGAACCATAACTTTGAACTTCTTGAGACTTGGATGACCTAAACGACGATGAAGAAGACTGGGGGACTCTGTAGTAGAAGTGGAGGCAATTGTAGATGAAGGAATGGATGGGCTGGAGGTAGTAAAGTCCATGTGACTCATATCCTGTACCAATCGTCCGCTTCGTACTCCGGTCCTGTATAACAAAATAATCATCATCAAAAGTTACAGAACATTTTAGGCTTCGAGTCAGACGACTAACTGAAATTAAATTAAATGGGCAATTGGGAACAAGAAGAACATTGTCAAGGGGTAAGGATGGAAGAGGAGTGGCTTTACCAATGCCACTAGCTTTAACTTTTGATCCGTCGGCAACGGTAATATAATGTGGGGTGTTAGGTTGGGATATTTTGGATAAAAGAGATGGATTACCAGCCACGCAATTGGAAGCTCCAGCGTCCATAATCCAGGAGTCAACAGGTGATGATTGAGAGAAACAGACTGTAGAATTACCAGAATGAGCAACTGTTGCTGATGATGAAGCCTGGGAAGTCTTATACTGCAGGAATGCCTTATACTCCTCATCAGAAAGAACATTTTGTTTAGTGCTTCTCTGTTCAGAATCATTAACCTGAGTCACATTTGCTGGTTTCTCTGGAAAGCCATGAAGGGAATAACACTTGTCTTCACTATGACCAAGTTTCTTACAATAAGTGCACTAAGGACGTCCTCCGACACGACCTCCTCGACCACCCCCACAACCACGACCGCGTCCCCCACGACCTGCAAAATTAGAAACAAGAGCAGAAGATTCTATGTTAGTCTGAGATCCATTCCCTCCAGTTCCTTCCAATCCAGGAAGACGTATGAGACGCCTGATAAGATCCTCTGTTGAGGGAATGTCTGATGCAGAAAAATGTTGTTCCGTACTGACTCATACTTTTGATGGAGACCATGAAGAACATAGATCATACACACATTATCTAGTTTTTCAAGCATCTTCTTCGGGTCATTGTCGGTCACAAGGAGCTTGAACTCATTTGCTGCTGACTGAGCTTTATTAGCATATGTCATGATGTTATCTTCTGTCATCTGAAGGGTGGCTAAATTATGAATAACACCATAGAGACACTGGATATCATTAGAATAAACATTCTTAGCCTTCTGCCAAATATCATAACAAGTGGTGTATGAACGATAATGGACCAGCAATGAGGGTTCAATGGATTGCCACAAAAGAGAGACCAATTGACAATCTGCTTGTTCCCAATCTTCACGCAAATCGTTACCAATATCTGTAGAATTCTTAGTGAGGTGATCTAAAAGCCTTTGTCCCATAAACCACATTTTGACAGAGGCAGACCAATTCAAATAATTATCACCATTGAGTTTCTCCGTTGTTATAGAGGGATTGCCGGAGAAAGCATAAGACACGAGACTCTTACCTGTCGATTCAGATTTGTTTTTGTCCTTTTCTGAAGTTGAACTCATCTTTGACAATAATGGGAAGGCTAACCACAATCAGAGAGGAGCAGTAGAAAGGCGTGGTACGGAATGAACAGTAACGGCGTACGGATAGCGACGTGAGAATGAAAACGACCGTCGTACGGATGAACAGGACGTCGTACGGATAAACAGGACGTTCGTACGAAATGAACTGTAACACCCGTACGGATGAACAGTAACACCCGTACGGATGAACAGTAACGTCGTACGGATGAAAGGTGCTGTATGCCTTTCGTAGCACTTAGGGCCGTTGAGGATGAACAATCAACGGGACAGCTAGGGTTCAATAACGTGACGGCGCGACGGCGCGACGGCTAGGTTTTCAGGCCCAGTGATCATAGGCTTTTGATACCATATTAAATAGAGACGAAGAATAGAGAGACGATATTGGTCATGCAGTTCGGCCAATGTTTGTCTACGTCTGCGACTACAGAGCAGCTATAGTTCCGTCTTATTAACTGTATATGTTGTTATGTAAAGAGTACAAGCACTAATGAGTTTAAATAGGCTATACTATATGAAAACCTAACGGGCCTGGGCCGAATACACATATAAATAAAACCACTATTTACACCACATCTCAACAATTATATTATCATATTTTTATATTAAAATATATTTTATTATTTTTGGTGGGATCTTACGATCCATGTTACGATTCCACGATTTACGATCTTGACTTCCCTCTCCTATCTTTAGTGGGGATCTCGAGTTTGCCGACCGTACTATGGACAATATGATGTTTTAATGGAGGGTATCCTTACAGGAATATGTTTGTTTGTTGCTGTAAGTTGCAATACTAATATGTAACTTTTCCTTTGTTATATCTATATATTTTTGTTTTTCCTTTATAGTTTAGGCAAGGCTTTTTTTTTTCTTTATCTATATATTAACCTTTCCTTTATTATATCTATGCATGCAATTTTTCCTTTATCATTCAGGTTCTTTTTCTTGCATCCCTCCCGCTTCATACAATAATATATAATATATAATATATAATATAGATGGTGAGATCACTGCAGCATTTGCACCTTTATCCTTTTAAAGTTCACCTTTTTTCGGGGAGGGGGGGGTGGCAGTAATTAAGTTTAATAGTTATAATAAGAGCCCAGTTCTGTGTTCACGGGAGCAAAGACCATGCCGAAGCATAAACATCTGCGTGAGTACTAGGTCTTCTATCTGCTGTAGAGGGACAATTGATTTTTGTTTTCTTCCATTTTGTTTTCAGGAACTGACAGCTGAGATATCTGAACTCCAACAGAAAAAAGACAATCTTGAAGCTGAATTGAAAAAGGTATCAGCAATATCTTTTATGACGAAAATAAGTTTCTTTTTTGCTATTAATATCAGAAATGTGCAGCTTTTCGAATTTTCTTGAGTGCTTTTCTGCAAGTTGAATATAATTTTGTCTGTAGAATGACTAACCTCTAACCCCGCAGTATTTTCACACTGCAGGAGCTAAACATGTTAGTATTTGTTTTAAACTGTATACACTATACATCATTGACATTTTTAACGGAACTCTTTCTCACCTAAGATTTTGTCCCTTTTCTTTGTACTCTGTATATCTGCTTGATCTTTATCTATGGTTTTAAACAATTATCATCTTTAATTATGTGATATTATACTTCACTCCACTTGAGTTTTACATTTTCGTAGGACAATCTTGTTTCAATAGCTGAATTAATAATATGTATTGTAGGCCTTAAAGAAACATGGAATACATTTGTTATATGTATTGATAAAACCATCTCTTATTCTCTGTGGGTTCCTTTATTTATCTATTAGTTGCTTCATTAACCCTCAGGTGATGCACTGCTTCTTGCAACCTAGTGACACTATTTTTTTACATCCTTTTGAATTATGCATAAATGCTATCGAGGAAACCTTGCATTGGCTAAGGTTTAATTAGCCAGTTTCTATGCACATGAAAATTAAACTTTGTTCTCAGTTAACTCCTAATATCAATACAAATTAGTTTATCTTATTATATGGTCAATATGACTCATTTTAATTACTGGTAGTTATTTGTGAAGCCACTTTTAAGTTTTAACTATAATTTAATAATAATTGAATTCGGTATTATGAGGTGTAGGTTAATACTTCTTTGGCTGCTGCTCAAGCACGATTATGGAATGTGAGGGAAGAGAGAGATCAGTTTGAGGAAGCAAACAATCAGATAGTTGAACATCTGAAGATAAAGGTTTGAAGTTCTCTTTTTCCTTGCCGAGTATCATGTTAAACCAATGTTGCTCAATACAGTTTTACTTTTACCATCCAGCTGTCTAAAGTTTTGATTTGGGCTTGATTGACAGGATGATGAACTTTCGAAATCAATTAGCTCATGTAGGGTAGAATCAGATGTTATCAAAACCTGGATTAATTTTCTGGAAGATACCTGGGTTCTCCAGAAGTCAAATGCAGAAAATTTTGAGAAGCAAGTCAAGTATGTAATTGAACTCGAATGAATGTTTTAATATCTGTAAGAAGAGTGTGATTTTAGCCAATGACTAGGTGCATATATTTATATATACGATGTGAGGTTTACCAGTCTAGTGTGTATTAGAATAGGCATAGCCCATTGAGTCAAAAAAAAGAATAGGCATCGCCCACTGAGTAAAAAAAAGAATAGGCATAGCCCATAATCCATCTGATAGAAGTGGTATAGCAGAATGAAAAAGAAAGCAAAGAATCAAGAATGGAAAAAAGAATGCAAGTTCTCAAGGTGTTCGAGATGTCCCAGAAGCCCTGATCTCTCCTTATTCCATTCCAATAAAGCCAAGACTATTAGTATTTCCCTCTCATATAGCTGCCTCCTATATATTCAATTCAATAATTCAAGCCCAACTAATGGCATGCTGATACTAAATACTCCATCTGCTACAAGCTAACACCTTTCAGTTTTCAATTACATCTAGGGTTGTTTTACCCTGCTTCCTCCTTCTTTCTCCTAACATAGACTCTGGTAACTACAAGCCGGTTATTATCATCACCACATGTACTCTGTCACTAACAATATATTTCAACTAGAACTCTAGAAATTATAACTGTTCTGCCATTGTTCTTTATCTTTTACAACTTGGTATATTCATAATGCTTCTGATTTTGAAGTGATGAATTGGAGAGACATGAGGACTATTTTGTGAACTTGGCCATTCAACTTCTTACTGCTTACCAGGTATTTAATTTCCTCTACTGATTCAGATAATGGGTTGAAAATGGTAAGACTCCTTTATGTTTCCCATGATTAATTTAACCTACTTTGTTGTACGCAGAAAGAGTTAGAGCCTTGTATTAACCATATTGGAACTTTTGTTTTGAACCTCAAGAACTTGAGGCAGAGGTAATATCTTTGTATTTATTAAATCTTTGAATATAAGTATGAGACTTTAATTTCAAAATGTATGTGTGTGCATGTGTGTAATGCTATTTATTTATTTATCTATTTTCTTAATCTTTCTTTGAGGAGACAGATTAGAAATGACGCCCATTGCCGATACTGAGGATTCAAAAGTATTGAGCCCAAGGACAAATCTTGAGGAGGAATATTTGACTTATGAAGCCAAGGTATGATTCATATGTGACTTCAAGTAATTTTGAATTCACTTGTTCATCCGGCACCTTTTCATATTGATTATCCCCTACCAAAAAATGCACCTTCATCCTGAACTGTTTCTCTTTCTTTTTTAACTCCGGTGGCTGCGTAGAACACTGTCCAATCGTATTTTAGACTCTTGTAGCTGTTGGAATTTTTTTACTGATTTTATGGACTATTCAATTTCGTGCTGTTCACTTAGTATGCCACTATGCCCGACCCTTACTATCTGTTTCTATGCTTGATTGTCCATGAACTAAGGTAATGTAGTAGTGCAATGATTTTCCATGTTTCCTTCCCTTGTTTCAGATTATTACCACCTTCAGTGTAGTGGATAACATGAAACTGCAGTTTTATGCTCAACAGGGGAAAATTTCCAGGTTTTGTATTTTCTTTCCAAACAACTTCATTGGGTTTATTTGCTTACTTTCGAATTGGTTAGTATAAATTCAAAAAAAAAATCTAATTTGTGAAATTGGAACTTTTTGTAACTGGTTGTGACTTGTGACCCAAAAATACCGTTAAAAGCCATTTTGTGTTCTTCCCTGTAAAGAATGTCTCATCATTTACCGAAATATGCAACCGGTTGTCATACTCTATATATAGATTAGTATTGCATCAATCGTGCAAAAATAATATTTATCGGGCTCACGAATCCAGGAAAGATGAAGAGAGAGTCAAGGAGCTGTTTGATGCCATTGAAAAGTTACGAAATCAATTTGAGTCTGTTGAGAGACCAATTCTTGAAAGAGAGAGCCCAACTGCAAAGACCGAAGCATTACCATCTGAGAAAAAGTCCGAATCTGAGAAAAAGTCCGATGGTACACCTTCGCCTTCTGCCCCAGTTCAAGGTACCGAGGTTTCAAAGCCAGAGACAGATGAACTGCCAAAATCACCGTCAGTTAAGACAGATCAGCTATTGGATCATGAAGCTGAATTAGCCAAACTGGAATCTGAGTTTGGAAACGTTAATCAAGATTACTCAGCAGAGGAAATTGGTGATTGGGAATTTGATGAGCTTGAAAGAGAATTTGTATCTGGTAATTCAGCAACCAAATAATTTGTTCAGTCTCTTTTCTGAGACATTAATGCTTGCTGTTGTAATTTTATAGTGAACCAAATGCAAGTATTTTATAAATTTCTAAACTATAGACCGGCTGTTAATGAAGCCGTAATTTGGTCTGATGCCTTTGAATTTGTAAAGATTAAGGAACATAGTTCCTTAATTCTTCTGTAAAGTACTGAATTTGAAACATGCAGACGCAGTCATAAATTATTTGAAAAGATCAGCATGGTTGTAAATTTGAACCAAAGGAGAGTTTTGGTGCATAGATGAATGTTAGGATTGGGATTTGACTCATGCTAATATAAACCATTCCCTCTTTATAAAATGACTATTCTATTTTACTTTTCCCTTTATTAAGTATGCACATTTATGAATTAGCCCATATCTTGCAGTATATATCGTAAAAAAGAGTCTGTAATTGCTTGACAACCTAACTTTTAAACAAAGTTTGGAATAGAAGTAACTTCACAAACATTGCACATTGGAAGAAAAAGAGGAAAAGATGGGAGCTTGTTGCTTCGATTGTGACTAAAAAAATGTCAAAAGAGAGAAGAGGTAAACCCCAAAGTAGGTAGGAATGTGTTAAAAGATGCTGACAAATCAAAGTCTCGAGCATTGCACGCATTCCGGCCTTAGTCTCCTCACCCCACTATTATTTGTCGGGACATTCTTGTTTCTTTCTCAACTCAATCTTGTTCAGTATATGCATTTTACTATTCATTATTCAGTTACAAATAGGACTCAAAAGTTTAAAATTAAATTATTAAACAGAAAAGCATATCAGTTAGCCATTAAACAGAGACAGAATAATTAGAGAAAGAATGAAAAAGATGGACATGTTTTTGCATCTGTCTACTCAAAAAGGTGTAGCCGTGTGCAAGTTATATTAAAGTGTGTTAAAACAAAACCAGGAATCCAGTAAAAAGTGGGAGTTGATGAGTTCTACTGTTATTTAATTTGATGCATTGAACTAAACCACAATGACTTTAACTGAATGAGTGCAGCATGCCATGAGAAATATCTTATTCAGAAACTAAATTTGCTTGCATGCGGATTTGTAAATTATGCATAAGATTCCAAAAATTGGCTCTTAAATTCATAGACAAGCATTTAACAGAAAGCACCATAAGTTGTAGTACTAACTCTATTTCTTGCTCCAACTCATTATGTTGGACAAATACTCTAGCTACTATCAGGAGATTCCTGCAAGGTTAAATATAACAGAGAATTGTAGCTCACAGTTAAGTGAAAGTAATATAAAATTAGCATTGCCGTTAAGAAACAAACCACGTAGTTTATGACTTGTGGGTCAATGCTTCCCCCCATAAGGAAAATACTCAGGTTTTTATATTTACATTTGGATGCTTGCAGACAAACTCTTTCAATGATGATGACAAGATAAGAAATATAAAAAAAAACAATAAAATTAGAACACCACTGTCCACTAGTGCCAGTATACTACTTTTTGAATATGGTATACACACTACACTTTTAAAAGCAGTATACTACTCTTCATTCTTCCATCATAAAAGCTCAGCTACCATTACCTACTATCACACATAGAAAGAAGTCTAAGAATCTGAAAGACTGAAATGGATTCAACACTCTTAGCATGTGAGATTGCAGATGATGATTACATTGACATGGAAGTTAGCTCATTCTCCAACTTTTTCAGTCTTTCAGAAAACTCTCATCCACAACCTAGAGAATTTGAGTTCCAAATGTCTTCCATTGTTCAAGAAAAAGACTCAACAACTTCACCAGCTGATGAGCTTTTCTACAAAGGAAAACTCCTCCCTCTTCACCTTCCCCCTAGATTACAAATGGTTGAAAAACTCCTACAAAACTCACACTCACACTCTCTTTTTGATGTAGAAAAAGATATCTCTGAAGAGTTTTACAGCACTCCATTAGCCACTACTACCTTTACAACACCAATTACAGGCACACCATTTGAATCTTGTAATATATCACCATCAGAATCTTACCAAGTTAGTAGAGAACTAAACCCAGAAGAGTATTATAACCTTGACTACCCAACAGATATAACTAAATTTGCTGTTGAAAACCAGAAAAAGTCATGGACCAAGAAACTGAAGCAATCATCTCTAGGTTCAAAGTTGAAGGCTTCAAGGGCTTATCTTAAGTCTTGGTTTGGAAAATCTGGTTGCTCTTATGAAACTTATGCAACTTCAACAAAAGTTGCTGATGAAGGTTCAGTTTCAAAAGCAAGAGAAATTTTAAACAAGCAAGTGCAAGGATCAAAGAAAAATCCATATGGTCAAATTCAAAGGCACAAACATCAATCTTCAATTTCTGTCATGAGAGACTACAAAGAAAAAACAAGTGAGAATGGAAATACTAACCATCATAGAAGATCATTCTCTGTTGGCATCAAATTACTTTCAGGAAACAAATCATCAGCATCATCATCATCATCTTCATCTATATCTGGTTCAACATCATTTTCCCTTTCAAATAAACCAAATGGATGTCAAGCTCATCATCAGCTTCTGAAAAGGTGTAGCAGTGCAACTTCTGAGATAGAAAATTCAATCCAAGGAGCAATTGCACACTGCAAAAAGTCTCAGCAAATTCTGTCTTCGAAGAAGAACGGGAACGAAGTAGGACTGGATTCAGTGTGTGAGGATCAAGAGAGATCAGAGCTTTGCCGTGTTTGATGGAGAATTGAAAAGTAGTTTTACTTATTATGTTGTATTTTTCATGCATTGTCTTTCCAATTTGAAAGTAACTTTGATGAAAGATATACCTCCAATTCACTAATACAAATCTTTGGAAACAGTTATGGGAGCCCTTTTTTTTTTTAAATTTAATTAATTCTCAAATTGTTAGTTAAACAATTCAAGTCATTAATTATGTCCGTTTAGCATCTAATAATTTGACTAAAATACTACCAAATTTCAAGAGGAGTTGTTTTTAATTATTTAGCTTTCAGAATTCAAGAGTGAAGTGCACAACTCACTCACGTGAGAGGCACGAGCAAAACTTCCTTTTCCCGCGAAAATTAGTTACGAGCCTAACGAACAAAACCAGCACAAGAAGAAACAGAGCTTCCACCTTCTTCAACGTTCCTTCTTTTTCTTCTTCTTTCACTGAAAATGCAGAGACCTTCAAGTTCAAGTTCGCGTTCCGGCGACGAGCAAAGAACCATCACCATCGGCACAGAACAGCAGCAGCAAAACACAAAGCGGAGAAGGAATAACGACGATGATACGCTAGACGGCCTTCCGCTTTATAACCTACGCAGTACCGCTGCCGGAAGGAAGGACTTTTCCCGGCCAAGGTCTCCGCCGTCTGAGAAGTGGATTCACGCAATCCCTATCCTTGTGCTGCTTTGCCTCTTCACTCTCTGGTGCTTCTCTTTTCGAGGTACCGTTTTCTCCAACAAATTCAGTTATTTCGTTAATCTCAATTTTATGCTTTCTGATTAGCGACATTCTTGCGTTTGAAATTTCAGATTAGCAATGTTTAGTTCAGATTAATTTGCAAGATTAAGCGGAATTGAATTGAATCTTACTGTCACTAATCCTACTTAGTAAGCGTTGATTAGGAATTGAATGACGTTCAATTTGTTGATTTTGATGGAAAATATATGATGATCTTTTGAAAACAGTGGATGGTAGGATTACAACTATACGACAGATATCAATTCCAAACGATACTCGAATTGATCTTACCATACTCGCGGTTGCTGCATTGTCACCAATACCTTCAATTCATCAAGATCTATCAAATGACGACGAAACATACTTGGCTCCGGCGAGCTCGCCTAATTGAAATACCTTTTTTTTTTTGTTTTGAAGGATTCAAGACTTTTTGAGTCATTTCTCTTCAAAAATTCGATTGTTCATTAAATGATATAGATAGTGATCACATATGAATTTTGCTTAGTTGAAAATATTACAATTTAGTCTCATTCGTTTCATTTCATTAGAGAAGAACAATGAACTTCTCACTTGTAGATTCCGGATATAAAACTATGCGGTTTAGTCTCCTTTGTTGACTTTACATTTACATAGAGGAGGGGAACTGTTCTCTACACTTTCCACTTGCAGTAAGCACTGGAATATTTGATACTAAAGAGCAATAATTTGATTCTGTTTAGTATTATTTATCAATCATAAAAAAGAAATTATCAGTGCAGGCTTAGTACGAACCTAATGTATGAAAATATGAAACTGTAATGTGGTCATCATAACTCAAATAGTTGAAGTGGAAAGTATAATAATATCCACATTATTAAATTGAAATCACTCAATCAGACATATTACAATATTTACAGTATCTTCTCAAAATTTGCAAATTTAATTTTGGAAAGTGAGTGGAAAAATTTGCTAGAATGATGTAGACCAGCTTCCATAAAACAAAATTAGCTAGAATGATGTAGACCAGCTTCCATAAAACAATCTACTAATGCAAAACAGGCTCACTTTCATAGGATACTAAATTCAGCTCTGTGTTCAAATAGTGACTAGCAAGAAATAAAGAACCAGTGCTAAGCTAAGGAATTTTAATTGCTTACCTGTCAAATATGATCCATCTAATTGCCATATTACAGTTTTCTTGAATTAAAAAAAAAGGACTTTCAAAATATATGTTTGTTTTGCTAGGCCTAGGTCCCTTGTAATCATGAAATATAGAGAATAACAATGATCATGATTGTGGAAGCCCACCTGTCTTCATCCCTTGGCAACTATATGAAGAAAGTTTAAGAATAATTAAAGTAAGCTTAAAGAGAGTATGTTTAAATAATCACACTTGAAATTTAAAGAAATCTATCAAGTGCAGACAAACTGACAAACAGCTTTTCAGGTGGTTCTTTTTTTTATTTATTTTCATTATCTTGCGTGTGCAAGTGTAACCAATCCTTAAACTAAGTGAAAAAGTTACCAGATGTTTAACAACTTTGGAGTTAAGGAAAGCAAAAGAAAAATTGTAAAATGTATTTGAAATAATATTAATGGCTCCTCTGAGTGGTAAATCACAAGAACCTTCAATATTGTGAAATTTAACTTTACATTTTTGTGGGAAGTATTAATAAAGCTATTACATGTACGTTTCATACCCTCCATTTTGCTTCATATGTGACTGAGTTTGTGCATTGTTAGTTTTCTATGGGAAAAAATTTGCTTTCCAAAAACTATTCACAAAATAAAATAATGAAAACTATTTACTTTTCCGCAACTCTCCACTATTTCTCTCGACAACCAACTCTTGGGGAGGGAGTTGGGAAGGAGTGGGGGTTTGCAGGAGAGGGAAGGGCAGAGCCGCAGAGGTAATTTGAAAAAAAGAAAGAGGAGGAGGTGGGAGAATAAAAAGGTAGGTGGCTTTAGCAATCATCTTAGAAGGTAACAATGTTATGACTTTGAAGCACGAGTACTCCAAAATTAAAGACGAAGTCATACCATACTTGTAACTGGTGTCCATACACGTAGGTAGAGGCGTTAATTTTGGCTCAGCCCAATAGGTCGGTCTAATGGTCTAGTGTTCTAGGCTGAGCTGGGCTCGCTAAATAGAGGTCCAGAACAAAAACGAAACTATTTTAGCCCAACCTAGTTGGTTAATAGGCCAGGTTAGGCTCTCTTTTAATGATTTTTTTAACACTTTTTTTGGTTTCGTTTGTTAAAAGTTGGATTGGGCCGAGCCGGTCTAGTGTTTTGGGCTAGACTAGGCTACAAAAAACACAGCTCAGCAGACAAATGGGTTGGCCTAGCCCACTTTTACATTTTGGCTTAGTGAGCCAGATCAGGCCGGGCAGCCCATATTCCGTACCTGTACCCATATACAACATAGGTTGCTGACTATTGTTGTTAATGAGTCTTACAACTTGAAGCTTATGATCTGATTCCAATATAGGAAGGTAACAATGTTCTTGTTAATGGTATGTAGCCTAGGTCAGTGGTATTGAATACACTCAAAAGATATACCTAGTAACAAACTGGATAGCAGGCATACTTTTATACTTTTGAATACATAAGTTGAGAATCAAAGCAATATTCGTGTTTTGTTCTCGTAAATCACAACCTGTGACTTATAAAACAGGTGCAGGCCCTGCTGTAGTGCACACAACTCAACAGTTACAATAATGACCAAATTTTCATTCCAATTTGTTATCATGATCCTACAGCAGCTTCGAAAATAACTCTATGTACAGTGCACATGATATTTCGTTAGAGTTTCTTAATGAACTCTTAATAAAGTGGTAATGTGAAAAGCAGCTCTGAAAAACTAATATATTTTCTTCCACCATAATTTGTTCTTCATGATCCCCCAAAAGGTTCAGAGCGCGTAAATTCGATCAACCTCGGAATTGGAGAATTCAGAATGATGCCATGAGTTAGATCCACTCCTCCTTGCTTGTTGCTTCTCCTTCTTCCTCATTGATCTTATTCTCTTAGACCTCACTACATAGTAAGTCATAGTGCCAATAACTCCAGATATTATCACTCCTCCAACTACTGTAACCAGAACTGCAGCCCACTCATTATTCCGACCAACGACTATGTAAGACGAGGCGATAAACGCCACTGATGTACACACAGAAGCCAACCACATTAGCTTGTTAATCACTTCGACCACCCTTTTCTCAGCTTTAGTTTCACCTCTAACCAAGGTGATTTGAACAACCACAACAGCCAAAGATGTAAAAAGTGCAATAGCATTGAATATGAAGAAGATTTTAAAAGCAGCATAAGCTGCTACAACTCCTGAGCCATCATCATTGTCCCCACCAGGCACGGTGAATATCGCAGCAAAAGCAACTGTAGCAAACAATACAGCCACCACAGTCACTGAGTTTGTGGCATTGTTAATTCCTTCCCTGTGGAGTTTCCTCAGCTCTTTGGAAATATTATGAACATTTTTGTTGGTTCTCTTGGTTTGTTCTAGCTGAGTGTGAACATCTTTCTTGATTTGCGTAACAGTTTTCCTAAGTTCATCTCTTGGTTGGTTGAGTTCGTTAGCTCTAAGTGCCCCGTACTTAGAAAGGACGTCTTTTATATCCGATGACTCTTCAGATAGAGGAAGATTCTCAGCAATATCCAGGGCTGTTTTGTGGTCTCGCGTTAATGCATTTACGTTGGTGTCCGGTAGAAGCAATAGCTCATTCACTATCTGTACAAGAAAATAAGAAATCACAATATTATTAGACTTTTCAAACGATGAACTAAAACGATGCTTGTAATGTTGTGCAACTGTTGACATACCTCGACTCGCTTTTTCCTGGTTGCCACGTGCAATGCTGTGTTACCGAATTTGTCAGGAAGCATAACAATAGCAGCATCTGCCTCAAGAAGCAATTTAACCACATCACAGCTCTGTCCTTTTACAGCCATATGCAATGCAGTTTGTCCTTTCTTGTCAGTCCTGCGAGCCAATTGTGGATCTTTGCTGAGCAACGCTTTTACAATTTCTATATGACCCTGACGAGCAGCTAAATGCAAAGCGTTTTTGCCATTGGATCTAGCGATTTCCAACAAGCTGCCATCCTTCGACAGCAGTTCATTCACCACTTCCACGTGCCCTCTTGTCGCTGCAGTTATTAGCGGAGTGGCATTGGAAGGACCAATGGTTTTGCTCAATCCTGGGTCATAATCTAGTAACACCTGAACAATGGCTGCAGATGAAATTTCACAACAGATTACCAGCAAGAACAGATAACAAAATACTCATATTAAATGACATCAAGACATAAGAACAACATATCCTGCAAATTGTCCCAAGTAGCTTAAGAACACCGGAGGAGTATAAGAAAGGGGTCATGGTTCAAAGTCTGAAAACTAACATTTCCCCTTCCCCTAACAATTAACCACTAACAATTTGCCTATCAAAAAAACAGAATCTACAAATTGAAACTACTCAAGCACTAACAATTAGAACCCAAACAAGCCAGTCATTAAGTTAAGAGAGCAAACTAAGATCGATCTATCTCAAAATTGGCAGGTAAGTTTGTTTACACAAATTAACTCTACTAAAGATAAACAATAAAACAGTGACTTTATATAATATTCTCTTGTTTCATAACTTTCCTTTCAAGGATTTCATTAAAAGTATAATAATTGATTTTCTTAATTTGACAATGATGCCTTAAGCAAGATAACCATTTAATAGTCAATTCATATAACTCACTTGATAAATTACAAATCTACTCTCAATCTCATATATGGTTCAATTATTCTTCCACTTATGTTCTCAAACCAATAACATATTCCAAAACAACTACGAAACAAACACAAACATACTAAAACAAGAAAAGAACAGCAATAAAATTCACAAAATTAGAATACCATGGTGGCCTTGACTAGCAGCAATATGCAAAGGATCAAAACCAGAACGATTCTTCTTAGAAACAGTTTCAAGTGTAGAATGATTCAACAATTCCTTAACAACATCAAGGTGACCCTTTTCAGCAGCAGTAAACAAAGCAGTTTCTCCAAGCTCATTCTCTTCATTAACAACTAAAGCACGAACTTCAGCAATTTCAGCACTTAAATCATCATCATCTCCACTCAAAGTTCCCATTATTTGTGAATCAATATCCAAAAGGATCTGCTTCACAGCACCAACATCTCCTCTTTGAGCTGCAAGGTGCAATTCTGTGTCGTTGTGACGACCCGTTACCTGCTTCACGTACTTCTTCTTCCCTGCTTGGTCGATCCTCTTTCCGGAGTTTGATAGTACTAGAGCCGGCGCCGTCGTTGAGGACGGAGATGGCGACGGCGATATTTCAGAAAGTGGGTTCTGTGTTGCGGTCATTAGTCCCTTTTCTGAATCCCTTTGAACTTGAGCTCCTGTTAAAAGGGTCATCGAAAAATTGAAACTTTAATAAGGTTTATACTAGTGAAGAAAAAATTGATTGATGAAATTGAAGAGAGAGAGAGAGAGAGAGAGAGAGAGAGAGAGAGAGAGACAGAAAGAACCTGGTTGGTTGAAATTGGAGGCCATGGAAATTGAAGGAGTTAGTAACTATCTAGCTAGCAACAAGGAGTGAAAGTGAAGGAAGTAGAATAGAAACTCATCAACCCACAACAAAGGGAAGAAAGGGTTGCTTTGCTTTGCTTTGCTGAGAAAGAGAAAGGAAAGAGCGAGGAAAGAGGAAAGTAGTGGAGAGGGGATTGAACATGGACAGTCACCTTTTGGATTTTTCCTTTCTTTCCTTTTTCTCATACTTTCTTTTTTTTATTTATAAATTCTTTTTTTCATTCTCATTCTTGTTTTCATGA
Organism: Astragalus membranaceus; assembly: GCA_039519185.1. Taxonomy (NCBI): domain Eukaryota; kingdom Viridiplantae; phylum Streptophyta; class Magnoliopsida; order Fabales; family Fabaceae; genus Astragalus; species Astragalus membranaceus. The sequence goes on from CM076847.1 coordinate 2,641,361, forward strand.
TAACTTTTTTTTGGCAGAACCGTATATCTTTTTTAATATAACAATTAATATCTCTTTTTTTTTACCGTAATAATATTAATTCTTTTTTTTATAAGCACTGTTGCATTAATAGGAGCAATAGGGGTGCTCAAAACTACAAATACATGGATGAAATCACAAGTTGTTTATACATGAAAGTGCATTATTCCACCATAGTCATGAAATACAACAAAAATTCTTTCTCACCTCGTAAATGAACCACCCCCAAGATAAGAACTTCACCTGGGCCACTATCGAGTCTACATTTGGCTCTACCCCTCTAAAACAAACACCGTTACGAGATAGCCAAAGACACCAACAAGTTGTCAACCAAATAAGATGTTTGATCCTCTTCGCTTTCTTACCAATACAAAGGTCGCCATAGCATAGAAAATGATCAATTAAAGTAGATGGGCAAGGCACTTGAACATTCAGCCAACGACCAATGTCGCCCCACACCCTCAAAGAAAAATCGCAAGCCAAAAACAAGTGATGAGAATCCTCAATGTGAGACCTACACAAAACGCAGACCGCATCCTCCTTCGAGTGAATAACATGTCGTCTAAGTAACAGGGACCGAACAAGTATAAAATTGTTGAATATACGCCAAGCAAACAACAAGATCTTGGCTGGAATACGAGTCCTCCATAACACTATCAAGTCATATTTCTGCAGAGTCGAAACTGGCCTGCTGCAGTCCACGGTTGAAAGTTGATTGGCTTGCAAAAGAAATTGGTAACCGGACCGTGAAGGATTTTAGCGGATCAATAAACCAACACCATCGGTCAGAAACTCCACGGGCCATATGAACATCACGCAGAATCGTCAACAATTCATCAACTTCATCACCGAATGCGGATCCAGCACCTACGAAAAAAGAAAAGTTCCGCTGCCAATGATCATCACACCAAACTCCTAGATCCACCGGCCTCACATTTTTATTATTACAATTGTTGAAAATGTTGCCAAACTCAATCTTCAACGGACGTTGCCCAAGCCAATGATGATGCCAAAAATCCACTCTGCTGCCATCCCCAACCTCTGTCTTACATTTGATTCGAACCAACCCACCGAGAACCTCTCCTCCCCCACACACCTAAGATCGCGCCACCACAAAGAATCTTCCCTTCTATGCACCGATGTTGAACCATTGAAAAAAATAGACCCCAAATCACCATATCTATACAAAAGAATACCCATCCAAGGCGCACCCTCATCCGACATCAACCTCCACTTCCATTTGGCTAAGAGAGCAATATTAAACATTTCAATGTCCTTCACACCTAACCCTCCCTCCTCCTTAGATCTACAAATCTTCTCCCAAGCCACCCAATACATACCCCTCGAATCCTCCTTGATCCCCCACAAGAAATCTCTTTGAAGCTTAATAAGAGTCTTTATCACCACCTTCGGCGCATTATAAAAACACAAATAATAGAGGGGTATGCTATTTAAAATGGAGTTTATAAGAGTTACCCGACCTCCAATAGACAAGAAACGCCATTGCCACAAAGCCAATCTACTCTGAATCTTATCAATAACCGGCTTCCAAGTTGAACTCCGTCTTGGATTTGCGCCCACGGGAATTCCCAAAAATTTGAATGGAATAGACTCCGTTCAACAATGAAGAAAAGTTGAAGCCGATTCTAAGAAATCCTCCGACACATTGATACCAATAAGTTTACTTTTATGAAAGTTAACCTTCAACCCCGACACCATTTCAAAGCTTCTAAGAATAGATTTGATAAACCACAAATTCCCCCTTGTTGCCTTCCCCAACATAATGGTGTCATCAGCAAATTGAAGCATAGAAAAGAAAAGATTATCATCAACCTTATATTCAACATCATAGCCGACAAACCCTCTGCTACAATCAAGAAAAGAAAAGGAGAAAGAGGATCACCTTGACGAAGGCCTCTACCACTACAAGAATAATGGGATTTTTCGGCCACGACTTTCTGGCGGATTTGAGGAATTTCCGGAGGATTTTATCCACCGGAAAGATTCCGGCGGATTTTAGGACTTACCGGCGGATTTTATCCGCCGCAAACTCTTCCGGCGGATTTTGGGGTATTTCCGGCGGATTTTTTGGCATTTGTGGCGGATTTTAAAAAAAAAAAAAATTTTTTTAAAAATCCGCCGCAAATGCCAAAATCCGCCGCAAAAGGCAAAAAAAAAATCCGCCGCAAAAGCCCAAATTTTTTTTTTTAAAATCCGCCGTAAATGCCAAAAAAGAATTTCAAAAAATCCGTCGGTAATTTCAAAAATCCGCCGGAAAATTCGGAGGGAAAAAATCCGCCTATAAATAAAAATTTCTCCTATACTCCCCTCATTTCACTCTTTATTTCATTCTCATTCTCTTCTATATTTCTCTACATATCTCTCTTCTATATTTCTTATACTCTCATCTCCATAAATTTCTCTACATATCTCTCTTCTATATTTCTCCTTTCTTCTTCATTCTTTTTCATTCACTCCTTAATTCTTATTTCTTCTTACTTCTTTATTCACATTCCCTCCTATATCATTCTCTTCTAATATTCTCTTTCATTCTTATTCTTTCCTACTTCTACATTCTCATTCATTTATTTATTTTCATTTTTTTCTATATCATTTTTTCTCATATTCTACTTCATTTTCATTTTTTATTACTTTTTATTAAAATACAAATTAAACATTAAAATTCGAAAAAATTGAAAAAAAATTCAAAAATTCAAATTTTTTACCGCCGGATTTTTTAATTTTTTTTTTGGGATTTTGCGGCCGATTTTTGCCATTTCCGGCGGTTTTTTAAATTTTTTTTTTTGCATTTGCGGCGGATTTTTGGCATTTGCGAGGGAATTTTTAAATTTTTTAAAAATTTTTTTTTTTATTTAAAATCCGCCGCAAATGCCAAAAAAACCGCCGGAAAATGCCAATTTTTTTTTTAAAAAAAAATCCGTCGGAAAATGCTTTTCCGGCGGATTTTCCGCCGGAAAGCGTTTGCTGCGACCTGGCTACCGGCGGCAAAAATCCGCCGCAAAGTCCAATTTTGCGGCGGAAATATGGCTTTTCAGGCGGATTTTGCCCGCCGGAAAATCCTGTTTTTCTTGTAGTGTACCAACTTGAAAGTCGTTAGTTGGGCTACCATTAACCAGCACGGACATGGAGCTAGAACACACACAAGTCTTCACCCACCTAATCCACGCCGAGCCAAATCCCATCCTCTCCATCATGTAGATCAGGAAATTCCAAGAAATAGAGTCATAGACCTTCTCAAAATCAACTTTAAATAACAAACAATCTTCCTTCCTTCTCTTAGCTAGATCAACAACCTCATTCACCACCAAAACACTATTGAGAATGCGACGACCCACCAAAAACGCCGATTGGCAACTAGAAATAACATTGGGAAGAACTCTCTTCAACCTACTAGCAAACACCTTGGCAAGACTTTTATAAATACAACTGATCAAACAAATAGGCCTATATTCTCCCAAACTTTGAGGATGATCATTTTTGGGAATAAGAGCAATAAAGGAGACTGTGATAGCTTTTGGCAAAGACGCTTTCATATGAAATTCATGGAAAAAAGCTACTATATCCTCCCGAACCAAATCCCAACACTCCTTAATAAACTTCAAGTTAAACCCATCCGGTCTCGGACTCTTATCACCGTCACTGTTCCAAACCTCCTCCTTAATCTCCTCCTCCGAGAAAGGCTTCACCAAAAGGTCATTATCACCACTAGAAATTTGTTTAAAAACGACCCCATCAAGATTGGGCTGAACCTGTTGAGTCTCCTCAAAACACTTCTCAAAGTGCCTTCTAACCACGTCTTTTACCTCCTCCACATCATCAATTAAAGCACCATTCACATCCATAAGGAGAAATTTACTTCTCCTCCTACGACTTTTCATGAGAGAATGAAAATACTTTGAATTGGCATCGCCCTCTCTAATCCACCGAGATCTAGATTTTTGATATAGTAAGCTTTCCTTCATTCTAATATCTTTCCAAAACTTAGCAGTGGCTTCTTTCCTCCGCAGGAGCACTTCGGTATCAAAATAGTCAATCAACATATCATCTAACATATTAATGTCCTGAATCTCCTTCCCAATGTTCAAATCAATAACACAATACACATCCTTGTTCCAATCCCTCAATTTAGCTTTGAGAAATTTGATTTTTTCCTTCAAAATGAAAGCTTTATTACCATGAATGCCACAACCAGCCCAACAAGAGTTCACAAAAGAGCGAAATTCACCATGTTATAACCACTCATTAATAAAGCGAAACGGCTTGGGACCCCAATCCTTTAAAGAACGAATGAGCCATATCGGGCAGTGATCCGATATGTCTCTATCACCAATCCACTCTCCTGAAACATTCCATATAGATACAAGACCTTCCGTTATAAGAAAACGATCCAATCGACTCATAGAAATATCATTAGAGCAAAACCAAGAGAATTTTTTCCCCGAAACAGATACATCAATAAGGTCCATGTCGTCAACAAAATTATTAAATTCAACAATATCTTGAAAGTTGCTCACATCCCCACTCCTACCTCTTCTTTCTTCAACACTAGTCACAGAATTAAAATCCCCAACCACACACCACTCACCCCTAGCAAAACTCATTTTTAACCTCTTCAACTCCTCTCAACCCTTCCTTTTCTCAATCAAAGAACAAGGAGCATACACATTCACCACATAGATTAGAATGCCATGAGACACAGTGCACACACCAACAAAACCAACACCCTTAAAAGAGAAATTAACTGACCAAGAATCTACCAACCATGAAGACAATATTAATTCATTTAAATTACGACTTTCAGACAATTTTACCAAAATAAATTTAAAATAATAAAAATGTTGATACATATACTCCCTTCACCAAAAGGCTCTGTTTAGTAAGTCTCGTCCACTAGCGGATAATGGGTTTGACTAGCGAATAATGAATAGACGTGTTTGGTAAGCAGCGTTTAGCGTTTTTTCAAATGTTACTTTAAGTAGTGTTTTTTCAAATATTACTTAGTGTTTTTTCAAATATTACTTAGCAGCATTTTTTCAAACACTACTTATAGCGTATAGTTCTCACTTTTTTTAGTCATTTTTACTCTCATTATTTTTCTTAAATTTCTTTTCTATCCTCTTTAAATTTACCAAACACATGACCTGTTATCCGCCACCTTACTCATTATCGGTTACTTTTAAACAAAGCCTGAATATAGGAATTCTTGTGAGACATTTCTTTCTCACTTTTAATTTATAGGACTCCTTTGATGGTTTCAACAATATTAATTATTTCTTTTGTTTTTATGACAAAACGACATTAACTATTTCTTAACAATATATCTTTGATTATGTTACTTCTTTTTCTACAATCTACACTAAATACGGTGATAAAAACATAAACCAATTTTCTCTTCTGCTGTAAGGTTAACTGCACATGTAAAACAATACCAATGGTGAATAAATTTAAATTTTTAGAATGTCTTATATTTAGGAACGGCAGGACAGCTGGCTCGTAATATGATCAACAATGTCTTATATTTAGGAACGGATAGAGTATATTTTATTATGAAAAGACTAAAAGAGTGTTAGGTCCATGTCCTTTTTTGATGTTTTTAATTGTTTTTTATTTTTAGATGAAATTCAATGTTTATGTTTTTAATAAATAATATGATAAAATTTTTAAATATGTTTTATTTAAGATTGTAACCAATGATGTTTTATATAAGATTTTAAACCCTATGCTTCTATTATTTCTTACATCAAATTCGTTTCTCTCAATGCTTGGGATTTGACTTTTGTCCACACGCTTCGTAAATGCAACTTGTGTGCTGATTAGTTAGCAAAAGTTGGCGCTAATATGGATTATGAAGAACATTTGTGGCCTCTTTGTCCCACCGACGTCTCGCCTCTCGTTATAGTTGATACTATGGGATGGAGCATGTTAAACATTAGTTTTTGTTTTTGTTGTTCTTTTACTTTCCTTTGGATAAAAAAAATATAAGATTCTAACCAATGATATGAAAAGTGCTAAAAATAAGATTATTTAAAGTAACTCTATATTAATTTGATTAATCCAATAGTATACTTTCTAATAATTTTTTTAATACTTATTAATTAATAAAGAAAAGAATTCTTTTATAATGGTTTAATTACTCTGTAGGTCTCAAACTATTTAGAAATTTTTAAATAGGTTTTTAAACTAAAAAAAGTTGAAATCAAGTTCTCGAACTAATTAAATTTTTCAATCAGGTTCTTCTGCTACATTACAGTTAGTCAATGCTGATGTGACATTTAAAATTCGTAAATATTTCCCTGAACTAGTTAAAAATTTGTAAATAAGTCCTATGCTAATTTAAAATATAAAAATCAATATTTTTCTTGAAAATCCTTAAAATAGAATTAAAAATAAACATACAATAGTTTCTTATTTGAGTAATTGAAAAACTACTCAACTCAATCCGAGCTATTCAAGTTGGTATTTGACTATATCCCAAACGAAACAGGGACGAGGCTGGTCTAAAATTCAGGCATCTAATCCATCTAGGTTTTTTTTAAAACCCCCCCCCCCCCTCTCCCCTGTACCCCCAATTAACGCAAACGAACAAAAATACCCCTTAAAAAGAAAAAAAAAAGATTTTCACCTTAAACTTTCCGGAAACAGGGGTATTTCTGGAAGGCAAATTTTTTAAACTTTCCGGAAACACCCCATAGAAGGTAAATGCAAAAAGAAAAAATTTGGGATTTCTGGAAACACCTCAAAACGAGGTACTTCCGGAAGTACGCCCTACTGAGGTATTTCCGGAAATCCCAGGGATTTTCCCTTCCGCAATTATCTCCCAGGGGGATGTGTTCCGGAATTGTTTTATTTTTAAAATTTTTTTTTTGGTTTTTTCAATGGCGAGACGTTTAGGACGTTTAGAGCGAGGCGAGTCTTCACAGGCAGGCGGAGATGCAGATCATACTCCTCTTGCTCCTAGTACCAGAACTAGGAGGATTAGGTTGGTCAGGCAAGCCGGTCAAGCTTCTGAGCGTAACAGGCGTTAGGTGGGGCTTATGAGGCTGCAGACGCTCCACAACAGCAGCAGTATGATGAACGTGTTCAGCAGGATTATGAGGCTGCAGACGCCCCGCAGCAGGAGCATTATGATGAGCAGGAGCTAGATCAGGGTCTTAGGGACCAAGCTCTGTTGCATCAGTTTGATTTGCACGTGGTGTCGAGGCTACGTGTGGGACAGGTAATAATTTTAATAATTAATTTAATTTTTTTAGTGTCTTTAATATGTTTTAATTTATATAATTTATTTTTATACAAGATCGTGGGAAGATTAAAGTTGCAGCCCATGGTGGGAAGATTTTTAGGTTTCGACCTCAGCAGCACCACCCACATATACAGAGATGGTTAGAGTAGGCCCGTCTGTTGGAGCTCGATTCTAGTGCTCTCCACCACATTAATCACGAGCTGATATCGGCGTTTGTAGAGAGGTGGCATTCTGAGACCAGGTCATTCCACATGCCTTTTGGGGAGATGACTGTGACGCTGGATGACGTGTCCGCGTTGCTCCATTTGCCGCTCACCGGCACATTTTTGCAGCCTGGGCTTGGATTTGCTGATGCGGATGCCATTCATGCTGGAGGCGAGTTGTTGGGTATAGACCACGATTCTTGCTGGGCAGAGTGTCGGTTCACTAGGGGACTGAACTTCAGATTCAGCTTTCTGGGGGAGGCATACCGTGCTAACATGCAGCATGGCTTTTTTGATAATGCTGCACGGTGCTATATGTTGCTCTTGTTGGGCTATACCATCTTCGCCGACAACAGTCACACATATGTTCCCGTCAAGTGGCTCAGATTGATTCAGTCATTTGATGACTGTTGCCAGTGGGTTTGGGGTCCAGCTGCGTTGGCCTTTTTGTATGAGCAGCTGAACGACGCTTGTTTCTGGAAGATATCGCAGATTGGAGGATACACTTCTCTGCTACAGGTAATAATTATTTATTTTGTTTACCAGTAATTAATTACTTTTATTTATATAATTACTTATTTATTTTTTTACTCAAATTATTCTTTCAGTGTTGGATTTATGAGTACTTCCCCACCATCGGGGATCACCGAGATCACAGTGCTTCTGAGCGTCCACGTTGCTTTAGGTGGGCGAATAAGAAAAATGACGCTGTCAAGCTTGAGCATTTTCGGGTCCAGCTGGATGACTTACGGTGGGGGGATGTCATATGGAGGCCTTGGGAGGACCACAGGCGCTACTGGGGATTTCTCCAGATCTCGCTTTTCAGAGGTCATCTGTTATGGGGTCAGCTATTTTGACCTTTGACTCTTAGTTGTATGGCATCCGCATCAGCAAATCCGCATCAAAATAGCTAAAGTACAAATACCACAGCACGCAAGAGTCTCATATGCCAGATCTCGCTTTTCAGAGGTCAGCTGCATATATCCAGGATGCCATATGGAGGATAGTCTTCCACCTGCTGCATATGAGAGACTCTTGCGTGCTTTAGCTATTTTGACCTTTGACTCTTAGTTGTATTTTTTATGGTATTTGTACTCGTATAATTTTAAAAAAAAAAGCGTTTTTTAAAAAATTTCCGGAAATACCCCGTTTTGAGGTGTTTCCGAAAAGTTTAAAAAAATACTTTCCAGAAATACATGTATTTCTGAAAAAATTCAAAAACATTTTTTTATTATAAAAATACGGGGTATTTTAGGGATTTACACAAAAATAGGGGTATAGGGGAGAAGGAGAGGGGTAAAAAAAACCATCCATGTATGATCTTTAATATAAAAATCATTTCACATTTTCATTTATCCAAAATCATATTCTAATGCAAAATAATGTTATTATTTTTTTGGAAATATAATAAATTTATGACAGAGTGGAAAGTAGTCGTAGTTGATCAGTAGGGCATGTGGAGCCAATATAATTGGAATGTTTGACACTACGATGATGTTATTGTACACCATTTTGCAAAAAGAAGAAGGGTTTTTTTTATAAACCCCCTATCCTCTTTTGAGGTAATTTCGGAATGTTGTTTTTTTTATTTCCTTTTAAAATAACATAAATACGATTAGTTACGCTAAACTACGATAACGATAAATTACGATAACCATAAAACACGAGAACGAATACGAGTACAAATACGAGAATTATAATATATCAAATTCGATAAAATACGAGTACAAATACCATAATAAAATACAAAAAAATACATCTAGCGGTCAAATACACAATCAGCTAAAGCACTCGAGAGAAGCTCATATGCAGCAGGTGGAATGCCCTCGAATGACATGACCTGCCGGATACGTGCAGCTATAGACTCGAGTCTATCCTCCATAGTCAATGGACTAATATCCTCCTCTGGAACATCATCTGGTATAGGTGCTTCCTCCGGAGGCGTAGTGAGGCGGGGAATCGACACATGTAAGTACCATGGGAGGTAGCTCTCATCGCACTCCCCCAAATGTCTGGCCTGTCTAGCAGATCTAACCAAATGCGTGATCGGGCTCTGGTAGAACAACCATCTCTCCACAATAACCCTAGAAGATGGACGTGGCGCACCAACGGTAAGGGGCTCAGCTGGGATGGTTTGGCGGTATCCAAACTGCCATAAAACCCTGTCCGGCATGTAAGGCACAGTGATATCATCCCATAGCAGATGACCTCTGAAAAGCGCTATGGAATGAAATCGCAAGTGCTGCCTGTGGTCTTCCCATGGCCTCCATACGACGTCTGTGGGTCGTAAGGCAGCCACCTGACCCCGAAAATGAGTAAGTTTCACAGCGTCATTCTTTCTGTTTCTCCACCTGCAGCAACGTGGACGCTCAGAAGAACCCAAGTCTCTGCGATCGCCTATGGTGGGAAAATACTCGAAAATCCAACACTGAAATAATAATATGAATAAATAAATAAATATTCAAAAAGTAATTAATTATTGGTAAAAAAACAAAATGATTAATTATTACCCGGAGCAATGAAGTGTATCCTCCAACCTGTCTTGTCTTTCAGAAACAAGCATCATTCAGCTGCTCGTATAAAATGGCCAAAGCAGCTGGACCCCACGCCCACTGGCCACACTCCTCATATGACTGAATCGGTAGGACCCACTTGACGGGCACATATGTATGACTCTTGTCGGCAAAGATGGTGCAGCCCAACAAGAGCAACATATAGCACCGTGCAGCGTGATCAAAATAGCCCAGCTCCAGGTTACCTCTGTAGGCCTCCTCCAAAAAGCTGAACCTGAAATACGGTCCTCTGTTGAAACGACACTCTCCCAAGCAATCATCGTGCTCTATACCCAACAACTGAAACCCGACATAAACGGCCATCTCATCAGTAAATCCATCACTAGGCTGCCTAAATGTCCCGGTCAGCGGCAGATGGAGCAAGTTGGACACATCGTCCAACGTGACAGTCATCTCTCCGAAAGGAAGGTGAAATCCACCTCTCCACAAATGCCGAGATCAGCCCGTGATTGATGACCTGCAAAGGCGTCGAATCAAGCTCCAACGGACGAGCCTGCTGTAACCATGTCTTCACATGTGGGTGGTGCTGTGCAGGTCGAAACTTAAATATTTTCTGACCATGGGCTGCAACCTTAATTTTACCACGGTCCTGTATAAAATTAAATTATTTAAATTAAAACATTTTAAACAACAATAAAAAAATTAATTATTAAAATTGTTACCTCTCTCATACGAAGCCTTGACACCACGTGGGTAGGAAGTCGATGCAACAAAACTTGGTCCCTAGGATCCTGCTCAACAGGCTCATCATACTGGTCCTGCTGCGGAGTGTGGTCCTGCTTCGGAGCGTCAGAAGCGTGACCGGCTTGCCTGATCAACCTAATCCTCTTGGTGCGGGTACTGGGAGCAGATCCTGCTCGCTGTGACGACAAAACGTCCTGAACTGCTCGCCACTGAAAAAACACAAAAAAAAAATTAAAAACAAATCTAAAAAAAAAAATGGAAACACCTCGTTTGAGGATGATTCCGGAAATCTTTTTCTATGAACTTTCCGGAAACACCTCAAAGGACGTATTTCCGAAAGTCAAATAAAATCGCAAAAAAAGCTTCCAGAAATACGTAAAAAGAAGGTATTTCCGAAAAGATAAAAAAAAACTTACTGAGATTTTCGGAATTAAGTAGAAATGAGATGATGGTTTTGGTTTTTTATTGTTAGTAAGAGTAGTAAGAGTATTTTGGTCGGATTGCGCAAATGAGGGGTATAAGGGAGGAGAGGGGGGTAAAACAAAAGCCAAAGAAAAATAACGCCGTGAAAGTACCGACTACCAAGCCAATACTGAAATAAATTTTAACATATAATACATGATATTCTTATCTACAATATCTTTTAGCAAATAACCCACTAAGTAAATACCTATATTACCCTCTGTTGAAAAAATAATTACAAACTACTCATTCAGGGACAAAAAGGTCATTTTACACTCATTCAAAGAATATCACTGCAACTCACTGCTACAACAGTGACCTCCTCTGCACCACGAAGCTACAGTCCTATGCATATCAAAACCAGCCTTTTACACAATGTGCAATATCTTCCAACTACAACTCAATGTGGAACAAATACACTCCTTTCAGAAACACAAAACACTGACACCCAAAACACATTTCCAGAGAAGCCACGAGAAAGAGGAATAGAACGAACAAGAGAGAAAGGGGAAAGATCAGAACGAGGACGAAGAGAGAAAGAGGAATAGAACGAAGAAGAAGACAGCAGTTCGATTGTGCAGAGGTACCATTTTTCTGAGTTTAACCCTAAACCCTAACTTGCTTCAGCGATTTCAGATCTCTGTCCACTCTCCTAACGAAAATCTCTCATCAATATTTCAGTTTAATACTTCTTTTTCCCCTTTCGATTTCTGATTTAGGGTTACCAAACTTCTATTTTTGCTAAATCAAATGCTCTAACATTTACATTGCGTAGCATATCGCACAAATCTGTTTTGTATAAAACGGTGCCTTTCTTTTTTTAAATTTCCATTTCTGTTTTGTGTACATCAACCTAGATTTATGTGTATTGCTTTCCATTTCAACTATCGTATTCAGTTTTTACCAGGATTTCTGCTTTGTGATGATTTCAGAGAATCAAAGAGAAACAGGAAGACAACGAAGAACAGAGAAAGGGTGAAGAGCAGAAGGAAGACGTCTGACGAAGAAGACAACAGGAACTGTATACAAGGTACCGTTTTTGTTACTCTTAACCCTAAATAATCCCTTTAATCAGCCATTTCTGTATTTGAGTACATCAACTATGATTTCTGTTTTTTGGTAACCATTTCAACTAATTGCTTCTGTTTGGTGATAATTTATGTTTCAAGGTTGACAATCCCATTCATATGTCACTTTAGGTATTTTTGTAAATCTTATGCCAATCTTTAACGGTTTCCCACTTTATATTTGATATCCCAGGATCCGGTCTCTGTTTTGGCCTTTCAAAAGCATCACTTATATTTGTCATCTTTCTTTTAGGTTTTTACGTTAACTCTTCGCAAATTTAACTCTGCTCATCCCAAACTTTAGTATATCAGAAAAAGGCTAACTAACTTTCTCCTAACTTTGTCATTTCCTTCTCCGTGTTAAGCAGGATAATATGGCACGAAATTTTGTAGCACGAAGTTTTGATTCAATCAACAATGTCACCAAGGATAAGGAGACTTGGAAGTTTGCAGTTCGTGTGACAAATCTCTGGACTGTTGTAGGTCAGTCAAAACAGCCACACCTTGAGATGGTTATTATGGATCAACAGGTATCACTTTACACATAAATATTTCTTAATTCAATTCTACAAATTCCCTATTTAACCTTTCTTTCAAAATCGTGTTTTTCCTAGGCCCATAAGATTCAAGTCATTATACCTGCTAAAGAATTTCAAACATTCAGCCCTCAACTTGAAGAGTCCAACACATACATCATGCACAATTTCACTGTGCAACATAATGATTTATCATTTAAGGCATGTGACCTTCCATTCAAGTTGATCGTTACTGGTGCGACAAGCGTTCGACATGTTCAGATGCCTGACATACCTTTTCAAACTTTCACATTTAAACCCTTTTCTGAAATCCTAGATGGCAATTATCGGGAGGATTTGTTAGTCGGTATGACAACCTTTCAATTTCATGCTTCATTGTTCAATCTTTTTTAATCTTTCAACTGTACATACATGCTAACAATATCAACTTTTCAAAATGCAATAGATTTGATTGGTGCTGTTCAAGATGTTACACATATCAAAAGAAACGGTAACCCCAAGAAGGTGGCTTTGATCTTGAAAGATATAAGGTTATCATTTCTTCTACCACTTATTTTTATGCATATCAAAACTTATGCAACTAGCGTTTTCACAACTTTCTACTTTTTACCCCCTCTTTTCCCCAAAGTGGCCATTGCCTTCAATGCACTCTTTGGGAGGATTATGCCCAACAATTTATCACCTATCAAGAACAGCATCCCGCCACACAACCTACCATAATACTACTAAATCTAGCTAAAGTGAAGCCACCTCAAGGTAAACTTTGAACCATCTTTCTTCATTCAATATAAAGTTTCAATAACATTTTTCTTTATCATACACTAACCATTTCTAATTATCATCTACTAGAAAAATACAACCAACCCGTCTCTGTGTCAAATGCATGGAATGGAACTAAGCTTTTTATAAATGACAACTTGGCTGAAATTCAAGATTATATCAATAGGTTTGTCTTATGATTATCGTCATTCTAAAAGTAATCTACCTTTATATCTATTAACTCATGGGGCTCACCTTTTGCTACATTCCAGGTTTCCAAATCATACTTTGTCACAGCCCTCTGCTCAAACGATGTCTCAAGCAAGTGGAAGCTCTCAATTCACACAATACTCACAACTTGACAAGTTTTTGCACAATGCTATGCCTAAGAGTTTATATGAAATTAATCGTCTCACTCAGGTACTTTATCTTTTTATCTTTTGATCTTCATATCTATTATTGTCAAATATACTATGAGAATCTATAATCATTGTAACACATTGTATTTTACCACACTAAAGATTCCTTTTTAAAAATACTTAGGATACTGTCTGTGTAACTGTGGCAACAACTGGGATGATTTTAGTTAACCCAAAAGGATGGTCTTATCCTGGATGCCCAAAGTTAACCTGTTCCTATGGAACCACTCTACAAAATGATGGCAAGTATAAATGTAAATGTGGTCTAATCTCTGACAACACAGTGCCTAGGTATCAAAATTTCAATACATCATTGACTATACAATATTTAACTCACCATCACTTAGACACTCATCAGATTTAATATTCTTTTAGGTACAAAGTGGAAATCAAAGTCGTGGACAAGCAAGAGGAGACAAGGCTTATGTTCTGGAATCCACATGTTGTTGATCTTCTTGGAGTTACTGCAGCTGACCTCAAACAACGGATGCTTGAGGCATTGACATTCCCATTAAATTATATGTATCATGTTGAACTTAATTAACTGAATTTATTGTTACCCACTTTACTAGGATGGAGAAGACGACCCTAAGGTATATCCAGCACTTCTTGATGAACTATTGGGTAGACAATTGGCATTCAGACTTAGAGCAACACCAGGAAACAAACTTGCTACATTGGCAGTTTCTGAAGATCCAAATTATATCCAAGCCATTATCCCATTGATTCAATCGGAGGAGGTATTCATCTTTTACACACAGCCAAACTCAAATATTCTAATTTCATCTCTACTCCTCCCTAAGAGATTTTACAATGTATCCAGAGCGCATCAATGATACAGGGCGCCATTAAGCAATTAGATCAAGACATTAGCTTCACCAGTGTAAGCTTCTGCCCAATTCTACCATCTTGATATATTTGAATCATAGACAATAAATTCGGAAGTTATTTTACATGATTCATATTATCTTCATTTGCTTTTTTTCAGCAATCCTTATCTGACATGGCAGAACATGACCCTGATCTTAAGGACCAACTTACTCCGGCCAAAACAACTTTTGCACCACCCAAATTGGAGGAATGTCAGACCCAAGACTTGGGAACTCCACAAATGTCATCAAGCAAGAACAAGAAAATTAGAAAGTAGAGCAGTGACAGTTATTCTGTGTTCTTTAGTAGATCAATTAGATTATCAGTTACAACTCACTTTTCGTTCAACGAGTGTAGTTCTGCATTTTGCAACTTTCACTAACTAATTCTTCTCTGTTGTTGTCTTTGTACTTTTTTGTTCATATCTAAGGAACTACACCTGGAACATGGTAATGAGTAATGACTTTATGTTGCTGTAATCAACTACATTATGACTTCACTTTTGTCATGTTTCAAGTTTAAATTAATCTACTAAACTAAATTATGCATACACTGTTGGAAAGTGTGTTCCTACTTCCAGTATAATTTTAAAAGCAGATATGTCCTGCTCTTACTGCATGTGCAATCTAACTAACACAACCCTGCATTGAGAATTTCCCATGTTCATGATGGGTTTAACATTGGACTTTTTTAGGGAAAAAAACTGTGACGTTAATAGTTTTTTTTTGGTATTTTTAACACGTCAAAAAATATATTAAATGTATTAAATTTTCTTTTCAATGGCCGACTACTTGCATGTTGCAACAGTAGTCAAAGATTTTGCATCATCTTTAACTACATCTGATATATGGCTGTTCTTTAGAGGAAAATTAAAAATTAAACAAGCCAAATCTGAAAACATAAATTACAGGTATTTTTGTAATAACTCAAATGGTCTCCTGCTGATTGTAAATAAATATAATATCAGACTTCTCTTCACTCCAAAAAGAGAATAACAGGGTAAGAGTTAATCAATTATAAAAAAAACTATATCATATATTAATAAAATAATCTGATATACTTATAGAAACATGTTCATAAACTATATTTTTACAACTCAACCAAACCAGACAGATTGTAACTAAACCAGATAAGGGTGTTTGACTGATAAAATCTGCAGCATTAAATGCTATGTCTGCAACAGAGATACTGCTGCAGTATATCAAATTTTCTGCCCATTGATAGTGGTTTCCCTATTAAATTATCTAACCTTTATACCTATTACTATATCTATCGTACACCTATAGCAACCCTAACACACATTTTCTGATTTCGAAAAAAATGCTGCAGATTTAACATTAAAAACTGAACCAATAAAGGTGAGCCAAATGATGGTCAAAAAAACCAGGGAAGATGCATCAGCAACACCACCACCAGAGTCTTCTTCACAACAATGTAATTTTCTTCAATATCTAGCTTTATTCAATCTCCAGCAACTCTACAGAGTCACCATCAGTTACCAAAGGTATGTTCCCTAATCTCAATATTAGCATTACCTTTAAATGATTCAATGTAGCTGATACTTTATAACCTATTTATATTTCCATATCATCCATTATAAGATATAGTTGATTGTTCTCTTTTACCAACTCTATAAAATGCATCTAATGTTTTTAATGAACCACAAATATTTAATGTAAGTAGTCACACATAGAGCTTACATTAACTGATTGTACAATTTAGCTCATTATAATAGGACAAATTTTTTAACTGATATAACAGATATACTTAAACACCTTTGTCATTATTAAAATAATATCTTTATCATCATTAATTATAACAACTTTTATGTCCTTATAAATGGTATCCTATTGAATCACACTTTGTTAACAGATACACAAGCAATGCCTCCTAAGAAAAGAAGGGAATTCTGCAACACCACCAATATGCCTACTCAAAAAAACAGAATTGGAGAAAACATAACAAACTCAACTCAGCTAAATTCCTACAGAAGGCATTCAACTCCAACTCACACACCATTCACTGATATTTCAAATACTTTGCAAAATCAGTTTGGAACAAACACTTCTTCTTCAAATGCAACACAACATTTACATTCTGACATCTACACTCATCCAACTCAACATGTTCAAAAAAGAAGAAAAGCAACTGACATTGCCACATTAGGAATCAATTTAATTTCCAGGTTTGATGTGGTAAATCAATCTTACATCACTCCCAATAGAGAAATACCATCTTCTTCAACACATCCACCAAATGCCTCACATACAGTTCTCAATAATGAGTTTCTTGATATTCAAGGAGAAGATAATGATAATGATAATCTTCCATATCAAGGTAACAAATAAATCGATTGACTTATTTAATTTATATATATATATCCGTATGTGTCTATTTATCAACTCTTTGTTTTGAAACATGTACATTTATTCACACCATCACTAGAGCTCAATTCTGAAACTGTGTACAACTCAGACGAAGATGTTATTGATACAAACTCAACGTCAATTCAAGAACCAGATCTCAATCAAGGTAAATAGACACATGTGTGTTTAGTTTCTTTTTAATCACTTTCTCAATATCTATCAAGAAATTTGTCACACAAATCAATATTAATATTTTTCCCACATTTTCCAGCCTACTCTGATATTGGTGATCCAGTTATAGAGTGTCAGTGGTGTCATGCACTAATGTGGTACCAAGAGAGAATCGATAAGTATAGACATTCTGCAATGCCAAAGTACCAGCTATGTTGTGGAAATGGTAAAGTTGAATTACCACTGATAAAACCTCCACCTGAATACTTGCAACATCTATTATTTCAATCTAATTCAGAGGCTAGCAAAAACTATCAACAGAATATTAGAATGTATAATATGATGTTCGCTTTCACCTCACCTGGGGCAAAACTTGATAACTCTTTCAATAATGGTAGAGGACCGCCCACAATTAGAATTCAAGGTGAAACATGTCACAGAATTGGCACTTTGTTACCAAAACCAGGTTATATACCGAAGTTTGCACAACTGTATATATATGACACTGAAAATGAAGTTGCTCACAGAATGGAAGGTTTTAGGTAAGCACTTATAAACTATTCTGATTGTATCTTTTAACAATATATCTTTCTCACACATTACTACTATATATTTCTAACACTCTTTTCTTATCTCATTTTTTTCAGTAACAACAATAGCATTATTGATACGGACATAGTGAAGAACCTCATTACCATGTTGGATACACATAATACTCATGCAAAGTCTTTTAGGATGGCAAGAGACAGATTGAGAGAAGGAAATGTTCAAAATCTCAAATTAAAGCTGATATCAGAGAGAAATACTGATGGGCGAATCTATAATATGCCAAGTGTATCAGAAGTAGCAGCATTGATTGTGGGTGATGTTGATACTGCCACTCCAAGGGATATTATCCTACAGACTCAAAATGGGTACCTTCAAAGGATAGATGAATTACATACCAGTTATTTAGGATATCAATATCCTTTACTATTCCCTTATGGTGAAGATGGATATAGACTTGATGTCTGTCACAGA
Organism: Astragalus membranaceus; assembly: GCA_039519185.1. NCBI lineage: Eukaryota > Viridiplantae > Streptophyta > Magnoliopsida > Fabales > Fabaceae > Astragalus > Astragalus membranaceus. The sequence continues at coordinate 2,659,770 of CM076847.1, forward strand.
AATATTGGAGGTACTTATAGTGCAAAGAGAAACAGACTTACTATAAGAGAATGGTTTTCATTTCGAATCCAAAACAGAGCTCAAGAAGCACAAACTATTTTGAGGTCTAGGAGACTCTTCCAACAATTTCTGGTGGATGGTTACAGTATGCTTGAGTCAGAAAGGTTAAAATATATCAGGTATAACCAATCCAAACTCAGAGTTGATAAATATAAAAGCTTGAATAACTCACAACAGCAAAATGGTCAAGGTTCAAATCAAGGAAAAAGGGTGGTGCTGCCTTCAAGTTTTGTGGGAAGTCGCAGGTACATGGACCAACTCTACTTTGATGGAATGGCAATTTGTGCAAAAGTTGGTTTCCCGGATCTATTTATTACATTCACATGTAATCCAAATTGGCCGGAAATACAAAGGTTAATTCAACCAATGAACTTGAAACCACATGATCGACCAGACATCATATCCAGAGTTTTCAAGATCAAATTAGATGAATTACTGGCTGATTTGACAAAAAAGACATATTCTAGGAAGAGTACGTGCATGTAAGTAAAAAAATTAAATTTTGTTCATTCCTGATTACTTTACTTGAGTATAATATTTCTATTCAACAATAATTGAGGAATCATCATATTATTATTGCTTGCAGATATGTATACAATTGAATTTCAAAAAAGAGGATTACCACATGCACATATTCTTATCTTTTTACATCCATCTAGCAAATACCCTCAACCACAAGATATTGACAAAATCATTTCAGCTGAGGTTCCAAGTCCCCATCATCATCAACAGCTATACAAGTTGGTTAAAACACACATGATACATGGTCCATGTGGTCAAGCATTTCCATCATCACCATGCATGAAAGGTGGGGATAAATGTACAAAATTTTTCCCAAAAAGTTTCCAAGATTCTACAATTGTTGATCACAACGGATATCCTCTTTATAGAAGAAGGGATAATGGTAACACAGTTCTCAAAAGTGGTATTCATTTAGATAGTCGCCATGTTGTTCCTTACAATCCAGTGTTGCTATTGAAGTACCAAGCACATATAAATATCGAATGGTGCAATCAAAGTAGTTCAATAAAGTACTTATTTAAGTACATAAATAAAGGATATGATAGGATTACTGCTGCAATTGTTCAAACACAGAATCAGGAGTCTACTCAACAACAAGAAATCGATGAAATCAAGCAATATTTAGATTGCAGATATATTTCACCATGTGAAGCTGTTTGGAGAATTTTATCTTTTCCAATACATGGAAGGAAGCCAGCGGTTGAGAGACTATTTTTTCATTTAGAAGGAGAACACAATGTGTTCTACAATGATGAAGATACAATTGATGATGTTCTTATGAAACAAAGTGTAACAGAATCCATGTTTACATCTTGGATGGAAGCAAATAAGAAATACCCAGAAGCCAAGACTTTAACTTATTCACAGTTTCTCTCTAAATTTGTTTATGTTAGAAGAAGTAGGTCTTGGAAGCCAAGATGTAATGGTTACACTATTGGTCGCCTTATATGGGTTCCTCCAAGTACCGGAGAGCTATTCTTTTTGAGAATGTTGCTAACTGTTGTAAAGGGGCCAACTAGCTATAAAGATATAAGAACAATTGGAAACCACACTTATGACACCTACAATGAAACTTGCTTTGCTTTGGGCTTGCTCATGGATGACAAAGAATACATTGATGCTATCAAAGAAGCATTTCATTGGGGATCCGGACATTTTCTAAGGAAACTCTTTGTCACAATGTTGTTGTCAAATTCTCTCAATCGACCAAGTCACGTTTGGAATGAGACAAAACAATATCTATCCGATGGAATTCTTTATGGGCAACAAAGATTATCCAATAATAGAGGTATGCTCTACTTTGAACATTACATATCAAAATGTAATCATTTCTTTTTGTTATAATTTTGATTAACATCTAAATACATTTCCATTTCTTTTATAACTTAAGATTGCAGCTTTGTGACGAAGACATTTATAACTTGACTCTAATAGAGATTGAGAAAATGTTGCAAGCTAATAGAAGAAGTTTAAAAGATTATCCAACTTTACCATATCCAAAAGGATTTGTGTTAGCTCAAACTGGCAATAGGCTGATACTTGATGAACTAAGCTATGATAGGCAAGCATTAACAATACAATTTCAACATCTGTTTGCTCAACTCACAGGTTAGTCAACTTATATTACATCATTACTTATATTATATCAATACAAGTAATATTATATGAATTCAACCATTGTTCTTAATTATTTAACAACTTTCATTACTATAACGCTTTATTTACCCTATTTTGTTATTCTATTAACAGATGAACAAAGGCAGATTTTTGATGAGATCATGAATAAAGTAAATAGCAATATTGGTGGAGTATTCTTTCTCTATGGATATGGTGGAACAGGGAAAACATTCATGTGGAACACTATTGCAGCTGAATTGCGTTCAGCTGGTCATATTGTATTGTTGGTTGCATCCAGTGGCATTGCATCTTTATTGTTGCCTGGGGGAAAAACAGCTCACTCTAGATTTAAAATCCCGGTCCCTGCAATGGAGAACTCAACATGTAACATACATCAAGGAAGTGAACTTGCAGAGTTATTCAAACAAACAAAGGTAATCATCTGGGACGAAGCACCAATGACAAGCAAATATTGTTTTGAAGCGCTTGATAAAACTCTAAGGGACATCATGGGTGTTCAAGCAATATTTGGTGGGAAAACAATCATATTTGGTGGAGACTTTAGACAAATATTGCCTGTTATCCCTCAAGGAAGTCGATCAGACATAGTACATGCTACTATAAATGCATCATACATTTGGGATCATTGCAAGGTTCTAACACTAATTAACAAAGAACATGAGGTTGCAAAGTGGATCAGTTAATGAGAATGGTGAAGAACTGAAAAAATTCAGCAAATGGATATTGGACGTGGGTGATGGAAAAATTTGTGAACCAAATGATTGGTATGCAAATATAGATATACCAGAAGAGCATTTGATAACAAATTATTCTGATCCTATTGAGGCTATAGTCACCGCCACCTATCCAAATCTGAAGAATGAATACAAGAACGAAAACTTCTTAAAGACAAGGGCAATTCTAGCTTCCACCATTGAGATTGTTGATGAAATCAATGAATATGTTTCCAAGTTCATTCCAGGTATAAGTCTGATTTCCAAAACTTTAATTATGCTTATTGTCTCTATGATTAACTAATAATAATTAAAAAAGGATTTACTTCATATATATTTTGCATATATAGGTGAAAAGAGAGAATACTTAAGCTCTGATTCTATTGACAATTCTGATCTTTATGAAGCTGAAGCATCCCATGTGTTGACACCAGAGTTTTTAAATACTTTAAGAACTTCTGGTCTTCCAAATCATAGAATTAAGCTTAAAGTTGGTACTCCTATAATGCTTTTGAGAAATATAGATCAATCTGAGGGGTTATGCAATGGTACTAGACTCATGGTTACAAGACTTGCTAACAATGTCATTGAGGCTAAGATCATTACAGGGAGCAACATTGGAAAAATTATATATATTCCAAGAATGACAATGTCTCCTTCTCAATCACCTTGGCCATTCAAATTAAATAGAAGGCAATTTCCAATTATTGTCTCATATGCTATGACTATAAACAAATCACAAGGCCAATCATTGGCAAGTGTTGGTTTATACTTGCCTAGATCAGTATTTAGTCATGGGCAATTATATGTCGCTCTTTCAAGAGTCCAAAGCAAGCAAGGATTAAAAGTCCTTATTCATGATGGAAACAAAAAACCACTCAAATCAACAACAAATGTGGTTTTCAAGGAAGTGTTTCAGAATCTATAATGTTCTTTCTTTACAGAGGACTTGATCTTTATATGCCAATCTGTAATGTTCAGAATCTACTTATATGCCAATCTATATGTGTTATTGGTGCATACCTATTTCCATCAATTTTAATTTACATTGTTCCATTATGACATTATTTTGGAAATGCTATTTGTCACCATCATTTCATTCCCAATTAATCGAACTTATTTATTATTTACTGTTCGTCTATTACGCAGAATACTGTCATTCTTAATAACTTTTACATTTTACTTTATTTCTCCTCTTATAACATTCATTCTCAATGAATCATTCAAAGAACACGACTGTACCCGTGCGTATGCACGGGTATAGTGCTAGTAATCTAAAAAAAACATGTTTTGTCAAAAAATAAAAAATACATGATATTCTTACTATTGCATGAACTATTTTTCTTCGCACATGGACATATGATTATCCCAAAAGTTCATTTTGTTTATGCTTTGAGTCAACTTGATATTTCCTACTTAAACTCAAGTCTTAATTTGATCTTATATAATTTTAGTTATTACGTCTTTAAAGTCGATATCAGGCCTATTTAGACTCTTTCTTTCTTGTTTGCAAGGTGATAAACTCCAATTTAATACATTTTTAGAGACATTTTGTTAGTCATTTTTAGAATGATTGTTGACAATTATATAAATTACTAATTCAATTTATTCTATATTTTGCAGAAATAATACATATTATATATGTGTGGGCTTACACTTATTTAGAGCATGAATTTGAGTTGCTAAAAGGCAACAACAAGCCGAACCCACGTTGAAGGCCCAAAAGAACTCAAGGCCATGAGAATGTTAATTCAATGAAATTCAGCGCATGAGATAACAAAGAGAGCCCATGATTAAATTGAAAGTGTGGGATGTACGGAACCCTAGCCACATGCTTAATATAAAATGATATTTTTTTCATAATTAAAAGGGAGAGAGGATACAGGAGCCGCACAACAAGAAAACAATTATTTTTGATAATTAAAGAAAGAATAGAAACAGTAGCCGCGTGAGAGGAGAAGACGCACAACAGTAGCGCCGGGATTTGGTACCCGTTCTTGACACCATGAGAGAGCTTTGTAGCAGAAAAGGAGACTGGAGACTCAGAATAATAATTTCTCTAATTTTCGGGTTATTTTTATCTCTGTAATTCATGACTCTAATTTCTATTTTATTGTTCTTTATGATTTTGGATAGCTAAATCCTCTTCTAGGGTCTAGGTGGATCTTGCTTGATTAGAGACCTTTTTATATTCTAATTTCTGGTTTGAATTCCTGTTTTTATTTTAATTAATATTGTCCTATTGTTTTTATCACATGATTAGGATTAGCTACCCTTTGCATGTTTATAATCAATTAGTTGATCAGCGACCGTACTGCAATTAGTTGGTGGACCTATAGGATAATTGGGGCTATAATTAGGGCATGACCAAACCATAATTTAGTCTTCCAGTCATTCAACCTTTTTGCTCTTTATGCTTTTCCTGAATTTAAATTCTTGCATGACCAAACGAGGGTTAATTTAGGAAAAAGAATATTAATCACGAATGACCAAAAGGATTAATAGCTTTAGTAAAGGGATTGGTAATTAAATAAAATAAAGGAATTCAAGTAGGAATTAGACATAGGGGAATCGAAGCTTGCAAGTGAAACCGTGACCCTAGACCTCTCTCCATCGATAAATCTAGTATTTTAATTCTTGTTATTTATTTCTTTTTATTTGTTTTCATTACAACTAAATCATTGGTTCGTCTAAACAATATATAATCTTGACTAGTTTGGTACTTGTTAATTAATCCCTGTGGATACGATAATCTTTTATACTACTTCTGCGAAAGAGTACACTTGCTCTAAGTGTGTTTTTAACGCAACAAGTTTTTGGCGCCGTTGCCGGGGATTAATTTGGCAATATTAAACGAAAAAGATTTTTATTGCTTTAGACTTTATTTTATGCTTTAGTTTTAATTTTGTTTTTTTTATCCTACTAAAAAAATATTAAAAAAAACTGCTAATACTTTCCGAAGAGACCGTTGCAGTTTACCTTGTTTTGTAGAGAAAAGTCTAAATCATGGATAAAAGTCTTGGAGACTACATTAGAGAGGCAGAGGCACAAAGAAATTTAGAGAAGTCATATTGGTATATGTCTCAATGCCAGACTCAAATTTCTCCTCCTCCTTATGAACCTTATTCAGACTATTGGGATGACTATGAGCCACCTCCTTATTCCTCCCACTTGGATAATTATGAGTCACTACAAGTGCAAGGGCAAGAGGAGGAAAAGTCGGATGTCAATGAGGTCTTGGCCAAATTTATGCAGCAGACAAATGAAAAATTTGAAAGCTTGAAGGGAGCCATGAACAACAAATTTGAAAGCTTGGAGGGTCAAATCTCAAGTCTCATTGCTTTGTTATCTCAAGAGGCCCAAGAAACTCCTTCACAAACTAAGTCTACCCAAAATGAAGAAGGTGAGCAATACAAAGAAAGTATTCCTACGAGAGATGAAGGTGTCTCCATGGAATATAATTTGGAGGAAGAAGCTCCCAAGAAAGATGAGGAGACTCTTACTGAAGGGAGTCAAATCAAAATAGTAGCTCCTACTGAAGGGAGTCATATTGAAACAAAATATCCTATTAATGAGAGCGGTTGTGAGGAGAATGAGAAAGATCCATTGGTTCTTGATTTGAAGAAAGAGGAGAAAGCCCAAATTTTTGGGCAAATTGTTTTAACCATTGGTGATGCTGTGATTGAGGTTCACCGGGGAAATGTAACTTTGAGGAGTGGTAAAGAAGATGATGTTATTAAAGCTTAAAATTCCAATGAAATTTTCTCTTCTTTAACTTCTCCTTATTTTGATGATGTGGTTGAAACTAACATTTTTAGTGAATTAAAGATGCAGGACCTTTTGGAAAAAAGTCTAATTTTGCAGGATCCTAGCATAATGGTGGATGGAGATAAAATAAAAAATTCACCATCCTTTGAAGTTCATCCACCACGTGGAAAAAGAAAGAATAATGTGAACCACATTGTTAGAAAGCTAAGAAGGTGTACTGCCTTAGATGTTAAATTTGCTCTTGGAGAGCCCCCTGATTAAGCACCAACTATAGTCAGGCTCACGACGTTAAACAAGCGCTTCGCAGGAGGCAACCTGTGTTTTATTTTCAGTTATTTTTACTTTTAATTTGTTTCATTTTGTTTTTAGGAATAAGCTCAGATTACAAGCTCTCTCAGGGAAGTCACTCTTACTCTCTCATTTATTTATTTTTGTGCCAATTTGATATTTTACATTGAGGACCATGCTTTAGGCTAGTGTGGGGGAGGAGAGTTTAACTTTGTCAATTCATCTCTATTAATGCATATACCCACTACATGGGTTGATAGCATTTTTTCTGGCTAGTTTTGGATATAAAACTGAAAAAAATAGAGATTTTTCCTTTAGGGGATCCCATAATTAATTTACTTGACAGACTTGTGCTTAATTGTAACTGTGAGGATGTCCTTAGGAAGCTGATAATTAGCCTATGTGCCTGTTGAGTACTTTTTGTGAACTAGCTTCTAAATGTGAGATCCGAGCCTTCATAAGGGGATTGATACTAAATCATAAATTCTTACCCCTTTTCTTTCTATGAGTGTGTTTCCCAATCTGCTACATTTTAGAATTTGTCTTTTGACCATTTCAAGGCGAAAATTGATTTGCATCATGTAAAAAGATTTGGGGAATTTAGGTATTTTTCTGGCCTCAGAGTTGTTTGTTGAATTTATCCATTAGTTGCCCCCTTTGAGCTTATTTGTTATATTTTTTTCTTTGGTACCCAGATATAATTTTTCTTTTTTTTTGTGTTTGTGGTAACCATTTGGAATTAAATGTGGAGCAACTATTGAAAATTACAATTTCGTCCAATACTTTTAGTTGTCTATCTTGTCAGGATGAAAAAAAAAATAGGAGTTTTCATGTACTTACCTTTTCCTCCAAAACAAAAATGAAAAAAAAAAGGGAAAGCAAAAAGGAGGAAAAGGCACATCAAAATAATGAAAGAGCCAAAGGGCAAATCCAAAAAAAGAAAAAAAGAGTCTACTCAAGAGCAAAAAGCAAATTAAAAAGAGTCGGCTCAATAGGAAAAAGAAGAGTGAAGAATGGAAGTGACGTTAATGTGGAGTTTGGACAAAAATTGTAAAATAGATAGGAGCTCCATATTTGGTTTCAAAGGTTACTATTTGTTTCGTTTTTTTAGCCCTTTGTTTATCTCTTTCTTCTTATTTCCTACCCTGCATGAATTCACCCTGGCCCCATTACAACCCATGAAACCCCATCTTTTGCATGCATGTGAACTATTTAGTGGAGATTTGGTCAAATTACAAACATATGGTAATGTGCATTTTGTTGAAACTTGAGTGTATATTTTCCCTGGTCCCTAAACAGTTAGAGATATTGTGAGCGAGTGCCTTTGTTCACAGAAATGTATTCTTTGGGGACATGAGCCTCTAATTGTGCAACCTTTTGACACCTCATATGTGCCATATTGTCTATTGTCTGTCATTGTGCTTCAAATTTTGGGTCTCATATTTGACTGTCTCTATTCCTTTATTTGAAAATGTTGCTGAGCCAGGAAATTTGCTTGAGGACAAGCAAAAGTCAAGTGTGGGGGAGTTGATAAACTCCAATTTAATACATTTTTGGAGACATTTTGTTAGTCATTTTTAGAATGATTGTTGACAATTATATAAATTACTAATTCAATTTATTCTATATTTTGCAGAAATAATACATATTATATATGTGTGGGCTTACACTTATTTAGAGCATGAATTTGAGTTGCTAAAAGGCAACAACAAGCCAAACCCACGTTGAAGGCCCACAAGAATTCAAGGCCATGAGAATGTTAAGGGATTTTTTTTTGTACCCCCATCATCTCCCTAGCTACCCCCACCGACCCTGCAAAAAGACGCAATTGTCCTTAACAAAATTTAAAAATCCCGAACGTATCCTGAGTTCATTTTTTTTTTGGAAATCGGATTTAGGTAAATCCGATTTCCACTAAAAATTTTAAAAAATTTAAATCGGATTTATTTAAGATGGGTAGATCCGCTTTTAAAAATAACAAATCGGATTTACCTTAAGTGGGGGTAAATCCGATTTGTTATTTTTTAAAAGCGAATCTACCCCATCATATAAGGTAAATCCGCTTTTAAAAATAACCAAAGCGGATTTACCTTATGTGGGGGTAAATCCGCTTTGTTAGAAACAAATTTCGACCGTCTTTTGGTTCTGTTTAGTGTGTAGTTCGTTAACACGTGACGATATTGTACATCGGGAGAATAATTTAGGCTAAAAAATCAGTTTTCGGGCAACCTACTCAAATTGTAATGAAACCACATTCTTTAAATCGGAAAAATATCAAGGATCAATACTCCTCAAGAAGAGACTTCTTTTCAGGAATGGGGATCTCAAAATCCCAAATTCCATCGTTTACTATTTTTTATTAATTTTTTTAATTTTTCATAATCTCCAAAAAATCTGAAAAAATTTGCATAACTTTATTTTGGTTTTATTAGATTTTTAGTGGTGTTTTCATAATTTTTGGATTAGTTTTGACTGTTTAACGGATTTTTAGTAGTATTTTATAACCTTTTTTAAAAAAATTAAATAAAAAACAAATTTTTTTAATAACAAAATCGGATTTACCTTAGGTGGGATAAATCCGATTTTCTTTTTTTAGGGAAATCGGATTTATCTTAGGTGGGATAAATCCGATTTTCTCTTTTTTTAGGGAAATCGGATTTATGTACCCACTAGGTAAATCCGATTTCCAAAATAACAAAGCTAGGTAAATCCGCTTTGTTATTTTTGAAATCGGACTTACCTATTGGGCACCCCCATATGAGGTAAATCCGACTTTAAAAATAACAAGGCGGATTTACCTCAAATGGAGGTAAATCCGAGCGAATTGAAAATTGGACAGGGGTATTTTCGGGTTTCACTTTTATGTGGGGGTAGATTGGGAGATGATGGGGGTACAAAAAAAAAACCCGAATGTTAATTCAATGAAATTCAGCGCATGAGATAACAAAGAGAGCCCATGATTAAATTGAAAGTGTGGGATGTACGGAACCCTAGCCACATGCTTAATATAAAAGGATATTTTTTTCATAATTAAAAGGGAGAGAGGATACAGGAGCCGCACAACAAGAAAACAATTATTTTTGATAATTAAAGAAAGAATAGAAACAGTAGCCGCGTGAGAGGAGAAGACGCACAACAGTAGCGCCGGGATTTGGTACCCGTTCTTGACACCATGAGAGAGCTTTGTAGCAGAAAAGGAGACTGGAGACTCAGAATAATAATTTCTCTAATTTTCGGGTTATTTTTATCTCTGTAATTCATGACTCTAATTTCTATTTTATTGTTCTTTATGATTTTGGATAGCTAAATCCTCTTCTAGGGTCTAGGTGGATCTTGCTTGATTAGAGACCTTTTTATGTTCTAATTTCTGGTTTGAATTCCTGTTTTTATTTTAATTAATATTGTCCTATTGTTTTTATCACATGATTAGGATTAGCTACCCTTTGCATGTTTATAATCAATTAGTTGATCAGCGACCGTACTGCAATTAGTTGGTGGACCTATAGGATAATTGGGGCTATAATTAGGGCATGACCAAACCATAATTTAGTCTTCCAGTCATTCAACCTTTTTGCTCTTTATGCTTTTCCTGAATTTAAATTCTTGCATGACCAAACGAGGGTTAATTTAGGAAAAAGAATATTAATCACGAATGACCAAAAGGATTAATAGCTTTAGTAAAGGGATTGGTAATTAAATAAAATAAAGGAATTCAAGTAGGAATTAGACATAGGGGAATCGAAGCTTGCAAGTGAAACCGTGACCCTAGACCTCTCTCCATCGATAAATCTAGTATTTTAATTCTTGTTATTTATTTCTTTTTATTTGTTTTCATTACAACTAAATCATTGGTTCGTCTAAACAATATATAATCTTGACTAGTTTGGTACTTGTTAATTAATCCCTGTGGATACGATAATCTTTTATACTACTTCTGCGAAAGAGTACACTTGCTCTAAGTGTGTTTTTAACGCAACACAAGGGTGGGAATAGGTCATGCCAATCAACGGGAGCCCACGACTCGGCCTACGTCAGACTAGAGTTTTTCTTTTAAATAGATAAGGCTTAGATTTTCTAAAAATCTATTTAGCTAAAAAGGTCAGGCTACAAGCCATTGAAAAAGTATTTTAGGCCTACCAGGCTGGCCTATTTAAGTAAAAATAAATAAAGTTTTTATTAATATTATTATTATATTAAATTTTGTACTTCGTGTTAAATCATCAATTGCGAATATTTTCCTTAATTTAAACATATTGACCTACATCAATTTTTGACATATTTAATTAAAGTTATTATTATAAAATAGATTTTAAATTGGATGTCATATAAGATAGAATTTAATCTTACTGATCTATTAGTTTCTTAGTCTATTTAGAAAAGCATACGTCACTTAAAGATTATAGGCATTTGTAAAATAAATAAATATGCAGGCTTCTTTTTTTGTCCAAATGATATAGGCTTTCAGGCATTGCCAGACTTTCACAAAGGCCAGGCTCAAGCCCAATGGCCAACACTTTCAATACAGGCTAGGCTCAGGCCTTGCAAAACTCAGCTCGGCCAAGCCTATTTCCACCCCTACTTCTTTGGCCCTTGTAGAGAGCATGAGGAGGGATCTTCTAACTTTTTGGTGTGAACTTCTCCTTGATTTTCTATCTATCTCTCTCTTTCTAACACATTCTCTCTCATCTTATTTCCTTCCTTTTTTTACTTTTCTCTCTCTTAAAAAAAAATCTAAAGTCAGAAAAGTTAGGGGTTAGAAAGTAGAGAGAATGTGTTATTGATTTTCTCATACATAGGTGTGTCGGTTGTCCTCTTTCTTTCATCCATATGTTTTGTGTGATTTTTTTTATCTATTTGGGCAGTTTTTTCCCATCTCTATAAATACAGTATTTATATTTTTCATCTTTGTTTTTTTCTATTCCATTTTATTGTTTCTGCTATGTTTTTATATATTTAATTTTAAATTTAATTTTTTATTAAAGTATCCCAGTCGTGCCGTATCTTGATTTTTGAAAATTTTCCGTATCCCCGTATTTGTATCGTGTCATATCCCATATCCGGCCTTCATAGCTTTCTATCTATCTCTCTCTTTCTATCGCATTCTCTCCTTTTTTTACTTTTAATTTCTGACTTTTTCTTGAATTTTTTTTATTCTAACTATTGTCAAGTTGTTTAATTTTTTATATCTAATTTCTAAAATACAAAAATTTAAATAAAGCTATAATAATTTCAATAAAATAAAACTATTTATTTTAAAATACCCCACATAGGAGTTCCCTTTAGGCTTTAGATCTCATTTGTTGTGCCTCCTCTATAAATTTTATACTTTATAAAATACAAATTATAGAAGATTAAACCATTAAGCATGATAAATAAGTGTAGAAATAGATTATATTAGGTTTAGTTTTCTAGGACCCTTGCTATCTTGTTTACTTAATATAGATCATTTTTAATACATCACCTAATAACTACAATATAGTTATATGAATAGCATCAGAAATGCTAACCAATCTACTTTACCCAAAAAACAATATAGTCATATTATTTATATCTATTTAAATAAGAGTTAGGTAGGCATGAAAAGCTTTTTAAATGGCTTACAATTAAATTTTTTAGTTAATTGAAGATATAAGAGTATATCGATAAAAAGTAAATTGAAATATCAACAATAAGAAATGTAAAAATAAGAGTAACTATAAATAGTATAATTAATTTTAAAAAATAATATGTAAGTTCCAATTTTAAATAATTTGTGAGTTTTTTAATACAAAAAAAAATAAAATCAACTAAAATATATAAAAAAAATTAAGATAAAAACAAAAACGAAAACATTTTTTAAAATTATAAAAATTATTTTAAATTAAATGATAATGTAACAATGATCTCTTCCGGCTTAACTAAGGTCCCGGGTTCGAATGCAGCATTGGGCATGCAACAATGTTAAATCTCTTGAGGGAGAGCTTTGTCGCCTATTGTGGTCTTACCCGACTCGAGGGATTAGTCTCCGCAGTTACGCGCAGAGGATACCCGGTTTATACCAAAAAAGCACATCAAACCGTGTCAAGCTTCTCGTTCGGGAGATTATTTAAGACAAAAAAAAATAAAATATCATGGATATAAACGGGGGAAATCTTGAAATTTAGCTATAAAGAGGGCCACATTAACAAGTTGGATCCAAGACATATAGAGGCTTCAAAGGTAAAATCAAGTGGATCTACAGCTATTTCCCTTTTCCTAGCTATGAGTGTCTAAAAGAAAAACAATTTAGAAAACTGCAATATCATAATTGGAATAAAATAATAGAAGTAATTACAAAATAAGGTAAACCCTCACACCAATTTGTGAATTCTATGCTCCGGAATTCAGTTACTAGAAATGACGGATACCTAAAAGCATAGAGCCACATCAGGACAGATCAAACCGAACAACAACACAAGTGATGTTGTCTGAGCTTCCTCGAGCATAAGCTTCTTTAATAAGTTCTCTAGATGCCACTTCTGCATCTGTTATATTTTGTACTATAGACACGGACTCCTGAAAGGTAGAGACGGCATAATCAGATGCTCAGGTTGAATCAAAGATTTATCTTTGTTGCCAAAAACATGTATATCAACAAGATATTGTAGGGGCATAAAATATAGAGCTAAAAAATCACTGATAAAATCGAACACCCAAATTTTAAGTAGTGCAAAACTATGTTCTGGACGAAGAATCTACAATGCTTTGAAATTGCCTGTAATAAACTCATAGAGGACAGAGTGTTAAGCTGCGCATTTGGTTATTTAGTAAAGGAAAAAAGTAGAGATCCATCATAGTAGAATGCAATTTTAAAATGACAGCAAGCAACCATCAAGTACAAAAGTAGAGATCCAGGTGATAAGTACACTGAAATTGCAAAAAATAAATAAAACCTGCAAAAATTACACTCTTGAAGATATGAGAAATGTTAGCTACACACTCTTTTCAGCACACTTAAATTATACTACGAAATTCATGCGGATCTCATTTCTTATTCGTTGGGCCAACTTTAACATGTAAGTAGTATCACCTTGTTTGATATGACGTTCCAAAGACCATCACTAGCAATTATTATGAAATCTACGCCATCGATTTCTTCCTCCTGAACCAAAACAGTGCCCAAAAGGGAGATAAATTAGTAGACATAAGATGTATAAAAATATGGTTACAGAAAATGGGTGATCAAGCTTAAAACCTGAATTTCCGGGTCAGCAACAACATATGGCTTAAGAAGCTTATCTCCAAATGCACGGGAAATAGCAAGAACACCACCAACCCTCCATGTTCCTGGATCAACCAGCAACAAAATTATTTAGCTTTATCATTAATTTAGTATGAAGTACCATAAAAAATGGCGACACCCATATAGGATGAATCTTACCTGCCCAGATTATGAACCCCCCAGCCTGTTCAATCCTTTGACGCTCATCAGATCTATCAGGCTTGTGATCAATAGATAAAGGGACAGCTGCATAGCACATTCATTCATTTGAGTGAAACGAAGAAAACATAAGGATGGAGATGGGAAACTGTTAAGCACTTTGCAATGACATTTTTCTATATATTTGAAAAGCATAACAAATTAACAACCACAACTTCTCAAAAACTGAAGTAACCAAAAACCAATGCTTGACAAAGTACCACAAGAAAAGGATATATGCCGTATAAGGCATATTCTTTCATTAATGACTATTAAAAAAATGTAGATCATGCCCAATGTAAATCTAATTCTTCCCACACAAATGACATGGCACCAACCTAAACCAGCTCTACATGCAACTACTCGGGAATCACCAACATTTGCAACAAGAAGTCGGTCACCCAACAACATAGCTGTTGATGCAGTGGACCCAGCATCTCTTTGATGCCCCTTTTCCTCATTGAGATAATCAACATCTGTTTGCTTAAATGCTTCAACTGTCATCAGACAAAATAACCAGTCGTAACATATTTCATATATAAACCATCCAAGGTAGCAAACCAAACAACTAGAAGAGAATTTCACTACACCCTATAACTTTACATGAAGTACATACCAATAGCCGTCTTTGTGTCTTTGATAAAGTCAGGATGGCTACTCAAATTTTTAAACAGATTATTTTTCAGGTATTCTGCAGTCCGCGAACCTCCATGGCCTAAAAGATGAAAATAAATGTATTTAAAGAGATACATGAAAAAGACATGTCAATATGAAATAACCCACATTCTTTAATTTTATTTTAATATGAAATTGAACAACATGATCAGGTCAAACTTGAAAGATCTGGGTATCCAAATTTGCACTCTCCCTCTTTTGCTGTACTGTGCATAGTGACTTTTTTTCATTTTCTAAGGATAAAATGATTTGCATATACTTATTTGGAGTAATTTGATTTTCCCCTCCAATTTTATAGGAATATTTGTCTAGTTATGAGGAATAATTCATGACCCTTGTCTTTTACCAATACACATATTCCTTTTTCTTCATAACACCTTGACCAAACCATTCTACAACCTAATCCTGCTGTCCAAACCAGGTTAAGTTGAATAGGCGCGGTTGCCCCCTTTGTGTTATACCACCCCACCCCCCCAAAACAAAAGCTGTCATGGTTATCTTTCGTCCACTCAAATAGAAGCAGAAGTAACCTAACCTTGGCCACCGCAGCACAAAACAAAAGTATTAACTAATAAACCTTTTAAAAAACCTAAAGTATTCCACACTGTAGCATATTCTTCTTGTTACATTAATTAACCTTGGACAACATCACACCAAACAAAAGTATATACCCCACCTCTCATTAGATTTTGCTTTTACTGTGATGTTTTCTTAGACATACTAAAAGTTAGTTACAGGAAGTTGTAGATAGGAACCTCTAAATCGTCATGTGTGCTTCTTTAACGATATTACACACACACACACGTGTGTGTGAACTAACTTATTATTGATTGAATAAAATGTGATTGAATACTGATTACATAAAAAATTTGGTGAAAACACGGGCGTAGATTGAAATTGAAAATTATGTTTTTTTACGGAAAAACTGTGTTAAATGTTGTTGGTTACTTGATTTTATTAGTTATGTGTTAAGTCTTTGCCAGCCTTAACATTTTTTCCTGGTTCTGTCCCTGCTGCTGTCTACTAATTCCAAAGGGTGAATATCAGAAGATCATCTAGTCTACCAAGCCCATTTCTGGTGCCCTATTCTGTTATTTCTAAATTTCCAACCTAGTAACTGAAGCCTAGACCCCTTTCTCAACAAATTTAAAACCTATCCAATGCCCACCATAAACCTATAGCATATTGGTAGAAACTCTTCTAAAGTGAGTTCATCTATCGAGTGAGCAAGGGTATATCAACCCTCAAATTTTAGTGCATTAAGATCATGGTACACTTTAAATTATATAAGCTCTGAATACACCCTTACTAGTTCAGTTTAGGGACAATATTACTTTAAAGGAGTCTTATCCTATCCTATGACAAAAAGAATTACGTTAATAGAATAAGTCCAATATCATAGCAGTTAAGCGAGCACGTAAGTTATAAAAAGGAAACAGAACCACTAGTTTTGGAATTTTATGCTCGACAAGCAAACGTCTTACAATTACATCAAAGATTGGCTGAATGGGGAAAAGGGGGAAAATGCTAAAGCGTTAATTTTAAGGGGTACAAAACAAAAACACAAGACATACCATCGAAAACACCAAAAAAGGCCACCGTCTGACCATCAACCTCTGAGATTTTTGTCTCAAAGAAATCCTCCATTGAAGATCTTTTGCCCTTGAAACTGGAATATCCATAGCTGAACCTTCCATTTCGACTTCCAGATAGAAAGCTAGAAAGAAAAGGTGCAATTTACTCATTTTCAAAAAATTTAAATATTTGAGAGTTGGAAGGCCATGATAAAAACACAAAAAGGACAGTGACAATCAGGGCATTGTTGGTTTTATTCACCCCTGAGATTCAACAGGCTTAAAGCCCCAGTGATGGGACCTGGTGCAGCCTCTTAGACTAGGTGTGGCTCTGAGAATTCTTAAGCATTTGATCAAACAACACCAAAATCCACAAGTCTCAGGTTTTTCTATTAAAGAAATTCAGTAAAAAGTTGCTATTGACATTTAATAATAAACAAAGAATTATGTCATTGTCACACTTTTCCATATATCTTCCGTGTCTATACAAGATTATGTTGTACAGATCAAATAGCATTTAAGCGGTTGAACACATTGGAACGTTACTATATGGTCTATCTTCTTTCCTTGAGCACTCACTAAATCATCTTTTTTTCCCATTTTTACATCTCACTTCCCTATTTTGGATTCCAAACAACATATTTCATTTTACAAGCAAAGAAAAAGTAAGAGTTCATTTTGCTTTCTTATCCTTTACTTTTTGGATTACAGGCATAGACTTGGAGACATCATCTATTTAATGCATTGCTCTTGTGATAACTTAGAAATATAATCCAAAGATATATATATTTGAAGATATGATACTAATTATGATATTGTAGGGAGGGAATGGACAGGACTGCCTCTACCTTTTTCTCTTTGGAAAATAGACCCTTAATTTATAGTTTTGGCAAAGAACCTCCCTCGTTTTAAGAACGTCAAAATAGTGCCATTTCTTAGTATATGTGAAGAGAAGTATCTGGTGGTGAGCATAAATTGCTTTAGAAAAATACTTGCATCGCTAATAAGCAGGCATCAAAAGTTAAGAAGAACTGCCTACTAACCTACTATACAACCAAAACACTACCCAACTAGAACAGGCAATCATCAAATATTTTAAGCACGCCAGCATGTATTGCTTTTTTAAATTTAAAAATTAACATCTGATCATAAGTCATATCTTATAAATAAAGTATTTGCAGTTTGGCCTCTGGTCAGTTGTAAAGATAAATTTATAACAACAAAATATGGCGTTCTTAATGAAAAGTTAAAAAGAGACCATGTGGGAGACAATCCCTTTACAAAATTACAATAGTATAAGCATCATAGAACAGAGGTGTAGATAAAGATGCAAGTAAATGCAATCTGTTACTAACATACGCATAAATTTAAACCACATTTTCCAGAATCTTAAATATCAAGGAGGAGCAGACTGCAGACCTAAATGCCAATCCTTCAAAGAGTAGTATCATATCATAGCTTACAGATATATAATTGTTTATCAACGGCAATACGAAATTTGCATGTTACAAACAGGTCGGAATCCTCATTCTAGGAATCAGTTATCTTATCAAAATCTTAACAACGAATGATTTCAAGTTATCTAATATCGTCAATTGATGAATTTCTGAGCACAAATTTTCTGCCAAACGAATGGAAATTTCAAACAAGAAGAGAATCGTGCAATTAATCAATGAAAATAACTACCTGATGCCGCCACCACTGAAAAGAGAATCGTGATCTCTGGACGACATCACAATGTTCGGAGCCGCCGGCGGTGCGCGGCGATCTGCACCGGAGGAGATGGAGACTTTATCTCCGGTGACGGCAGTGGCATGTTTCGCGGGGTCTGAGTCTGAGATCATTATACCGTTTCCATGTTCCCTCTTTTCATTCCTCCCTCTTTCCCTTTTGTTTGTCTACACAACAATTAAAACCTTTGTGTCAAAAATAAAAACAATTAAAAGTCTAAAACCTTCAACTCCATTTAATAATTTCACTTTTTTTTGGTAGAAACAGAGTACTATTATAAACTCACACAAATAAGGGTGAAATCTCTCGAACATGATATACGACCAAATAATTTCGACATTTACCAATTAAATTAAGCCTTAAAGATACTTTTACTTTGCTTATAAAAAAATTGCAACGTCCTTTAATTATTTACTCTCTCCAAGTTTTATTAAGACTATATTTGTTTTTCTAGTTGTGGTTTTGATAGTTTAAATTTTAAAATTCTATTAAATATTTATTTTTCAAATATACTATTATATTCTCTCTTGACTAAAAAACTTTTGACCAAAAAAATATTATTATATTCTCTCGTTTAGTTTTGAAGGCTTTGAACATCTTTTTATAATTAAAAAAGTTAAATATGTTACCCCGCAAATATACTCATTATTCTTTTTAACAGCGTTAAGTCTAAGTTGACTTGAGTGTCATTTACAGGGGTAACTAAAAACACTTAATATTTGTAGAGGTAACTAGAATCACTTAATATTTGCAGGAGGTAACTAGATCCCAAATCGCAGTCAAGTCAGCATAGACTTAACGCTGTTAGCTAAAAATAACAGCATGGGTAACTAGAAACACTTAATATTTGCAAAATTTATTTTAAAAATTTTTTTTTGCAAGGGGTAAATGGTAATTAGCATATTTCTAGGGGGGTAACATATATTTAAGCCTAAAAAACAATTGAGAATATGATAGAAAAAGATTAACAATTTTATAAAAAATATCGTAATTTATTAATTTCCTTACTTTATATTACAATTTAGAAAGACAAATAAAAATGACCAACAGACTTTCTTTTCAATTTTAGTTTTTTTCCTTCAAAATCTCTCAACTGTGATATTTAGTACGAATTCATTCCGTACGAATTGTTAGAAAAGCAAAGTGTAAAGCAGGTTTTATAAAAATACAACTATTGCGTGAGTGGAGAAAATTGTTTTAACATTGCCGCACATTTCTTATCACACTATCCATCATTTTTCAAATATCCCTCCCTCTCTAAAAAAAATCAGCATGTCTTGTCTTAATAACATACAACAAAATCTAAGAAAGTATTACACTTTCATTTGTTTCCCATGTACTTTAATAATATATTTTTTTATGAGAAGTTTTTAATATTAATTTTTGTCAAAAATGTATTTTTAAAAAATATAAACTCATAGGCTGGCCTTGCTTGGCCTATAGTTCATAGTGGGATGGGTTAGGTTGAGCTAGTATAGTAAGTTTTTGATCGGCACTAAAATTGACCCGAATTAACGCCTTCCTTCGATTATGATCACTTCACAGTCCACTTCACACCTCTAGTTATACTTCCAAAATACCTGCAGTAAACCAACATGATGTGATACAAGTTGTATGAAAAAACATAAAGGATTAGACTCCACAGTCACCATAGAGGATACCTTAGTTTTCAAAAAATACCCGATGTAAAATGTTTAAGGATATTTTCGTTAATCTTCATTTTTGTTGGGTGGGGATAATGAGTGTGGATGGTATGTGGTAATAATAACTCGCTTATAGGCAGACCTACTAACTATAGATGCATCTACACCCCCTCAAAATTTAAAAAATCCGACTCACTATCCTAATAAATTTGATTTGACCCCAAACTATACATCCTATCCCATACTCTCTCATTCAGCCCGGCGAGCCTAACAACCAAATTCTTGTAGGGCAGTTTTGTTTTCATTGGGCAAAGCAGAACATGAAACAGCAGTTGAAGCCATTAAATTGACCCCTATGGAGTATAACTCACGACATGTGAATTCAAACTCCATATGCTAAAATGGTCGCACAACACAATCTACTATACAGCGATGCAGAGAAAAGCTACTAGCTAGCATTTTCCCCAATCCCTGATGATCATGTACATAATTCAATTCAATAGGTAAAAGAAAGATCCAATCCAAGGCAATAATAAATGTGCCAGAAAGGGTTTGACAAACTTTTTCATAGGATAGATGGATTCAATTAATGTTTCTACCCTCTTTCCGTAAGGCAGTAATGAGACACTTCATGCAGCAGCAGCAGCACCTCATGTCTGTCATGTGCAAGCTAAGCAATGAATTTCTTGGTGTTTTATGTTTCAAACAATTCATAAACCATACCATACACATATTAATGACATATGAAATTTATTAATTAAATAATCAATAGCACAATATAGAGAGAGGGTTTTGAAGCTTACCTCTCTCAACAAATTAATGACTCTACAAAATACATGACTATATATGTTTAAACATTGACAAGAACAAAATATGGAAACTAATTACATAACACAATTAACTTCCTAAACATGTGTATGTAGAGTTTGAAAAATAATCCATTAATTTCTTTTTTCTTTTCTTCTCTTCTCTTCCTAGCTACATTTGAATTCGTATCCTCTCTCCTAAAACACCATCTTGCTAAAATCCAACCTCACAAAGCTAAGTTCCTCATCATTTAGCCAATTATACTTTTCCTTAAAAGGGTTGTTTAGTGTGTTAGGAGGATAACTCTCTATGCAATCTTTCCAAACATTAGTATCTGATAAATCCTTCATAACCTCCCAAACACAATTATTACACTTAAAACCAGCTCCAAGACTTATCATCAAGATTCTATCACCTTTCTTGAGCCTCTTCTTAGCTTCCATGTACCCTAAAACATACCAAAGTCCACCAGCTGATGTGTTACCCCAACGATGAAGTGCCATTCTTGAAGGTTCAAGATCATATTCATTAAGCTTTAAACCCTTACCAACCCCATCAATTACTGCCCTACCACCAGGGTGTACACAAAAGTGCTCCACTCCAGTTTTGAAATTTAAACCCCCTCCTAACACATTAAAGAATGTGGTAGTGCTTTTTTTCTTCATCATTTTTTTACTATTATCTCCAAGAATTACAGTAATAAAATCACTTTTCTTCATGTTATTGTGGAGAGAGATTGCAAAGAACCGTACAAGTTCCCAGAGTGGCAGAATCTTTGGGACCATACTCTGAAGGTTCACTGTCAAGGCCTGAGCAGCTGATTTAACTAGACTTTTGGTTAGTAGAAAACCTGCATAACCTTGTTCATCTTCCACTTGTATGCAACAATTGTATGCCTCATCATCTGCACCAAACTGAGTTCTCTCCATGTGTTTCAGTTTCATCATTGCTGTTTTTTTCAACCATGGTTTGTTTGTGAAAAGCATGGAACATCCTCCTGAACGAAATAGGCAGTTTGAAAGCATCATCTTTTTGTCTTTTCCACAATACCAATGTGACCCAAGATCTTCTGTACTCACAACTATTCCAAGTGAGTTTTTGTAGGTCTTGAAAAGCTGCTGCACAAGATCAATACCCACCACACTTGCACTGCACCCCATTCCTGCAAGGTTGAACACCTTTATATCCTGCCTCATTTTGTACCTGTTTATTTTAATTGTAAGTAAACTTTTATTAATACAAGACTATCGTAGTAACCTAGAAAACAAGAGGCTCAAAATCACTACTATAAACAGCTGAAATATAGTAACATAAAATCTATAATAGAGACAGATTTCATTTTTTTATTTCTAAGTTCTGTGCATATATAACTCAACTCTTTTTAAGCTACACCTAAGATTCAGTGGGTGAGCTAAGAGACACTTAAAGAGTTCTAGTATCTTCGAATCTTGAAAACTAACGATTCTTTATTCCTATCTAAATAACTACTACTAGCATTTTGTCTATAAAAAAAAAAACCAATGTAGATACATAACCTTGAGCCTCTACCTGTTTATGATGCGAGCTGTGAGAGAAGGAGCTGGTGAAAACAAAGACACATTGACCACAAGGATGTCTATCTCAGAGGGAGAAAAGCCAGTCCTTTTGAAGAGGTTGTCAAGTGTGTCAAACATGATCTCATCTATTTCTTCATATGTATCTTTGAGGCTTGGACATTCTTCTCTTCCCTCAAGAACATTTCTTGGACAGTAGGTGTTTTCTCCAATCCCAGAACTAACAATGGTTTTCAGGAGAAACCTGAATTCCTCTAGCCCCAAATTTTTGTTTCTCATGACAATTCTTGCACATGAATCTGTGTCAAGTTTTGTGTCTTCTGGAGGTTTAAAACACTCATATGCTAACATGTAACATGATTGGCCTCTACGTTGAAGAATCAACTTTGAAAGGGTAAAAATGGAATATAATAAGGGAAGGAGACATAAAAGCTGCAAAAGATCCATGACTTAAAAGGAAGAGAAGAAGAATACTTGTGTTGTGTTGTGATTATTTCAAGTGCAAATGTCTCTTTATATATACACCTTATAGTTTGTTACACACAAAGAATAAAGGGCTCATGTTTAAGTGCAAGTTGCACACGACATGTACAAGTTGCATGGTATTCCATACGGATAAAACCGACCCACTAGACTACATTGACTTCTTATTAGTCTATCATTCTAAAAAATAAAATGTTTACTGTTTTTAGCAAACAAATGTCTAGTACATGTAGTGCGAAGTTCTATTCCTACTTAATCTTTATACATATTTGATCTGAAACTTACAAAATCAGTATATCTTTTCTGAGGAAAAAAAAGAGGTGCAATTATAAAAAAATGAACGCGCTTTCATAAAAGTGTAAAAACTGAGTATATATTATACAAATGCAGTGTGAAAACATATGTTCTCTTTTCTATTTATTCTTATAAATGCTCTGCCAAAAAATTGAACCTTTTTACGGCTAGTTATGAGTAATGCTGTATAAACAGGTTTCTCGTTGGAGTAGGTCAAAGTTATTAATTCTTGGTGGACCAACCACCGAGGAGCCACACAGGCAATACACTTAATTTTCACTTTTACAGGTAATTTACATTTTGATTCACAATTCAACTAACATCTGCTATTGGAGTTGAGAAACTTTAATGATATGTCTCTGGCAATTAGTAGTCTCAATTACTAGTAGTTTTATTTGTTAAGATTTGGATAAATGCTAGTAGTACTCATGTATCCGTTGATCGGGTTCAGATCCTCTCCATTTACTGAATGGTTCCAGTAGGAGAGAGAAAGACACAATAAATAAAATAATAATATTTTATTCATTGTGTCTTTCTCTCTCCAACTGGAACCATCCAGTAACTGGAGAGGATCCCATTCCCCGTTGATCAATGCTAATTCATTGTTTCTCATAGGTAAATAACATACAATGGCACTTACTAGTGTTAGTAGTATTAGTAATTACTAATACTAGTATCCAAATGTTCATGATTTGGTAGGGCGTATCCGGTATGCTAGTGAGGCCATTCAGAGTAGTTGGGGTGATTTCAGTGGCCGGTTGGGGAGGAATTCTTTGGCTTCAAAGTGTTTATGGGCTGGGTGGAGTCCCCCGGAGCCGGATTAGGTTAAGCTCAATTGTGATGGGGTGGTTTCAAATCTCGGCAGGAATGCAGCTGTGGGGGGTTGTGTTCGGGGTGATTGTGGCAATTTCCTCTTTGGCTTCGCCTCTAACATTAGCTATTGTTCTATCATTACTGCTGAATTACAAGTTATTTCAATGGGTCTCCCAGAGGTAGTGATCAAAGATCTCGCCAATATTGCTATTGAATCTGATTCATTGGCGGCTATTAATCTTGTCCCCTTTGGATGCTCTTCGCAACATCCTCTCTTCCATCTGGTCCCTTCTCCTGCAGGTCATGGGGTACCGAATCACTCATGTTCACATGGGGGCTAATCAAGTTGTTGATAATTTCGCCAAGTTCGGCCTTAGTATTTCTCTTTGTAATGTTTACTAGTGTTCCTTCGTTTGCTATCAATGCCTTTGTGGTGGATTGTTCTGGGACTTTGTTTCTAAGGGGTTTCTAGTTTTGTTCTAGTTTATTTTCCTCAATGCATGAAGTCTTACAATGAGCCTTTTAAATAATCCCTTGACCCAAAGTTTTGGGTCCGCCAGCCGCCACCAGATCTATCTAAGTTTCCCTCCAAAAAAAACTTTACAAAAGAAGGGGGGAAATAACAGTCTCATATTCAGCTTGGAAGTTAGAAACACTCCTCTTTTTTTATGCTATCAAGAACATATTTTGAAATCACCTCGAATATCACTTTTTTTGGACATGGAATATCACATTGAATGAAATAAGTTATGTTGCCCATTAGCATACAATAGGCCCGAGGCTTTGCTATAAGGAAATTGGAATCTATGAGAGTAAATGTAGGATTTCAATTTGAAGAAAATTCCTCTCTGATCACATAAATTGAGTCTAATACCGAATACCACTAAGACTTCATGCACCAACAATAAGAGGCTCATTGTATTGAGTATTGACTATTGATAGTCTCTCTCTCATTTGCATGAATTAAAGTTTTAAACAAATATAAAAATCAAAGAAAAGCGTCCGACCAATATTACAAACGAGATTGCAGGTTACCCAAAGATATAGACAATTCCAGCTAAAGAATATTTTGTGATTAATAAAATACTCATGTTGAATATATTTGAATTCAACATTATATAGGTACTAGGACAATCACCCGTGCGATGCACGGAGTGTGGTAGTGATTAATTCGGTGCGAATGTGTGGTAGGAACAAATGGTGTACAACATGTAATGTACAGGGTGTGGCAGGAATTATTTTACATGGACACTGTGTTAGACACTAGTGGTAATAAAAGTTTACTTAATTAGCTGAGTAGTACTTAATGCAAACAAGCCCACTTTGTCAATATAGCCTTTTTAAATGTCATTTCTTGCAATAGTAGCCTATAGGAAAGTAAATGGATTGTGGAGGGAACAACCAAACTTTGAAATGGAAAGCATTTATAGATGCACATATTGTCAAAGTAGTCTTTTACATGTTTATTCACTACAACTAGGGCTGTTCATGGTTCAGTTATAAAGGTGAACTGCACCGAACTGAACCGAACTGTTAAGACAGTTCGACCGAACCGAACCGAACTGTCTTAGCAGTTCGACGAACCGAACTGAACTATCTTAATAGTTCGGTTCGGCAGTTCGAGCTCGAACCGAACTGTTTAAATTTTGAACTTTTTTTTCGAACTTTTTTTTTTCGGGCTCAACAATTCGAAAAAAAAATTAAAATTTAAAACAGTTTGGTTCGAAGTCGAACTGCCGAACCGAACTATTAAGACAGTTCAGTTCGGTTCGGTCGAACTGCTAAGACAGTTCGGTTCGGTTCGGTCGAACTGACTGAACAGTTCAGTTCTAAACTATTAGTAAAAGTTCAGTTAATTTTGGTTCAGTTCGATTCGGTTTGGCAGTTCAGTTCAGTTTTTTGGTTCTGATGAACAGCCTTAACTACAACAGTACCCTATAAATCAAGTGAGAGCATGTGGTAGAAACAGTAATATAGGCAAACAAATTGGAGCAATTTTTGCCGCTTCTTTTGGTAGATATAGATCCAGGATTAATATAAAGAGATTATATCTATTTTTTGTCTACTTAAATGAAATGACAAATAAACACTACGCACACACACTACTACTACTACTACTGGTCACACCCGGGTTCGAACCCGGGAGCCGACGTCTCCATATCGCTGAAATTGCCAAGGCAACTAATAGTGAGGGACATGTATTGTACCTACTTAAATCGCGCCCAATATATTGGTGTCAAAAAAATAATATATAATACATTTTGAATTTTTAACTTACAATTTATATAGGTATAAAAAGGGTAGTTATACAAGTAGTTGAAGATATATTTAAGATGCAGATAATAATTGAAAATCATTCCTAATTCCTAAATAAACCAATTCTTTTAATATAATTAATTGAAAATAAAGTTTAAACAAAATAATAAACAAACTTACTCGAAATCAGGAATGGGAAGATACATCCAAAGGGAGTTTGAGCTTCCAACACTTGAGCTCTGCCCTTTTTGCAAAATCCCTTTTCTCTTCTTGTAGGTATTGAGTCGTTTTCTTCTTTCACTGAGAAAGATAGAAAGAGGGAAAACATAATATCAACACATATAGGCATAAACAGCTAAACAACTAAAGTAAAACTGACTCAGTTGGAATCAGAGTCTTAAGGCCTACAAAACGCGGCATCAAATTGGGGGTAAAATCAGCGATTAGGAGAATCAGTTAGAATCTCTAACCGCATTTTCTGATTTGCATCACGCTTCGTTAATTCTAAATTTGATTTGCGTATTCTTGTTCTTATGTACCCTGCAGAGTAACCAAACAATACAGTACCATGGTTATCATCTTGCAAATCGCTTCCTCCTCTCCCTCTACTCGCCGCGACTGCATCAACTTGGATGGCTCTACTGTGAGGGAAACCTCCATTCGTAATAGTTTCTCTCTCTTCACGAGATTAGGCGCATTAAAGTCCACAATATGGGACGATTTTGAAGCAAAATAAAAGAAAGAAAGAACATACCAGATGCTTATTGGTGAAGACGGAGAGAAGGAACTGTACGTGGGACGGAGAGCGGAGCCGTGTGAGGGACGTAGACGGAAGTTGATGAATCAATCGCTGAAGGGAGTTTGGAAATAAGGGCTTTTGTAAAGTGGGCGTGGGATACAAACTTTGTAAACTAAAAAACGCGGCAGAGGTTTAGCGTCTAAAATATTATTTTTTTAATTCATTTTTTAATGATTTAATTTATATACACAACGGTGTATATATGTTTTATACTATCTACCAATTATAGGTTGATATATCATTAAAAAGAAATTGGTCAATTGGTAACCATCAATTAGTCAATTGGTAACCAACAACTTCATGAATTATGATTGATAGCGGTTGTAAAAGCCTCTACTAGTATATAAATTAATCTCTTTTTTTAATAATTAAAAAAGAGTTTATCTTATGTATACATGCGTTCCACACCATTCACGAATTTACTAACTCGTAATTATCAATTGACTAATTTTTTTTAATGATGTGTCAAAATGCAGTCTATACACCCAAGAGCAATTGAATTAGATGGTAGGGGTCACTTTCAGCTTAACCAAGGTCCTGGGTTCGAATCCAGCCTTGGGCATGCAACAATGTTAAATCTCTTGAGGGAGAGCTATGCCGCCCATTGTGGTCCTACCTGACTCGAGGGATTAGTCTCTGCAGCTGCGCGCAGAGGATACTCGGTTTATACCAAAAAAATGCAGTCTATACTCCACTTATTATCTCTTTGTAGACATTAAATTTTACCAATCCAACCGTTGAATAGTTTAATAACATCTTTGTCATACCCTAATTTTATCCGACTAATTTAAAATTCTCATCGTGTCACGTATCTTTCTTTTAAAATCGTGCGCGTGCGCGTATTCGCTCTTCATCACATACGCGTCACGTACGGGTGTTTATTTTGATACTCATTTTTTTAGTTTTGATATTGCTTATTATCATAAAAAAAATAAAATATAATGCAAAATCAAATAAACCGTTAAGCTGAATAGTCAAAAGTTTTTATTATTACATAACCAAGTTTTACATATGGACTAAAACAAAAGACAAATAGTACAAAATTTTTAAAACAAAATTAAAAAAAAGAGAGAGGAGGCGCAAACAGCTGGCTGCCCTAGCTTAAGACCATTTTAGGAATGGTCCAAATTGCTTTTCCCTATCCATTTGCTTTTCCCATTTCAGACAAAAATAGTACAGCACCCAAATTGCCTTGATGGTGTCCTTTTTGCGCCACCCTTGCTGCTGCCACCAGCGCCCACTACCTCTGGTGCTGTCCTTTTTGTTGTTTTCCCCAGCTGCTGTCCTTTTTCCTCACCACAGCACCCAAATCGCCCATTACCCCTGCTGCTGTCCTTCCCTCAATGTGTGTCCTCTGTTAATTTTTGCTCCCCTGCAGCAGCACCACACCTACACCACACAAGTTTGCCTATAAATACAGAGTAGCAACAGTAACAAAGGGGGAGACACAGTAACAGAGACACAAAAACTGAGATACTATAAAAAATTAGAATTCATTACAGAGTTCTAATACACTTGAGCGAAAAAAGGAGAGAAACAGAGACGACATATTCTACACATACACATATCAGATAAGCATAGTCAGAGAGTGTGCGTGCAAATGGGTCGGAGCTCCACAATAATGAAATGGGTATTCATGTTAGCACCTCTAATCTGGCTTCTCATAGCCACAGCAGAAGATGGGCTAGTGTTGAATGGAGATTTTGGAAGCAAGTCCATCACACCATCAGCGACACCATCTACAACTCTTGCAACCACCAAACACCATATCTTCACCAACGGACAACCATCTCCATCACTCAGCCACCGTAGATCACCTTCATGTCCACCACCATAGCCACCTCCTCCAAATCTACCATTGTACCCTACACACAAACCACCATTGGGAACGAAAATCATTCTCAGACACCTCCGTAAAACTCCCCACACCGTCGACCACCGCTGTTACACTAGCCCCGTGAGCTCTCCGACACCACCACGGTACCCCAGTGGTGGTTCTCCTTCGGTGAGAGCCTCCCCTTCCATCGCATCATTGCTGTCGTCGCCAGCCTTCCCACACAGCCCTGTCGCCGTCGAAAACCACTGTGATTCTCCCTCTCCCTGCGTCGTCCTCTCCTCTTTCTCTCTTTACGCAAAGCTGTTTTCCTTTCTCTCCCTCTCACCAACATCGTCCATCTTCACGAACCACCCTCGCACCACCGTTGGTTGCTCCGGCGAAACCAATAGTCGCGGCTGTCACTGTGGCCGTCGCCTCCCCCTCACCGTGAACAGAGCCATCGCCCCTCGACCCTCTCTCGCGTCTTCTCACTCTCCTTCGTCCATTCCTCTTGCTTTCTCTCTCTCCCATTTGCGAAAAAACTGTTTTCTCTCTCTGAACTGATGAGAAGTGGCGCTGAGGAAGAAGAGCATGAAACTAGGGTTCTGATTTCTCTCCTCTTTCCTTTTATATCTCCCCCTAATTTTTATTTTATTTTGTTTTTTTATTTTAATATCAAAATTATAATTACACCCCCCACGTTTACTTATTACACCCACTTACCTAAGCCCAATTTTCGTGGGTCAGTTTATTCGTAAGCCCAAAAATAAAATAAAATGAACTGGGCTCTATTAAATGCACGCCCTTTTAGTATTACAGCACTCTGCTGCTAATTGCACCTATCTTATTACTGTTTTGCAACCTACTTTTTTTTAGATTATTCCTCCTTATTTATTTTTACTTATTCATCAAAAAATGTTTCCTTACCAAAAATATAAATAAAAAACACCAAACCCACAAATATTTTCTCCAAGAACTACGTGTCATTTGACTCTCTACCAGGAGATACGTAGGAGCAGAGGGCGGTCGACCTCTGTCAATTACATTAATCAAAACCTTTTTTTAGTCCTTTTTTAAATTGATTATTTCTCATCTTTCAAAAATAATAAAAATAATAAATGCCCTTCAAAGTCCTTTTCCTTTTAATTTTTAAATAAGGGTAGAATCAAATATAATAGATTAATAATTTTTAAGCATTTAGTTAAAAGGCAGCCTTCCTTAGGAAGGATGTCGTAGGGTGTTAATACATTTCCTACGCATAAACGACTCCCGAGCCTAAACCTGGTTCGTAAACTCTCTTATCCATCTAAAAGGTTTTTTTTTTCAATGTTTTTTCCTATAAATAAATATTGGTGGCGGTTTCATTGTAAACCTCGAAGAATCCCTCCTTCGGATTTTTTGATCGCTACATTCTTCATCATCATGCATACCTAAAGTTATAGAAATTGAATACATGTAACTATCGAATCTTATAGTACATAATTTACTTGTATTTTGAAAAGTATAATAAACACTGAATTGAATTTATTTGATAAAAAATCAAACATTTTAAAAATATTATGAAAATTTGCATATTTGATCTACTCAATTAGAACTATTAATTTGACCGTTGGATCGGTTAAATTTAATGTCTACAAAGAGATATTATGTGGAGTAACTCTTACAAGAGTTACTCTTGGAATAAGTTGATCCTCTCTCTTTCTAGTGTGGGACAAAGGCTACAGAAATTTAGTCTGCTACTCGGACTCTGTTCACGCTATTTCTCTTGTCTCAGCTCCCACTAATCAGTGGCATCAGTATGTAGCTATTGTGCAGAACATCCAAGATCTTGTTGCTCGTAGTTGGATAGTTCGTATCCACCATATTTTGAGGGAAGGTAATGCTTCTGCTGATTACCTAGCTAAACTTGTGGGCAAAAAAACAATATTGGGCAAAAAAAAAAATTTATTTACCAAAATAACCTAACTTTTAGATTAAATACCAAAGTACCCCACTTTTTAAAATTAGGCCAGAAGTCGCCCCCCACAGAGCCGACTTCTGAACATGAAATTTTAATTTTTTTTTCATTTTCAGTTCAGAAGTCGCCGCCCACCAGGGTGACTTCTGAACTGCGTTTTTTAATTTTTTTTAATTATTTGTTTTTAATTTGATAAAAATATAAAAAAAATATAATTAAAATACAAAAATTAAATAAAATATTATAAATAATTTAGATAATTGCTATTGTGAAACCAAAATTACTAATTAAATTGAAGGGTCGCAAAGAGATATTACAAGACATTAATTGATTTAAAAGACTAAAACGAAAAATACAATAGTAGTAAATGCGACTAGTTTACATTGCGGTTAGGGCAGTTGTTTCTGTTGTGACCCTCGTTTCTACAAATTCCGCATCTTTTGGTGCGGGTACCCCTTTCTCTTTGATCCATCTCAGTACGAATACGGGTAGACTGTGGACGGCGCTTTTTATCTCTCCGTTTAGTTGGATCATGCTGCAGTTCTAGAGTATTGAAATCAGGCCACGAAGTCTGAGATATAGGTAAAAAGCATACCTGGTTACAATATTAACCATGGCCCGGAAAGCCGCAACCTGAAAACAGTTATGCTCAAGGTTAATATAATGTGAAAGAAGCAAACCTGAAACCACACATGCAAAGAATTGGGGATAGGGATAATATTAAACCAAGAAAATATAATTTAGAAGGAAATATAAAAGCAAACGCAACAGCAAGGCTCTTCTTTTAAAACATGAAAAAAAAAAAGGGACCAACCAATGAACAAACCTGGAGTGTTTCGCCACCATTGCCAATAAGATGAAGTAGCATGTTAAGAATCGGGTGAAGAAACTGAAGCAAAGCAGTAGAATCAACATTCTTCAAACTATTAATAGCCTGCATTTCAAAATAAGTGAATCTTAATTAAGCGTACATTATAAACAAAATTTATCTTCAAATGGTTATTTATAAACATACTAAGTGAAACCCAAAAGAAAAACAGATACGGATTGCACATCGAATATTAAATTTGTTCCCTTTTTAATATCTTCATTTTTTACCGTGATTATTACCGTAATTACTTTATAAATAATTTTACTAATTATTCTAATTATTTCAATTAATTATTCTAATTAAATTAAATTAATTTACATTTAAAAACAAATAATTAAAAAAAATTAAAAAACGCAGTTCAGAAGTCACCCTGGTGGGGGGCGACTTCTGAACTGAAAATGAAAAAAAAATTAAAATTTCATGTTCAGAAGTCGGCTCTGTGGGGGGCGACTTCTGGCCTAATTTTAAAAAATGGGGTACTTTGGTATTTAATCTAAAAGTTAGGTTATTTTGGTAAATAATTTTTTTTTTTGCCCAATACTGTTTTTTTGCCAAACTTGTGTTGTTTCTACTGTGAACTGGTCTCGTTGGAGCATCCTCCGTCGGGTCTAGCTAGTGCCATTGTTGCGGATGCTGGCAGAGTCTTTTTTCCTCGACTTTAATTTTTAGTTTGTTTCCTTTTCTTAGCTCATTTTTATGGGGTGCTTCTAGGGTGAGGAAACACAAATCAAATCCATCAGTGATGAACCACTAAAACTGACCGTAGAATGTTGTGTAAAATATTATGGGTGGTTAAGACCGAATCCATAAAAATATTAAAACCCAAAAAATAAACCCTACCACCGGAAAACGCGCGGAGAGCGCCAAACTTCAACAGAGTCGACGCTCATCACTAACCGTCGCAGACCCAAGGAATCAACGAATTTTTTCAGGTATTATTCTCATCGTCATTCTTCTTCCTTCTAATACATCGTTTCGATTGATTTTTTTCATCAGATGATTCTCTATGTTCCTTGGATTTTCTTTTGACTTACTACAATTGATTTCTTTTCGTTTTTTTATGTTAAAAAATTGATTGATTTAGGGTTTTCAAAAGTCAGTTAGATTGAGGTATATGATTATATCGATTTTTAGAAATATAGTTGTTGTATCAATTAGATTGTGGTATTTTGTCTTCTATTTGGGGATAAATATAGAATCTCCTGAATAGTAGTAAAATGCGTTAATTTTCTTTGTTGCTATTTGTGGGGGGACTCTGTTTATGAGAATTGGTTTGGTTTCTAATTAATTTGAATGAGTGATAGCTTCATTATGCATAGGGCTTTTTGCCATGCGTTGGCCTAGGAGAATATGTGAACTCACACTCAGATTGTTGTGAAAGCTAATTCAGAGTCTCATTCATAGGTTAATCTATTCACTATTTCTAATCGAATGTTTGTGTTAGCTTCTTTGAATCAATTCTTGGTAATTGTTTGTTTGATCAGTTGTATTGTGTCTATATTCATGTTTTTCCATGGCACAAAACGTCTGGGGTTCTTCTAGCATAATATTTCTTTTAACCATGGAAAGCAAAATCACATTTTAGGTAACAATTTTATCTAGTCTGCAAACCAAACCCTAACCCTTATTTGTGCCTGGCGGTACTGTTTATTCAGACTTCAGCGGCACGCAACCACACCTCACACCCATTCTCTTTCTGCTTGTTTTTGTTTCCTCACTGCAATGGCGAAGAAGAAAGAGAAGAGAGTGAACGTCTCCAGAAAACCGAAGCACTCTCTCGACGTGAACCGCAGCAACGACTTAAGGAAGGAAAAGCGCTCCGCCGCCACTGTTCGCCGTCTCAAGATGTACAACACCAGACCCAATCGCAACCGCAAAGGCAAGGTCTTAAGCAACGAGTTTCAATCCAAGAACCTTCCCTCCACAAGAATCCAACCTGATCCCCGCTGGTTCATGAACACTCGTGTTGTGAGTCTGAAAGAGCTCGAGGTTTTCCGAGAAGAGATGCAGACCCGCATGTCGAGTAATTACAATGTTATTCTCAATGAGAAGAAGTTGCCGTTGTCGCTTCTTAAGAAATTGCAGAATGAACAACTTTCTTGACAATTCTCAATAGTATTCAATGCTGTCATTGAAGAGAATTATTTATATTTCAAGTAATTGAACTGGCCAAGACATTTACAGATATATACTGTTCTTATTAGTTATTAGTGCTTATTTAGAACTCTTTTATGACAGGGACTATTGCACTGTTTATAATTTTATCACTTTTCATTTAATGTTTTTTGCAGTTCTATGAAATACTGAAATTTGTATAAACTAAGGAGGTCTTTGTTTCATGGATATAATTTTATTCCTGTCAATAGTATTCCTTGGAGTATTATTACAGGGAGTTAAAAGAAGTTTAACTTCAGCAAGACATGGAGTAACTAACATCTGGAGATGAAAATGCTTCAAATAAATGCCATTGAGATGCTATCTCTCAAGATATATGGTAAGATAATATGCTAGCTAGCATTTTAGCAACTTTCTGTAGTGCATATTTTTTTTTGGTGAATAGCATGGTCCAAGGGCCAAGAGAGATTAATCCATTAAACTAGGACCAGCAGGCCCATACCCATTAACAGAGATTACATTGGCTAAAAAACCAGGAACAATATCATAAATGACGCATGTATCCTCAATCTTGTGACTTTCCTTTGCTAACCGATCAGCCACACAATTGAATTCTCTCCTAAATACTTTCCAAGAAACTTCAATTCCTCTTCCACCAATATCCAGAATGCCTTTAATTAAACTATCCAGAGACATACTAGCGCTAACCTTCTTCATCAATAGATCAACAACCAAAGTAGAATCAGTTTCCACCTCAAACTTCAAGTACCCTCTTCCAATCGCAAGGCTAATACCATGATACACAGCCCATAATTCCGCTTCAATTGCTGAGCAAGGATCCAAACGGTGGGAGAAAGCAAAGAGGAAGACGCCGTCGGAATCGTGGAGGACTCCGCCACAACCAGAAGATCTTCCATGGTCAAAAACAGAGCCGTCGCAATTCATTTTGTAGAAACCAGGTGCAGGAGGATTCCACTCTCCATGGTGATCAATTCTATCAAGATTGCACTGTGGGAGAAGGTTTGCGTTGCGATGAAGGCAGTCAACAATACAATCAACTTGATTTCTGATTCTAATAACTGAGGTCTGAGTCGATGAAACTTTCTGGGAGAAGACCCAGTCGTTCCTGTTCCTCCAAATGACGTCAAGCGACACACCAAACAGAATACTCCAATACGGTATGCCTTTGTTAGCTCTGTCATGCTTCAAATTTCCTTCAATCCAATTTTTCCAATTAGTAGCACTGAAAAAATTCCTCTGATTTTTGATGTTGAGGCTGATCCAAATACTCATACTCTGAGTGCAATCACGGAACCTGTGGAAAAGAGTCTCATCTCTTTCGTTGCAGATAGGGCAAGTTCCTGAGTTGGTCATCAGCCTTCTCTGTCTCTCCATGTTAGTGAGAAGGGATTCATGTCCAAGTTTCCAGAGAAAAGTACGCACTTCTCTGTAGTGCATATTGTAGTTGCTTGTGTGTTTATTACATATACATACTGCATTTTTCTTTTCATTGGGTCAAGCACTACATCAAGCACCAGATGAAGCAATTGAATTGACCCTTGTCCAAGTCACGACATGTGACGTTTTTAAACACACTATTCAAACTCCATGTGCTATATTGTCGGCTCTGAGGAATACACGTCACTTATAATGTAAAGAAAAGCTAGTATTTTCCCTATTCCCCTGATGAGGTACATAATTCAATAGGAGAAAGAAAGATCCAATCCAAGGCAATAAATGTGCCAAATAAATTCAGTTCAACTTCATGTTTGTCATATCCTATTCTTAAGACCCCCCCCCCCCCCCCCCCAAATGTGTAAATAACTAGAGAGCATGCACCATCATTCTAAATTAGTTTTATACTGACATCGGATAAGGGCATGTTATATTATTATGTCATGAGCCACTTTTATAACGGTAATAATTTTCTGCATAAACAAGGACGAAAAAATAGCTTATATATATATGATATATGTTCATACTCAAGAACAAATATAATATGTATATTTGGTTTATACTAATAATTAGTTGAGAACCAATATCATACACATATTGATGACATGAAGTTTATTTATTTCTCAGTAGCACAATACACAGGGTTTTGAAGTTTACTTCTCAAAAAACTGACTATATATGTTTAAACATGGACAAGAGCAAATAATTTTAACAGTTGGAAGCTAATAGAACACAATGAACTTCCTAAACATGTATATGTAGAGTTTGAATAGTCTTATTTCGTTTTTCTTATCTCTTCTTCTTGCTTTATATCTTTCACTTTAGTATCCCTTAAAACAGCATCTTGCTAAAATCCAACCTCACAAAGCTAAGTTCTTCATCATTGATCCAATTATATTTTTCCTTAAAAGGGTTGTCTACTGTGTTAGGAGGATAACTATCTATGCAATCTTTCCAAACATTAGTATCCGACAAATCCTTCATGACTTCCCAAACACAGTTATTACACTTAAACCCAGCTCCAAGACTTATCATCAAGATCCTATCACCCTTCTTAAGCCTCTTCTTAGCCTCCATGTACCCTAAAACATACCAAAGTCCACTAGCTGTTGTGTTACCCCAACGATGAAGTGTCATTCTTGAAGGTTCAAGATCATATTCATTCAGCCTTAAACCTTTACCAACCCCATCAATAACTGCCCTACCACCAGGGTGCACACAAAAATGTTCCACTCCAGCTTTGAAATTCAAACCCCCTCCTAACACATTAAAGAACGTTGACTTTTTCTTCATCATTTTACTATCTCCAAGGAATACATTCTTCATGCTGTTTCTGAGCGAGACTGCAAAGAACCGTACAAGTTCCCACATAGGAAGAATCTTTGGGACCATACTCTGAAGGTTCACTGTTAAGGCTTGAGAAGCTGCTTTAACTAGACTTTTGGTTAGGAGAAAACCTCCATACCCTTGTTCATCTTCAACTTGTATGCAACAATTGTATGCCTCATCATCTGCACCATAATGAGTTCTCTCCATGTGTTTTAGCTTTAAGATTGCTGTTTTTTTCAAACATGGTTTGTTTGTGAAAAGCATGGAACATCCTCCTGAACGAAAGAGGCAATTTGAGAGCATCATCTTTTTGTCTTTTCCGCAGTACCAATGTGACCCAAGATTTTCTGTGCTCACAACTATTCCAAGTGAGTTTTTGTAGGTCTTGAAAAGTTGTTGCACAATATCAATACCCGACACACTTGCACTGCACCCCATTCCTGCAATGTTGTACACCTTTATGTCCTCCCTCATTTTGTACCTATTTGTGTTTTTGTAAGAAAAACTTTATTAATTTGAGTGTACTCTAACAAAAAGAGCTCAAATTCACTAAAATAAAGAGTTGAAATACCATAGCCGGTTTTATCACTCCAAGAATAACGCGTATTTTCGGTGGAATTTTTCCGTCAGTAAGTTTCCGATGGAAAATTTGGACTTTCCGATGGATTTTTTCCGCTGGCAAATTGTTCTGGCGGATTTTTTCCGTTGGTAATCGTTACCAGCGGATTTTCCAAAGTGGGCAGGATTTCGAAATTTGAAAAATTTTCGTCGGTAATTGTTTCTGGCGGATTTTTTCCGTCGGTAATCGTTTTCGGTGGGTTTTCCAAAGTGGGCAGATTTTTTCCGCCAGAAACGCATATTAGCCCTATAAATTCGCACCACTTCCATTCGCTTGCTTCTCATTTCCTCACCCATTCACTCTATTTCTCTCATTTCTTCCCTCTCCTTCTCCCGTACTCTCATCTTCATCTCATTTCTTCCCTCTCCTTCACTCATACTTTCACTTCTCTTACTTTATTAAACTATTATAAATATAATTATAATTAAAATTAATATTAAATTATAACTAATAGAAATAAAAAAAATACATTTTTTTTAAAAGAAGGATTTTCCGGGTGATTTAGTGAGATTACCGACAGATTTTATTTAAAAAAATTAAAAATGATTTTCTCTGGCAGAAATTGTGGTTTTTCGGCGGTTTTTTTTGTCCATAATTACCGGCGGAAAATTTGTCGGTAAACATTATCTATGAGCGTTTTACTGACAGATTTCCAGCGGCCAAAATCCGTCGAAAAAGTGAAGTTTCCGACGGATTTCCTACATTTCTAGCAGATTTTTTCTATCGGTAAATTGCGAATTTTTTGTAGTGTATGAGCGGTGTGTGGACCTTTTGAAATATATTTGTAATAGATAAAATTCATAAAAGTAATTGGTTTTGTGGCTCTAGTGAAACTTAGATGGTTAGATGGGGTGGACTTTTCTGGCCCAACTGAAAGCTTAGACGGGATGGACTAGTTTCATAGTTATGGAATGTTATTGCTTGTTATTGTTTTTAGTGCACGCGTGTAACTCTCCCTTCTAGTTGTGAGGGCAGGGGAGGAGGGTGGTGTATTGATGGGGTAGCTCTTGCTATCCCAAAATTAATATACATATTTGAATAAATAGACATATTTTATACTAAACTATTCCAATAATATTATCTAGCTATTTCAACCAAGTTAATTTGTCTAATAGATAAAATAGCAGCAAGTCCATTAGTTTAAGTCTATTTGTATATTATTATTCGAAGTAAATATGGTGATTTTGGTTCCTATATTTTACTTTTGACAATTTTTGCCCTCACTTTTCTTAATCACACAATTTTGGTCCTCATACTTTTTAATTGCACTTTTAGTCTCTCAAAATCAGGGATAATTTGCAGTTTCGTTCCCTAAAATTCTTGGATTTTGGGAAAATGAGGGAACAAAATTGCACAATCCATAATTTTTGGGGACCAATAGTGTAATGAAAAAATCCCGAAAACCAAAATTGTCAAATTGGGAGAGCAAAATCGCCAAATGTAAAATAGAAGTTCCAAACTCGAAAATCGAGAAAAGTTGAGGGACAAAAAATGCAAGTAAACTTAAATATTTAGCCACACATAAAATTAGGTCTGCCATTGTGTGAGGGTGATATCTTGAACAGAAGTTTTGCGATCCTTAAAAACATAATTTACATATAATATATAATTTTATTGTTTCAACAAAAAAGGAGTTACTGATCAAAGAAAATAACAGCTGATCAAAATAAAAAACAAAAAAGTAGTTAAAATACCTTTATAGAAAACTCTAATATTAGAGATAGATTTTATTTTTTCTATCATCACTTTCGTCGATAATTCAACTACTTCTAAACTACGTACACATGCAAATTGCAATCTATAGGATTATTAATACACTAGGGAGAATAGAGGATGGAGAAGATTGGAAGGAGGGGATCCATGCCATGAGGACAAGATAAAGTTGAGCCTCCATGTTTGGATCTTCTTTATCTCTCCATCTCAAAATATAAGGTTAGGATGAGACAGAATATGATTAAAAAATTGAAAGATAACAATGAGAGAGAGTGATATTAAGAGATAAATAGAGAGGGAATCAAAGGATGTAGGGATATGTATAGTAAGAGTGTGAAGGAGAGTATCCAAGTCTTGAGTCTCTACCTGTTAATGATGCGAGATGCGAGAGAAGGAGCCGGTGAGAACAAAGACACGGTGACCACAAGGATGTCTATCTCAGAGGGAGAAAAGCCAGTCCTTTTGAAGAGGTTGTCAAGTGTGTCAAAAAATATATCATCTATTTCTTCATATGAATCTTTTAGGCTTGGACAATCTTCTTTCCCCTCAATAAAATTTCTTGGGCAATAAGTGTTCTCTCCAATCCCAGAATTAACAATGGTTTTCAGGAGAAACCTGAATTCCTCTAGCCCCAGGTTTTTGTTTCGCAAGACAATTTTTGCAGATGAATCTGTGTTGAGTTTCCTGTCTTCTGGAGGTTTTAAACACTCATAGGCTAACATGTAACATGATTGGTCGCTACGTTGAAGAATCAACTTGGAAAGGGTAAAGATGGAATATAATAAGGGAAAGAGGCATAAAAGTTGCAAAAGATCCATAATATATATAACTTGGAAGGAAGAGATAAAGAATAATTGTGTTGCGTTGTGATTATTTCAAGTGCAAATGTCTCTCTATATATAGTTAGCTGCACATGACATTTTACAAGTTGCATGGTATTCCCTGTAGACAAATCCGACCCACTATTAGTCCATCATAATAAATGTCATAGTCTAAATTTTTTTGACAGCTACCTAATTATCGACAATTGACATTATAGTAAACAAACTAGTAATGCCTTTTTCAATGTAAACTAGAACAATTAAACTATTTGAAAGAAACTAATCATTTATTTTGTTTTTTTTGGTAAGGGAATGGAAAAGAAACAAAAAACAGAAACAAAAAAGAAACTATGGACGCGAGATCTCTATCCGCCTAGCATCTGCCTGCAAAGGAAGAAGGAGGTCAGGAGAGGGGAGCTCAAGCATAAGCAAGGGGTGAACAATCGAATATCCCATCTTTGCCAAAATATCAGCACACATGTTTCCTTCCCGAAGAGTGTGAACCAAAGAAAACTGCCAAGGCGGCTTCATCAAATCTTGAATAGTAGCTATAATAGACGCGTAGACATGCCACTGGTTAAGAGGAGAAGTTACAAACTGTAACAAATTATGTGACGGTGGCCATCCTCCCAAGCGAGCAGAATACCATGCAGAAGAGCCAAAAGCTCAGCATGTAAGTTATTTGTAGTTCCAATATAACCTGGGAAACCTTTGATCCAAGAGCCATCTGATCTACGAAGGAGACCCCTAAAACCAGAAGGGCCGGGGTTACCCAAGCTGCTGCCATCAGTATTGAGGACGATACAATCCTCCCTACTTGAATGCCAAGAGACCCAGCGAGGAATGCTGACATTGCTAACAGCGATTTGTTTACAAATACTAACCAAAGACGCATAATTATGGGTCATGTATTGCAAAGTAGAAATGGAAAAATCTTCGTTAGCAATGACTATAGTGTTGCGCGCCCTCCACAACCACCAAACCGCCGAAATAAACAAAGAAGGATCCTCCTGAGAGAAACCTTGCTGGAGCCAAGTATAAACATTCGACTCAGTGAAGAAATTAGAATCGCGCACACCAAGATAACGCCAAAGCTGGGCCGAGAGGTTACAATCACGCAGACAATGGAGAATATCTTCAACCGGATGTTGGCACCGAGGACAAGTTGAGGCCGTAGACATACCTCATCTATGAAGCATAGCAAGAGTAGGAAGGGAATTGTGACACGCCGTCCAAATAAAAAATTTAATTTTCTCAGGTGCATAAGACTTCCAAATCCAATTCCAATCCAAAGTAATGACACCACTACCAAGGCCATTTCGCCAATGCAAAAGCCACTTATAACCTTGGTTAGCTGTGTAAATTTCGTTTGTATGCCCTTTCCAAACAAGACTATCTGAGACAACATCGTTAGTACTCGAGGGAAGTGTTGAAACTTTGTTAAGTGTGAATTGGAAAAAGTCCCACATTGGGTAGACTAAACACTTCTATAGTGTAAAAAGCTTATAAAAGGGAGACTCCTCCTCACTTATTTCTCACACCACTTGACGATAAATCATTTCTCAAGTTTTCTCTCTTCTCCCTAAATTTCTTTCTTCTCTAGAAAGCTTGAAGCATTTCCAAGCTTAGTTTCTAAAGAGTGGTTTTTCATAACCAAAATTTCTTTCTTCTCTAGAAAGCTTGAAGCATTTCCAAGCTTAGTTTCTAAAGACTGGTTTTTCATAACCAAAATTTCTTTCTTCTCTAGAAAGCTTGAAGCATTTCCAAGCTTAGTTTCTAAAGAGTGGTTTTTCATAACCATATTGAGGGTGTATATCTTAGAGCGAATTTTCATGGTGCAGTGATCTTTCGTAGCAGTTTCGACTGGGCTGTTTTATCCAGGGGACGTCGTGGTTGATAGCCTGCTTGCACCTTGGAGCAGTGCCACGAAACATCTTAAAGAGAGCGACCTAGTCCGCGACTCATCCCAGTAATCTCTTCGGCTTGTTCTTGAAACAAGTGTTGTTTGGGGAAAGTTCTGGCTAGGAAAGACTTAGTACTTAAGAGTGTCCATTGTGACCCACCTCTCTTTCCTGGGAACCTACTCAGATTAACATTTTTAAGACGTTTCTAATTTAGCCATGACAACCGAAGAAATTACTGGTGCTGGTTCCGCTGAAACTGCTGAACAGACTAAAACAACAAATGAAATACTCCTATGGAAGAAGCATGACTATATCTGTAAGAATTTTATTCTGAACGGACTAACTGATGATCTTTATGATTATTACAGTGCCTGTAAGTCCGCCAGGGATGTCTGTGATGCTCTGAAAAAGAAATATTCCTATAGAAAGAGAATAATTTTCTCTATACTATTTATCAATAGAAAGAGAATTGTTTTCTCTATACGGTATAATAATAGAAAGAGAATGATTATCTCTATAATTTTTAGTTCTACGGAAAGAGAATAATCATCTCAATAAGAATGAATTTTTTTAATTCATATTTTCTGAAATTATTTTTTACTCACATCTTTTGTTGCTGTTAGTGGTTAACACTTAACGATTAATGATTTTATATCGTAGAATTTCTTTTGTTCTCAATAGCAATAATATTATTTTTTTGAGAAGTTGTGTGTTTAACGATATATTGCAATATATAATATTGAAAATTGCAATATAATTTTCTAGAAAACCTTTCAAAATTAAAACTGTAATAAGGCTCAAAAGAACAGCAACTGGAATGGGACCCCCAAATTTTCCATATTCTAAGCTTCAACTACCACCACCTAGAAATGATGCTGGTCTTTCATTTAATTATTTCAATTGCGAGAGACCAGGTCATATGACACGCAAGTGTAGGAGCAGGTCAAGCTCTGCCTCGCAGGCTAACCTGATTGAATAGTAATTTGTTGCTATATATTTCTGAAATCAACATTGTTGGTGAATGTGAAAGTCGGTGGATGGTTACGGGCTTCGCTCGCCGTGATCATGCTATGTTTTAAACATACACCGTTGCTGAAAATAAGAAAACTATATTGAGTCTGATGAGTTTTTTAAAAAAATGATATTTTTTTAATGCATTGTTTACTTCATCTATCGGAAGTTTGTTCACTATACTAACTTTTACACGTCTTTGACTTGACGTGTAAACAAACACATTCTTTTCAATAAGAGCCAGATAGCTTTTTTCAAAAGTTATTTTCTTAAATGACTTAAAGAATAAATTGTGATTTTTGTAGTCAAGCAAGAATTTTCAGGACTTCGCATAAATCAGTAAGCAAATCTGAGTATTAGTTTTGACTCATTTAGATATATGCGAACAAGATAGAACGTTAACCAGAAATGGAAAACGATAGGTTACGACTTTTATTTATAATTGATTTGACTACATTGTAGTATACTTTGTGAAAAAAAGTGACGTGCTTGACATATTCAAAGTTTTCCATTACAGATTTTGAAAATCAATTAAGTAGAAAGGTTAAGAATTTTTATAGCGATTGAGAAACGGTGTATGATTCCCATTAATTTAATGGAATTATACATGAAACAACTGCACCATATTCTCCTGAAATGAA
Organism: Astragalus membranaceus; assembly: GCA_039519185.1. Classification (NCBI taxonomy): domain Eukaryota; kingdom Viridiplantae; phylum Streptophyta; class Magnoliopsida; order Fabales; family Fabaceae; genus Astragalus; species Astragalus membranaceus. The sequence goes on from CM076847.1 coordinate 2,703,077, forward strand.
TGGTAAAGCAGAAAGAAAGCATAGAACTTTTACCGAATTGGTAGTTGCTATTATGCCCTATTCTGGCATTGCATCTCACTGGTGGAGGGAAATTTTGATAACTGTATGTCATGTCCTGAATAGACTTCCAAAGTCTAAGAGCAAAATTTCTCCTTATGAGATCATAAAGAAAAGACAACCAAATGTGTCTTATTTCCGAATCCGGGGTTTGCTTGGCTTATGTCAGGATCCCAGATCCAAAAAGAGTTAAACTCGCCAGTAGAGCCTATGAATGTGTATTCATCGGGTATGCAGTAAACAGTAAAGCTTACAGGTTTTATGACCTTAAAGCTAAAGTGATCATAGAGTCAAATGATGTTGACTTTTATGAAAATGAATTCCCTTTTAAATATAGAAATAGTGGGGGCACCGGAACTAGTCAAGTCTCTGTGCCTAGAAACGTTGAAAACAACGAACAAAGGGAAATAGAACCTCGAAGAGGTAAGAGAGCACGTGTTGCTAAGGACTACGGACCCGATTATATGGTCTATACGTTAGAAGAGGATCCAACTAGCATTCAAGAAGCATAGTCTTCTTTGGATGCCGATTTGTGGCAAGAAGCGATCAATGACGAGATGGATTCTCTAGAGTCTAACAAGACATGGCACTTAGAGGACTTGCCTCCTGGTTGCAAACCAATTGGTTGTAAATGGATTTTGAAAAAGAAACTAAAACCTAACGGCACTGTTGATAAATACAAGGCTCGCCTTGTAACCAAAGGTTTTAGACAAAGAGATAATATAGATTTCTTCGACACATATTCACCTGTTACTAGAATTACATCCATAAGGGTACTAATTTCGTTGGCCGCTATTTACAATTTGGAAGTACCCAAATGGATGTCAAAACTGATTTTTTAAATGGTGAATTAGAAGAAGAAATCTATACGGAGCAACCTGAAGTTTTTGTTCTTGGGAAAGAACACAAGGTCTGTAAGTTGGATAAGTCTCTGTATGGTCTCAACAAGCTCCTAAACAATGGCATGAGAAGTTTGATAATTTGATAATATCGAATGGGTTTAAAGAGAATGAAAGTGACAAATGCATTTATTACAAAACCGAAAATGACATTTGCACAATCATATGTCTCTATGTAGACGACTTACTCATATTTGGATCAAACATTCATGCTGTAAATAAAGTGAAATCACTGTTGTGCAACAACTTTGATATGAAAGACCTTGGAGAAGCAAGTGTAATACTTGGTATTAAGATCACTAGGTCCGAAAAAGGAATTTCTTTAGATCAATCTCATTATATTGAGAAGATCTTAAAGAAATACAATTATTTTGATTGTAAACCTGCTTGTACACCATATGATCCGAGTGTCAAACTTTTTAAGAACACTGGTGACAGTATCAGACAAGCGGAGTATGCGAGCATCATTGACAGCCTAAGGTATGCCACTGATTGTACTAGACCCGACATTGCCTATGTTGTGGGATTGCTATGCAGGTTTACTAGTCGACCTAGTATAGAGCATTGGCACGCTATCGAGAGAGTCACGAGATGCCTTAAAAGGACCATGAATATAGGACTACATTATCAGAGATTTCCAGCTGTACTTGAAGGATACAGTGATGTAGATTGGAATACTCTATCAGATGATTCCAAAGTAACTAGTGGCTATATATTCAGTATAGCTGGTGGTGCTGTCTCTTGGAAATCTAAGAAACAGACCATATTGGCTCAGTCCACTATGGAGTCTGAAATGATAGCATTGGTAGTGAAGAAGCTAGTTGGTTGAGATGCTTACTAGCAGAGATCCCTTGATGGGAAAAACCGATGTCAGCTGTGTTGATCCACTGCGATAGTACCGCCGCTATTGCAAAAATCGAGAACCATTATTTCAACGGTAAAAGACGACAAATACGTCGTAAGCACAACACTGTGAGAGAATGTCTCTCAAAAGGAGCTGTGAGAGTGGATCATGTACGCACTGATCAGAACTTAGCTGATCCTTTGACGAAAGGATTAGCTAGGGAGAAAGTCCAAAATACATCTCAAAGGATGGGACTACTGCCTTTAGAATCATGAGTCACTCACGATGGTAACCCGACTTAAAAGACTGGAGATCCCAAGAATTAGGTTCAATGGGTAATAACAAGTTGTGAAGTGATACGAGATGAACATGCTATTATAAGTAAAGAAGCATGATTCCTGAAGCGACGTAAGGTTGAGGTAATAGAAACTCTTAATGAGATCTATACTCTATGTGGAGTGGAGTACCTAGCTACAGGAGTACTCTTGATAGACTCACCTATGGAATCGTTGGCAGGATTCCTAGAGTGTTCACTAAACTGGGATAGACGTGCAGGGCCATAAAAGCACGGGTTTATAAGAATACACCCATGGAAAAGGTTGTGTGTGGTTTTGATGATTAGAGATAGAGTTCATGACTACGAGTCACTCTTGTTGAATCTAAATCTTAACCGCTATGCAAAGGTTCAAGTCGTAAGACACCTCTGTTTATGCACAATCTTATGGAAGCATTTGGCGCTATTTCTGAAACTCCTTTTTAAATTCAAGTGGGGGATTGTTGAAACTTTGTTAAGTGTGAATTGGAAAAAGTCCCACATTGGGTAGACTAAACACTTCTATAGTGTAAAAAGCCTATAAAAGGGAGACTCCTCCTCACTTATTTCTCACACCACTTGACGATAAATTATTCTTGAGTTTTCTCTCTTCTCCCTAAATTTATTTCTTCTCTAGAAAGCTTGAAGCATTTCCAAGCTTAGTTTCTAAAGAGTGGTTTTTCATAACCAAAATTTCTTTCTTCTCTAGAAAGCTTGAAGCATTTCCAAGCTTAGTTTCTAAAGACTGGTTTTTCATAACCAAAATTTCTTTCTTCTCTAGAAAACTTGAAGCATTTCCAAGCTTAGTTTCTAAAGAGTGGTTTGTCATAACCATATTGAGGGTGTATATCTTAGAGCGAATTTTCACGGTGCAGTGAACTTTCGTAGCAGTTTCGACTGGGCTGTTTTATCCTGGGGACGTCGTGGTTGATAGTCTGCTTGCACCTTGGAGCAGTGCCACGAAACCTCTTAAAGAGAGCGACCTAGTCCGTGACTCATCCCAGTAATCTCTTCGGCTTGTTCTTGAAACCAATGTTGTTTGGGGAAAGTTCTGGCTAGGAAAGACTTGGTACTTAAGAGTGTCCATTGTGACCCACCTCTCTTTCCTGGGAGCCTACTCAGATTAACAGGAAGAGTGAGGATTCGCTCAATGATGTGAGGAGGAAGCGCCGTGTACAACAAACTCACCTGCCAGACCCCATTCTGGATAATATCTCTTATACAAAGATGAGCATCATGAATATCAATATATGGAACAAGTTTATTAAGAGTTCCAAGGCCAGTCCAATTTGTGTACCAAAAAGGAGAGTTACCATTACCTAGCCGAAACCCGTAGCCATCATAGAGGACCAGCTTCGCCTTTTGGATAGAATTCCAGGAGAAGGAGCCTTGTTTCTTCTTTACATCCATGAAATGAGTGGTACCACAATATTTATTTCTAACCACATCCACCCAGAGTTTATTAGAATTTTCATATAGTTGCCAAACCAACTTTCCTAGCATAGAAGTATTTGCTTCACGAGCAAGCCGAACCCCAAGTCCACCTCTATTCTTTGGACTAGTTACAACACCCCAGCCCACGAGGTGAATGCATTTGTGGCTACAACCCTTCCAAATAAATATTTATGTTAAGCAATCAATATCAGAACAAATGGATTTAGGCAGCCATGCTATCTGCATGTAATAATTGGGAATAGAATTCAAGACAGACTTGGCAAGAGTGAGCCTCCCAGCTTTATTCAAAAGCTTATTTTTCCAAGAGGCCAATCTATTATGCATTTTCTCCAAAATAAAGTCAAAATCACTTCGCTTCACCCTTCCCTGAATCATGGGGAAACCAATGTATTTTCCAAGGGAGGGTGTACTACGAATCCCCGTAATGGAGACAATTTTATCAATCTTTGCTCTCCTAGTGGCCGAAGAGAATAAAGCACGGGACTTCGCCAGATTCACATTAAGACCTGACTCATTAGCAAATTTGGTAAAAATATCAGCTACTAACCTGGCTTGGGAGGCCGTAGCCTTTGAAAACAACAACACATCATCAGCAAAGAACAAATGAGAGAGGGGATGGCCATTCCGAGAGATCTTGATAGGCTTCCAACTATTATTACCAACTGCCTGGCTAATCTAATGAGATAATTTCTCCATACAAATCACAAAAAGATACGAAGAGAGGGGGCCCCCTTGCCTAAGCCCCCTAGATGGGGTGAAGAACGGCAAGCGCTTCCCATTCCAAATCAACGAGAGAGAAGAGGAGGTCACACAATGCATAATCAATTTTATAGTGTTAGTGGGAAAACCGAAATCAATCAAGCACTGTCTCAGAAAGTCCCAGCTAATGTGATCATAAGCTTTTTCAAGATCAATTTTGTAAGCCACGTCCCCCTTTTTCCTCTTTGATGTGCGCATATTATGGATAACTTCTTGAAGAATAATTGCATTGTCATTTGTTCCCCTACCAGGAAGGAAGCTGCTCTGAAAAGGTCCCACAATTTGATCCAAGAAAGGCCGCAACCTGTTGACTAGCACCTTCGTAATAAGTTTATACACCGTATTGCAGAGACTGATAGGCTTGAATTCTTTAAAGGTGGTAGGGCTGTCCACTTTCGGAATTAGAGCTATAAGAGTCTCAAACAATAACTGGGTTAAAAGTACCCGTGGCAAAAGCATCTTGGACAAATTTACTGACATCGTGGCCGAGAACATGCCAATATTGTTTAAAGAACACGCCTTGAAAACCATCTGGGCCCGGAGACTTATAAGGATGCATGTAGCAAAGAGCATTAGTAACTTCCTCATGAGTGGTAGCAACGGTCAAAGCTGTGATGGCGTCCTCTTGCAACCTAGGATAAACAATGGTGCTACCTACAGTAACACGAGCTGGATTAGTAATATTAGGACCAAATAAATTACTAAAGTACCTGCGCGCCTCTGTTTGGAGAGTAGTATCATCAGTACACCACGTCCTGCAAGGAAGATGAAGGCCATGAATCTTATTCCTCTTTCGGCGAATAATAGTCTGCATGTGGAAGAATTTTGTGTTTTTTGTCTCCTAGTTGAACCCATTTCTCCCGAGACTTCTGGTACCAAAGCATTTATTCTTGGAATAAGATGTTGTCATATTCATGCTGGAGATCCTTCTCTAAGTACACCAATCTAGAAGAATCATTTATTTTGTTTGAGACTCATTTTACAGTTTTCGTTGCAAAAATAACTCTCTTTGTTGTTGTTGTGGAGACTAATAGTGTCAAAGTAAGACAAATTAGTTTATCAACTAAGAGATAAATTTTTTGACTTTCATGTTTCTGCGCTAATTTTTGACACACCTCAAAGAGTGTGGTTATATTTTGCAATGTTTGATGTTATTGAGTGGTGGAACTAACCTATTTTATGTGAGGAGAAAATATAAATAGTAAATTTTTTATATTCAAAATGAACTTTATTAAAAGGGAGCCAAAAGTGTTAAGAGTTTTGTTACAAAACAACAGTGTCGGTAAAACTCGTTCCTCTTGTGGTTTTCAATTTTTTTGAATATAATATCAATTACTCCTTTGAGACTCAATTATAAGAAGAAATACTTACCTTTAGTCTTATTAATAAGGACATTAGTTAAATTATTTAATTTTCTTGATTTCATGTATAAGAATAATTCATTTAATAAACCACCCCCGATTGTATGGATCGTATTATCCCCACAACATTAATGAATTTGTTACAAATTTCTTTGGATTAATAACGGTAGATATATATATGTAGGTTAGTTGACCTTTTCTTATACTTGAGTCCAATAAATTTAACTTTTTTTTGCTTATAAATGAGTAAGAGTAGTGCTTTTTTCTAATTGTACCCTTCAATTAATGAATATAATGTGTTTTTATCAAAATAAAGTCATTGTCATTTTATTTATATTTATGATAATGGTGAATATACTAAAAATTAGTAAAGGTAATTTAGTAAATTACTATTTTCTTTCTTTCATTTAAATATGAGATAATCAAGTGTGACAAAAGAAGTACTTACAGATCACCCATCAAAGATGTCGACAACTGGAGTTGCCTTTTGGGGAATGAGCCAACTCCTTACCAACTGAGTCAACCTTCATTGGCGAAGTATTAAACATGTCTAATAGTATTAATCTATTTTTTTTTGTGGTAGCTAAATATTAAAGTAGTAACCAACATGGTATAGCACAAGTGGTAGATACTTGGGCTCATTAACCATTTGGTCATGAGTTCGATCTCTGGCCGGTACGTATGAAAAAATACCATACCTCGAGGGATTAGTCTCTGCAGTTCCACGCAGGAGATACATTGGTTTACCAAAAAAATATTAATGTTATGAAATTGATCCAAACAAGAGTAAGATATAACCATTATAATAAACTATAGATGAGGAAGAAATAGAAGAAGAGAATGAGAGAAAAAAAGAGCATTTGCATTCTACTTTTGAAGGTCTCATTTACATTTCCATATAAGTCCTATTTATAGGATACAAATCTTGTAACTTACAAGTGTAACACCCATTTCTACCCGGTAATTTATTAATAAAAATCAGAGTTTTCACAAACAAACGGATGCTACATTTTTCGACTTAAAACCATGAACACACATAATAAGGTCATTTCTGAAAAGCGGATACATAACACCCTAACTTGGATGAACCGACACACAACATTTTCAATTTTCAAAACAAGTCAAATTTCATTTACTACGCAGCGAAATCCAACAAATAAAACGACATAAGTAATAGAAAAATAAGCGGTCATCCCCCCGAGTGTTACGTATCAGAGCGACGACACCGACTCGATCAAACGAAGGTAAGCAGCATTCATTCGTGATTACCTGCACGTTACCAACAGGAGGGTAACATTCAAACAGAAGGGGTGAGATATCAAACCATATAATAGGACATATGAAGAACAGTATGTTAGAATCAGAAGACATAAGTTCACCACTTCACCGTCATCAACAACTTCAATCAATCACAAGTCATCAACATAGCCACTCAAGTATGCACTATGAATGCGACTCAATACTATGCACATGCATGTGGTACCATTGGAGCAGAACTCCCGTCGTCGTCGTAAAAATCTGTCAGTAAATAGTGGCATCAACAAGGCATAAGCCTTCAACATAATTTGCCAGTCCAGGCCAACGTGTTTTGAGCATAGCTCCAACATAAAAATGCTATGTATGCGACGCGATGTGAATGCACAAACAATCATCAATGATTACATAGCAATACATACCAACAACGGAATTCAACATTGGCCGTAGGCCTACAACATAATATCTTGCCAATAAATAGAGGCAATCCAACCAGATACACGTCGTCAACTTCACACAATGGTAATCACAACTAGGCGCAACATCATCAACAAATCAACAATTGAGCCAACAATTTAGCAACTTAACAAATTAACGATTAACAATTTAACGACTTAACCAACAATTAGCCAACCGTGGGCCTAATGCGCCTAAAGTACCCAACAACCCACAAGACGGCGCCTGTAACACCCATTTTCTAATAACCTTACTATTTAATAAAATCAGTTTCTTTTTTTTTTTGAAAACAATCTAAGCGAGTGCTACACTTACTCCATTAAATCAACAACTTCAGTTTTTCATAGTTCGGTTAAAACCACAAGATACATAACACCATGAAATACCGTTTAGTTCGCATCAACCAAATACCATCACTACCGCAGCGAAATAATAACAAGTTCGAAAACAAAACCAACACATCACCAATAATAGTCTAACAGTATAAAGACAATAACACATAAGCATAAGACGCCCCCCGGTGCTACGTATCAGAGCATGACACTTCCTACCAGACGAAGGCCTAAGGGTAACCTTCACTCGTTATTACCTGCACGTTGCCGACATAAGAAGCAACATAAAAGCAGTAGGGTGAGTCTCTTTTCATAATTAATAACATATGGAATAAGCATTGCATAGGAAAGGTAACTAGGCACACCGATTCACAACAAAGGTAGCAACCACATCACAATTACAATCTCCCAACAACAATGCAAAAGGTATGATTATGCGTGAAATGCAACCCAAACTCCACGGGCACATGCATGTCGGATCCGTCACCAAATACAAATAGGCCGTAGCCTCTGCTCACCAAATAAAATTAGGCCGAAGCCTCTGCTCACCAATAATGCACATGTTTCATGAGATGCTATGGAAATGCACCACAACACACCACACAATTCATCAATTCACCATTTAATCAACTCACCATTTTATTCATATTCTCACCATTGTATTAATCAGCTCACCAATTAAAATTAGGCCGAAGCCTCTGCTCACCAATCACACCATAATACACTCACCAACTCAACCCACCACTCACACCAACACCAATTTCAATTAGGCCAATTTAGGATTTGACGCGACATAGGGAAAGTAAATAAAAATTGAAATTAGACACCTTGAACAACTTCAGTCCAGAACCACCAGTAAAATAACCCATTTTTACATAAAACTAGAATATTTGGATAGACACCGAAATTAGCTTCGAAACGCATTTTGAACCGTTAAATTTGGATAACCGAGTCAAAAGTTACATTAAAAACAAGTTTGGAAAATTTGGGCAACATCCTGATTTTTGGCGCCCAGCAAAAACTGGCGCAGGGCGCCTAGCGCCCAGACACTGGCGCAGGAAAAACTGGCGCAGAGCGCCTAGCAAAACTGGCGCAGGGCGCCTAGCAAAACTGGCGCAGGGCGCCTAGCGCCCAGACACTGGCGCAGGAAACTGGCGCAGGGCGCCTAGCGCCCAGACACTGGCGCAGGAAACTGGCGCAGAGCGCCTAGCAAAACTGGCGCAGGGCGCCTAGCGCCCAGACACTGGCGCAGGAAACTGGCGCAGAGCGCCTAGCAAAACTGGCGCAGAGCACACGGTGTAACACCCCTTTTCTAATAACTTTGCTTTTAAATAAAATCAGAGTCTCTTTTTTTTTTTGAAAACAATTCAAGCGAGTGCTACATTTACTCCATAAATATCAAGATACATAACACCGTAAGGAAAGTTTAGTTCGCATCACTAAAACCAATCACCACCAGCAGCGGAATAATAAAGAGTTCTAAAATTAAAACCAATACATCACCAACAAGGTCTAGCAGTTTTAAGAAAATAAAGCATAAACATAGGACACCCCCCCCTGGTGCTACGTATCAGAGCGTGACACTTCCTACCAGACGAAGGCATACAGGAAACCTTCACTCATCATTACCTGCACGTTGCCGACATAAGAAGCAACATAAAAGCAGTAGGGTGAGTCTCTTTTCATAATTAATAACATATGGAAATTAAGCAATGCGTAGGAAAAAGGAAACCAGGCACACCAATTCATAACAATAGGGAACAATCGCATCAGCATACTAATTCCAAGCAGCACTATATAATATATGATTATGTATGTAATGCAACCCAAACTCCACGGGTACATGCATGTCGGATCCGTCACCAAATACAAATAGGCCGTAGCCTCTGCTCACCAAATTAAATTAGGCCGTAGCCTCTGCTCACCAATAATGCACATGTTTCATGAGATGCTATGGTAATGCATCACAACACACCAAGTCCAATCAATTCACCATTTTAAATTCATGATATCACCATAGTACATTAATCAACTCACCAACTTAAAATTAGGCCGAAACCTCTGCTCACCAATCTCACCTCATCACACTCACCAATTCAGCTCACCACTCACACCAGCACCAAATCAAAAAGACCAACTTAGAACATTGACACGACATAGGGAAAGCGGATAAAAATTGCCATTTGGACACTTGAACACCTCAGCCCAGAAACACCAGTAAAATAATTTATTTTTGCATAAAGTTGGAACATTTGGATAGACACTGAAATTAGCTTCAAAACGCATTTTGAACCGTCCAATTTGGATAACCGAGTCAAAAGTTACATTAAAAACAATTTAGGAAAAATGTTTAGACATCCTGGAAACTGGCGCATGGGCGCCCAGGGGCAACACAGCGCTTGGCGCATGGACGCTTGGCGCCCAGGAGAGGCAACACGCACAGGCGCATGGGCGCTTGGCGCCCAGGAACAACACGCGCAACAGCGCACAGGCGCTAGGCGCCCAGGGGAACAACACACACACAGGCGCATTGCGCCCAGCACAGCAACACGGCGCCCAGGCACTAGGCGCCTAAGACCAACTTGCAACAAAACTCCTTTTTCTTCGAAATTAATTTTACACGAGCCAAATGCTCAGGACATGAAAACCCAATAAAAATTTTATCAAAAACTGAACATTATTTTTGGCGCCCATGCACTAGGCACCTAGTGAAAATACGCAACTCAACTCCTTTGTTGCCAAAAATCATTTTTCATGAGCCATTTTACCTGAGTATAAAAATCTGAAAACAATTTTTACAAAACTATCACCAGGACTTTGGGGCCCTTGGCGCCCATGACACAAGCAACATGTGCCAAAACTGGCAGCACAGGAACACAGAATGGCAACACAGGCAACAGGCACAGCAACACAGAATGGCAACACAGGCAACAGGCACAGCACACAGTGACACAGAATGGCAACACAGGGCAACAGAATTTTGGAAACTGGCGCAGCACACTGCTGGGCGCCTGGCGCCCATGACTAGGCGCAACACTGAAAATTTCAGCAACATGCTTATGGCGCCCAAGGCGCCTAGGGGCTTCTAAACAGAATTTTTCTCACTTTCATTCACCAAATTAAATTCATCAAAATGCCCAATTACATATATATTACTAAAGTGTCACCATGATTCTCAATTTCACCAAGCAAGCACCAATGAGACATATGATCAAACATAGGGTATCCAATTCGCAATAGCCACAACTCAAGCATCAATCATAAAATTTTCAACATAATAATTCAACAATCACGCATTACTTCATTATAATTTACTTATCAACATCACAATTCATTCATGGGAATTATTCCTAGAACCCTAACCCTAAGCATCCAATTCGCATATCTATTAAGAACAAAAAGAGGACCCCCTAACCTTATGGAAAATCGAATTGCTAGCCAAGCTCCAAGGGAAGAATGCAAGCCACCAACGAGCCTCCTCCTCTTCTCTATGTGCTTCGCCTTCTCCTCTTCTCCTCTTCTTCTCTTCGCAACTTTCTCTTCTCACTCTCTCTTACGTTACTTTTCTTTCTTTTTTTTTCCACTTGAGTCAAAATGAAAACTAGCTTCTAAGACCCCTTGAGAGTCGAATTACTTGACTAAGCAATGGGCCACGGGCCTAATTGTGGATCACGGGCCCTTGCTCGCACCACTTAAATAGTGACAACACCTCCTAATAAAATAAAATAAAATAATTAAACTTGAATTATTTAATTAAATTAAATAAATATTGTAAGCCTTAAATAACTTAATTAAATAATTAATTAAATTATTTTGGGGCGTTACACACGGCGCCCATGCACTAGGCGCCTAGGGCCATGACAGACCACAACTCCTATGACTCCAAAAATTGTTTTGCACGAGCCATTTAACTTGGACATGAAAACCCAGTATCAATTTTCGCAAAATAGACAACATAAGGTTGGGGCCCTTGGCGCCCATGGCACAAGGAACACGGCCAAATTTTGACCCAACACCTGAAACTGACTCTTTTTGTGCCCAGGAACTCCCATGCCAAATTTGAAAGCAAACCGAGCATCCAATCTCCGGGACCCTCGGCTCCCATGGTGCCTAGACACGAGCAACACAATTCTGCAACACAGTGGCGCAGACAAGGGAACCCGGCGCCCAGTGTCTAGACACAGAACCAGACACAGGCAACACAGACACAGCACATGGGCGCCTGGCTCCCAGGAGCTAGACACAGACTTAGACAGAATTTCCAGCAACACCCAAAACTCTCTAGGAGCCTAAGGAGCCAACCAAATTCGAGTTCCTCACCACCAAAAATTCCCAAATTAAATCTCCAACCTTAATTTATCAATATAAGACTGACCATCATGTTTTTCACCAAAATTTCATTCAATCATAACATCAAACAATGGGCATGCTCAATCATTATTGTGTACAATTCAACACCTAATCAAACATATCCTTGCACAATTAAAATTCAGCATAGCCACAACATCAAAATACACAATTCATTCAAGAAAATCACTCTAAAACGTAACCCTATACGATACTCATCACATACACTATTAAAAACGAAAAGAAGAGCCCCCTAACCTCTTGAAGTGGAGAACTCGCAAGGCACCCTAGAATTCACCAACACCACCAACGATCCAAGCTCTCCTCCTTTGCCCTAGTACCGTCGCGCCCTTTCTTTCTCACTCTCCTCTTCGCAAGTTTCTTCCTCTTCTCTTCTCTTCTCTCCTCTCTTCGAATCCTTTTCTTTCTTTTGCACCAATGAGGCACTTGCCTCCAACCCTTACTAATTCGCCTAGGCCTAAGTCAATGGGCTTGGGCTTGGGCCAATCCTAACATCCGGAATTACCATCACCACTCCCTTCAAATTAAATAATTATTTCCAACTCAACTAAGGCTCACATATAATAACACCTATAATTATTTTATTAAGTAATAAATAATAATTATATTATTATTTCTACCACCCAATTTCATTTAATTAATTAAATAAATTAATCTATTATTTTTGGGGCGTTACAACTCTCCCCCACTTAAAGGAATTTCGTCCTCGAAATTTACCTGCCACCCAACACTCTCCCTCTAAGGCCACCTAGACAACTAGGGCCATCTATATGCTGATTACTATTGCTTTGATTACCGGCGGTAAGTGCTTGGGCGGCCGTCCCTCCTACTTGTTCAGCCAGGTAACTTCAAGCAGTAATAATCAGACTCACTCTCTACTCCGCTGCGCTACTCTGATAAACTAGCTCGCATTCTACCTCACTCATCTACCCTTAAGGATAACAAAATACATCAATCATCACAGCATCACGACGAAACTCACAGGGTGCATAACAGTCGTACAACAAGCCTCATAATTTAGCAACACGACAACAACATCAACAAACAACTTTGCCACATCAAGCGATATCAACAACTAAAATTGCCACTCAGGTGACATCAACAACGACAACCCAACAGCAAAGCAACATCATCAACAACAACAACGCATGGGGCATAGTAGCGGCGTACTAATCAATAATGGCCATCGGCCCACAACAACAAATCAACAACAATATGACTTGGGCCATTCGTCGGTACCCAAGAAAACACCTAAACATCAACATTATTAACGAGGCAACCACAAGCAACAACAAAGCAACAATGCGGAGACAACTCCGGGACCAACAATCCTATAATCAATAACACATCAACACCTTCGGGCACCAAGGCGCCGACACTGCAACAACGACTTGGGGCACTAAGCCACCGACGACACAACAACAACTTGGGCTCTAAGCCACCGACAACACAACAACAATTTAATTCGACCGACACGCCTAAAAATCAACGACACCAGAAACAGTCAATTTTGCCTTGCAATTAGAATATTCAGTTAGGCCTCTGAATAAGCTTTCCAAAACATTTTAGTTTACTCAAATCGGACTCCTGGGTCAAAAGATATTGCAAAGACATTTTTCCGTTACAATGACAGCATAAACCAAGCAACGCAGGAAATTCCAGCACTCACACATAAACTTCAACAATTTATTTACCCTATCAAACGACATCGGAATTTAGCAAACAACCCCTCTACGAAAAACTTACGGAGTCTAGTTTCTGGCTATATTTTTAGAATTTCAAAATTATGAGTCGAATAGCACAGTTTTCACAAACAAGGCAGCTGGTCCAGAAAATGGGGCAGCGACTGTGTCCAAAGTTGTGACTCTTCTACAATGCCCAAAACAAACCCAAATAACACGAAACTTCAGCCTAAACAGTAAATCATTTTGTCTAGTTTTCAAAGAATTTGGATTCATTCGAAAAGGAGTTCATTTGAAAACACCACAATCAAAACACTGACTCTATGTCCAGACGGTCCCCAGAATTTTATCCTAACTTGCGAAGCCCATAACTGGAGCTATACTACTCCAAATGCGACCAAACCAAAGCCAAAATGACAAGCGTTCAGTATAGTTTCTAAAATTGTAAGTTATATGATTTATCAACTAGTAAAACAGTTCCAGTTTAGCCGAAGGTCAAACCTACTCAGAAAGTCCCTACACAGTGAGCTTAGCAACAAATTAAGCATCTAAGCAGCCACAAATTCAACCATCAATCATAGTTTAAACTCCCCAATAATCATACACCAACCAATTAAAATACATCAATCACTTCAACACACTTGCTATGTAATTTACGAGCAATACATATTCCACATAAATCAAACAATACATAGAGCACGCCAATATTTCTTAACCAATTTAAACATCATAGAGCACACAAGGTTTCATACATACTAATACATTTTTGCTCCCAAAGGAACCCAATACTAGTTTTCAAAATCGCCATCAAATCATTTTTGACAAGGTTTTTAAAATCGACACAACGACAAATCATTACTCTTTTCCAAATAAAACCAACTAGAAAAAATCATTATCCAATCCAACCAAAACTCCACCTCCATACTTCCTCATTTAAAACCCTAAGTCAAAATAATTTCTTTCCTCTGATCAACACCTACGTTCATTCATTAAAAATAGATTTCATTACTAATTTTAGTATCCAACCGTAAAATCGTCCATTAGACATTTCAAAAACAATTTCAGAAATCATTTTATTTTTCAGATCTCAAAACCACATAACACGATTCAAGAAGTAACGACCAAAAATTTTCATAAAACCCAAGCGTACAATATCGAACCCCAAGTAGCATGGAAATTGCAAAACAATTCATGAAGACCCTACACGTACAACACTGCATGTCAAAACAATCAGGAACAACACCAAAAATAAACAACTAACGCAAAAGATGTCATAAATCCTTAAAATAAATACAGACAGTCTCATCATGGGAAACAATTATAAATCAAGGAACATCAAAACTCAACATTTTTAAGCATGGACGACATCACTTAGAGTGATCAAAACATTTTTGTGCGTCGGGTAGCAGCTTGACGTAATTTATCAAAACAATTTTCACAATGCACTTAGACTCCACATCAAGACACACCACCCAAGAGTTCATACAAGAAGGTTAAAGAACAGCAACCAACAACAGGGACACAAAGTTCACACACGGCAATGCAATACAACACACAGTACCAGCAGGGGCCTCTCCCCCACTAGTTCACTTACCATTAGCAACTCTTGGCCTTCCTGCAACACAAATATTGGTCAGCACTTAAAAGACAACAGTTGGTCGTACACCGACACAACGACTCGACGACTTGGCCGGACGGACCAACCATTGCTCTGATACCACTAATGTAACACCCCTTTTCTAATAACCTTACTATTTAATAAAATCAGAGTTTCTTTTTTTTTTTGAAAACAATCTAAGCGAGTGCTACACTTACTCCATTCAATCAACAACTTCAATTTTTCATAGTTCGGTTAAAACCACAAGATACATAACACCATGAAATACCGTTTAGTTCGCATCAACCAAATACCATCACTACCGCAGCGAAATAATAACAAGTTCGAAAACAAAACCAACACATCACCAATAATAGTCTAACAGTATAAAGACAATAACACATAAGCATAAGACGCCCCCCCGGTGCTACGTATCAGAGCATGACACTTCCTACCAGACGAAGGCCTAAGGGTAACCTTCACTCGTTATTACCTGCACGTTGCCGACATAAGAAGCAACATAAAAGCAGTAGGGTGAGTCTCTTTTCATAATTAATAACATATGGAATAAGCATTGCATAGGAAAGGTAACTAGGCACACCGATTCACAACAAAGGTAGCAACCACATCACAATTACAATCTCCCAACAACAATGCAAAAGGTATGATTATGCGTGAAATGCAACCCAAACTCCACGGGCACATGCATGTCGGATCCGTCACCAAATACAAATAGGCCGTAGCCTCTGCTCACCAAATAAAATTAGGCCGAAGCCTCTGCTCACCAATAATGCACATGTTTCATGAGATGCTATGGAAATGCACCACAACACACCACACAATTCATCAATTCACCATTTAATCAACTCACCATTTTATTCATATTCTCACCATTGTATTAATCAGCTCACCAATTAAAATTAGGCCGAAGCCTCTGCTCACCAATTAAAATTAGGCCGAAGCCTTTGCTCACCAATCACACCATAATACACTCACCAACTCAACCCACCACTCACATCAACACCAATTTCAATTAGGCCAATTTAGGATTTGACGCGACATAGGGAAAGTAAATAAAAATTGAAATTAGACACCTTGAACAACTTCAGTCCAGAACCACCAGTAAAATAACCCATTTTTACATAAAACCAGAATATTTGGATAGACACCGAAATTAGCTTCGAAACACATTTTGAACCGTTAAATTTGGATAACCGAGTCAAAAGTTACATTAAAAACAAGTTTGGAAAATTTGGGCAACATCCTGATTTTTGGCGCCCAGCAAAAACTGGCGCAGGAAAAACTGGCGCAGAGCGCCTAGCAAAACTGGCGCAGGGCACCTAGCAAAACTGGCGCAGGGCGCCTAGCAAAACTGGCGCAGGGCGCCTAGCGCCCAGACACTGGCGCAGGAAACTGGCGCAGAGCGCCTAGCAAAACTGGCGCAGGAAACTGGCGCAGAGCGCCTAGCAAAACTGGCGCAGAGCACACGGCGCCCATGCACTAGGCGCCTAGGGCCATGACAGACCACAACTCCTATGACTCCAAAAATTGTTTTGCACGAGCCATTTAACTTGGACATGAAAACCCAGTATCAATTTTCGCAAAATAGACAACATAAGGTTGGGGCCCTTGGCGCCCATGGCACAAGGAACACGGCCAAATTTTGACCCAACACCTGAAACTGACTCTTTTTGTGCCCAGGAACTCCCATGCCAAATTTGAAAGCAAACCGAGCATCCAATCTCCGGGACCCTCGGCTCCCATGGTGCCTAGACACGAGCAACACAATTCTGCAACACAGTGGCGCAGACAAGGGAACCCGGCGCCCAGTGTCTAGACACAGAACCAGACACAGGCAACACAGACACAGCACATGGGCGCCTGGCTCCCAGGAGCTAGACACAGACTTAGACAGAATTTCCAGCAACACCCAAAACTCTCTAGGAGCCTAAGGAGCCAACCAAATTCGAGTTCCTCACCACCAAAAATTCCCAAATTAAATCTCCAACCTTAATTTATCAATATAAGACTGACCATCATGTTTTTCACCAAAATTTCATTCAATCATAACATCAAACAATGGGCATACTCAATCATTATTATGTACAATTCAACACCTAATCAAACATATCCTTGCACAATTAAAATTCAGCATAGCCACAACATCAAAATACACAATTCATTCAAGAAAATCACTCTAAAACCTAACCCTATACGATACTCATCACATACACTATTAAAAACGAAAAGAAGAGCCCCCTAACCTCTTGAAGTGGAGAACTCGCAAGGCACCCTAGAATTCACCAACACCACCAACGATCCAAGCTCTCCTCCTTTGCCCTAGTACCGTTGCGCCCTTTCTTTCTCACTCTCCTCTTCGCAAGTTTCTTCCTCTTCTCTTCTCTTCTCTCTTCGAATCCTTTTCTTTCTTTTGCACCAATGAGGCACTTGCCTCCAACCCTTACTAATTCGCCTAGGCCTAAGTCAATGGGCTTGGGCTTGGGCCAATCCTAACATCCGGAATTACCATCACCACTCCCTTCAAATTAAATAATTATTTCCACCTCAACTAAGGCTCACATATAATAACACCTATAATTATTTTATTAAGTAATAAATAATAATTATATTATTATTTCTACCACCCAATTTCATTTAATTAATTAAATAAATTAATCTATTATTTTTGGGGCGTTACAGCGCCCAAATGCGCCCAGCAACCGAACGAGGCAGCCACACATGGCGCCCATGGCGCCCAGCAACCAGCAGACAACAAGCAACAGGCAGCCGCACATGGCGCCCATGGCGCCCAGTGCGCCCATGGCGCCCAGTGCGCCCAGCAACCAATAGACAACAAGCACAGGCAGCCAGACATGGCGCCCATGGCGCCCAGTGCGCCCACCAACAATCAGACAACAGGCAACAGGCAGCCAGACTTGGCGCCCTTAGCGCCCAGTGCGCCCAGCAACATCAGCAACACAAGCAACACAAGCAACGGGCAGCCAGACTTGGCGCCCATGGCGCCCAGCAACATCAGCAACACAAGCAACGGGTAGCCAGACATGGCGCCCTTGGCGCCCAGTGCGCCCATGGCGCCCAGTGCGCCCAGCAACATCAGCAGACAAATTTCCATCAAACATACCTCTACTTCGGTGAATTAATTAACCTATCAAACGATATCGAAACTTAACAAAGGACCCCTCTATGGAAAACTAAGAATGTCTAGTTCCTGACTATAATTGTTACTTTGCAAAATAATGGTCCAATTCGTACAGTTTCAGTAAATAAGCAACAAGGTTCAGAAAACAGAACAGCCACCATGACCTAGCTTGTGACACCTCTAAAATTATCAAAACTCAGTCAAATGACATGGGACTTGAGCCTAACCTGAAACAATTTGAGTGTAGTTTTCAATGAATCAAGAATCATTCAAAAAGGAGTTCAAACGAAAATGTTATACACGAAATACCGAACCTATATCCAGATTGTTTTCAGAATTTTAACCTAACTTGTTACACCTATAACTCGAGCTATACAACTCCAAATGCAACCAAACTAGTGCCAAATTAATAAGCATTAAGTCTAGTTTCTGAAAAGGTAAACCACATAATTTTTGAACCACTAGATTGTTCCCAGTTACTGTATAACCGAACCTATACCCAAATCATTTCCATAATTTTAACCTAACTTGTGACACCTATAACTCGAGCTATACAACTCCAAATGCAACCAAAATAGTGCCAAATTAACAAGAATTAAGTCTAGTTTCTGAAAAGGTAAATCACATAATTTTTGGACCACTAGATTGTTCCCAGTTACTGTATAACCGAACCTATACCCAGATCACCCCAAACAATGAGTTTAGCAACAAAATTGACATCAAACATTCATCAATTTCAATAATCAAACACATCGTCAACCCAATTCAGAGATACACATGTTTTTAAACTGAAAACAGAAGCAAATTCGTAGAACCCACATAAAGCCCTTCATGTACCCTATTATAGAGTTAGAACCCCACATTTACCTGGGTTTTGAAGATTTCGCAGTCACCTCCCTTCTTGGATGAAGAATGCGCAGCCCCCTCTCCATTTCTCACCAAGAATGCGCAGCCTCCTTCTCTCCTTGCTTCTATGTTTTCTCTAATCCTTATTTTTCTTCCAGCTTATGACAACTCAACCTAATTCTAATCCTTTTATACTTCTCTTCGTTTCTTTCTAATTAGTCTCATGGGCCACTCTTCACACCCCCTTATATTACTTATTCTAACATAAAAATAAGCCCATACAACATAATAATATTATTACTACTCTAATGTTATTTTCCACACTTAATTAACCTATTAATTAAATAAAAGTCAACGTAGTAACTACACTAATAATTCTCAACTTCAACAATTCTCACACTTAATTATTGAATAAATTAATTAAATAATTAATTAAATATTTGTGGCGTTACAACAAGCACAAAGTTAAGAGCAATAAGAATGAGTTAAAGCTCTTTACTCATGGGAGTTATAGAGTATCCTAGGTAAGATGAAAGAAGTAAGGAGAGATGGACATCCACCAATTATTCATAACACTCCCTCTTGGATGTCCATTGAGGATATGTCTCATTAAAACCTTACTAAGAAAAAACCCAGTGGGAAAAATTCTTAGTGAAGGAAAAAGAGTACTATATCCTTTATGTGGGGAACTGTCTCGTTAAAAACCTTTCGTGGAAAACCCAATGGGACAAAACCACGACAAAGAAAAAAGAGTACAGTTTTCTCCCCCTGTTTGAAGAATCTCTTAAGAATATACATTTAGATTTTCTCCCCCTGATGCATATGAAGCAATATACTTCGTAATATATCCTGCTTTCAATTGAGATTCATAGTTGGTATTATCTTCGGGGTTTCTTCCTTGAATTGTTGGTATTCGAACATGATATGAGGAAGTGATAACTATAGATTGTTATGTAGTTCATGATGATGCCTCAATGTCGCCATATGTAAATAATCATATACTTCAGAACTGGCTTGATCTGGACCAGAAAAATATCTTGTATCTGCATGGTTAATTTGGTGGACATATATTCATAAAATAATTGCTTCAATTCAATCATTAAAAAATTTAAAATAAATATATCTCACTTTGTTCTAATGCATTTTGGTTGGTGATAAATTCTATCTCACTAATATGTATCAAATAATATTACCACATCAATCCATATGACATCTAGTAATATGCGCGCACTAATTTAAAGTCTTCTAGACCGGATCCCAAGTAGGTTGCTCAGTTGGCGAGCTAAGGGATACCGAAGGAGTGCACCAAATGAGTGCAAAAAGGAGGTCTCGGGTTCAACTCCCGGAAACTAACATTCCCCCACCCCCACTAACATTGCTTATCAAAAAAAAAAGTCTTCTAGACCGGAATATTTGATATATTCTTGAGACACGCATCATGTACTCAATAGAGATATAATTTATCATGATTCAATTAGCTAATTGATCGATCTGCAGGCCGAGACAAAACTTTGTTTAGGAGAAATATTTATTTAAGATATTTCTCTATATCTTCAATCCTTCTAGAAATTTCTATTTAGAGATCAACCAGAGAGGTTCAACCTCCAAATCCATCAAATATAATTTGAGGCCCTTCATATCAAACTCTTTCTTTAAGCAATTTAAAATATGCATTGAGATGATTATACCACATGTGTACAGATAATATTATCCCATGGAGGGATTATTTCAATTGGAGTAATCATCTCAAGAGTCCAAACAGCCAATCTCGAAAAATTAGATCCTTCTGGGATCCTCATATAACCATGACTATCAAATAAGCCATACAAAAAGTTGTAACACATCCATCGTTGTATTTAAGCCTTTCAAAATTACTTGCATTCACTACAGGTTAATTTATCTTCGAAATCAAATGTTAAGTTTGTCCGAATACTTTAGAACATCGAGTCTAACTAGATTAACATCTTTGGTTGTATAGACTATAGGTCGGAAAAACGTTTTTCATTGCAAAGCAAGTTTAATTCCGCTTCAATTGCATTTTCCTATTTTGGCCAATAATTGCTTTGTCTAAATTCTTAATAGACTTTGGTCCATGATCTTCTTCATCATTTATCATATTTAGCGCTACATTATACACACCCAAAATTGTCAACGTTGACTTTGTTTCAGTTCCATCATATTTCATTATTGGCATAATTTATTGAGATCTCATTTTCACAAATTTCAGGTACCTAGTTCTTCTGGAACTTGAAAATTAATTATGTCAAATTACTCGTTAGGAATTTCCATATCCTCTTTTGGGCCATATTGCTTTTAAGCTCATTTCCTTGTTCTAAGGTTTTTATTCTTTGGAACCGACTAAACCACATGCTTCATGTGTGGTTAAGATTCATTTGCAACGTCTGAGTGTCCAACATGGACATTACTTTTATTTGCGTATTGCAGCTGGTGAATAATTTACAAATTAAATTTTGCAAATGAATTATTCTTTGACCTTCTGGTTCACATTGGTTTATAAGCGGATCAAGATAAGATAATAATAATTTATTTCAACTAATACTAACTTCCAGCTTCTTATCTCTCCCCCTAATGTTGGGAAAACTAATTCATCAAAATGATAATTAGCCGATTAAGCTATAAATACATCTCTGGCTATTAGCTCAACATACTTTATGATGGATGAAGATTCATATACTCATATATTCCCAACATTCTTTAAGGATCCATCAAAAATATCTTAAATGGAGAATATTAGGTCATTGACCAAAAATCAATTGTAAATGGGAGAACTTACAGATATATGTTAACTTATTGGCTTGATGCGTATAATAAAATATAGATGAAGAAGAAATAGAAGAAGAGAATGAGAGAAGAAAAGAGCATTTGCATTCTAATCTTGAAGGTCTCATTTACATTGCCATATAAGTCCTATTTATAGGATACAAATCTTGTAACTTACAAGCACAAAGTTAAGAGCAATAAGAATGAGTTAAAACTCTTTACTAATGAGAGTTATAGAGTATCCTAGGTAAAATGAAATGACTAAGGAGAGATGGACATCCACCAATTATTCATAACAAAAGTAGTATAATTGACTTTGAATTTTTTTTGGATAGCAATGGCTACCCATATGAAGGAGAAGAGTCGCCTATAATGTTGTTATTAAATTATTTTCGTATAATAAGAGGCTTGGGGAGTCATATCAATTTGGGCAATAATGAATTAATGGACTTGTTGTTATCTTTTTGGGTTCCATGTCATTGGTGCGTATATCTATCAGTTTTGCCGATGACTAATCTACGCCAAAAAATCTGGCTGGCCACGATACTCAACTTTGCTGGCCCGTGTGATTCTCTCATTCTAACAAATTTTTTGCCACACCCAAAATTCGAACACAAGACCTTGGAGTGGGATTCAAACCCAATTACTGCTTGGACCAATTCTTATGGATAGATTTATGGTTATCTTATATCATCTTAGACAGTGGCGGACCCACATAGAGTTGAGGGGGTTCAGTTGAACCCCTGAAAAAAAATTGCACTTATCACCCTCTATAAATAACCCAAACCCCCTGAAATTTTGTTTTTGAACCCCCTGAAAATTTTAAATTGCACTAATAGACTAAGTTTTGCACCCATTTGACCATTGCCTTAAAAAATTTGACACCCCTGACCCCGGACGGGGTCACTGATCTTAGATTACTAAATTTGTTTAGGGTAGCTAAATATCGATATTCTTGTTCAAAAAAATTATTTTTGTGTGGCTATCACATAGATATGATTATGAAATTCCACCCCTAGATGGGTGGTGTAGTGTTGATTCTTCTCTCCTTGGACTGAGTACGTCCCCAATTTTTTTGAAATGTTAAACCCTCTTTATTTAAATAACGTAGTTGCGAAAATTCTTCCAATATATTATATTGTTTTTTTGACCAAAATTATATTGTTATTTTATGTAATTAAATTATTATTTTTTGACCAAATTATGTAATTAAATTATTAAATACCCTTAAATATCCATGGATGTTCATTACCCACATAAACATCTATGAGTATTAATGGATACAGATATGTATATAAGAAAAAAGTAGCCCATTCTATCCACTTAGAATGAAAGTATCTTTTTTTTGATAAGCAAATGTTAGTGGGGGGTGGGGGAATGTTAGTTTCCGGGGTTTGAATCTGGACTTCCTTCTTGCAATTTTGCAACTCCTTCATGTCTCTTAGCTCGCCAACTGAGCTACCTTCTCGAGACTAGAATGAAAGTATCTGAATTCGACATTCTCAACCTCAATTGGGTTCAACTAATTGTGAATATTAAATCACAATGAATAGAGAATTTGCTTGCATGGCCCAATATATTTCTTGTCACCGGTTTGTTTAATAATGCATAACAAGCCTTAAATAAGCATCCATATAATTTCAACGAATTAGTTGCGTATTGCTATCTCTTGTGTTACTGGATCCTCTCTCTCTTACTCGTTAATTTAATATATTGACTTACTAGTATATTGATAGTTCTCAATGGTTCATACACTACTAGAATTTTCGTCATTTTTTCTGTGGAATTTTTAGCGGATTAAGGTTTCCAGTTATTTCGTTCGTGGATAATTGTTTCCTGCGGATTTTCATATCGGCAGAAAACTTCTGCAAGAAATTTAGTAGGAAATTCGGCAGGAAGTCTGCAGGAAATTGATAGTTCTCAATGGTTCATATAATAAATAAGAGTTTTTTTAATGGAATGAATAAGAGTTCTCGCTTTACATACATACATATATTTATATATGTGTATATATATATATATATTAATCAATTACCATATGTGTAATGTGTGTCTATACAATGGCGTATCTAGGACCCTGGTCCAGGGTGGTCGGACGACTTAATTTAACAATTAATATATATATTGTCGTGTAGAAATTTTTTTACAACGTCAGTCAATCACGAAACAATACATCATAAAAAATGTTTGACTTTATCTCACCTACCTTAAAAGGTTTTTACAACAATGGTGTATACCAATTAAACATATTTTGCTATTCTAATTTGGTAATTTTATTTGGTGATATTTCATTGCACTCTTGGTTGTTAAAAATCATGGATTGTGCAATTTTATTCCCTATTTTTCCAAAATTCAAGATTTTTGAGGACCAAAATTGCAAATAATATATGATTTTGAGGGAAAAAATTGTGAAATTAAGAAAAATGGGGACCAAAATTGTCAAAGTAAAATAAAAAGACTAAAATTCCCACCTTAACAAAAATCACCATATTTGTTTGTGATAATAATAGAATTTTTTTGATCAAATAAGACTAATTAAACTAATGGACTTGTTATTGTTCTTTTATCTCATTAGACAAATAAAGTTAGTTGGAGTAGCTAAATAATATATTATTGGGGTAGATAAATTTTAAATATACCTAATTATCTAAATACATATATTATTTTTGGATTACAAAACTACCCCATAGTTACACTACCAACTGCTCCTGGAGCTGCAATAGGAAAGAATAGCTAGGAATAGAAAGAGAAAAGTAGTACGAGGATGTGCAAAAAATAAAACTATGAGTGTCAAAATATATTTTTTTTATAGGGGTATTGGTGCAAATTTTTAAATTTGAGAGTGTGCAGCTGCACACGCTGACCTATATGTACGTCCGCCCTTGTGTCTATATATATTAATAAAAAATTCTTCAAGTAGTATTTTTTTAAATGCTATTAATTTATAGCATATAGTATTTTTTTTTTTACTATTTTTTACCATTTTCCTGTGGAAAAGATGATGGTCATGGCAGAACACCAAATGTTTATTTGGCCAATGAAAAAGAAGTAGCATACCCATCATTTGTGGTAAATGGTAGTCCGACGAAGGAATTTAGAGCTACCTAAGGATTGAAACACGGGGACCCACTCGCTCCGTTTCTCTTTATTGTAGCGGCTGAAGGGCTGGCCGGTCTCATGAGGAAGGCTGAGGAGAATAATTGCTTTAAGGGATTTTCGGTAAATGAATCTTTCTACATACATCTACTTAAATTTGCTGACGATACAATGATTTTCTGCGATGGGAAAACCTATGGCGTCTTAAGGCAATTCTTAGGTACTTTGAATTGGCTTCGGGATTGAAGATAAACTTCTCGAAAAGTAACGTCATTGGGGTAAATTTGGAGGAAAGAGAAAAAATGGCAGCCTCGGCGTTCTTAGCTTGTTGTATAGGGCAGGTTCCGTTCAAGTTCCTTGGTGTGCTGGTTGGTGCAAGCCCAAGAAGAACCAGCACATGGGAACCGGTATTGAAGGTAATAAGATTGAAACTGTCATCATGGAGCGGTAGACAATTGTCGATTGGTGGCCGGATAACGCTAATCAACTCGGTGCTTTCAACTCTACAAATCTACAATTGTCGATTGGTGGCCGGATAACGCTAATCAACTTGGTGCTTTCAACTCTACAAATCTACAATTGTCGATTGGTGGCCGAATAACACTAATCAACTCGGTGCTTTCAACTCTACAACTCTACTTCTTCTCTTTTGAAAAGTCCCCAAAAAGGGTTATTAATGAAATAGTAAAATTGCAAATTGCAATTTCTTTGTGCGCACAAGAAGATTCCACCCACTAGCTTGTTTACAAGTTCTGACAAAGTTTTAGTATATAAAGACTTTGGTATGTCCAAAGTCAAGCAATGTGGGACTTCCCCACTTTTGAAATATCTCTTAAAATCAATTAAAATCTGTTAGTTCGAGTAGGTTCCCAAGAAAGAGAGGTGGATCACAATGGACACTCTTAAGTACCAAGTCTTTCCTAGCTAGAACTTTTCTCAAACAACACTATTTTTTTTTTAAATATCAAGCCAAAGAGATTATTGGGATGGTTTCAAATTATTAAGTTCGACGCCATATTATGCACAAGCAAATGGTCAAGTCGAAGCAGCCAATAAAATCATCATTAAATTGATCAAAAAACATATTAGGCAAAAGCCTAAGAATTGGCATAAGACTCTTGGTCAAGTGTTATGGGCTTGTCGAAATTCTCCTAGAGAGTCAATTAATACTACTCCTTTTAAGCTTACATTTGGGCATGATGCAGTGTTGCCAGTCGAAATTTGTTTACAGTCAACCAAAATTCAAAGACAGTTTGAAATTCCATCTGATCATTATTGGAATATGATGTTAGATGAATTGGTGGACTTAGACGAAGAAAGATTAACTGCGTTAGATGTTCTTACAAGGAAAAAAGAAAGAGTGGCCAAAGCCTAATAAGAAGGTTAAGTCGAAAACCTTCACTTTGGGAGACTTAGTTTGGAAAGTTATTTTACCTATGGACAAGAAAGATAGGGTCTTAGGTAAATGGTCACCAAATTGGGAAGGACCATTTAAAATTTTACAAGTATTTTCAAACGGTGCTTACGAAGTCGAAGAATTAGGCTCTGATAATCGAATTTTGCGTATAAATGGCAAGTATTTAAAAATATATGAGCCAATATTGCAGGAAGTTAGAATAACGCAAGGTTAAGACATAACATAGAAACTTAAATATGGCATGTCGAAAGTTTAGATGCCAAAGGACATTGTCTAAGTACAAAGTGGATAAAAAAATTCAGAAACACTCAAACAAGGAAAGCTGAAATTTAAATTACAAGATTAGCTTTAAGTTTCTCAAAAACAATCTTGGCATGATCCAGTATGGCAGCAATGAGGGCTTGGTCTTCGACTAATCTCTGAACTGCTGCCTCATGTTTGTTGGCCCTTTCTAAGTGCTCAATAGCCAAAGTTGTTTCAGATCGAAGTGCAGCTTCCAAAGAATCGGGAATTCTCTTTTGAATAGAGGCCTTCCTTTTCTCTTCTGCCCTAATCTTCGACTGCAAGGTTTTGATTTGTTCCTGGTACTTTGAAATGTTAACATCACATTCAGCTATTTCTTTAGCATCATTGGCCGCTTGGAGTTCCAGTGACGAAATTTTAGCATCTGACGCTTCGACTGCAGCCCATTATTCCTGTTGAAGTTTGGCCTCATGCTCTTTATTTGCAGCAACATTCTTTTTCTTTTGAAAGTCCCTTGCAATTTGCTCCAGAAGAACCTCAAATTTGACAAGGAAGCCAATGAGAGGTTTGCTGGATGTTGATTTGTTAAGTTTGTTTAGCAAGTTCTTAATTTCATAAGTGACCATATGATTTTGTTCAATGGTTTGGAACAAACCTATTTCTAAGACTTTGGCTCGAAGTTCTCGAAGAAGGTCCTCTCTTGAGCTTTCAGAAATCCCGCCAACAGAAGTAGTCAAAGAACTTCGCTTGTTTTCAGTCGAAGCAGATCTGCTACTCAACATTAACTTTAGAGCTTCAAGGGGATTCTTACTCTTTAATTCCCCTAGTTCTTCTTGACTGATGGTGTTGCTGGTCGAAGGTATGGCCTCAGGCGAGTTAATACCTTGTGGAGACTCACCAATTTGTTCTGAATCTCTTGGAGATTCCTCTTCTTCATCCTCCTCATCTTCGACTGATTCAACACTTTCTTCTTTTTCTTCTTCTCCTTCGTTCTGGTTTTGAGGTGAAAGTGGACTATTGTTTTCCATGTCGATGTCAGGACTTTGATCATTGTTTTTGACCCTGTTGTCATTATCTCGTGGTGGCTGATTTTGGTCAATGTTTACGACCAGTGCATCATTGCCTCCATGTTGTTGGTTTTGAGTTGTCATTGCTTCATCAGTGGGTTGCTGTTGAGTTTGGTCATGGGTTTCGATCATTTATGTGTCAACGCCTCTTTGATCTTTTTTTCGACACCTTGTTCATGTATGGTTGTTTTAGAAGGAGAGAGGGTCGAAGTTGGTGTTGGTTGTTTTGTTGGTACCTCAACATTGCCGCTTTCAGGTTCCTATTCAAAATTAAATGATAAATATCTTGTTATAATGAACTAAAACTGTTAAAAAGAAAAATAAGTAGAAGGTTAATAGTACCTTTGAAGTGTCTCCTCCGACACGAGAATGTGCACTCTCAGGTTTCTTGAGCACTTTTCTCTTTAAAGGCTTTTCCAAGACTTGTTGTTGAGTGCTTTCGCCTTGTTGCTTCTTTTTGACAGCTGTTTGTCTGATAGTCTTAGAAGAAACCTTTAAAGCGTCTTGAGAGTTCTTTTTCTTCTTTTCTCTTTCGACCAGAGATTTGGAAGCCTCATTCTGTTTGGGATTGTTTACTGGTTCATCAGGCTGAAAATTCGATACTCATGTTAGTAAGAAACAAGAAAATGTATAACTGTTATAAAATAAAGAAGTTAAGGATTTCGACCTCTGATTCATCACTCACAGCTATGGTGTCGGCCCTTTTGGTTTTCTTGGAAGGAGTGGCAGTAGTAGAGATACTTGGTCTTTTTGATGAGGTACCAGTGCCTTTTTTCGTCACCTTCTTTGTTGTTGTTCTTGTTGTGTCATTTGTTGGAGTGGGTGAAATAGGCACAGCTGCAAACATTCGACAGTTACGTTAATAAGTCATGCGTGAAAGGAAAATTAAATTTTTTCTAAGAGTTTTATACATCACCTGTTTCGACAGTAGATGTGACTCGAACATGCTGAATGTCCAGATGTAGATTACCCTCAAACGTGTATATGTTATGCTTAGTCGGAACTACTTTCTCAGCTGTCTTATTGTTGTGCGAAAAGTAGTTTGTGCAAGTATACACAATCGCAACAAGTAATACAATGATAAGTAGAGATCGGTCCCACAAGGATTGGAATTAATTTAAGAGTTTAAGAGATTAGCAATTTCGTGAAATAAGTTAATTGACAATAACAAACGTGAAATTGCAAACATAATAAGTTGTGATAAAACAGTAGTGAAATTAAAGTGTAAAGAGTAAGTTGGATAGCTCATATGTTATGCAAATTCCCAAGAGCAAAGCGCTATAGCGTTAGACGCTGTAGCGTTAAGCGCTGTAGCGGTATGGAAGCGTGCCTTTCAGTCACTGTCGCCAGGGTTTTGTTACAAGACTCCTATGTCTAGGCGCTAAATAAGTTCACCCCTGCATAATGAAGAACTTACAGCTTTTACCTTATGAACTATTACCCTCCTATGTCTAGGGTTAAGTACAAGTCAGTTAAATGTCTTTAAATGACCTTTCATTAATATCAATCCTTGGGTTCTCTTCGTAAACCATGTCTGTACCTACGAAGCCCCTTATTTTAGTTGATCAATACCAAAACAAGTTTGAAAGCATTATATTGCAAGGATTGAAACACAAACGTCATAACATTATATATACTTTACTCAAGGTTCATTACAAACACTAGAACAATCCAACTACAAGTGTTTAGCTCATAACAAGCTTCATCAAAACAACATAAACTGAAAAGATTATGTAACCGAATGTAAGCAAGAGAAGAATGGTTACAAAAGATGCACTCCAACAATCCCAAGTCATACACGATGGATGATGCTATGGCGTGAGCAAACCGTAGGTGAGATATAAAAAGTAAACTAGAAAATAAAACTTAAGAGTAGAGCAACAATGGAGAAAGTCTAAAAATTGTCAAGTTAGTTCTTCTTTTCTTTTCTCCAAAAAACTCTCTCTCTACGAATGAAAAATCTATTCTTTTATTAGAAGAAGATAATACTTATATATTATCTCCAAATCCATAAAATGGCTTTACAAAAAAGGCAATGATTAAAATTGTCACCAACTATCACTTTAGCTCCAATTAGGAAACGCCAAGTGTCTTTTTGAATCCACTTGGAAGTCCCTATGTCAGGCTGAGAAGAAGAAGATCAGAGTGATGACTCATCAATCAGCAAGTGGCTTCATAAATATCTAATTGGCCAACCGCTCCATAGCGCTGTAGCGCTTACCGCTGCATAGCGTCTACCGTTGCAGCACTCAAACAAAACATCAATATATTCACAAAGGCACCTATTATGCCCAATATTTAGGCAATCAACTCTGAACCTACATCTATACTTTTAATTACAAATTTACATATTAAAGTACTAGAATTACTAGAGAACTTGCTTGGATTTAAGTGAGAAGAGCACAAATAACTCATATAAATATGGGTTATCACTTATTTGAAAGAAAATTGTTTAAAGTCATAGTCGAGCCACATATCAACCATTCTGGAAGTGGTGGTCGAAATGCCAAAGCCAGTTTACTGGTTGGCAAAGGCGGGAATTTAAGTTTGTTGTGTGCTAAAGCAAAAGAGTACTTATCAGTTACATAAGATGGAAAGACCAATGTTGGAATTTTGTCGAGAAGTTTTTGTTTTAAAACTTTTGCAGCTTGAGAAACAGTTCGACTAAGATTATTTGGATCATATACAGTTTCAAAGTATTTTTGAAATATTTGAATTTCTTGAATGTGCGTACCTTTTGGTTTGGTCTTCTTTTTCTGCGAAGAAGGAAAAGCAGAGATTAGATTCGACAGCAATGTAGCCTCTTTGACATCAGCAGATTTTCTTTTGAAATACTCTTTCTTCCACTTTGAAATTCTTTGGTGCAAGAAAATAAAGGCTCAAACTCAATGGGGTCAAAGTTAAAAGGGCCGTTGGCAAAGCTGTTGAGGCATTCTTTCCATTCTTCTTCATTTTCTGGAAGTCTCATTTCTTTCCTAGATCTGAAAAAAGGACTTGGTCGAAGCTGACATAACCCAAATTGTCTTGCGACCAGGCTTGGGTGATATGCATATGCACCAAATTCCAGTTGCTATTCTGGATGACAGAAATTTTGGAGTTAAAAAGGCTTCCCAAATCTGGTTAGTTTCTTCTTCGTCGACAAAAGAAGTTGCAGGGAAGTCTCTTTTAAACCAGTCTGGTCCATGAGTCCTTTTGACGAAAGGTGCCATTGAAGGGGTGAAATATTCACAATTCATGAGCATGTTGAATGTTTTGGAGATCAAGTCTTGTGGAGATACCCCTATCTCTATAGGCTTTAGAAGAGCAAGCCTAATTCCTTCAACATTCCACGTTTCGACCATTTCAGTATAGTCTTCAGGGATGTACATTTGCAGCTTCGACTCAAAAGTGGCAAGAAGCCACAATTGGAACAACCAAACTGGTCCAGAGACCAAGTAATTTCCTTCAGGCTTGAGTTCTTTTAATGCATGAACTCCTTGTCGTAAGCCTTCATAAAGTGATCCTAAAATAAGTTGGCCAAAGTTTACCACTCGACACTCGTGTAGTTGAATGGCCAAAGGAATGTACATTTTTGCCACTTGGAGTGACGAAGAGCAGAAAACATAGAAAGAGAGCCAAAAAGTGAGAAATGCAATGTGTTCTTCGTCAGAAACTTCTTTAGTGTTGATGACATGTTTGTCTCCAATGTATCCTTTGAATGAAGCACGCTTGAAGTCGAATTCATGGTCGTTGCCAGTAGTGTTAGGGTCGAAAAATTCTCCTATTGGTTTAAGCCCATTTATGGCAGCCACATCTAACAGGGTAGGAGTGAGCATGCCACACTTCAGATGTAGGCTATTAGTGGTCAGTTCCCAAAAGTGTAAATATGCGATAAGCATTTGGCTTTGATATCTAGGCCCATATCTCGACAGCTGAATCAGGTCGAAGATGCCTTGTGCTTTCCAGGTTTTTCCTTTCTTCGACTCAATTTTGTTAAGCCAGTTAATGTAAGGTGGATGATTCTTGTCGACTGGTGGTGAAGACCTAAAAGCCCTATTTGGGTTACTCATGAAATCCATCACATACAGTCCTTTGTTGAAAATCCTAGGGCTATATCTATGATAGCTAGGGAAAACCTCTTTGATTTTGTCAGAATCATCACCAGAATGAGGAAGAGGACCTAAGAATGCATGATTGTAAGGATTAGGAGAAGGAATTAGTACCTGAGACTGCAAAATTGTTGCTTCTTCTTCTGTCAAAGTTGGTTCAGCAACGAAGGGTTGTTTTCCAGAAGCTACAGTGCCAGAAGCTTGAACGTTGGAAGATGATGCCATTAATGGTGATTCTGAGTTTTTAAGTGGTTTCGCTGCTTCACTGTTTGGGTTTCACGAGAATAGAGGTCGCGTAGTGTTGGATGAAGAAATGAGACCTCGCAAATGGAGTTTTTTGGTGCGTGAACACTGGATTTCGCGAGGAATTAAGAAGAAGAGAAAGGGTTCGCAGAAGCAGAGGGAAAATGAAATAGATAAGTAGTGGGGAGTTTACAACACAAAACGTGGTCCACTAAATCTGAGAAAACGGCGCCATAAAGTGATTTTACTGGAAGTGTCTTTTCAATTTTGAAAACTGATGGTAGTGACGTCATAAGATTCAACATAAAGCTGTTGATTGTAATTTCAAAAATGTCATTTTCTGTCTTCATTTAAAACTCAGTCGAAAAAGACATTTTTTGGGGGAAATTTGTTAGCCTGCATTTTCGACAGGCTCAATTAAATGCAGTCAACGAGGTTTGACTTGCTAATTTCAAGAGGAAAGACGTTGATTTCGACAGGGAAAAGTTTTCCCAAGAATGTTCGACACAGGGCTTAACTTAGTAGAAATTGAAGAATTGAAGCCAATGGTTCGACGAGAAGAAAATTAGTGATGGATCAGAAGTCAAGTGCTCATTGTCGAAACGGCGTAGCAGTTATTGTGGTCGAAGACATGACAGTTACCATTATTTAAATTCTTTGTACAGTTAGTTAGTTATTGTGTTTCTCTCCCTGTATAAATAGTAGTTTTTCATAGGAACAACGGGTCACAAATTCACATACAAAATTCTGAAACTCAAAACTTCCAACATCACAGAGAAAACGAGTCAGAGAACAAGTATGACATTGTGCACCATTCTCTTTACAATTAATGCAATTGCACTTTTACTTTCTTAAGTTTTCTGCATTTTATTTGTTTTCTTTTCGACTTATACTCTGAATTTCCCTTTTTAGAGATAACTTCGACGGTTGTCTTCATATTTTCAAGTTTTAACCGCAAGAACGCTTATAATTTTTGGAAGGCTTAAATATGTTTTAGGCCCCTGCAAATATAGGGTGTTTTGGTTTAAGCCCCTGCAAATTTTTTTTTTTGTTAAAAGCCCTTGCAAAATGAAATATTTTGTTATAAGCCCTTCTCAACATATCCAGCAATCATAGCATTCCATGTTAAGGCTAACATTTTAGTCATAGAAGGGCTTATAACAAAATCTGTCATTTTGCAAGGGCTTTTAACAATTTTTTTTTTGCAGGAGCTTAAACCAAAACACCCTATATTTGCAGGGGCCTAAAACATATTTAAGCCTTTTTGGAAAAGCTTTAACACAAATGTTCTGGGATTTTCTAGTTGATCCTACAAGCAACATTAATTTGTAACTAGTGGTGTTTACCAAAAAACACGGTAAACAGCTATACAAATTCTTAACCTTTCTACTTAATTGATTTTCAAAAATCTGTAATGGAAAACTTTGAATATGTCAAGCACTTCACTTTTATTTTTCACAAAGTATATACTATAATGTAGTCAAAGCAATTATAAATAAAAGTGATAAACTATCGTTTTCCAAATTTTGGTTAACGTTCTATCTTATTCGCATATATCTGAGTGAGTCAAAACTAATACTCAAATTTCCTTACTGATTTATGTGAAGTCTTAAGAATTCTTGCTTGACTACAAAAATCACAATTTTTTTCTTAAGTCGTTTAGGAAAATAACTTTTGAAAAATGCTATCTGACTCTTATTGAAAAGAATGTGTTTTTTACACGTCAAAGTCAAACACGTGTAAAATTTAGTATAGTGTACAAAACTTCCGATAGACGAAGTAAACAATGTGTTAAAAAAATATTATTGTTTAAAAAAAAATTTCACCAGACTCAACATACTTTTCTTATTTTCAGCAACGGTGTATGTTCAAAACATAGCATTATCATAGCGAGCGAAGCCAGTAACCATCCACCAACTTTCGCATTCACCAACAATGTTGATTTCAGAAATTATAGGAACAGATTGCTATTCAGTCGAGTTAGCCTGCGGGGCAGAGTCTTAGCATGTTCTACACTTGTGTGTCATATGATCTGGTCTCTCGCAATTGAAACAATTAAATGAAGGAGCAGCATCATTTCTGGGTGGTAGTTGAAATTTAGAATATGAGAAATTGGGGGGGGGGGGGGTCCCATTCCAGTTGCTGTTCTTTTGAGCCTGATTACAGTTTCAATTTTGAAAGGTTTTTCTAGAAAATTATATTGCAATTTCCTATATTATATATTGCAATATATCGTGAAAAATATAACTTCTCAAAAAAAAAATAATGTTATTGCTCTTGAGAACAAAAACAATTCTATGATACAAAATCATTAACCGTTAAGTGTTAAAAAAAATTGAGTAAAAAAAGAATTTATGCAACTTCAAATGCAAAAAATATGGATTAAAAATCCATTCTTATAGAGATGATTATTCTCTTTCCGTAAAATTAAAAATTATAGAGATAATCATTTTCTTTCTATTATTAGACCGTATAGAGAAAATCATTCTCTTTCCATTGATAAACTGTATAGAGAAAACCATTATCTTTCTATTGATAAATAGTATAGAAAAAATTATTCTATTTCTATAGGAATATTTCATTTTCAGAGCATCCCAGACATCCCTTGGCAGACTTACTGTAATAATCATAAAGATCATCAGTTAGTCCGTTAAGAATAAAATTCTTACATAGATAGTCATGCTCCTTCCATAGGAGTATTTCTTTTGTTGTTTTAGCATGTTCAACTATTTCATTTGCCACTGGAATCTCATCTGTCAAGACATTGACAACTTTTTTTTACAGTTAACAAAAAAAATGCATTTTTGTAGCCAACATTTGAAGTGAGTTCCCTCAAACCGAAATGGTTTGTTGAAGTTAGAGGCAACGGAACCAGCACTAGTAATTCCTTCGGTTGTCATGGCTGAATTGGAAACGTCTTAAAAATGTTAGTTCGAGTAGGTTCCCAGGAAAGAGAGGTGGATAACAATGGACACTTTTAAGTACCAAGTCTTTTCTAGCCAGAACTTTTCTCAAACAACACTATTTTTTTTAAATATCAAGCCAAAGAGATTACTGGGATAAGTCGCGGACTAAGTCGCTATCTTTAAGACGTTTCATGGCACTACTGAAAATTGTGCAAGCAGGCTATCAATTACGATGTCCCCAGGATAAAACAGCTCAGTCGAAACTGCTACGAAAGTTCACTGCACTGTGAAATTTCGCTCTTAGAGATACACCCTCAATATGGTTATGAAAACCACTCTTAAGAAAATAAGCTTGGAACTGCTTCAAGTTTTCTAGAGAACAAGAAAAGAAAGTTTAGAGGTGTGAGAGAAAAGTTGGAAGTGCATCAACTTTTAGTGTGTGGAAGAAGTGGGGAGGGGTCTTCCTTTTATGAAGAGATAGCCGTTGGAAGGAATTTAAGAGCCAACGACTCTTTTGACCAAAAACGTTACGGTTTGAAACTTTGACCCGATCAACATGACCGTTGGAACCTTTGACTCGGTCAATATGACCTTTGAGAGACGCAAAAAAATAAAATAAAAAGTTAAATATACAAGGCCAAATCCCAATCCCAGCAGGTCATTTTGTGTGCGTCCTCTCTCATCCAAAAAATTGGGCACCCCGAGGGGCCCAAACCCATGTGTGAGTCTTCTATCTAATGTGGGACATTTTCAATTCAAACATAATATCAAAGTTTCAACAAAATCACAACACATAGGCATCGAAAATCATCTCTATGGTGGCGTGATCTCACCTGTCTTGGAGCTGATTTTACAAGCGATCCTCTATAGTTTAACAAGACAGTAAAGTTGCGGCTGGGAAAAGGGGATAAAATGAAGTTTTGGTGCAACGATTGGTGCAGACCGACACCCTTTAAAGAGTTGTTTCTAAAATTATTTGCAAAATGTGAAGGAAAATTCGCTGCTGTACAGCAGTTCTGTTCATGGCACGATAGGCAGTGGTCATGGGAATGGAGGTGGGCTGAAGATTTGGCAGGTACAGAAGCAGTCAGTTTGAATGAATTGAAGGAGATTCTAAGAGATGTTGTGCTGAATGGTGACAAGGAAGACAAATGGATATGGAGAGTTGATAATAAAAAGAGTTTTAGTGTTAAGTCTTGTTATGCTTGGATCGCTGATTTTTATGCAGGTCATGACGCCGCGGAAATAAACGAAGAGACCGGCCAGGCATGCTCGAAGGCGTGGAAGTGTTCAGTCCCGACAAAGGCCGCAGCATTATCTTGGCGAACGATTTTAAAAAGGTTACCAACCAACACTACAACAAAAAACTCATTTTATAACTTGAAGGAGATTTCTTATATTGTTGATATGCTGCAAAACAACATGTCATCACAATAATCATTTTTCGTGTTTGTTGAGAAGTCTATACTAAACTGGTTGCCACCTGCTATTTGGTAGGAGCTTAGGGAACAAGACAGAATTGTCACATGAAACAAGAAGGCGAGCTGTGCTTCCTTACCAATTTTACAGTCATGGACTCAGTATGTTTCTATACATCTTATATGCTGATATGATCATTTCTTTTCATTTGAGAAGCATGTTTGCAAAATTTGTCCACAATGTTAATTGTAGTATTAATAATAGACTTAGTCTTGCTGTACAGATAAATTAGCTTCGACCATAGTAAGTAGAGTTTTGTATAGTTAACTACTTTGTAACTATAGTTAGTTTTAGTTCAGTTTACTAACTGTGATAGTTAATATATTGTTAGAAAATTGTTAGAGATATTCTTTTGTATATATTACAAATTGTACAGAATCCTCAGTTAACTATTATCAATGGAAAATTTCCACTTTATCTTCTTCCTCCTCTCGGTGGTTCACCATTGTAACATGGTATCAGAGCTCAATTGAGCTCTGGTTCGCCATCGTTATTTCACTCCCACCGATTGATCCTTCGCAATCTTGCTTCATTCTTTCGGTTCGATTTCGCATTTCACGCGTTTCGAATCTTGATTCAAATTTTCCCTTAAATTCCCAAATTCGTTAGGGTTCTTCAATTCCTCTTCATCTAATTGAGATGGCGAGCCAGAATTTTGAGCAATATGCAGATTTCTCCCCAAATACTTCTAATCCCTTCTACATTCATCCAAATGAAACGCCCGCCGTAGTTCTCGTTCAACCTGCGTTGGAAGGTAGCAAGAATTTTCAACCATGGATACGATCAATGCGCGTATGTCTGATTTCAAAGAACAAAATGATCTTCGTCGATGGAACTGTCACCGTGCCGACGAAGACGAGTGCTATCTACAATCAATGGTTTCGTTGTAATAATCTGGCGCTTGCCTGGCTTTAGAGGTCGGTTTCTCCTAATGTTGCGAAATCAATAGTGTTCTTCGATAAAGCGTATGATGCTTGGAAGGATCTTCATGACCGATTCGATCAAGGCGACATGTTCAGAATAGGCGACATTCAAGAAGACATTTACAAAGTTTCGCAAGGTACGCGTGACGTTTCTAAGTATTATACTGAACTGAAATCGCTTTGGGATGAATTAGAGAGTTTTAGGCCATTTTCTATGTGTTCATGTGCAATTCCATGTACTTGTGGTGCTTTGATGAATGTAAAGAAATTCAAGGAACAAGATTATACAATTAGGTTCTTGAAAGGATTGAATGAGGAATATTCACACGTTAATGATGATGGATCCATTCCCTAATATTACTAAGGCTTTTTCACTTGTAATTCAACAAGAAAGAAATATGCATCCTGCTGGTTCTGGTTCTACAGAGACTGAGATTGAAAGAAAAACACCTGCACAAGTGAATTATGTGCAAGGAAACAATAGAGGAGGTTATGGTTATCGTGGTAGAGGAAGAACCGGTCGTGGTTAAGGTAGAGGGCAGGCACCTTCATGGATGTGCACTAATTGCAATAAGACTAATCACACAGTTGACACATGTTACTTTCTCCACGGGTATCCACCTGGATATCAAACAAGAAACCAGAAAATTTCTGCTGCTAACTCTGCCACAACGTCTGAACTTGAATCACATAAGCAAGATACTAGCACTGGGAATGGTAATACTGCTGTTACTCTCACTCAGGATCAATACAAGGAGATTCTTGAGTTAATTCAACAGTGCAAGCAACACGGCAAGGGATCTGCACATTCTGCCAACAATGTTCACTCAACAAATACTGTATCTTTGACTCCAATTCCTAATTCAACTTCCACCTATAGCAGTTTGGACAATGTTAATAAAGTTTCTGGTAAGAAATTCATTCTTTGGCTGGTAGATACAGCAGCAACATACCACATTATTGGAGTTTTCAGTTTGTTTAGTAGTTGTAGACCTATTAAACACACTAGGATAAATTGTCCAAATCACACTTCCGCAATTACAACACACATAGGAATAGTCCATATCACTGAGGACATTGTGCTATACAATGTTCTCTACAATGAAAATTTTGGCTCTAATTTGATTTCTGTCCCTGAGTTAGCCATTAGTAGCCAAATTTCTGTTTTCTTTTCTATTGATGGTTGTTTCTTCTTTCAGGCCCATACCAAGCGGATGATTGGATCAGCTAAGCTTGAAGGGAAGCTCTACAAGTTTATCTCACAAGTGACTTGGTGCACTAGTGCTTTTAATTCTGTTTGTAGTGTTGAAAACCAACTTTCTGTACCTTGTAAGTCCATAAACCCTTCCTTACATAGTTCAAATGTTTGGCACATGAGATTAGGACACCTATCTCATGATAGACATTATTGTATGGCCAAACAATTTTCCTTTATTCAATATGAAAATAACAATTTACCTTGTGACATATGTCACTTTGCTAAACAGAGAAAGCTATCTTTTCCTCTTAGCACTTCTAAATCTTCACATTGCTTTGAATTGTTGCATGCTGATATATGGGGTCCATACTCACAAACCTCAATTCTAGGTCACAAATATTTCCTCACATTAGTTGATGATTTTAGTAGATATACTTGGGTTATCCGTATGAAACAAAAATCTGAGACACGCACGCACATTACCTCTTTTATTACTTACATAGAAACCTAATTCAATACAAAGTTAAAGTGTCTTAGAAGTGATAATGGAGTAGAATTCCTCATGAATGACTTCTACTCTAGTAAATGGATCATTCACCATAGATCTTGTGTAGAGACACCCCAACAAAATGGGCTTGTAGAACGAAAACATCAACATATCCTTAATGTCGCCCGAGCCTTGTCTTTTCAAGCAAATCTACCACCAAAACTATAGAATTTTGCTGTCCAACATTCAATCCACCTTATAAACAGAACTTCCTCTCCCATCATACACAACAAAACACCCTTTGAGCTTTTACACAAACAAACTCCTATACTTACACACTTAAAAGTTTTTGGTTTCCTTGCATATGCATCCACATTGACTGCCAATAGAACCAAGTTTGATCCTAGAGCTACCAAAACAGTCTTCTTAGGCTTCAAAGATGGCCTCAAGGGCTACATTCTATATGACTTACATTCTCACCAAATCATTCACAAGGTACTCCTCTTCTTTATCCTTTATCTTCTGTCCTTTCTTATTCAAAATGTTCTGACTCTTATAAAACTTTCTGTTGTAATGTTTCCTCCACTATTGATCCTACAACCTTTTCCCAAGCCTCCAAACACACTTGTTGGCAAAAGGCAATGCAAGCAGAGCTTGATGCCTTAGCCTTGCATAATACTTGGTCCTTAGTTGATCTCCCTCAAGGAAAAGTTCCAATCAGTTGTAAATGGGTCTACAAAACAAAGTATAGGGCAGATGGTTCTCTTGAAAGGCACAAGGCTAGACTTGTTGCCAAAGGTTATAACCAATTGGAATGAGTAGATTACTTTGAAACCTTCAGTCCAGTGGTCAAGATCACAACTGTTAGGGTCCTCCTAGCCATTGCAGTTTCACAAAATTGGTTTATTGAGCAGCTAGATGTTAATAATGCCTTTCTCCATGGTGACTTAGTTGAGGAAGTGTACATGACAGCTCCACCTGGCCTATTACCTACTGAATCTTCTCTAGGTAACAAAGTGTGTAAGCTTCACAAGTCTTTATATGACTTGAAGCAAGCTAGTCGCCAATGGAATCATAAACTAACCACTACTCTAATATCTTTGGGTTACAAACAATCAGAGGCAGATCACTCCCTGTTTGTAAAATCACAACACCCTTTAATAACTATATTACTGATCTATGTGGATGATTTAGTACTTGCAGGCAACAATATGGATGAAATTTCATTTGTCAAGAGCACCCTTGACTCCCAATTCAAGATCAAAGATCTTGGTGCTTTACGTTTTTTCCTTGGCTTTGAGGTAGCTCGTTCTAAACAAGGGTTGTTTCTGAACCAAAGGAAATACACTTTAGAGCTTCTTCAAGATGCTGGTGTACTTGCTGCAAAACCAGCCAAAACCCCTGCTGACCCTTCTGTCAGGTTAAGCAGTGAAGGGGGGAAGGATCATTCTGATCAGTTTTCCTATAGAAGAATGGTTGGAAGATTACTCTATCTTACAAATACTCGTCCTGACATTGCCTTTTCTGTTCAACAGATAAGTCAATTTGTTGCTAAACCATCTGAACTTCATTTCCAAGCTGCAATCCATGTTCTTAGATATCTTAAAAATGCTCCTGCACAAGGACTGTATTTTCCTGCACAGAACCAACTGAATTTATCTGGATTTGCAGACTCGGATTGGGGTAGCTGTTTAGATACTAGGAGATCTATAACTGGCTATTGTGTTTTCCTAGGGCCTGCTCTTATATCTTGGAAGTCTAAGAAACAGAATACCGTGTCTCGTTCATCCTCTGAAGCTGAATACAGGGCATTAGCTAGCTTGGTTTGTGAGATACAGTGGCTGCATTACCTATTTAGAGACCTGCAGATGCCTCAGAACAGTGCTACAGCTGTCTACTGTGATAACAAATCAGCCATTTATCTTGCATATAATCCTACATTCCATGAAAGAACGAAGCACATAGAGATTGACTGTCACGTAGTACGCGAAAAGATTCAAAGCAAGCTGATTCATCTCCTACCTGTGACTTCACAAGCTCAGTTAGCAGATGTGTTTACAAAACCTCTGCACTCTACATCCTTCCAATCATTTCTTCCCAAGTTGGGTCTTTGTAACATACATAGTCCAACTTGAGGGGGAATGTTAATTGTAGTATTAATAATAGACTTAGTCTTGCTGTACAGATAATTAGCTTCGACCATAGTAAGTAGAGTTTTGTATAGTTAACTACCTTGTAACTATAGTTAGTTTTAGTTCAGTTTACTAACTGTGATAGTTAATATATTGTTAGAAAGTTGTTAGAGATATTCTTTTGTATATATTACAAATTGTACAGAATCCTCAGTTAACTATTATCAATGGAAATCCGTCACAAATATAAAAAAAATTTCGTCGCAAATTTCGTCGCAAATTTCGTCGCAAATCCGTCACAAATATAAAAAAAATTAAAAAAATTAAATCATACACCGGCAACAACCAACTAATAATAAATATAATACACAAGCAATATTACAAAATAGGAGCTTCCATTAGATGAGATCAAAGTTAATCATTACAAAAATAGTTCATTTCCTTACAAGTTATAACTATATTCATCCCCTATACTTATAAAGTTTCTGAAAATAACGATCAATGTCTGCAAACACAACTAATTACCAATACAGTCCATTGACCTGCATCACACCAATCAAAGACAAATTATTCAGTTCCTATAAGAGAGAGATGACAATGAGACA
The DNA here is from genome assembly GCA_039519185.1 of Astragalus membranaceus. NCBI lineage: Eukaryota > Viridiplantae > Streptophyta > Magnoliopsida > Fabales > Fabaceae > Astragalus > Astragalus membranaceus. The sequence continues at coordinate 2,745,125 of CM076847.1, forward strand.
AAAAGTGAGGAGAATGCACCGATTAGAATAAGAACAAGATAAAACTCACAATTCAGTATTCTATGAACGGCATCAACCAACCTGTAAGTTGTTGAATGCCAAATGCGCACTGTACCATCCTCAGAGCCAGTAATGATTATAGGAAGTTCGGGATGAAAGCATACAGCAGATACATTGTGGGTGTGACCATCTAGAGTCTGGACACAACTTTTGGTCTGATAATCCCATACCTGTTGAATGCCAAATGCGCACTGTACCCTCCTTTTTATCCTTTGTAAGCTGATTTGATAAAAAGGGCCATGGAGTCATTAAGGTAATATGGTCTATCAGGATGCATGCTTCAATTAGATTGTCAATATCCTTACCATAATAAGTTGAATAATACAATTTTTTGGAGGTGATCAGCCAGAAATTAATTAGAAAAGTATCAAAAAGATATTTGTTTTTATTAGATCCTGTTTACCTCTTTACGGATGTGTGGTTTATACAGAGGTCAAAAACTAATGATAGTATGGGAGAGTTTTCAACATCGTTTGATTGTCTGAAGGTCATATACAACACCAATTGACTCTGCAAAGGTGTTGATCAATGAAGCAACAATCTTCTATGTAGTAAATTAAATAGACATACCATGTCATGATTGAAGCAAATTAGTTTAAAAAAGACATATCATGTCATGATTCAAAATAACAAATTCATAGAAACATAAAATGAGAGGTTATTCAATGTGAATTTGCACTGCAGGAATCTGAAGAGAACTAAGATATGAGGGTGGAAGTAAAATCAATTAATTAAGAGCACTAACCATGTTGGTGGTTATGAGGCATCTATCTAAAAGCCAATAATCGTGAATGGGAAGTAAAGTAATACTTAAGGGGAAGTAATACTTATGGGGTACATATCAGCTTGCAGAACTTAGTTTAACATTAGTAATACTTAAGGGGGAGTAAAGTAATTGTACTGCTTCACATGAACCATATTAATTATGATGTTAGAGCACTCAAAATTTTACAGAGTTGGAAAACAAAATCCAACGATTTAACAAAATCCAAAATTTTATAGAGTTGGAAAACAAACACCATCAATTTGTTTCCACGATAATAAACCCAACATGATCAAAAATTAGAAAATTGTAAAACAAAACTAATTTACTTCTAAATTAAAAATCCAATAAAGTTAACTAATTAACTAATATCATTAAAATAAATAAGACAGAAAACAGCTATATAAAGAATCCTATTGAGCCTTGTGATTGAGAACACACCAACAACACAAAACAAAAAAGAATCCTAACAAAACTGGGATGAACTTAGGAATCACTAATAGCTAAAATAACTAAAATGCAACAGACTAAGTGCAAAAGTTTGGGGAAGAAATCATCTAACCATCATTGAGTTCAAATTTTTGGTTTCTTTGAAGCTAATCTGCAAAATAAGCCCCAAAAAAAAGAAAGTAAGATCCAAGGAAAGTAAACTCAGATTTAGGGGTAACAAAAAGATGGGGAAGAAATGGAAAATCGGTGAGGGTAAAAAACTGTAACAGTACACAAAGAAAAGAAAAATCTGAATATGGAGAAGAAATGGGAGTTTGATTATGAGCAATTTATGGAGTTGTCTCCCTTTCTTCTCCTTTACCTGTTCCTCTTCTTCTCACAGCGTTCCTTCTCCAGGTGTTGCTGCTCCCTTTGTTTTTTTCCTCCTATTTTTGTTTAACACAATTAAAATTTGAGAAACTAATTGCGGTTAAAAATGGAGGTAGAGAAGATGTGAGGGAGAGAGAAATATGTGAAAGGAATTGAAAATGGAATGAAAGGGAAGAAGATGTTAATGAATGGGAGAAAGAGACACACAGAGGAAGAGAGAGTAGTGAGATCGAGAATGAGAGGTGAGAGTGAGAGATTGTGAGAGAAGACCAGAGAATAGTGAGGGAAGAGAGCGAAAGAAAGAACGACGAGAGAAGAAAGAAACGATTTAGAGGGTTTTGCAATTGCTATTTGGATTTTGGGTTTTGCAATTAGGTTAGGGTTTGCGAGATTGAGAGTGAGGGAGGCTCGATGGTGGAGGGTGTGGGTGGAGGCGCGATGGTGGAGAGTGACACAGTGAGGGAGGCGCCTCGGAGGGAGGGGGACGGCGTGAGGGAGGGGAACAGCGTGAGGGAAGCTCATAGAGAAGAAGGAAACGATGATATGAAATAAACAGAGAAGAAGGAAACGATGATATGAAGGCGTGAGTTTTAAGTGAAGATCATTTGCGACGAGCTTGTGACGGGATCCCCGTCGCAAATTTGCGACCGTTTTCTAATCCGTCGCAAATGCCAGCGGGAAATTTCCCGCTTCTTACTTTTTTATACACGCTGTCGCAAATCCGTGGCAAATTACTGACGGATTAAGCTCCGTCGCAAATATTGGTAGCTAAAACAGGTTTTTCTTGTAGTGCACCAAACTCTAACAAAGCCAAACATGTGGACCGAGAACTGGAGTGGATGTTTAGCATCCTTGATAAAAGGTTTGTTCTTTTGCCTCATGTGAATTATTTTTATTGGATGGTAAATTGGTGGTAGTGTATACACATGACTATTTCTTTACTTTGTTTAGCCACTTCCATTTTATTCATGAATTTGTCACAATCGTGATAGACTCTACAATCGTGATAGCTGGTTCTTGCTCTCTCATATTGTCGATTGTTAAATTTGGTAGTTTATCAACCTCATTTAGTTGTTATATCTGGTGGCATGGTGGCATGCTGAAGTCTGATTGCTTTCACCACTCTTTCGGTTTATCAAGTGAGATTCCCATTAGCACAACCATTTGTGAGCTGTCAGATGTTGTTTCTCGATGAGGACATTAATATTTGTTCCCATTAGCTTCTATTTGTTTTATTTAATTGGTAAAAATGTGCTATACAAGTTGCATATTAATTTTCCTCTTGCAGGCTCAAGAACCTGAAGCTTTTTGTCCTGCAATTTAAATAAAGGATATATTATGTTTCGCTAGCTATACTCATTAATTTTAATGAGTAAAGAATAAAGAGGGTTGAGACACATTTTTGGTTTTTTAATTTTAGACTAATATATCAGTTTATTTAGTTATTATGTAATTTTGATTATTGATGGAAATATTGATAGAGAGATTACATGACAAATGTATATAGCTCTTTTGGTGAAAGCTTTTAATTATTTTTTTCCTAAAACAACATTTAGCGGCAATAAAAATGGCCACTAAAGGCTCTAGGTTTTAGCGGCAATAAAATAACCCTTTACCGGCATTTGTTCAAATGGTCGAAAAAGCTTTTAGCGACCCCGGATAAATCTACTCTAATTTAATAAAACAAAGTGTTAGCATAATGACTATTTTAGAAATTTGCAAAAATTGCCATCTATCATTTTTTAGGTGTATTTTCGTAAAAATGCCACTAAATGACAAAAATGGTATCAGCAAAAGCTGCTGGGCCCAGGCTTTTCAGAAAGTCAACATCTGACACGTGCTCAGTTTTTTTTTTCTACTGACGCGTGCTCAGTTTTTTTTCTATTTTAATTTTTGACAACATTTTTTCTATTTTAATAATCTACACAAATTACTAAAATCAATCAATTTAAACACCACTAATTGTAAAAAAAAATTCCATATTGCTAACAAAAATTCCAATATTATTTTTTCTAAAAGATTCAATGATTAAATTAAAACTATTAAATTCATATTAAATGAGCAATATAAATGATCTAGAATTTACTATTTACTAGAATTTAGTACTTACTATAGTTTGGATGGATTTTGACTAAATCTGTTATTCGAACCAATCATATTTAATCGGTTTGGGTTGGTTTCGATTTTAACTTTTTTTCTATAAAATCTGAACCAAACCAACCCGATATTGGATGGGTTGGTTCGGATGGGCTCACGGGTCATGTATTAACATCAATTTTTTGAAACATATAATTCTATACCCCTTCTTTATAATAGACACCAAACCAACTCAAATTTCAGTGATCTAACTTATCCAATTATATTAGTATTCTACTCTCATTCATTGTTAACGTTGCACCACTGTCTTGCACATTTCCTAGGCAGAATCATTGAATTCATCCCATTCCCAAATTCCAAATCACAATTCACAACACAACACAATGGCCCATAAATCATATTTACGCATCACTCTCACTCATGTGTGTATAAGCTACGGACAATGTAATAAAACCACCTATTGATATTTGTATAAGCTACTGATTATTAGACCAAAAAAAAGTTACTCATCCATGTCTTCCGTTTATAAGAATCTAGGATTTTTCAAATCGTGTTTCAAAATATTATAAAGGTTTATACAAGTTTTATACATAATGCAATGAAAAAAAACAAGTGATTTTATAGAGGTTAATGGTTTGTGCAGAAGGTTTATGCAGGTTCATAGTTTTTGTTGTAATCTTGGGTTGAGCATAATCAATCCAAAGAAGTGATCAGTTTAAATTTTATGGGTTATTTCAGGCAATGGGTTCACGGTTTGGATTGGGTTTAGATTTTAAAATCCGTTATCTGAACCAAACTAGTGCGGGTCTCTACGGGTTGGTTCGGATTTGATCCGATTATAAAAATTGTCCAAACCAGACGCTTCGGTTTGGATTGGGCAGCGGGTTGGTTCGGATTTACCCAAACCAATGAACACCCTTAACTAAAACTAATAAAAACAATCAATTTAACTACTTTTTTTTACAAGAATCAATTTAACTACTAACAATTGTCAAAAATAATTTAACCACTAACAAAAAATACAAAATACATTTTTTTACTATTAATTAAAATGGTTATATTAATATTAAATGATCTAAAATTTACTATTTATTATAATATGTCTATTAAAATTACTAAAACCATTCAATTTAACCACTACCAATTGTAAAAAGAATCGATACCGTTCACAAAAATTCCAATATTATTTTTTCTAAAAAATTCAATAATTAAATTAAAATGATTAAATTAATATTAAATGAACGATATAAATGATCTAGAATTTACTATTTATTATAATCTATTGAAACTACTAAAACCAATCAATTTAATTACTAACTATTGTCAAAAATAATTTAACCACTAACAAAAAATTCAAAATATTTTTTTTAAATATTTTAATAATTTAATACTAAATGATCTAAAATTTACTATTTACTATAATCTGTCTATTAAAACTACTAAAATCATTCAATTTAACGGGAGCGCCAACGGGAGCGACAACGAGAGACTAGCAATCTAATCGGCAACGGGACTGCCCACGAGAGCGCTAACGGGAGCGCCAACGTGAGCCCCAATGGGGGCGCCAATGGGAGTGTCAACATGATGCATATCTTATGTTATATGACATAATATCTCCCTGTTTCTAATTTCAAATTAAACTCATACATTTTGGATATTGTTAACGTCTTGTGAATAGCTTACAAATTACTAACTATCTATCTTTATGTAGACTTATAACATGCCAAAATGTTATTTAAATGTATAAATTACTAAACTTATTATAATTACAATACTATTATGACTTCATAGCAATATATAAACTATACAGTGTCACCCGTGCGGATGCACGGGTAAAATACTAGTGACTATTAAATAATTGCTGGTAAAACCTTTGGTGGCCATTTCTATTGCCGCTAATTGAAATCAATTTTTATTGTCGGTAAAAGTCTTTTTTGTTGTAGTGCAGGGACGCTCTGATGAGGAGAGGAATCGTGACTTCGGCCCGTGATGCTTGTTGTGTTCTATGTTTTCGTGAAGACGAAAGTGTGAGCATCTGTTCTTTACTTGCAGCAAAGCACAGGAGGTTTGGAATTGTGTTTATGATTGGCTGGATATTCCTTCACAAGCGATGCTTCAAATCCAGCAACCAAACCTCTCACTTCCTCAGATTTGGACAATTGCTGAAGGGAAAGAAATTGAAGGCTTTAAAGCATTAGTGTGGAATTGTGGATTGCTATACGGAACTTGGAGGGCAAGGAATAAATTATTGTTTGAAGGAGCTACTGTAACTGTTGATTCCATTATTAATCATGTAAAACATGTATCATGGGGTGGTTTATATCTAGGAATGGGATGTATGATGTCTATTTAAACTGGGGTACTCTTTTTCCTAAGGAGTTTTGGTTCAGGGAGGTTTTAACGAGGCCCAGTGTATCCCTTTATTGTAAGGGTTGGTGCACCTTATGCCCCTTAACAATATTTCTTGATTATCAAAATAAAAAATACCCATAGGTAATATATTTGGTAGGTGAATCAGATAAGAGATATTTGTGGGATGTTTTATTTATAGCTAGCAATCACACATGATGGGATCTCCTAGATGCATTTGAAATTGTTGGGCATAAAGTGAACACGGGATGATGTGTTAATAAATAGCTTATATATTATTATATTACTCAAGAACAAATACGATAGGAAAAAAAATTACTCAAGACAAATATAATATGAATATTGGTTGCCTAGACAATTTCAGCGACATGAAGACGTCGGCTCCTGTGTTCGAACCTGAAGTGGCCGGTGGTAATGTGAGCGCATGGTGCATGTTTATTTACGAATTTATCTAAGTAGACAAAAAAATATGGTTTATACTACTAAGTAAATAACTCCAAGTTGAGAACCAATATCATACACATATTAAAGACACGAAGTTTATTTTTTTAAGCAGTAGCACAATACACGGGGGTCTTCTTGCTTTATATCTCTCACTTTAGTATCCCTTAAAACACCATCTTGCTAAAATCCAACCTCACAAAGCTAAGTTCTTCATCATTGATCCAATTATATTTTTCCTTAAAAGGGTTGTCTACTGTGTTAGGAGGATAACTATCTATGCAATCTTTCCAAACATTAGTATCCGACAAATCCTTCATGACTTCCCAAACACAGTTATTACACTTAAACCCAGCTCCAAGACTTATCATCAAGATCCTATCACCCTTCTTAAGCCTCTTCTTAGCCTCCATGTACCCTAAAACATACCAAAGTCCACTAGCTGTTGTGTTACCCCAACGATGAAGTGTCATTCTAGAAGGTTCAAGATCATATTCATTCAGCCTTAAACCTTTACCAACCCCATCAATAACTGCCCTACCACCAGGGTGCACACAAAAATGTTCCACTCCAGCTTTGAAATTCAAACCCCCTTCCAACACATTAAAGAACGTTGACTTTTTCTTCATCATTTTACTATCTCCAAGGAATACATTCTTCATGCTGTTTCCGAGAGAGACTGCAAAGAACCGTACAAGTTCCCACATAGGAAGAATCTTTGGCACCATACTCTGAAGGTTCACTGTTAAGGCTTGAGAAGCTGCTTTAACTAGACTTTTGGTTAGGAGAAAACCTCCATACCCTTGTTCATCTTCAACTTGTATGCAACAATTGTATGCCTCATCATCTGCACCATAATGAGTTCTCTCCATGTGTTTTAGCTTTAAGATTGCTGTTTTTTTCAAACATGGTTTGTTTGTGAAAAGCATGGAACATCCTCCTGAACGAAAGAGGCAATTTGAGAGCATCATCTTTTTGTCTTTTCCGCAGTACCAATGTGACCCAAGATTTTCTGTGCTCACAACTATTCCAAGTGAGTTTTTATAGGTCTTGAAAAGTTGTTGCACAATATCAATACCCGACACACTTGCACTGCACCCCATTCCTGCAATGTTGTACACCTTTATGTCCTCCCTCATTTTGTACCTATTTGTGTTTTTATAAGTAAAACTTTATTAATTTGAGTGTACTCTAACAAAAAGAGCTCAAATTCACTAAAATAAACGGTTGAAATACCATAGCCGGTTTTATCACTACAAGAATAACGCGTATTTTCGGCAGAATTTTTCCGTCAGTAAGTTTCCGACGAAAAATTAGGACTTTCCGATGGATTTTTTCCGCTGGCAAATTGTTCCGGCGGATTTTTTCCGCTGGTAATCGTTACCAGCGGATTTTCCAAAGTGGGAAAGATTTCAAAATTTGAAAAATTTTCGTCGGTAATTGTTTCCGGCGAATTTTTTCCATCGATAATCGTTTTCGGTGGGTTTTCCAAAGTGGGCAGTTTTTTTTCCGCCAGAAACGCATATTAGCCCTATAAATTTGCACCACTTCCATTCGCTTGCTTCTCATTTCCTCACCCATTCACTCTATTTCTCTCATTTCTTCCCTCTACTTCTCCCGTACTCTCATCTTCATCTCATTTCTTCCCTCTCCTTCACTCATACTTTATTAAATTATTATAAATATAATTATAATTAAAATTAATATTAAATTATAACTAATAGAAATAAAAAAAATACATTTTTTTAAAAGAAGGATTTTCCGGGTGATTTAGTGAGATTACCGACAGATTTTATTTAAAAAAATTAAAAATGATTTTCTCCGGCAGAAATTGTGGTTTTTCGGCGGTTTTTTTCGTCCATAATTACCGGCGGAAAATCTGCCGGAAAACATTATCTACGAGCGTTTTACCGACAGATTTCCAGCGGCCAAAATCCGTCGAAAAAGTGAAGTTTCCGACGGATTTCGTACATTTCCAACGGATTTTTTCTATCGGTAAATTGCGAATTTTTTGTAGTGTATGAGCGGTGTGTGGACCTTTTGAAATATATTTCTAATAAATAAAATCATAAAAGTAATTGGTTTTGTGGCTGTGGTGAAACTTAGATGGTTAGATGGGGTGGACTTTTCTGGCCCTACTGATGGAATGTTATTGCTTGTTATTGTTTTTAGTGCACGTGTGTAACTCTCCCTCCTAGTTGTGAGGGCAGGGGAGGAGGGTGGTGTATTGATGGGGTAGCTCTTGCTATCCCAAAATTAATATACATATTTGAATAAATAGACATATTTTATACTTAACTATTCCAATAATATTATGTAGCTATTTCAACCAAGTTAATTTGTTTAATAGATAAAATAACAGCAAGTCTATTAGTTTAAGTCTATTTGTATATTATTATTCGAAGTAAATATGGTGATTTTGGTTCCTCTATTTTACTTTTGACAATTTTTGTCCTCACTTTTCTTAATCACACAATTTTGGTCCTCATACTTTTTAATTGCACTTTTAGTCTCTCAAAATCAGGGATAATTTGCAGTTTCGTTCCCTAAAATTGTTGGATTTTGGGAAAATGAGGGAACAAAATTGCACAATCCATAATTTTTGGGGACCAATAGTGTAATGAAAAAATCCCGAAAACCAAAATTGTCAAATTGGGAGAGCAAAATCGCCAAATGTAAAATAGAAGTACCAAACTCGAAAATCGAGAAAAGTTGAGGGACAAAAAATGCAAGTAAACTTAAATATTTAGCCACACATAAATTAGGTCCGCCATTGTGTGAGGGTGATATCTTGAATAGAAGTTTTGCGATCCTTAAAAACATAATTTACATATAATATATAATTTTGTTGTTTCAACAAAAAAGGAGTTACTGATCAAAGAAAATAACAGCTGATCAAAATAAAAAACAAAAAAGTAGTTAAAATACCTATAGAAAACTCTAACATTAGAGATAGATTTTATTTTTTCCATCATCACTTTCGTCGATAATTCAACTACTTCTAAACTACGTATACATGCAAATTGCAATCTATAGGATTATTAATACACTAGTGAGAATAGTGCGTGGATTCTTCTGCCAACAAAAAAAGAGAAGGACAAGAGAGAATAGAGTTGAAGGGTAAAAATAAAACAAGAGAGGGATAAAGGAGGATGGAGAAGAAGATTGGAAGGAGGGGATCCATGCCACGAGGACAAGATAAAGTTGAGCCTCCATGTTTGGATCTTCTTTATCTCTCCATCTCAAAATATAAGGTTAGGATGAGACAGAATATGATTAAAAAATTGAAAGATAACGATGAGAGAGAGTGATATTAAGAGATAAATAGAGAGGAATCAAAGGATGTAGGGATATGTATAGTAAGAGTGTGAAGGAGAGTATCGAAGTCTTGAGTCTCTACCTGTTAATGATGCGAGATGCGAGAGAAGGAGCCGGTGAGAACAAAGACACGGTGACCACAAGGATGTCTATCTCAGAGGGAGAAAAGCCAGTCTTTTTGAAGAGGTTGTCAAGTGTGTCAAAAAATATCTCATCTATTTCTTCATATGAATCTTTGAGACTTGGACAATCTTCTCTCCCCTCAATAAAACTTCTTGGGCAATAAGTGCTCTCTCCAATTCCAGAGCTAACCATGGTTTTTAGGAGAAACCTGAATTCCTCCAACCCTGTGTTTTTGTTTCGCATGGCAATTCTTGCAGATGTATTAGTGTCCAGTTTCCTGTCTTCTGGAGGTTTGAAACACTCATAGGCTAACATGTAACATGATTGGTCACTACGTTGAAGAATCAACTTGGAAAGGGTAAAGATGGAATATAATAAGGGAAAGAGGCATAAAAGTTGCAAAAGATCCATAATATATATAACTTGGAAGGAAGAGATAAAGAATAATTGTGTTGCGTTGTGATTATTTCAAGTGCAAATGTCTCTCTATATATAGTTAGCTGCACATGACATTTTACAAGTTGCATGGTATTCCCTGTAGACAAATCCGACCCACTATTAGTCCATCATAATAAATGTCATAGTCTAAATTTTTTTGACAGCTACCTAATTATCGACAATTGACATTATAGCAAACAAACTAGTAATGCCTTTTTCAATGTAAACTAGAACAATTAAACTATTTGAAAGAAACTAATCATTTATGGAAAAGAAACAAAAAACAGAAACAAAAAAGAAACTATGGACGCGAGATCTCTATCCGCCTAGCATCTGCCTGCAAAGGAAGAAGGAGGTCAGGAGAGGGGAGCTCAAGCATAAGCAAGGGGTGAACAATTGAATATCCCATCTTTGCCAAAATATCAGCACACATGTTTCCTTCCCGAAGAGTGTGAACCAAAGAAAACTGCCAAGGCGGCTTCATCAAATCTTGAATAGTAGCTAAAATAGACGCGTAGACATGCCACTGGTTAAGAGGAGAAGTTACAAGCTGTAACAAATTATGTGACGGTGGCCATCCTCCCAAGCGAGCAGAATACCATGCAGAAGAGCCAAAAGCTCAGCATGTAAGTTATTTGTAGTTCCAATATAACCTGCGAAACCTTTGATCCAAGAGCCATCTGATCTACGAAGGAGACCCCCAAAACCAGAAGGGCCGGGGTTACCCAAGCTGCTGCCATCAGTATTGAGGACGATACAATCCTCCCTACTTGAATGCCAAGAGACCCAGCGAGGAATGCTGACATTGCTAACAGTGACTTGTTTACAAATACTAACCAAAGATGCATAATTATGGGTCATGTATTGCAAAGTAGAAATGGAAAAATCTTCGTTATCAATGACTATAGTGTTGCGCGCCCTCCACAACCACCAAACCGCCGAAATAAACAAAGAAGGATCCTCCTGAGAGAAACCTTGCTGGAGCCAAGTATAAACATTCGACTCAGTGAAGAAATTAGAATCGCGCACACCAAGATAACGCCAAAGCTGGGCCGAGAGGTTACAATCACGCAGACAATGGAGAATATCTTCAACCAGATGTTGGCACCGAGGACAAGTTGAGGCCGTAGACATACCTCTTCTATGAAGCATAGCAAGAGTAGGAAGGGAATTGTGACACATCGTCCAAATAAAAAATTTAATTTTCTCAGGTGCATAAGACTTCCAAATCCAATTCCAATCCAAAGTAATGACACCACTACCAAGCCCATTTCGCCAATGCCAAAGCCACTTATAACCTTGATTAGCCGTATAAATTTCGTTTGTATGCCCTTTCCAAACAAGACTATCAGAGACAACATCATTAGTACTCGAGGGAAGTTTTGAAACTTTGTTAAGTGTGAATTGGAAAAAGTCCCACATTGGGTATACTAAACACTTCTATAGTGTAAAAAGCTTATAAAAGGGAGACTCCTCCTCACTTATTTCTCACACCACTTGACGATAAATCATTCCTCAAGTTTTCTCTCTTCTCCCTAAATTTCTTTCTTCTCTAGAAAGTTTGAAGCATTTCCAAGCTTAGTTTCTAAAGAGTGGTTTTTCATATCCAAAATTTCTTTCTTCTCTAGAAAGCTTGAAGCATTTCCAAGCTTAGTTTCTAAAGAGTGGTTTTTCATAACCATATTGAGGGTGTATATCTTAGAGCGAATTTTCACGGTGCAGTGAACTTTCGTAGCAGTTTCGACTGGGCTGTTTTATCCAGGGGACGTCGTGGTTGATAGCCTGCTTGCACCTTGGAACAGTGCCACGAAACATCTTAAAGAGAGCGACCTAGTCCGCGACTCACCCCAGTAATCTCTTCGGCTTGTTCTTGAAACCAGTGTTGTTTGGGGAAAATTCTGGCTAGGAAAGACTTAGTACTTAAGAGTGTCCATTGTGACCCACCTCTCTTTCCTGGGAACCTACTCAGATTAACATTTTTAAGACGTTTCTAATTCAGCCATGACAACCGAAGAAATTATGTGCTGGTTCCGCTGAAACAGCTGAACAGACTAAAACAGCAAATGAAATACTCCTATGTAAGGAGCATGACTATCTCTGTAAGAATTTTATTCTGAACGGACTAACTGATGATCTTTATGATTATTACAGTACCTGTAAGTCCGCCAGGGATGTCTGTGATGCTCTGAAAAAGAAATATTCCTATAGAAAGAGAATAATTTTCTCTATACTATTTATCAATAGAAAGAGAATTGTTTTCTCTATACGGTATAATAATAGAAAGAGAATGATTATCTCTATAATTTTTAATTCTACGGAAAAAGAATAATCATCTCAATAAGAATGAATTTTTTTTAATTCATATTTTCTGAAATTATTTTTTACTCACATCTTTTGTTGCTGTTAGTGGTTAACACTTAACGATTAATGATTTTATATCGTAGAATTGCTTTTGTTCTCAATAGCAATAGTATTATTTTTTTGAGAAGTTATGTGTTTAACGATATATTGCAATATATAATATTGAAAATTGCAATATAATTTTCTAGAAAACCTTTCAAAATTAAAACTGTAATAAGGCTCAAAAGAACAGCAACTGAAATGGGACCCCCAAATTTCCCATATTCTAAGCTTCAACTACCACCACCTAGAAATGATGTTGGTCTTTCATTTAATTATTTCAATTGCGAGAGACCAGGTCATATGACACGCAAGTGTAGGAGCAGGTCAAGCTCTACCTCGCAGGCCAACCTGATTGAATAGTAATTTGTTGCTATATATTTCTGAAACCAACATTGTTGGTGAATGCGAAAGTCGGTGGATGGTTACAGGCTTCGCTCGCCGTGATCATGCTATGTTTTAAACATACACCGTTGCTGGAAATAAGAAAACTATATTGAGTCTGATGAATTTTTTTAAAAAATGATTTTTTTAACGCATTGTTTACTTCATCTATCGGAAGTTTGTTCACTATACTAACTTTTACACGTCTTTGACTTTGACGTGTAAACAAACGCATTCTTTTCAATAAGAGCCAGATAGCTTTTTTCAAAAGTTATTTTCTTAAATGACTTAAAGAAAAAATTGTGATTTTTGTAGCCAAGCAAGAATTTTCAAGACTTCGCATAAATCAGTAAGGAAATCTGAGTATTAGTTTTGACTCATTCAGATATATGCGAATAAGATAGAACGTTAACCAGAAATGGAAAACGATAGTTTACGACTTTTATTTATAATTGATTTGACTACATTGTAGTATACTTTGTGAAAAATAAAAGTGAAGTGCTTGACATATTCAAAATTTTCCATTACAGATTTTGAAAATCAATTAAGTAGAAAGGTTAAGAGTTTTTATAGCGAATGAGAAACGGAGTATGATTCCCATTAATTTAATGGAATTATACATGAAACAACTGCACCATATTCTCTTGAAATGAATGGTAAAGCAGAAAGAAAGCATAAAACTTTTACCGAATTGGTAGTTGCTATTATGCTCTATTCTGGCGCTGCATCTCACTGGTGGAGGGAAATTTTGATAACTGTATGTTATGTCCTGAATAGACTTCCAATGTCTAAGAGCAAAATTTCTCCTTATGAGATCATAAAGAAAAGACAACCAAATGTGTCTTATTTCCGAATTCGGGGTTTGCTTGGCTTATGTCAGGATCCCAGATCCAAAAAGGGTTAAACTCGCCAGTAGAGCCTATGAATGTGTATTCATCGGGTATGCAGTAAACAGTAAAGCTTAGAGGTTATATGACCTTCACTACAAAAAAACTAGTCATTAGCGAGGGTTTGCTTGGCTTGTTTTTTTTTATATATATTAATTAATGAATATTATATTATATTATTAATTTTGTGGTGATGTGTGGTGGTGGTGGTGGTGATGGGTGGTTTAGAGTAGAGAGAAGGAGAAGAGTAAGGGAGAAAGAGAGAGAGAGAGAGAGAGGAGTGACAGTGGCGGAGGTGGCGTGGTGGTGGTGGTGATGGGTGGTTTAGAGTAGAGAGAGAAGGAGAAGAGTAAGAGAGAGAGAGAGAGAGAGAGAGAGAGAGAGAGAGAGAGAGAAAGAGAGAAGAGTGAGAGTGGTGGTGGTGGGGTGGTGGGTTGGTGGTGGTGAAGAGTAAGAGAGAGTGAGTGAGAGTGGTAGGAGGTATGTGGTGGTGGTGGTGTTGGAAGAGTGAAGAGAGAAGAAGAGTGTGAGAGGAGGTAGAGATGATGGTGGTGGTGGTGGTGGAAGAGTGAAGAGAGAAGAAGGGTGTGAGAGGAAGTGGAAGGGGGAAGAGGAAGGGAAGAGGAATGGTGAAGAGTGAGTGAGTGAGTGAGTGAGAAAGAAGAGTGAGGGTGTAAACGGATATAAAGGAAAAAAGAAAAAAATTTGCGAGGGAATTAGCGAGGGAACTGTCTCATCATCTGAAAAGTTAACGTTAGCGAGGGAATTAGCGAGGGAACTGTCCCTCGCTAATTTCTGCACCTTTACCAACCCCGGCGCTGAGTCCCATCATCTGAAAAAGCAAAATTTAGCGAGGGAATTAGCGAGGGCAGTCATTAGCGAGGGACAGTTCCCTCGCTAATTCCCTCGCTAATGACAAAAAAATTGACAGCTCTATGCCCTCGCTAATTCCCTCGCTAATGACTGTTTTTGCGAGGGACAACAAGTCCCTCGCTAATCTCCGTCGCTAATCAGTGTTTTTTTTGTAGTGCTTAAAGCTAAAGTGATCATAGAGTCAAATGATGTTGACTTTTATGAAAATGAATTCCCTTTTAAATATAGAAATAGTGGGGGCACCGGAACTAGTCAAGTCTCTGTGCCTAGAAACGTTGAAAATAACGAACAAGGGGAAATAGAACCTCGAAGAGGTAAGAGAGCACGCGTTGCTAAGGAATACGGACCCGATTATATGGTCTATACGTTAGAAAATGATCCAACTAGCATTCAAGAAGCATAGTCTTCTTTGGATGCCGATTTGTGGCAAGAAGCCATCAATGACGAGATGAATTCTCTAGAGTCTAACAAGACATGACACTTAGTGGACTTGCCTCCTGGTTGCAAACCAATTGGTTGTAAATGGATTTTCAAAAAGAAACTAAAACCTGACGGCACTGTTGATAAATACAAGGCTCGCCTTGTAGCCAAAGGTTTTAGACAAAGAGATAATATAAATTTCTTCGACACATATTCACCTGTTACTAGAATTACATCCATAAGGGTACTAATTTCGTTGGCCGATATTTACAATTTGGAAGTACACCAAATGGATGTCAAAACTTATTTTTTAAATGGTGAATTAGAAGAAGAAATCTATACGGAGCAACCTGAAGTTTTTGTTCTTGGGAAAGAACACAAGGTCTGTAAGTTGGATAAGTCTCTGTATGGTCT
Organism: Astragalus membranaceus; assembly: GCA_039519185.1. NCBI lineage: Eukaryota > Viridiplantae > Streptophyta > Magnoliopsida > Fabales > Fabaceae > Astragalus > Astragalus membranaceus. Next base: position 2,760,932 of record CM076847.1, read on the forward strand.
CAACAAGCTCCTAAACAATGGCATGAGAAGTTTGATAATTTGATAATATCGAATGGGTTTAAAGTGAATGAAAGTGACAAATGCTTTTATTACAAAACCGAAAATGACATTTGCACAATCATATGTCTCTATGTAGACGACTTACTCATATTTGGATCAAACATTCATGCTGTAAATAAAGTGAAATCACTGTTGTGCAACAACTTTGATATGAAAGACCTTGGAGAAGAAAGTGTAATACTTGGTATTAAGATCACTAGGCTTGAAAAAGGAATTTCTTTGGATCAATCTCATTATATTGAGAAGATCTTAAAGAAATACAATTATTTTGATTGTAAACCTGCTTGTACACCATATGATCCGAGTGTCAAACTTTTTAAGAACACTGGTGACAGTATCAGACAAACGGAATATGCGAGCAGCATTGGTAGCCTAAGGTATGCCACTGGTTATACAAAGATGAGCATCATGAATGTCAATATATGGAACAAATTTATTAAGAGTTCCAAGGCCAGTCCAATTTGTGTACCAAAAAGGAGAGTTACCATTACCTAGCCGAAACCCGTAGCCATCATAGAGGACCAGCTTCGCCTTTTGGATAGAATTCCAGGAGAAGGAGCCTTGTTTCTTCTTTACATCCATGAAAGGAGTGGTACCACAATATTTATTTCTGACCACATCCACCCAGAGTTTATTAGAATTTTCATGTAGTTGCCAAACCAACTTGCCTAGCATAGAAGTATTTGCTTCACGAGCAAGCCGAACCCCAAGTCCACCTCTATTCTTTGGACTAGTTACAACACCCCAGCCCACGAGGTGAATGCATTTGTCACTACAACCCTTCCAAATAAAATTTTGTGTTAAGCATTCAATATCAGAACAAATGGATTTAGGCAGCCATGCTATCTGCATGTAATAATTGGGAATAGAATTCAAGAAAGACTTGGCATGAGTGAGTCTCCCAGCTTTATTCAAAAGCTTATTTTTCCAAGAAGCCAATCTATTATGCATTTTCTCCAAAATAAAGTCAAAATCACTTCGCTTCACCCTTCCCTGAATCATGGGGAAATCAAGGTATTTTCCAAGGGAGGGGGTACTACGAATCCTTGTAATGGAGACAATTTTATCAATCTTTGCTCTCCTAGTGGCCGAAAAGGCACGGGACTTCGCCAGATTCACATTAAGACCTGACTCATTAGCAAATTTGGTAAAAATATCAGCTACTAACCTGGCTTTGGAGACCGGAGCCTTTGAAAACAACAACACATCATCAGCAAAGAACAAATGAGAGAGGGGATGGCCATTCCGAGAGATCTTGATAGGCTCCCAACTGTTATTACCAACTGCCTGGCTAATCTAATGAGATAATTTCTCCATACAAATCACAAAAAAGATACGGAGAGAGGGGGCCCCCTTGCCTAAGCCCCCTAGATGGGGTGAACAACGGCAAGCGCTTCCCATTCCAAATCAACGAGAGAGAAGAGGAGGTCACACAATGCATAATCAATTTTATAGTGTTAGTGGGAAAACCGAAATCAATCAAGCACTGTCTCAGAAAGTCCCAGCTAATGTGATCATAAGCTTTTTCAAGATCAATTTGGTAAGCCACGTCCCCCTTTTTCCTCTTTGATGTGCGCATATTTTGGATAACTTCTTGAAGAATAATTTCATTGTCATTTGTTCCCCTATCAGGAAGGAAGCTGCTCTGAAAAGGTCCCCCAATTTGATCCAAGAAAGGCCGCAACCTGTTGACTAGCACCTTCGTAATAAGTTTATACACCGTATTACAGAGACTGATAGGCTTGAATTCTTTAAAGGTGGTAGGGCTGTCCACTTTCGGAATTAGAGCTATAAGAGTCTCAACAATAACTGGGTTAAAAGTACCTGTGGCAAAAGCATCATGGACCAATTTACTGACATCGTGGCTGGTGTGGAAAATAGTATGCAAGTATACATAGTCACACAAGTAATATAATGATAAGAAAAGGTCGAACCCACAGGGATTATGAAAACTCTATGTTGCTTAGAGTGTATACTTAGTGTGTTTACACTATTCACAATTGGTTGGAGTTTATGAATTGTATTTAAACAATATAAACAGTAAATATGTGAAGGAAATCAGTTAGATAAAGTAGTTGAGATGTTTTCACCAAGTAACTTACTTCTAAGAATTTTAGTGGTGTAGGAAGTGTAGGTACACTGAGTGCAGCTGCATGAGTGTGTGCTTTTCAGTCACTTTCTTCAGAGTTTCATTACAAGCTTCCTATGTCTAGGCATGCTAAATAGGTTCACTCTTGTCTCTTAAGCGCCCACTGTATCACCCTAAGAACTATGTTATCCTATGTCTAGGACTTAACATGGTTTTAACAAGCAATTCTTTATTAAAGCTAGTTTAACAAAGATGATGTTACAAACACTTATTCTTATCAACTCTTGATGTCTTAAATGTAACCCATGTCTGCTGTTACAAGTTTACCTATTCTAAGGTGATCAAATTCAGAATAAGTTTTGAAAGAAGTATTGCACAAGAGTTAAAATGCATACACTACTTGAACCACATATACTTACTTAGAAGTTCATTACACAGCTTACAACATCTCAACTTAAGGAAATTAGCTCATATTACTCATTATAAAATAGAAAGAATCTGTAAGGAACATAACAAGATGAGTAATATTGCAAAAGAACTAAAAGAGATAGAGATTACTCAAGTAGAAGAACTTTTGCATGAGATTTCAAAGTTGAAGTACAAGATATATGATATCCTTACACAAGTTTCCTCCAAGTAGAAGTGAAGGGAGTGGCTGTCAAGCACCTCCTTACCTTCCTTCTCTTCAGAAACGTAAATAAAACTAAACTAAACTGAAAATAAAACTAAACTTAAGTGATCCTTTTAAGAAATGGATGAAGGATGATTTCTAAGTGAAGATATGGCTTCTATTTATAGGCATGAGAGCTTGCCTCCCTTGGAGGATTTCCTTTGGCGCGAAATTGTAACTGAGATAATTAACCATGGTTAGTTGCAGACCTCCCATCAAGCAAGTTGTTCAAATTGGTCGCTTTGCATGAAGCTCACATGGGGTGGTCCAATGAATGAATGCCACATGGCCTTGAGTGAGTGAGCTTCTCAACTAGTCTTTGATATTAGGCGCTGAATTCTGCAAGTGGATCTGCTCCATATGACTAGGCATGACGTCACATATCAAGTGTTGAAGCATTGGAATGGTCTTAGGATGTTTTGGTCCAAAGTGCTGGTTTAGCAGGTGTAGACAGTGTGGGCACTCCTAGTGTAGGCAGTGTGGGCACACCTGAAGTAGCTGCGCTGAACAGAAACATCAAACCTAACAAGATATATGCATTTTGCCTAATTCATTGTCCTTATTCATTTGAATCTTTAAAATGTTGTTTCTTAATAAATAAGCTATATTTATATATTAATGTTCTTGAAGATAAGCAATAATCCAAGTTTAATTGTATGAATAACTCTATATAAAATAGAGTTATCAGTGGCCGAGGACATGCCAATATTGTTTAAAGAACACGCCTTGAAAACCATCTGGGCCCGGAGACTTATAAGGATGCATGTAGCAAAGAGCATTAGTAACTTCCTCATGAGTGGTAGCAACGGTCAAAGCTGTGATGGCGTCCTCCTGCAACCTAGGATAAACAATGGTGCTACCTACAGTAACACGAGCTGGATTAGTAATATTAGGACCAAATAAATTACTAAAGTACATGCGCGCCTCTGTTTGGAGAGTAGTATCATCAGTACACCACGTCCTGCAAGGAAGATGAAGGCCATGAATCTTATTCCTCTTTCGGCGAATAATAGTCTGCATGTGGAAGAATTTTGTGTTTTTTGTCTCCTAGTTGAACCCATTTCTCCCGAGACTTCTGGTACCAAAGCATTTATTCTTGGAATAAGATGTTGTCATATTCACGCTGGAGATCCTTCTCTAAGTACACCAATCTAGAAGAATCATTTATTTTGTTTGAGACTCATTTTACAGTTTTCGATCGTTGCAAAAATAACTCTCTTTGTTGTTGTTGTGGAGACTAATAGTGTCAAAGTAAGACAAATTAGTTTATCAACTAAGAGATAAATTTTTTGACTTTCATGTTTCTGCGCTAATTTTTGACACACCTCAAAGAGTGTGGTTATATTTTGCAATGTTTGATGTTATGTGAGGAGAAAATATAAATAGTAAATTTTTTATATTCAAAATGAACTTTATTAAAAGGGAGCCAAAAGTGTTAAGAGTTTTGTTACAAAACAACAGTGTCGGTAAAACTCGTTCCTCTTGTGGTTTTCAATTTTTTTGAATATAATATCAATTACTCCTTTGAGACTCAATTATAAAAAGAAATACATACCTTTAGTCTTATTAATAAGGACATTAGTTAAGTTATTTAATTTTCTTGATTTCATGTATAAGAATAATTCATTTAATAAACCACCCCCGATTGTATGGATCGTATTATCCCCACAACATTAATGAATTTGTTACAAATTTCTTTGGATTAATAACGTTAGATATATGTAGGTTAGTTGACCTTTTGTTATACTTGAGTCCAACAAATTTAACTTTTTTTTGCTTATAAATGAGTAAGAGTAGTGCTTTTTTCTAATTGTACCCTTCAATTAATGAATATAATGTGTTTTTATCAAAATAAAGTCATTATCATTTTATTTGTATTTATGAAAATGGTGAATATACTAAAAATTAGTAAAGGTAATTTAGTAAATTACTATTATCTTTCTTTCATTTAAATATGACATAATCAAGTGTGACACTTGTTGTGTGACAAAAGAAGTACTTACAGATCACCCACCAAAGATGTCTTCGCATCGGCAGCTGGAGTTGAACTCACACCCTTTTGGAGAATGAGCCAACTCCTTACCAACTGAGTCAACCTTCATTGGCGAAGTATTAAACATGTCTAATAGTATTAATCTATTTTTTTGTGGTAGATACTTGGGCTCCTTAACCATTTGGTCATGAGTTCGATCTCTGGCCGGTAGGTATGAAAAAATACCATACCTTGGGGGATTAGTCTCTGCAGTTGCGCGCAGGAAATACATTGGTTTACCAAAAAAATATTAACGTTAGAAATTGATCCAAACAAGAGTAAGATATAACCATTATAATAAACTATAGATGAAGAAGAAATAGAAGAAGAGAATGAGAGAAGAAAAGAGCATTTGCATTCTACTCTTGAAGGTCTCATTTACATTGCCATATAAGTCCTATTTATAGGATACAAATCTTGTAACTTAAAAGCACAAAGTTAAGAGCAATAAGAATGAGTTAAAGCTCTTTACTCATGGGAGTTATAGAGTATCCTAGGTAAGATGAACGGACTAAGGAGAGATGGACATCCACCAATTATTCATAACACTCCCCCTTGGATGTCCATTGAGGATATGCCTCATTAAAACCTCACTAAGAAAAAACCCAGTGGGAAAAAGTCTTAGTGAAGGAAAAAGAGTACTATATCCTTTATGTGGGGAACTGCCTCGTTAAAAACCTTTCGTGGAAAACCCAATGGGACAAAACCACGACAAAGAAAAAAGAGTACAGTTTTCTCCCCCTGTTTGAAGAATCTCTTAAGAATATACATTTAGATTTTCTCCCCCTGATGCATATGAAGCAATATACTTCGTAATATATCCTCCTTTCAATTGAGATTCATAGTTGGTATTATCTTCGGGGTTTCTTCCTTGAATTGTTGGTATTCGAACATGATATGAGGAAGTGATAACTATAGATTGTTATGTAGATCATGATGATGCCTCAATGTCACCATATGTAAATAATCATATACTTCAGAACTGGCTTGATCTGGACCAGAAAAATATCTTGTATCTGCATGGTTAATTTGGTGGACATATATTCATAAAATAATTGCTTCAATTCAATCGTAAAAATATAAAATAAATATATCTCACTTTGTTCTAATGCATTTTGGTTGGTGATAAATTCTATCTCACTAATATGTATCAAATAATATTATCACATCAATCCATATGACATCTAGTAATATGCGCGCACTAATTTAAAGTCTTCTAGACCGGGATATTTGATATATTCTTGAGACACACATCATGTACTCAATAGAGATATAATTTATCATGATTCAATTAGCTAATTGATCGATCTGCAGGCCGAGACAAAACTTTGTTTAGGAGAAATATTTATTTAAGATATTTCTCTATATCTTCAATCCTTCTAGAATTTTCTATTTAGAGATCAACCAGAGAGGTTCAACCTCCAAATCCATCAAATATAATTTGAGGCCCTTCATATCAAACTCTTTCTTTAAGCAATTTAAAATATGCATTGAGATGATTATACCACATGTGTACAGATAATATTATCCCATGGAGGGATTATTTCAATTGGAGTAAATAATCTCAAGAGTCCAAACAGCCAATCTCGAAAAATTAGATCCTTCTGGGATCCTCATATAACCATGACAATCAAATAAGCCATACAAAAAGTTTTCTAAGGTTTTTATTCTTTGGAACCGACTAAACCACATGCATCATGTGTGGTTAAGATTCATTTGCAACGTCTGAGTGTCCAGCAAGGACATTACTTTTATTTACGTATTGCAGCTGGTGAATAATTTACAAATTAAATTTTGCAAATGAATTATTCTTTGAACTTCTGGTTCACATTGGTTTATAAGAGGATCAAGATAAGATAATAATAATTTATTTCAACTAATACTAACTTCCAGCTTCTTATCTCTCCCCCTAATGTTGGGAAAATTAATTCATCAAAATGATAATTAGCTGATTAAGCTATAAATACATCTCTGGATATTAGCTCAACATACTTTATGATGGATGGAGATTCATATACTCATATATTCCCAACACTCTTTAAGGATCCATCAAAAATATCTTAGATGGGGAATATTAGGTCATTGACCAAAAATCAATTGTAAAGGGGAGAACTTACAGATATATGTTAACTTATTGGCTTGATGCGTATAAATGTGTCAGCCTGCAAGATTGCATGTTCCCAAGTAGAAATTGGAAGTTCCATCTCATAAGTATTGGTCATATAATTAACTTTAGATGTCTAATGAATGGTTCTTCAAGACCATTTTATGAATGAACATATGCTATGTGATGTTCAATATACATTCTAATAGTCATAAAATACTTATCAGATGCTTTCAACATAATTCACATGATAAGCTTTTACTTGAATTAGTTGAGCAAACAATCTCACAAACTTCTAGTTGTGAGTTGACGACAAATATATGTAGTATATATGTGGTCATCTAATTGATGCATCAATTAAAATCATAAAATATCACGTGATTGATGTATTTGTTTACAAATATCACCTTATACACATTTTAGAAATGTGAGGGACTTATTCTTTCAAAATCTCAACTTCCTTTGGGAACTAGTAATACACAAAAGTTAATGGATTGAACAATCTACAGGCTCTTCAATACATGTTCACTAAAATTCTTAACTATTTTTCGCATCATAATAGACCCGGGATGGCCCAACCGGTCTTCCCAACGATAAATTTATTATAATCCATAAACTTCTGGTTTAAGGTAGCATGTGTTGTATTAATATGCATTTAGTATCAACCAAAAGAAACACAAGTATTTTTTTCTTTCTAATACACATTTGCATTTTCTAAAGTAAGTCTAATGATATACAGACATTGAAAATTTTCTCCATTTATTTTTCGATATGGTATATCCACTTAGATGAATATCCTTGAAACTCAATTAGTTTCTATGAGACCGGAGAGAATATGGCATCAATGTGTAAAGCTCTGTTCTTCAAACTAGGTAACAATACAATTAGCTCTTTTGGAGCCTTCAATTACATTTGAAAACTTTTGGTTGCAAGTTGATAATAAGAACACACACTACCATATGACTTTCTGGTAGTTTATATGCATTAAGAACACATGACACACAAAAGTTTATTATATTGAATAATCTTCTGGTCCTTCAAAAATATTAATATGTGTCGTCATCTTTATATTAGAAAAATATAATTGAACACATACTAAATAGTAAAATCATGTAGACTAGAATTCCAAGGGTAAGTAGAAAGAGAAGTTACACTTAGAAAAATTAAACTTTGCCATAATGTATATGAGTTACTACATCATTATTTTCATAAAAATAAAACCGCTACACCATTATGAGAAATAGTAAAGAATATAACCATAAATCATATATGTCAAAAATAACCATAAATCATGATAATTGATTTTTTTTATCATTATTAACATGCATCACACTCAATATTTACCTTTCACATACAGCATATCAATTTTTTTTTGTTATATTATTTATAGAATACAAAGAAAATCATAAAGGATTATCAAAGGGGAAAAACAGACTTTTTGTTATGTTCTTCAAGAACTCGCCATAAACTTTTATAAAGGGTAATCAAAGAAAGTAATATTTTATGATCATATGTTCAAGAACTTTATCTCACATCTAAACGATGACCAAAGATAAATCATACTTTATGTGATTTATAACTTTATTCACTTCTGGGAATAAAGTTCAATCCATTATGTGATCTTTCACATTTTAATCATTCTTAAGTCCTTTGTTCAATCACAACTGTGATTAAATTTCCAAAATATTCTAAAAATATTTTCTCACTTTTGCTACTTCAGGAGCATATTCGAGTAGGATAAAGAAATACGATTCCCCTTTTTTTGTTTCAAGTAAAACTAAAATCAAAAAGATCTTTTAGATTACAATAATGGTCTAAAGATTTAGTTCTTCGAGAACTTGACCACAAATTTTTCATTAGTGATAATCAAGAAAAATCATCATCCATGAAACAATCCTCTAGGGATGGTTGAATATTAAGATTTAGTTCTTCAAAACTTGACCACGAGTTTATATGATTACCATCATTCTTTGAACAATCCTCCACGAGTGGTTGAATAATAATTTTTTTAAGTTCTTCAAGAACTATCACAAATATTCACATTTTGAGTAATCCTACAAAGATACTCGAATATTCATTTTTTTTTCCAGTTCTTCAAGAAGTATATATAACAATTCATCACGAAAAATTCTTTAAGCAATCCTACAGGGATTCTTGAACATTTTTTTTTTCAATTCTTCAAGAACTATATCACAAACTTTCATACTTTGAGCAATCCTATAGGATGCTTCAATATTTAGTTATTTGTGCAATCCTTCCGGGACGCTTGAATGATGAATTCTTCTGGAATTCATCAAGAATATAGACAAACACGATATGCTACAATATTAAGTTTTTTTTTTGTGCAATCCTTTTAGGATGCCTAAATGATGAATTCTTCTAGAATTTATCAAGAATACATAAACATGATAGTTGTCCCTATGCAATCCAATAGGGATGCTTGAATATTGAATTCTTCAAGAATTCATCAAGAATAGACAAACATGCTAATTGTCTTTATGCAATCCAACAGGGATGCTTTAATGTTGAATTCTTCAGGAATTCATCAAGAATAGAAAATGATAACCATAGTAGCTAAATTAAATTCTCAATAAAATTTCTATACAAGAAATATAAAATGTTAACATGATAAAATAAAAGCTATAAGAAAAAAAAACATGATAATATGAATTAGATTAACTATAAGATAGTAGAAGAAAACATATCTTTGCCAAATAGCCCCCAAGTTTATTAAGCCGTCATTTTGGTAGAGCTTCGTGCTGATAACGTGTTATGAAATTGATCCAAACAAGAGTAAGATATAACCATTATAATAAAATATAGATGAAGAAGAAATACAAGAAGAGAATGAGAGAAGAAAAGAGCATTTGCATTCTACTCTTGAAGGTCTCATTTACATTGTCATATAAGTCCTATTTATAGGATACAAATCTTGTAACTTACAAGCACAAAGTTAAGAGCAATAAGAATGAGTTAAAGTTCTTCACTAATGGGAGTTATAGAGTATCCTAGGTAAGATGAAAGGACTAAGGAGAGATGGACATGTTGGGGAAAACGGCGCAAGGGGAGAGGGAAATGAGCGAGAGCGCTAGAGAGAAGAGAAAGCTAGGGCAAGACAATGATGCAGTAAAATTGTATTATGTAAAAATCGTTCTTCACAAGCATATATTACTGTACATGCTACTACGTATATATATAGATAAGCCAGGCCCATGATTTCGACCAGGCCCATACTTTCGACTAGGCCCATAATAGGCTTACTTACTACACCTATTATATTTACAAGCAATTGAATTACAAAGCATATCTCAATATTCCCTCTTAATTCACATTGCTAAGTGACATCATTCCAAGCATAGTTCTCAGTTCTTCGAATCTTCCCTTTTGCAATGGCTTGGTCATTGCATCAGCTACTTGAAGTTCCGAACAGCAATACTCCAGAATCAACTTCTCAGTGTTGACTTGATCACGCAGGAAGTGATATCTAGTCTCTATGTGCTTCGACCTACCATGTGCGACAGGGTTCTTAGCGATATCTATCGCAGACTTGTTGTCGATCAACAACTTCATTGCTTTGACCCTGTGTAGCCCAGTTTCGACCAATAACATGCTCAGCCATGATGCTTGACATGCTGCAAAGGAAGCAGCCACATACTCTGGTTCACAAGAGGATAACGCAACTATACTTTGCTTCTTCGAGCACCAAGAGATGGGTGTCGTTCCATGAATGAAGACATACCCACTTGTGCTCTTTCGATCACTCTTGTCTCCACTCTAGTCGGAGTCTGTGTAACCAAACACTTCAGCGCTATTCTTCGACTCAGACTTGCTAGGGAAGAGAATACCATAACTTTGTGTTCCCTTTATATACCTTAGCACTCTTTTTGCAGCTACTAGATGGGAGCTTTTCGGCTTCTCCATGAATCTGCTTATCATTCCGACACTAAACATAATGTCAGGTCGAGTGTTGCACAAGTACCTCAGGGATCCCACAATCTGTTTGTAGAGGGTGGCATCTACTTCAATCCCTTCATCATCTTTCGACAGCTTGTTGCTTGTGTCAGTTGGTGTCGAAACCTCCTTACAGTTGATCATGTCGAATCTCTTCAGGATATCAGCTGCATACTTCGACTAATGCAGAAATATTCCCTTCTTCGACTCTGTAAATTCCATTCCTAAGAAATATGATAAGTGTCCTAGATCACTCATTTCGAACTCAGACATCATCACTTTCTTAAAGGCTTTGATTTCGACCTCATTGCTGCCAGTTACTAGTAGATCATCTACATACAGGCACAGTAGCAATTGAGTCGAAGTTCCATTCTTCTTAACATATACACCATGTTCATTGGTGCATCTAATGAACTTCTGAGCTAAGAGAAAACAATCAATTCTCTTGTTCCATGCCCTTGGTGCTTGCTTGAGTCCATATAGGGCCTTCTCAAGCTTGAATACCTTGTCTTCTCGTCCCTTCGACTCAAAACCAGGTGGTTGGTAAACATAGACTTCCTCCTCCAGAGGTCCATTGAGAAATGCTGACTTTACATCAAGTTGATGTAGGGGCCAGCCTCTGTGACTTGCCAATGCCACTACCAATCTTATTGTTTCGATTCTGGCTACAGGGGCAAAGACTTCATTGAAATTCAAACCAGGTTTCTATAGGAAACCTTTGGCTACTAACCTGGCCTTATACTTGGCCACTTCTCCATTAGGTTTGACTTTGGTTTTGTAGACCCATTTCACACCTATTGCCTTCTTCTACTTTGGATGTTCGACTAGCTTCCAAGTACCATTTTTCTCTATTGACTTCAACTCGTCAATCATGGCTTCCTTCCACTGTTTGTGATTCAAGGCTTGCTCCAGGTTCACTGGTTCTGCTTCAGCCATCAGTGCGAAGTGTGTCAGGTCTCCCTTTGCTGTAATAGCAGAATCTGGGAACGTGTCGAATCCTTCTAGCCTTACTGATCTCTGCCTTTCCCTCTGTGACCTTCTGATAGGTTCGACAGCAATGGGTTCTTCAGGTTCTTCGGTTTCAGTGGCTTCATTCTGATCATCTGGATCTTGAACTTCGTCGAAGTCCATCACTGTAGGTTTTTCATAGCCTTCTTCCCAGTTCCAATGCTTCGACTCATCTACTATGACATCCCTACTTCTCACCATTTTCTTCGACACAGGATCATACAGTTTGTATGCTCCTATCGAATGGTAGCCAACAAGGATCATTTGTTGTGCTCTATCATCTAGCTTGCTTCTTTGTTGCTCAGGGACATGTCTGTAACATAATGAGCCAATTATTCTGAGATGCTTGACACTTGGCTTTCTTCCTAGCCAAGCTTCTTCAGGTGTCCTCCCAATCAATCTCTTTGTAGGGCACTTATTCAGAATATACACTGCTGTGGCTACAAGTTCTCCCCATAGACTGTGAGGAAGCTTCTTTTCTTTCATCATTCTTCTCACCATGTCGAGGATAGTTCTGTTTTTCCTCTCAGCAGTTCCATTATGCTGAGGTGTGTAAGGTGAAGTGACTTCATGTACAATTCCTTTATTTTCACAGAATTTTTTAAATTCATGTGAGTTGTACTCACCACCTCCATCAGTTCTAAGGGTTTTGATTGCACATTCACTTTGCTTCTCAATCATTACCTTGAAGTTTCTGAACACTCCCAGTACTTCACTCTTCCTTTTAATCAAGTACACCCATGTCATTCTAGTGTATTCGTCAATGAAGGTGACAAAGTACTTGTTCCCTCCTAATGAACTTACCTCAAATGGACCACAAACATCAGAAAATATCACCTCCAACTTCTTCTCTGCTCTGCTTGGCACCTCTGACTTGAAGGAGTTTCTTGGTTGCTTCGACTTGCAGCAACACTCACATACTTCGACAGGTAGCTTTACTGCAGGCAACCCATGAACCATCTTCTTTTCATGTAGTTGACTCAAGCTCTTGAAGTTTAGGTGGCCAAATCTTCTGTGCCACTTCTAGTGCTCCTCTTCGACAGTAGTTTTGAGGCATTTCTCTTCGACTACTTGCAACTTGATCTTGAAGGTTCTGTTACTCTGCAACGACACCTTCAGGATCATCTTCTTGTTTGAATCAAACAAGCTGAGACAGTTATCATCCATCTCGACAGAGAATTTCTTCTCAATCAACTGCCCAATACTTAGCAGATTGCTCTTCATCATTGGTACATAGAACACTTCCTGAATATAGCACCACTTTCCATCTTTCGACAGGAACTTTATGGTACCAATTCCTTCTGCAGTGACTCTGCTGTTGTCTGCAAATCTAATTCTTTTGCTTATCTGCTTTAATTCGACAAACCACTCCTTGTGGCAGCACATGTGGTTCGAACATCCTGTGTCGAGATACCATTCGACAGACTTCTCTTCAGTCGAATTTGTATCTGCCTTCAACAACAGTAATTCTGGGTCAGTAGCTGTCATGAGGGATAATTCTTCATCATCATTGCTGGCTATGTTGGAGGCATCACCAGTGGTACCACTGCCCTGCCACACACACATTGCACAAGTATTTTGAGCATCACAAGTGTTTCCACATTCACTAGTGTTCCCACTGTTTTGCTCACTACTTTCAGCAATTTCTTCATTGAGATGAATGTTTTCTTCAATCTCATCTTCGACTGCCATTAGCATTAACCCTTCTGAGTCAGACTCAGAATCTGTGTCTCCATCACTTGCAAATTTGGCTTCAGCATCTTTATCTCTAGGAACCTTCTTATGCTTGCATTTGTTCCTATAATGCCCAAATTGCTGACAGTTATAACACTGCACTTTCGACAGATCTTGCTTCTTCTTGTCGAAAGATCCTTGTTCTTTCTTCTTGCTGCTTGATCCCTTTTCTTTACCCTTCTCTTTCTTGTTGTTTGCTTTCCAGTTTTTCTTAGAGGAGTATGATAACAAGGCTTGTTCAGTTTCTTTCTCTGAACTTCTCTGCCTTATTCTCAATTCATGAGCCTCTAAGGAACCTTGAAGTTCATCTAACTTCAATTCATCTAGGTTCTTGGATTCTTCAATAGCAGTAACAACATAGTCGAATTCCTGGGTTAAGGATCTAAGCACCTTTTCGACTTTACTTGTTTCTGACACAGTTTTACCATTGCCTTTCATTTGATTAGTTAAAGCTACTAACCTCGTAATGAATTCTCCAATTGATTCTCCATCTTTCATCTTCAAGGCCTCGTACTGTTTTCTGAGCGACTGTAGGCGTATCTTCTTCAGTCTGTCTGCTCCTCCATACGAGTTCTTGAGGACATCCCACGCTGCCTTTGCTGAATCGCAATCAATGATCAGGTTTAGGATGTTGGAATCAACACTTTGGTGAATCAAGAACAGCCCTTTTCCATCTTTCTTTCTCAGCGAATGGTGGTTGTTCCTCACCGCTTTAGTGGCGTTTGCTGCCAATGGTGGAACACCATCATTCACGACATCAAGAACATCTTGATACCGAAACAGGACCTTCATCTGCGCGCACCACCGTTCGTAATCCTTTCCATCAAAGATGGGGAGGTTCCCCAAAATACCTCCACCAGAGTTATCACGCGTTGCCATGAGTCTTGAAGGATCTTGAAGGATCTTTAAAGCTCTTGATACCAGTTTGTTGGGGAAAACGGCGCAAGGGGAGAGGGAAAGGAGCGAGAGCGCTAGAGAGAAGAGAAAGCTGGGGCAAGACAATGATGCAGTAAAACTGTATTATGTAAAAATCGTTCTTCACAAGCATATATTATTGTACATGCTACTACGTATATATATAGATAAGCCAGGCCCATGATTTCGACCAGACCCATACTTTCGACTAGGCCCATAATAGACTTACTTACTACACCTATCTATATTTACAAGCAATTGAATTACAAAGCATATCTCAATAGGACATCCACCAATTATTCATAACAAAAGTAGTATAATTGACTTTGAATTTTTTTTGGGATAGCAATGGCTACCCATTTGAAGGAGAAGAGTCGCCTATAATGTTGTTATTAAATTATTTTCGTATAATAAGAGGCTTGGGGAGTCATATCAATTTGGGCAATAATGAATTAATGGACTTGTTGTTATCTTTTTGGGTTCCATGTCATTGGTGCGTATATCTATCAGTTTTGTCGATTATTAATCTACGCCAAAAAATCTGGCCGGCCACATTACTCAACTTTGCTGGCCCGTGTGATTATCTCATTCTAACAAAATTTTTGCCACACCCAAAGTTCGAACTCAAGACCTTGGAGTGGGATTCGAACCCAATTACTGCTTGGACCAATTCTTATCGATAGATTTATGGTTATCTTATATCATCTTAGACAGTGGCGGACCCACATAGAGTTGAGGGGGTTCAGTTGAACCCGCTGAAAAAAAATTTGCGCTTATCACCCTCTATAAATAACCCAAACCCCCTGAAAATTTTAAATTGTACTAATAGACTAAGTTTTGCACCCATTTGGCCATTGCCATAAAAAATTTGATACCCCTGACCCCGGGGTCCTGGGTCCGCCACTGATCTTAGATTACTAAATTTGTTTAGGGTAGCTAAATATCGATATTCTTGTTCAAAAAAAATTATTTTTGTGTGGCTACCACATAGATATGATTATGAAATTCCACCCCTTAGATGGGTGGTGTAGTGTTGATTCTTCTCTCCTTGGACTGAGTACGTCCCCAAATTTTTTGAAATGTTAAACCCTCTTTATTTAAATAAGGTAGTTGCGAAAATTCTTCCTATATATTATATTGTTTTTTTTTACCAAAATTATATTGTTATTTTATGTAATTAAATTATTATTTTTTGACCAAATTATGTAATTAAATTATTAAATACCCTTAAATATCCATGGATGTTCATTACCCACACATAAACATCTATGAGTATTAATGGATACGGATATTATATATATATATATATATATATATATATAAGAAAAAAGTAGCCCATTCTATCCACTTAGAATGAAAGTATGTTTTTTTTATAAGCAAATGTTAGTGAGGGTGGGGAAATATTAGTTTTCGGGGTTTGAATCTGGATCTCCTTCTTGCAATTTTGCAACTCATTTATGTCACTTAACTCACCAACTAAGCTACCTTCTCGGGACTAGAATGAAAGTATCTGAAATCGACATTGTCAACCTCAATTGGGTTCAAATAATTGTGAATATTAAATCACAATGAATAGAGAATTTGCTTGCATGGCCCAATATATTTCTTGTTACCGGTTTGTTTAATAATGCATAACAAGCCTTAAATAAGCATGCATATAATTTCAACGAATTAGTTGCGTATTGCTATCTCTTGTGTTACTGGATCCTCTCTCTCTCTTACTCGTTAATTTAATATATTGACTTACTAGTATATTGACAGTTCTCAATGGTTCATACACTACTAGAATTTTCGTCATTTTTCCTGCGGAATTTTCAGTGGATTAAGGTTTCCAGTTATTTCGTTCGTGGATAATTGTTTCCTGCGGATTTTCATATCGGCAGAAAACTTCTGCAAGAAATTTAGTAGGAAATTCGGCAGGAAGTCTGCAGGAAATTGATAGTTCTCATTGGTTCATATAATAAATAAGAGTTTTTTTTAATGGAATGAATAAGAGTTCTCACTTTACATACATACATATATTTATATATGTATATATATTAATCAATTGCCATATGTGTAATGTGTGTCTATACAATGGCGTATCTAGGACCCTGGTCCAGGGTGGTCGGACGACTTAATTTAACAATTAATATATATATATATATATATATATATATATATATATATATATATATATATTGTCGTGTAGAATTTTTTTTACAACGTCAGTCTATCACGAAACAACACATCATAAAAAATGTTTGACTTTTCTCACCTACCTTAAAAAGTTTTTACAACAATGGTGTATACCAATTAAACATATTTTGCTATTCTAATTTGGTAATTTTGGTGATTTTTCATTGCACTATTGGTTGTTAAAATTCATGGATTGTGCAATTTTATTCCCTATTTTTCCAAAATTCAAGATTTTTGAGGACCAAAAGTGCAAATAATATATGATTTTGAGGGAAAAAATTGTGAAATTAAGAAAAATGGGGACCAAAATTGTCAAAGTAAAATAAAAAGACTAAAATTCCCACCTTAACAAAAATCACCATATTTGTTTGTGATAATAATAAAAAAAATTGATCAAATAAGACTAATTAAACTAATGGACTTGTTATTGTTCTTTTATCTCATTAGACAAATAAAGTTAGTTGGAGTAGCTAAATAATATATTATTGGGTAGATAAATTTAAAATATACCTAATCATCTAAATACATATATTATTTTTGGATTACAAAACTACCCCATAGTTACACTACCAACTGCTCCTGGAGCTGCAATAGGAAAGAATAGCTAGGAATAGAAAGAGAAAAGTAGTACCAGGATGTGCAAAAAATAAAACTATGAGTGTCAAAATATATTTTTTATAGGGGTATTGGTGCAAATTTTTAAATTTGAGAGTGTGCAGCTGCACACGCTGACCTATATGTACGTCCGCCCCTGTGTCTATATATATTAATAAAAAATTCTTCAAGTAGTATTTTTTTTTAAATGCTATTAATTTATAGCATATAGTATCTTTTTTTTACTATTTTTTACCATTTTCTAGTGGAAAAGATGATGGTCATGGCAGAACACCAAATGATTAAACGCCAATGAAAAAGAAGTAGCATACCCATAATTTCTGGTAAATTGTAGTCCGACGAAGGAATTTAGAGCTACCTAAGGATTGAAACACGGGGACCCACTCGCTCCGTTTCTCTTTATTGTAGCGGCTGAAGGGCTGGCCGGTCTCATGAGGAAGGCTGAGGAGAATAATTGCTTTAAGGGATTTTCGGTAAATGAATCTTTCAACTCTACAACTCTACTTCTTCTCTTTTGAAAAGGCCCCAAAAAGGGTTATTAATGAAGTAGTAAAATTGCAAATTGCAATTTCTTTGTGCGCACAAGAAGATTCCACCCACTAGCTTGTTTACAAGTTCTGACAAAGTTTTAGTATATAAAGACTATGGTATGTCCAAAGCTAAGCAATGTGGGACTTCCCCACTTTTGAAATATCTCTTAAAATCAATTAAAATCTGTTAGTTCGAGTAGGTTCCCAAGAAAGAGAGGTGGATCACAATGGACACTCTTAAGTACCAAGTCTTTCCTAGCCAAAACTTTTCTCAAACAACACTATTTTTTTTTTAAATATCAAGCCAAAGAGATTATTTGGATGGTTTCAAATTATTAAGTTCGGCGCCATATTATGCACAAGCAAATGGTCAAGTCGAAGCAGCCAATAAAATCATCATTAACTTGATCAAAAAACATATTAGGCAGAAGCCTAAGAATTGGCATAAGACTCTTGGTCAAGTGTTACGGGCTTGTCGAAGTTCTCCTAGAGAGTCAATTAATACTACTCCTTTTAAGCTTACATTTGGGCATGCTGCAGTGTTGCCAGTCGAAATTTGTTTACAGTCAACCAAAATTCAAAGACAGTTTGAAATTCCATCAGATCATTATTGGAATATGATGTTAGATGAATTGGTGGACTTAGACGAAGAAAGATTAACTGCGTTAGATGTTCTTACAAGGCAAAAAGAAAGAGTGGCCAAAGCCTATAATAAGAAGGTTAAGTCGAAAACCTTCACTTTGGGAGACTTAGTTTGGAAAGTTATTTTACCTATGGACAAGAAAGATAGGGTCTTAGGTAAATGGTCACCAAATTGGGAAGGACCATTTAAAATTTTACAAGTATTTTCAAACGGTGCTTACAAAGTCGAAGAATTAGGCTCTGATAATCGAATTTTGCGTATAAATGGCAAGTATTTAAAAAGATATGAGCCAATATTGCAGGAAGTTAGAATAACGCAAGGTTAAGAAATAACGAAGAAATTTAAATATGGCATGTCGAAAGTTTAAATGCCAAAGAACATTGTCTAAGTACAAAGTGGATAAAAAATTCAGAAACAAGGAAAGCTGAAATTTAAATTACAAGATTAGCTTTAAGTTTCTCAAAACCAATCTTGGCATGATCCAGTCTGGAAGCAATGAGGGATTCGTCTTCGACTAATCTCTGAACTGCTGCCTCATGTTTGTTGGCCCTTTCTAAGTGCTCAATAGCCAAAGTTTATTTAGATCGAAGTGCAGCTTCCAAAGAATCGGGAATTCTCTTTTGAATAGAGGCCTTCCTTTTCTCTTCTGCCTTAATCTTCGACTGCAAGGTTTTGATTTGTTCCTGGTACTTTGAAATATTAACATCACATTCAGCTATTTCTTTAGCATCATTGGCCGCTTGGAGTTCCAGTGACGAAATTTTAGCATCTGACGCTTCGATTGCAGCCCGTTCTTCCTGTTGAAGTATGGCCTCATGCTCTTTATTTGCAGCAACATTCTTTCTCTTTTGAAAGTCCCTTGCAATTTGCTCCAGAAGAACCTCAAATTCGAAAGGAAGCCAATGAGAGGTTTGCTGGATGTTGATTTGTTAAGTTTGTTCAGCAAGTTCTTAATTTCATAAGTGACCATATGATTTTGTTCAATGGTTTGGAACAAACCTATTTCTAAGACTTTGGCTCGAAGTTCTCGAAGAAGGTCCTCTCTTGAGCTTTCAGAAATCGCGCCAACAGAAGTAGTCAAAGAACTTCGCTTGTTTTCAGTCGAAGCAGATCTGCTACTCAACATTAACTTTAGAGCTTCAAGGGGATTCTTACTCTTTAATTCCCCTAGTTCTTCTTGACTGATGGTGTTGCTGGTCGAAGGTATGGCCTCAGTCGAGTTAATACCTTGTGGAGACTCACCAATTTGTTCTGAATCTCTTGGAGATTCCTCTTCTTCATCCTCCCCATCTTTGACTGATTCAACACTTTCTTCTTTTTCTTCTCCTCCTTCGTTCTGGTTTTGAGGTGAAGGTGGACTATTGTTTTCCATGTCGATGTCTGGACTTTGATCATTGTTTTCGACCCTGTTGTCATTATCTCCTGGTGGCTGATTTTGGTCAATGTTTTCGACCAGTGCATCATTGCCTCCATGTTGTTGGTTTTGAGTTATCATTGCTTCATCAGTGGGTTGCTGTTGAGTTTGGTCTTGGGTTTCGATCATTTCTGTGTCAACACCTCTTTGATCTTTTTTTTCGACGCCTTGTTCATGTATGGTTGTTTTAGAAGGAGAGAGGGCCGAAGTTGGTGTTGGTTGTTTTGTTGGTACCTCAACATTGCTGCTTTCAGGTTCCTATTCAAAATTAATTGATAAATATCTTGTTATAATGAACTAAAACTGTTAAAAAAAAATAAGTAGAAGGTTAATAGTACCTTTGAAGTGTCCCCTCCGACACGAGAATGTGCACTCTCAGGTTTCTTGAGCACACATGTTTTCTTTTCAGTATCAGTATTAATGAAACTTTATTTTGAATTCTCAAATGAATTTCAGTTTTCCTTTTTCTCTTTCCATTCGCTTTTGTCTTTTCTTTTATTCGTCTTTCATCACCCTATTAATCAAACTGAGGAAGATGTTGAATGTGCACTCTCAGGTTTCTTGAGCACACGTGTTTTCTTTTCAGTATCAGTATTAATGAAACTTTATTTTGAATTCTCAAATGAATTTCAGTTTTCCTTTTTCTCTTTCCATTCGCTTTTGTCTTTTCTTTTATTCGTCTTTCATCACCCTATTAATCAAACTGAGGAAGATGTTGTCTTTTCTCTTTCCATTCGCTTTTGTCTTTTCTTTTATTCGTCTTTCATCACCCTAAAAAAAATTATCTTTGAAAATAACGACGCCGATACCTCATGCTATAACTTTGATCACCCTATTAATCAAACTGAGGAAGATGTTGAAGATAACTGGGAAACCCCTCCAGAGTTGATGAGAATGATGGAACAAGAGGATAAGGTGATTCAGCCCCACGAGGAATCGACTGAAACGATTAACTGTTAGACTTAGAGTATAACCTTAGAGGGGGGGGTGAATAAGGTTATGAGTAAATATGGATTCTTTTCAAAAATGATGATTATATCCCTTTCAAAACGTATGCGGAAAGTATGATTTGAACAATGAGATGAGTAATCAGGTAAGAGATGTAGAAGATGATAGATGAATATTGATAATAGCACAGTGAATATGATTATTGATATTTTAATATGACAGGATAGTATAACAATATTTAGCACAATAATATTGACTAAGATATATAAGCACAATAATATCAATAATAAACAATAATCGTATTTGTGACAATATCAATAATAAGATATAGACAGTTATAATAATAGTGCAAAATAAAAAGAGAAGGGATAGAGAGACACAAATATTTAGCGAGGTTCGGGATAAAAGGCCTACGTCCTCGGCCTTAGGCTTTTCAACCCTTGGACTTAGCAACCACTATATTGAAGAGAGTTATTACAAACAGTCGACTTCAACAATAGTGAATCTCAATTCCCCGAACTGAGAACCCAAGCACCCGCTAAGGATTTCAACCAACTCAATCACCCTGATTGAGAGACCCAAGTAAAACTTCCCAGGATTTCAAAATAACCACTAAAACAAAATAAGAATTACACAGTTGAGATCTATGGATCCAATCACTTCTTAGTAATGTGTCAGTTTAGAAACTGAGAGAGATGAGTGATATTAGGATTATAGATGCTCTGAAATATGATATGAAATATGATCTTGCAAAAGCTTAAGAAGATATATATGATTTTCGAAAACACAAAACTTTTGAACAAGATTCAAAACAATGAAGCACTATATTCTTAGATCTATAATAAAATAAAGAGCATTCAAAATAATATGAAAATTATGAAGAACAATATTAGATCTAAGAATTTCGCAAGAGAGAGTAGAATAGAGAGAAATTGTGAGCAGTGGTTGATTTGAAGGTGAAGCTCAACCCAGGTATTTATAGGCTTAGGCACCGTTGAAATTTTTGAAAAACATTTAATATAAGTGAAGAATCGATTCATTGATCAAGTCAAAATGTTGATGAATCGATTCATTGCCTTTAAAAAATAAAAGAATCGATTCATTGTTTAGTTGAAATAAGAAAGGAATCGATTCATTGATGTTTTGGAAAAAGAGGGAATCGATTCATTGTTTATGAAGAAAGGAGTGAATCGATTTTCAGGCCATATGGAGGTCCTGAGAATCGATTCTCAGTTCATTTAGAAGCATAGGGAATCGATTCTTAGTTCATAAAAAATAGGAGGAATCGATTCTTAGGCTAGTTGAATTAATAGGGAATCGATTCTTTTCTTTTTGGAAGGCATGGGAATCGATTCATGGCCCTTTGGAAACATGAAGGAATCGATTTTCAGGCCATATAGGAGGTCCTGAGAATCGATTCCAAGGCCTATGAAATGGGTTGGAAATCGATTCCAAGCTTTCCTAAAAATATTTTTTTCAACTTGCCACCTTATGCATGCATGCAATTTTGTGAAATATTTTTTCAAAACTATTTTTATGCATCATGCATGTTTTGAAAGGTCATCTCTCTCAATAACTAAAGTGCCATACACTTTAGGTGATAGGACCCTACATGGTGTCCTAAAGAAGGCACATAAACTGTCTAGGTCTTGAGTTTGCTTCTTCTTCAAGCTACTCCACTTTAGTGTCTTCTTCTTTTTAATTTGTGTCATGCACTTTGTTCAACTTGAAACATTAGTAGATGTAATTTGTTATCATACAAAATAAAGGAGTGTTTACCCATGGTTCAACAAACTCCCCCTTTTTGATGATAACAAATTACATTATGCATAGGGTTTGATAATAATGAAAATTCTTTGAAAAAAAGCTCCCCCTAAGCATAAGCATATATTTTCTCCCTACTTTCTCCCCACATATAATAGTAACTTGCATATTTTCTCCCCCTTTGTTTTCATCAAAAAGGAGGGGGGGTGAAAAAACAAATAGAAAACATTTTATAAACTAGCATAATCAAGCATCCCTAGCTCTCTACGGATTTTACAAAAAGGAGCTTCGGCTAGGGCATGGGGTCGGAGCTGTATTGATTTCTCCAGATAACCGCTTCATACCATGTACTGCTAGATTGAGCTTCTATTGCACCAATAACATCGCAGAATATGAAGCATGTATTATGGGCATCCAAGCGGCCCTCGAGTGGAAAGTTAAAAGACTCGATGTATATGGAGACTCGGCCTTGATCATTTATCAAATAAAAGGTGACTGGGAGACAAGAGATTCCGAGTTGATCCCCTATAGCGATCACGTCCAAAAGATGATCGAACATTTCGATGAGATCACTTTCCACCATTTCCCTCGTGAAGAAAATCAGTTGGCAGGCGCCTTAGCAACTTTGTCATCAATGTTCAATATCAATGACAATAAGAGTCTGACATTCATCCAAATTCAACAACGAGATCTGCCGGCACATTACTGTATGGAAATTGAAGAAGAACCCGACAATAAACCTTGGTATTACGATATCAAGCATTATATAATACACAGAGAATACCCTCCTGGCGCCACAGAGAATGATAAGATAACGCTCGGGAGATTGTCAATGGGTTTCTTCCTAAATGGGGAAGTACTTTATAAAAGAAATCACGATATGGTCCTCCTCCGATGTGTGGCAAAAGAGGAAGCAGAAAGGATTATGAAAGATGTCCACGAAGGCTCGTTCGACACTCATTCTAATGGGCATACAATGGCAAGAAAGATCTTGAGGACTGGCTACTACTGGTTGTCAATGGAGACCGATTGCTTTAACTATATGAGGAAGTGCCACAAATGTCAAATCTATGCTAATGACATTCATGTGCCGCCCGCTTCTTTGAACGTCTTAGCAGCACCATGGCCGTTCTCAATGTGGGGCATGGATGTCATCAGTCCTATTGAACCTAAAGCATCGAACGGTCACCGCTTCATCCAGGTTGCTATTGATTATTTCACTAAGTGGGTCGAAGCCGCTTCTTATACCAGTGTAACGAAATCGGTGGTTGTCAAGTTCATAAAAAGAGACTTGGTCTGCCGTTACGGCCTTCCAAATAAGATCATCACAGATAACGGGACCAACCTGAATAACAAAATGATGAAAGAGTTGTGTGAGGACTTCAAAATTCAGCACCATAACTCTTCTCCATACCGTCCAAAGATGAATGGGGCAGTCGAAGCGGCAAACAAGAATATAAAGAAGATCGTGCAAAAAATGGTGGTGACCTTCAAAGATTGGCATGAAATGCTTCCCTTCGCCCTGCATGGGTACCGAACCTCAGTTCGCACGTCAACAGGGGCAACTCCGTTTTCACTAGTATACGGGATGGAAGCAGTTCTTCCCAGCGAAGTTGAAATACCCTCTCTGCGAGTGCTAATGGAAACAAAATTAGAAGAAGCAGAATGGGTTCAAACTCATCTGGATCAATTGAATCTCATTGAGGAAAAGAGAGTAGTCGCTTTGTGCCATGGGCAGTTGTACCAGCAAAGAATGAGGAAAGCTTTTGAGAAGAATGTTCGTCCTCGACAGTTTCAGGAGGGAGACCTAGTGCTCAAGAAAATCCTGCCTATCCAAAAAGACTCCAGTGGGAAATGGACCCGTAATTATGAAGGACCTTATGTGGTGAAGAAAGCATTCTCTGGAGGGGCATTAATCCTCACAAAAATGGATGGTGATGACCTCCCACTCCCAGTGAACTCAGATGCAGTCAAGAAGTACTATGCCTAAAAGAAATATATGGAAAAAAGAGAAAGATGATCCAAGCAAAAATGAGCTCGCTAGGTTGAAAACCCGAAATGGTGGCCTAGGCAAAAATTAGAGCGACCCGATGGATTGAAAACTCTAAAGAGCGATCCAAGCAAAAATTAGGGTCAGAAAGTTGGACTTTGAACAGATACTAAGGCAGTTCACGCCTCCGAAAGTTGAATGATGAGTGGTCAAGTTTATGTGTATGGGCGATTGACGTCGTTACTCCAAGGATGCAAACAATTAAGGGATCTGCTCTTCCTTTTTCATTCTTTTTTTTAGTTTAGAAACTCTCAATGTAATTTCCGGTCGGTGTGATCTTCTGCGCACTTGTCTTCCATTTGAGTATTGAACCTTGGTTTTTAGTTTAAAGCTCTCAATCAAATTTCTGGTCAGTGTGACCTTCTGCGCACTTGGCCTCCATTTGAATATTAAACACTTGCTTCGCCTCCTTGTTCCCTATTCGCATTAAAATGATGTTTTATGATATATGATACTGAATTGCAAAGCATGTGCATAATCAAGAGCATTACAATCATTACAAAATTTCTGAAAATTACGGGAACGAGATAACATGCATAATTTTTAAAAAGGACGAATACATGCATGATTACTTCAAACAAAGGATCGTAATAGCCCGCGCTTCAATCTGGCAATGCCATTACTCGGGGCGACCCTCATATCTCACACCGGAAGTTCCGCGAGTTGATGAGACCAGTAAAAAGAGAGCCAAAAAAGAAAAGCAAGAAGCAAAGAAAAATGAAAAAAGGAGAAAAGAAAAGAAAGCAAGAGCAAACCATTCCATATTTCATTTATCATCCCACTCAGCATCAATCATTACAGATGCACACATTGCATGCATGTCATATGCATAACACTTGTTGCATACTGACCTCAAGTGTCGACCCTTTCAGTTTTTTTAAGTCAACGCGACAAGCGGTGATCTTAACTCAGCAAACCAGATCGTAATGTTAGCACCGAGTTTAGCACCGATCCTTCAGACCCCCAGTGGTCCTTCAGAGCCCCAGCGCTCCTTCAGACCTCCATTGGTCCATCAATCCAGAACGCACGTCGGCATCGAGCACTGACGGATCATTCGACCCCAGGTCCTTCATACTAGCTGTGTCAGCCTAAGACATAGTGGACGTCATTCGTGATCAGTTCTAGACCTGATCTTGTTAACGGCCGCTCGAAAAAGGCCACCCTCTGGACCTGATCTAATGTTTTGGGTCCAATTGGGCCTACATCTAAATTTTGGGCCAGTTTTAATTAATGGGCCTGTGTCCGGTATTTTGGACCTAATTTAGCCCTTTTGATAAAAAAAGCCATAAAAATAATAACAATAAAATAAAATCAAGATTAAAAAACATTACAATATTAATGTATACAAAAAAAAATCAAAAAATACAAAAAAATAAAAAAAAAACCAAAAATATATAAAATCCGAAAATACATAAAAAGAAGCAAAAGAGGGCGCCTCAAAGAAAAAACAGCAGCTGAACCCTAGCCCATTTCTTGCTCACCAAGCACCCATCTTCTCCAACCCAAACCCAAAACCTGCAAAATAGGAAACAAAATGGAGAAGGATCAGAAAAAACCTAAAATTTGCCTATATAAACAAGCTTGATTCAGACAGAAAAGACACCCAAAATTCACATAGAAAAATACACAGATTCAGAACCAAAAGACGGGTTTTATACTGAAACCCTAATCACAAAGCATCAAAATTCTAAAACAAAAGAGGAACAGCAGTAACAGCAAGGATAGGAGCAACATTAGTTGACGGCAATAATCAAACAAAAAGTTCAGAAGCTGGAATACAGGTTGGTGCTTCTTTTTTTTCAAAATACAAAAAACATGTAGGCGTAGGTGCATGTAGGCGTAGGTGTAATCTGCAATGCTTTAGCTTTTTAGATGTTCACATGCTAAATAATTCGTACATTTTTATGACTTTTTGATCAAAAGGACTAAATTAAGTCCAAAATACCGAACATAGGCCCATTTACTAAGAATTGGGCCAATTAGACAAACCGGTCTAAATTAAAACAAGACAGCGCTCGAAATATCGTTCTCGTAATGATATGGACTTGTGACACGGGGGCTAAAACAATTGCGATAAATGATCGGACAAAATTGGGGATATAACAGCTGCCCCTCTTTATTTATATTTTACTAGAAAAGGTGAATGGTTTTCAGATTTTCGTAGTAGAAATAAAAATAAAGATAGAATAGACGCTAATTTTGTCCGCTTAGGGGGAAGATGAGTAAGGGAAAAGAGGGACGATTAATACTTGGCGTGTTAACCGAGAACAAAAAAGAAATGATCACTGGGGATCTGGAGGAGAACTGGGGCTCTAAAAGAGCATTTGGGCTCTAAGGGAACACTGGGGCTCCAAGGGGTTGCCTAAACCCTGAAGGACCATTTGGGGTCCGAAGGTGCACTGGGGCTTTGAAGGACCACTGGGGGTCCAAAAGAGCACAAACTAGCAATGGTACTAGTAAAATGGTATGCTCGGGGGTGGCCTTTTTCGAGCGCCCGGAGGGGCAAGATCAGATCGTTGACCTAATTTACTCACCTCGAAGGACATCCACCATGTCTTAGGCTGACACAGCTAGTCTGAAGGACCTGGGGTCGGGTGATCCGTCGCGCTCAGTGGCGACATAGTGATCTTGAAGGTAGAATTCGAAGTCGTTGCTTTGACATACTGGGTCGAACTAAACTGATGGACATGGGGTCGGATGATCCATCGGTTTCTCGATAACGCGACGTGCGATCTGGAATGAATGACCATTGAAGGTCTGAAGGTGCACTGGGGCTTTGAGGAACTGCTGGGGGTACGAGACTCTGAATTGTGATATGAGACCAGTGCTTGTAGCACTGACTTTGAGGAAACAAAGTATTGGGATTGACACATGGCGTACTTGCCTAGGACATACCTAATGAATGCATTTACCTGAGAAGGGAAAAGCTATCTATATTTGGCATGTCTAAAAATGCGATGGATGATGCATGCGTGCAATATAGGTATGTGAAATGGTAGGTGTCCGATGGGATGAATGAAACGTGGCAGATGATGTGAGTTGATGATGGTGGAACATGGAGGTTGGCAAATAACGTATGTGAATGCAGATAAGATATGAATGTGATTGTGCTGATTAATGATGAATGTAATGGAATGAGCGATTTTTCCTCTTTTTGCTTTTTGCCTTTCCTCTTTTTTCTTAGTATATAATGGCGTATGAAATGCAAAGTGCGAATGTGACGCAAATGTAATGCTTTGATGCGAATGTCGTGCATAATATGATGATATGCTTAGTGATGTAAAGAAGGTTTTGGCAATGCATGGTACAATGATATGATTAGTGATGTTGAAAGTGTTTGGCAATGATAAGACCGGCACTTGGCACGTCTATCGAAGCAAATTGTTATATGCGTGCATGCGTGTAATGTGATGAATGTGTAATGTGAAAGCAGATAAACTACAAAAGCCCGTGAATTGTGGATGCTAGAGTTGATCGAAAACAGAAACTGATCAGCCGTGTATGCGAATGCAGATAACGTGTGAATGCAAATGTATTGCTTAGATGCAGGTGCTATGGTAGATGCGTGATTCCATGATGGAATGATTTATGCTATGATTTATTGATGATGCAGAGAGATTTTTTTTGTAATGATGAGAAATGAGACTTTTGATGCGAGAGGCGGAGAAGTAATCATTCCTTGGAAAAAGGTTTGAACTCAGACGTGGCAACCTCAAGGTTGTCATTCACATGCACCGATGCACAAAATTATTTGATTGCATTTGCAAGCTCGTTCACATTGTTCTTCCATTATGATGTCCCATGACGATTGAATTTTATGTCCACAAAGTTAACTGAGTGAGTTTCCAACTTCATATTAGTAACTTGTGTTCTCTCTCTTTGAAGCATTGTTTTAATGAACATCTAGAGTAGTGCAAATACAGATGAATGAGCCAGTTGACTCGGGGTATGGACAGATATGACACGTGAGGGGATGAATGGTAGGTTTTTGCCAAAGTCATGAAAGGTATGTTCTCCCCAACTCTAGAAATGTGGGACTCATAGTTGATGACGGTGAATGCATAACTTGCCCCTGTCTAGTGGTGACAACAACTAGGGGTGTAGAGGAAATTATGAATTGGTAATGCTGTGACTTTGGAATGAGAGGTGGAATGCAAAAGATTTTGTCTCAACCCATGGCGTTTGGTGTTGCCCCACCTATGACAAGGACAATGTTGCCCTGACTAGAGTTTGCGAAAAGCTGTATTTAGGATGGTGGGTTGAGAAATTGCCCCAGTATGGTTTTATGAATGTGAATATGACAAGAGGATGAGATGGGTGTAGAGCGAATTTCCTCAATTTTGAGCGGAGTGAGGGGTTAATGGTGACAGGATTGCCCTACTTTGGAATGATATTTCTAGTTCGAGTGAGGTAGGGGAAAGGTGACAGAGTTAGGGTAATGGGTTTGTGAGTTGGTCGTATGGCTATATGGATTGGATGTGGTATATGAATGAGACGGACGCTGGAAAATTTCCCCAAGTTCGAGAAGCATGAAAGGTGAAGGGACTGCCCCACTTTGGGATCTAGGTGATGGTCCTAGTATAAACTTTTGGTTCTTTTAAGATGACTCCCATGAAAATTTCACTTGGTGATCACTAAACCTTGTATTGGTATCAGTGCAGGCCTTTTTTCTTAGAGCGCAAGCGTTTTTTCTTTTTTTTTTCTTTTTTTTTTTTGCCTTTTTTAGCTTTATTTTTTGTCATATTTTTTTGAGCAAACATACTGTAAATAAATAAACTCAATTGTCCTAAAATTAAAACCTTAAGAAAACGAAAGCAATCAGTTATCGATCAGAATGGACTTGTTTAGGGTTGTAACGTGGCCAATGGTTAGGGGTTTATGTAAGAAGGGGTTGGTAATGTGGCCAATGGTTAGGGATTCATGAAAGAAAAGGTTTGTAATGGGGCCAATGGTTGGGGGTAATGTACTAACGGTTAGGGATTTATGAAAAGAAATGATAATTGGGCCCAAAGAAGTGTTTGGGGGTTTAGACAATGATCTTTCATGAAAGAAAGGATAAGTAGGCCCAAAGGTGTGTTTGAGGTCCATTTTTGAGTTTCGTGAAAGAAGTGCTAATTTGGCACAATAAGGTGTTTGGGGGCTTTAGACAATGATCTTTTTATTTGCGGTGCAATGTGGCTAGTGATTGATAATGTATGAAAGAATGGGTGATTGGGCTCAAAGTGTTTGGGGATTGATGAGACAAATGATCTTTTTATTCAGTGGTGCACTTCATGATATGATGTATCAGCTCAAAGATTTATGCCGTCTTTTTATTCAAGACTTTTGTCATTTTTTTTGAAATATGATTCTCATTTTTCATTCTTTGACAGCCTATTTCTCTTGAGCTGAATAAACTAAAGAAAGTAGTGCACGATCTTAAATGGGGAATAGATCATTGTCTAGGGTGATTGAAAGATTTTTGATTTTTTGGCTCAAAGTGGGTTGCGAAGGGTGTGTTTTTTTTTTATGCTTTTTGAGGATGTGAGAAGATGACCAAACTTCATTTCAAATCACGATTGCTTGTTTTCTCAAAGGCTAACCCAAGGACAAAAAATTATTTATTTTTATATATCTGCTCTTTTTCTTTATTTCTTTTTATATGCCCTAATTTTTGCTTAGGCTGCTCTCGCGAGTTTTCAACCTAACAAGCTTTTTTTGATTATTTTTTTGTAAAGGACTTGCACCAAGGGAATACAATGTTGCCAAGATGTCTAGTGATCACAAATTTTCCCCAATTTGGAGGATCCAAGTGTTAGTTTATGAAATTTCATCATTGGGAACAAAACCAAAGAGTCAACTAAGAACTTGTGTGGAGAATATGCACTTTATAGAGTGGTCGGGGTGAGACTGGACATGAACAAGGGATGATGATAGGATGGAAAGGTGTGGACACTAACTGACTCAAACAAGAGCAAATACACATCGCATACAAGTTCACTATACGAATGCTTCACAGAGAGTTAACATAGATAGAGACATGATAGAAGAATTTTTGATAACACATTAGTTAACAAAATGGACTATTTTGATCGTTTATCATGGGATGGATGAGATGCAACGCTTTGCTGACAAAAATTTGGATGAGCTGCGAATGGTGAATAACTTATTCTTTTTTGAAGATTGAGTGTCTGAAAACAACTTGAGTTTGCAGCTAAGTTCGACCTCGTTTGAAATTTAGTAGGTTAAACTTTTTCAAGGAAGAACAATCAATTAAAATGTATTTGCAAGAACGCCTCATCTCTCATCAATTTTTTTTTCAAAAAGTATGCTCGTGTTTTTTTTTAAATTATGAAATAAAATGTAATGGATGAATAACACATGATGATAGGTATGAATGATGAAAATGCAAATGCATGAGATATGTTTCTAGAAAATAACTTGCAAAAATAAAATATGATTTTTTTGAATTTTTTCTTTTTAGAAGACCGGAAAAATGTATCAGTGTTTGTTTGAATGCAGGGGTATAAGGCTCCTTTGTGTCTTACGAGGGTTCCTTAGAGAATAGGTCTAGGGCTTGTCTGTTAAGTGAACCTTTCAAAGGGTAGCTCTAAAGAGTCCTACATAAGGTTCCTAGAGCCAACGACCCCAGTTAAGAACACTGATCAACAACAATAGGCAAGTTATTAGGAGTGCCAGCATTCTCAAGAGGGACCAAACTCTAGGTGAGACTTTCGTGACCACCCAACAGGATGCACATCCAGTAGGCCATCACTACGCAGTCTCGTTCTAACTTAGGTTATTCTCCAGTCCGGGTATAGGACTATTCTCACGTGTGTGCAAAAGTGTGATAGTGGAGTGTGTGAAGGAGCAAAACATCAAGAATACCCCCCAAGCTGCAAAACAAACAAACATATATACAAAAAAGTGGTCTTCTATCCTAGGGTTTTCATATCACAAAAGAATAATATGCAATAAAAATAAAAGACAGAAAGGGAGGGGTAAAAATAAACATTAAATTAACAACTAATCCTACAACTAATTTAGACTAGGTTTGACTCTCTAAATTGTCCCCAGTGGAGTCGCCAGCTGTAGCGACCGAAAAATCCGGGTGAGGATTCCTCGAAGGTTCAAAAATGAAGCCGCCACCAAAGTTTAGTTTAAGGGCAAACATTGGAAAATCCCTTTTGGAATGGATAAGGGTCCTTGAGACCAGATTAGGGTTCGGGAGTCGGTTATGCGCGGGGAAGGTATTAGCACCCCACGACATCCTTCCTAATGAAGGTTACCTGCTAACTGGTTGTAGGAAAGAATATTAATTTTGAAAATGTTTTTTTACCCCAAGAGAAAGAAAAGACTTGATATTTTTTGAATTGAAGAAAATGATTATTTAGGAAAAGACTAAAAAATGTTTTTATTTAGTGCAATTGACAGAGGTCGGCCGCCCTCTGCTCCTACGTATCTCTTGGTAGAGAATCAAATCACACGTAGTTCTTGGTAGAAAACTTTATTTGTTGGTGTATTTTATTTAGGGATTTTAGGACTCCTGAGTGATCAGTTCATTTGTCCTAAAATGATGACCAACCCGACTGTACAATCGGCTTAGTCCCCTACTTTGTGAAAATGGAGTTTTTTGAAGTTTGGAAGACAGTTTGATGTGTGGTGTTTGATTTTATTTGAATAAGGGTTTTAGGACTCTTGATCTGTACGGTTCATTCGTCCTAAAACGGTGACTAACCCGTCTGTACAGTCGGCTTCATCCCCTGTTTTGAAAATTTGATTTGTGGGAAGAAATATGTTTGTGTTTATTTTGACTTAGAAATTGTTTGTTTTAAATAGGGATTTTAGGACATGATCTGTAACGGTTCATTAGTGACCTAAAAAGCAGACTAACCCGGCTGTACAGTCGACTTAGTCCCCTATTTTGTTCTTGAAAATATTTCTTTATTTATGAGAGGAAAAGGAATATTTTGTTTTTGTTTTGAATATGAACGAAAAGTTAACAAAAAAGAAAAAAATGAAAAGTGCAACTAGTGAAAAATATTTATCATGAATATTTAAAAATAAACTAATTAAAAGAAAAATAAAAATAAAAAAGGGAGGGGGAGAGAGAGAGAGAGAGCGAGAGTTTCGCTAGGAGAGGGAGAGAATGTGTTCAATGTTCTTGTTGAATCACTGTGGTGTGCTTTTCACTGTGGACAATGCCTCCTTTTATAGGTGAATGGTTAGGTGAAGAGACTACAGGTTCAAACTTGGAAGAAGAGAAGAATGGAGGGGGTGTGTGTGAGAGTGATAGGGAAAGGGAAAGGTTTTGGTGTTTTGAAGGAGGGGTATTTTGGAGATTTTGAGAATGAGGAGGTGTCTACTGAGTAGCTAAGGGGTTGTACGAAGTATCAGTCCCAACTAAATAGCTGGCCTACCAGACCCAACGCTCTCAACAGAAAAAGCAGATGGGAAATAAAGTCAGGAACAAATAGAAAAAGGGATTTTTTTTTGTACCCCCATCATCTCCCAGCTACCCCCACCGACCCTGTGAAAAGACGCAATTGCCCTTAACAAAATTTAAAAATCCCAAACGTATCCTGATTTCTTTTTTTTTTTTTGGAAATCGGATTTAGGTAAATCCGATTTCCACTAAAAATTTTAAAAAATTTAAATCGGATTTAGGTAAATCCGATTTCCACTAAAAATTTTAAAAAATTTAAATCGGATTTATTTAAGCGGATCTACCCCATCATATAAGGTAAATCCGCTTTTAAAAATAACCAAAGCGGATTTACCTTATGTGGGGGTAAATCCGCTTTGTTAACCCAATTAATAAATAAATAAATCAGTTAAAATTTTAAAAACAAATTTCGACCATCTTTTGGTTCTGTTTTGTGTGTAGTTCGTTAACACGTGACGATATTGTACGTCGGGAGAATAATTTAGGCTAAAAAATCAGTTTTCGGGCAACCTACTCAAATTGTAATGAAACCACATTCTTTAAATCCGAAAAATATCAAGGATCAATACTCCTCAAGAAGTGACTTCTTTCAGGATTGGGGACCTCAAAATCCCAAATTCCATCGTTTACTATTTTTTATTAATTTTTTAAATTTTTCATAATCTCCAAAAAATCTGAAAAAATTTGCATAACTTTATTTTGGTTTTATTAGATTTTTAGTGGTGTTTTCATAATTTATGGATTAGTTTTGGCTGTTTAACGGATTTTTAGTAGTATTTTATAACCTTTTTTAAAAAATTAAATAAAAAACAATTTTTTTAATAACAAAATCGGATTTACCTTAGGTGGGATAAATCCGATTTCCTTTTTTTAGGGAAATCGGATTTACCTTAGGTGGGATAAATCCGATTTTCTCTTTTTTTAAGGAAATCGGATTTATGTACCCACTAGGTAAATCCGATTTCCAAAATAACAAAGCGGATTTACCTCTAGCTAAGGTAAATCCGCTTTGTTATTTTTGAAATCGGATTTACCTATTGGGCACCCCCATATGAGGTAAATCCGACTTTAAAAATAACAAAGCGGATTTACCTCAAATGGAGGTAAATCCGAGCGAATTAAAAATTGGGCAGGGGTATTTTCGGGTTTCACTTTTATGTAGGGGTAAATAGGGAGATGATGGGGGTACATAAAAAAAAACCCATAGAAAAACAATACATTCCTCCATTAAAGCAAGACTATGCTTAGTCAACCCCAATTGGGTTCAACTAAATGTGAATTCACAATGAATGAAGATTTTTTTTTTGATAAGCTCACAATGAATGAAGATAGTTACTAGTAAGTACTTCATTACCCGAATATACCTGGCCCAATAGATTTCTTGTCACCGATTTGGTCTTAAATGCACATGCATATAATTTCAACGAATTTGTTGCGGATTGCTATCTCGTGTCATTGGATCCTCTCTCTCTTACTCGTTAATTTGATCTAATGCTTATATAATTAATTATATTGAGGCAAGATTACATCGGAGCCATTTATGTTATTTATTTGTAATGAGTTGGTATTTTATGTTTTATTCGTACTAACTAAATCCTTTAAGTTTGATAACGTCTTCACCCTTTTATTTGTAATGAGTTGGTATTTTATGTTTTATTCGTACTAACTATTTTCCGTTAAAAAAATGCCAATTGGCATAAACAGTGTTGATGTGGCTATAACGGAGTTGATATGTCCCTATTTTCGGCTGAGTAAATCATCTTCAACCCCAGAAACTAACATTCCCTCAACCCCACTAACATTGTTTATCAAAAAAAAACCTCAAGAACAAACCTAGAAAAAAATAACCGATCCGTTGTTGAAAATACCCAGAAACTCATCTTCATCTTTTATTTTCTTTCACAACACCATCATCGTACAAATTTCACTGCAGAAATACTGATTTGAGAAAATCCAGAAACATAAAATTGTTTGTGAGGAAACCGAGAAAACCCACTTTTTATTGTTTTTGATTATGAATAATAACATGAAGTTTTTCTAAATTAGTTTAGGGATTCTTAAAATCGTTTTATTCCGAACAAAATTCATCCAAGATCGATGAAAATGGTATAAATCGCTAGATCAAACTGAATCTCTCTCACGGGTTGAAAACACCCACTACAAAAAAATTAGTCATTAGCGAGGGACAGTTCCCTCGCAAAATGACCTGATTCCCTCACTAATGGTTATTTGCGAGGGACTTAGCGAGGGACTGGTTCCCTCGCTAATTCCCTCTTCGCAAATGGGATTAGCGAGGGAAGTTGGATCCCTCGCTAATTAGCGAGGGACTATGCCGTCGCTAGTTCCCTCGCTAATGACTGCAGCTTTTCAGGTGATGGGACTCAGTTGCAGGGGTTGGTAAATGCGCAGGAATTAGCGACGGCTTTTTCCCTCGCTAATTCCCTCGCTAATGACTGCAGTTTTCAAAAAAAAATGACACGTGTCCAGTGCTGAATGGCTTGTTTTTTTTATATATATTAATTAATGAATATTATATTATATTATTAATTTTGTGGTGATGTGTGGTGGTGGTGGTGGTGGCGTGGTGGTGGTGGTGGCGTGGTGGTGGTGATGGGTGGTTTAGAGTAGAGAGAAGGAGAAGAGTAAGGGAGAAAGAGAGAGAGGAGTGAGAGTGGTGGTGGTGGCGTGGTGGTGGTGTGGTGGTGGTGTGGTGGTGGTGGTGATGGGTGGTTTAGAGTAGAGAGAGAAGGAGAAGAGTAAGAGAGAGAGAGGGAGAAAGAGAGAAGAGTGAGAGTGGTGGTGGTGGGGTGGTGGGTTGGTGGTGGTGAAGAGTAAGAGAGAGTGAGTGAGAGTGGAAGGAGGTATGTGGTGGTGGTGGTGGTGGAAGAGTGAAGAGAGAAGAAGAGTGTGAGAGGAGGTGGTGATGATGGTGGTGGTGGTGGTGTTGGAAGAGTGAAGAGAGAAGAAGGGTGTGAGAGGAAGTGGAAGGGGGAAGAGGAAGGGAAGAGGAATGGTGAAGAGTGAGTGAGTGAGAAAGAAGAGTGAAGGTGTAAACGGATATAAAGGAAAAAAGAAAAAAAATTTGCGAGGGAATTAGCGAGGGAACTGTCTCATCATCTGAAAAGTTAACGTTAGCGAGGGAATTAGCGAGGGAACTGTCCCTCGCTAATTTCTGCACCTTTACCAACCCCTGCGCTGAGTCCCATCATCTGAAAAGCAAAATTTAGCGAGGGAATTAGCGAGGGCAGTCATTAGCGAGGGACAGATCCCTCGCTAATTCCCTCGCTAATGACAAAAAAATTGACAGCTCTATGCCCTCGCTAATTCCCTCGCTAATGACTGTTTTTGCGAGGGACAACAAGTCCCTCGCTAATGTCCGTCGCTAATTAGTGTTTTTTTTGTAGTGACCCATACCTCTCTCACGGATCGAACCGATATGATATTCCTCACACATGGATGAACGATTCTTGAAATTTCATGGGGATTCTCTTAATTGAAGGGATTTTCCAATGTTTGCCCTTAAACTAAACTTTGGTGGCGGCTTCATTTTTTGAACCTTCGAGGAATCCTCACCCGGATTTTTCAGTCGCTACACCAACTAAGGCCCATACTTCGTCTAACCCGCCCTCTACTCAGTGGACACCCCCAAAATGCGTGAAAAGACCAAATTGCCATTAATGAATTTGGTGCGCGCTTATTTTTTTCTGGATTTAAGATGGTTCATACTAGCGTGGTTCGAACTAGTTCAACACTTCTGCACCGAGTATGTTATATTGTATAACAACGCACATACACACCCCTTTTTCCTTTCAGTTATATTTGAACAGGTTCGGACTAGCGTGGTCCGAACCAGTTTGACACTTGTGCCATCCCTTGTCTTTGACTAGAACTACCACCCATTGTATTTGCCATACTAAAAAAAATTAAACAAACTGTTAGAATTCAGAAAATTACAAAACAGTGTAAAACTGTTTGGTTCGGACGTTCTGCATCGAACCAGTTCGAACCACGCTGTGTCGAACTAGTTCGGACCACGCTGCTTCGAACCATGCAAAACAACAGATCTGGCAGCAAAACTTCACATGGTTCGGACCACGCTGCGTCCTCCGAACCATGCGAATACCAGAAAAATTAAAACAGAATGGGAAAACGAAGTAAATGGTGGTTATCTGTGAATCCGAAGGCGACGACGAAGCAATGTGGGAGAAGAAGAGTGCGAGATTGATGGAGAAGATTGCGAAATTGATGGAGAAGAGAAGAGAGGGTTAGGGTTCAGACTTGGAAGAAGAGAAGAATGGAGGGGGTGTGTGTGAGAGTGATAGGGAAAGGGAAAGGTTTTGGTGTTTTGAAGGAAGGGTATTTTAGAGATTTTGAGAATGAGAGTTGTCTACTGAGTAGTTAGGGGGTTGCACGAAGTATCAGCCCCAACTAAAAAGCTGGCCTACCAGACCCAACGCTCTCAACAGAAAAAGCAGATGGGAAATAAAGTCAGGAACAAATAGAAAAATAATACATTCCTCCATTAAAGCAAGACTATGCTTAGTCAACCTCAATTGGGTTCAACTAAATGTGAATTCACATTGAATGAAGATTTTTTTTTTTGATAAGCTCACAATGAATGAAGATAGTTTACTAGTAAGTACTTCATTACCCGAATATACCTGGCCCAATAGATTTCTTGTCACCGATTTGGTCTTAAATGCACATGCATATAATTTCAACGAATTTGTTGCGGATTGCTATCTCGTGTCATTGGATCCTCTCTCTCTTACTCGTTAATTTGATCTAATGTCTTATATAATTAATTATATTGAGGCAAGATTACTTCGGAGCCATTTAATTTATTTATTTGTAATGAGTTGGTAGCCATTTAAGTTATTTATTTGTAATGAGTTCGTATTTTATGTTTTATTCGTACTAACTAAATCCTTTAAGTTTGATAACGTCTTCACATTTTTATTTGTAATGAGTTGGTATTTTATGTTTTATTCGTACTAACTATTTTTCGTTAAAAAAATGCCAATTGACATAAACAGTGCTGATGTGGCTATAACGGAGTTGATATGTCCCTATTTTCGGCTGAGTAAATCATCTTCAACCCCGGAAACTAACATTCCCTCAACCCCACTAATATTGCTTATCAAAAAAAAAACCTCAAGAACAAACCTAGAAAAAAATAACCGATCCGTTGTTGAAAATACCCAGAAACTCATCTTCCTCTTTTATTTTCTTTCACAACACCATCATCGTACAAATTTCACTGCAGAAATACTGATTTGAAAAAATCCAGAAACATAAAATTGTTTGTCATGAAACCGAGAAAACCCACTTTTTATTGTTTTTGATTATGAATAATAACATGAAGTTTTTCTAAATTAGTTTAGGGATTCTTAAAATCGTTTTATTCCGAACAAAATTCTTCCAAGATCGATGAAAATGGTATAAATCGCTAGATCGAACTGAATCTCTCTCACGGGTTTAAAACACCCATACCTGTAACACCCCAAAAATGATTAGATATTTATTTAGTCATTTGTTTAATTAATGGATTTAATTAATTGGGGAATAAGTGTAGAAAATAATATTGGAATGAAGATATATTATTTTATGGACCTATCCGAATGTTGGAATTAATAGGAATAATAATATTAGAGAGGGGTGTGGAGAATAGTAATAGGGCTTAAGTTGGAGGAGAGCCCATGACCCATGTCCATGGGTTAGGCGCCTAGACTAGATGGGAGTTAGGGTTGGCTTGTCATTAGCACAAACCCTAAGGCAAAAATAGAAGGGAGTTGCGAATAGAGAGAAGAGAAAAGAGGGAAGAATTCAGCGCCTCCCAAGAGGAAAAAGAGAAGAAGGTTTGCGAGTTCAAGAGGAGGGAGGAGCCTTGTTGCTGAATTTTGTTGGTGACTTGCTCAAGGGGGCGTTGGTGTTCATCAAAATTTAAGGTAAGGGTGGGTTTTAACACTAATAATGGGTTATGATGGGGGTATATGGGTAGTTAGGGTTTGGTTGGATTATTTGCGATGTTGGATTGAAATTGATGATGGTGCGGTGTTGCTATTGTTGTTATTTCGCATGATGTGTTGTTATTGAGTCTTCAATGGTGTTTGTCTTTATGTGATGATTGATTTTGATGATATATGATGTTGATGATGATTCTTGATAATGGCGGGTGGGTTGTGGTTGTCGATCATATCGTGATGTGGATTCGTTAAAAATCTGGTTTCTAGTGGTTGTTGTGCAAAGAGGGAATTGATGTGCTGAAATTTCGTTTTGAAGCCGTTTTGATAGGTGTCCAGTATTTCTGTGATTGTCACTTCATTATTGGCCCGAATTGCGTGGGGTTTGTTTCATTGGGAAGTAGACACGATTTCCTTCACTTTAGGCACTGGTTTCGCTAAATTTGAGTCAGTATAACTGGAGAAAACATTTTTACAAAATGGGTAAAAGAATATGAAAAACTGCATGAAACTGTATGGGTATAGGTTCAATGTTTTGTTCATAACTCTTTCCACTGAACTCGGTTTCGGATGATTTTTATCTCATTGTAAACCAGACTCACGAGGCTTCAATTTAGACACGGATTTCGTTTCATTTGGTTGAGAATTCAAAGAGAAAACTGGGTTACAATTTAGCTAACAAAAGCTGTCGAACTTCTGTACCCTGAGAGGTATTTTGCAAAACTGTACTATTTGGGTAACTAAACAAATAAATAAAAATTATTTCTAGAAACTAGACATCTCAAGCTTTCCAGAGGATATTCGTTTGCAAAATTCCGACATCGTTTGATATGCTAAATTAATTGTCGGAGTTCGTGCACAGTTGCTGGGAAATACTGCTCCTTAGCTGTTTAGTAAAATGGTCGAACGAATAGGACGTTGTGCTGGTTATTGTCGCTGCCCTTGTGTCCTGTGTGTGGGCGCGCCTAGTGCGTAAGTTCAGGCATTGTCTAGTGGTGCTGCGCACCAATTTGTGGTGTTGCGTGTGTCTGTCGTGCTGGTGTTGTCTGGTGGTGCTGTGCGCCAATTTCTGTGCTGTGTGTGTGTTTTGGTTGTGCGCGCTGTTTGGCGTGATGTGTACAGGTGATATGTGGCAGCTGTGATGCTGTAAACAGGTGAGAGTAACGAGGTAGCTGTGATGCTACGACACGTGGTATTTCTGTGTGATAATAATTTTGGTGGTATGGTATTTATTAATTAAATGCTCCGAGTATGTGTATCTATACATGAATCATGAGTCGCATTGTCATATGCGTCTTCGAGGTAGCTGTGATGCTACAACACGTGATTATTTTGGTGGTATGCCCGTCGTGGCCTTTTACGAGATCGGTACCGCATGCATATGCCCAGAGGGGTTGCATTGTTGCATAGTCCATATATATATATATATATATATATATATATATATATATATATATATATATATACATGTAACGTGTTTTGGTGTTCCGTTCTGATGGAATTTGTGTCTTGTGTGGTGCTATGATGTATTGATTTTCGAGGTAGCTGTGATGCTACAACACGTGGTATATTTATGAAATGATTTGTAATGAGATATGATGGTATAGCTATGATGTGTTGACTTTCTGTGTTCCCGTGATTTACCCGCTGCTTATATACTGCTATCATTAACTTATTATTTCTGTTAAGCTCACCCCTTCCTTCTGCTTGGAATGTTGCTCTTATGTGGCAACGCTGCAGGTGATCGTTAGCACTCGTGGAGGATTGCTAGGTGTAGTTTCCTTCTCGTTGGGTCTGTGTCAGCTCTGATGCGTAGCACCGGGGAGGGTCTTAGTTACCGTTGTCAAACTATTATTATTTATTTTTGGAGTTTTGGTTTAATGTTTAATTATTTTTGATGTTAAATGATTTTATGATTCCGCTGCTTAGAGATTTATTAACTATATTTTTGAGGATTTAATTTAAATCAATTTGGAGTTTTTATGTGGTGAAAAATGTAGCGCCCTCGTGGTGACTCTGATAATTGCGTGTTTATTTATAATTAGTAAAATGGGGTGTTACAATACCTCTCTCACGGATCGAACCGATATGGTATTCCTCACACATGGATGAACGATTCTTGAAATTTCATGGGGATTCTCTTAATTGAAGATCCACGAATAACATACCTAAAAACCACATGTTTTGGTTGCCTAGATCATAAGATCAAACCAGGTATGAATCGGGTTGATCTTGAAGACGATGAACAACAATATCTATTTCCCTTTTGTTATACCAACGATAAATATTTAGTTGGATTGTGTTCTGCACCGTACCTCTGGACTGGAATCCGACACTAGATGCCTAGTCCGATCCGAGATAGTTGGTAGTCAAATTCCTGGTCAGTCCGAGTTTGGCTCCGATCCGGGGTAGTTGGTACCTGCAATGACACTCCGACGCTCAAGTCAGCAAGTGAGCTAATTGCAAGTTAGATGGATGGAATGTGTGTACCTTTAATGCTAGCATTGAATGCTTATTTATAGGTTTTTGGGATAAAAGGGGACCATTGGATCTAGGTCTTAGATCTCCATCGTTGGCTGATGGATTTGGCCTTTGGTGTTTGGGTCTTAGGCAGATTGGCTATTAAGGCCCAATCCGTAACAGTTGCCCCAAGTCGGGTCGCCTTGGTGCGGGCTAGACTTGTTGTTTTTGGAAGACCGTGATGAGCTTTCAAAGCCGGGCTTTTGCTTCTGCTTACGTTTTGCCCCCAACCTCTGAGCGTGAGAGACTCAGGCCGTGCCGATTTTCCGATGGTCTGCCGAGGTGGGCCGAGCGACTCGAGGCTTTCCACGAATCGATTTCCCTTACAGTTGGCGATCTTCCGAGACCGGGGTAGGCCGAGTGACTCGTGGCGTTCCACGCATCGATTTCCCTTACAGTTGGCGATCTTTCGAGACCGGGGGTAGGCCGAGTGACTCGGGGTGTTTCAATTAAAGTGGCACATCGATCTCCACGCCTGTCACCGATGTTATTGATGGGACGCGTCGTTCGAGGGTGATTGGAGTAATGATGGCGCTTGGAGGGACGCGTGTGCCTAGGGGCTAGCAATGGGTCGCGTAGCTTAGGCCCAAGCCCACTTTGAGGCCCTCTGTTTCCTATAAATTTGGGAAGGGACCTCCATCACTTGCACTAATTTCTGAAAATTGCTCTGACCTCCGATCTTAATCCCGTCTCTTAGCCTTTCATTTCAGAGTTCCGTGGTGAGTTCCAGCGAGATCGTTGAAGTACGTGATCAGGTTCAAGTGTCGGCGAGC
Organism: Astragalus membranaceus; assembly: GCA_039519185.1. NCBI lineage: Eukaryota > Viridiplantae > Streptophyta > Magnoliopsida > Fabales > Fabaceae > Astragalus > Astragalus membranaceus. Next base: position 2,803,318 of record CM076847.1, read on the forward strand.
TTCTCATCTTGTAAGGTCAGTCCTCTTCTTTTATTTGTCGCTTCTTGCTTTAGGCCATGGTCGGGGCCTCTCAAAGCCCGTATTTATTGATACAAAGTGGGGGGTCGTCAGGTCAGGTTCCGACTTGGTTGTGGACCCACTGTTTAGTATCAACCTGACCCGTCAAGCCCCCATTTCTGCAGGTCCGATATGCCGAGGACAAAACAGACCCGTCGGGTTGCTAACGTAGATCACCCCATCGTTGCCAAAGCGAGGGCTTCTGTTCCTAGAGACTCGGTCGAAACTCGTACTGGTGCCTCTGGGTCGGCTGGACTTGAGGTTCAAGACGGTCTGGATTCCGCTCCTATCGGCTTTCACGTTGATGACCGTTCTCACAGGGTTCCTAGCAATGAGCTGCCAGAGGAAGACCAACCTGAGATAGTGGTTCTTGACTCGGAGGAGTCCGACACCGAACCGAACGACAAAGAACAAGGGAGCACTAGCTGGAGCTCCGAAGATAGTGAAGCCGAGGTTGCTGAAAGTCGCAACAACGAAGATGGGTTCGGTCACCAAGGAAACCCCATTCGTGAAGAAGGTGATTCCGAACAATACCCCAGCATTGGGGTTGGGCCGGTTGATGTTCCCCTGGCGCTCCCTCTGAATGTTCCTCGAGAGTACTCTTGGGTGTCAGAAACGTTGAGGGGGATTCAGTCCGTTTACCGGACCGGAGATGACTTGAGCCACATCGTCCACCGGATTTCTAGGAAAGAAAATCAGATATGGAATGTGGAGGGAATGGCCGAGGGTCAACATGTAGCAGTTTGGCCAAAAGCTTTGAAGTTCGTCATGTACGGAGTGACGATCTTTGACATGAAGATCACCCCCCCCCCCCCATTCACCGCCTTTCAGCAAGAGGCCTTGGGGATTCTGAACCTCGCCCCCTCCCAGCTTCACCCCAACGCATGGGCGTTCTTGCGGGCTTTCGAGCTGATGTGCATTCACTTGGAGAGGCCTATCTCGTCTGATCTGTTCTTCTACCTCTTCTAGGTTAACCGGAGGCATGAGGATGGGACCAATGATCGGTGGGAACATGTGAGCTTCCGGGCTAGGAGGGGCCTTAAAATTTTTATGCCCTATTTCGATTCTTTGAAAAATTGGAAAAACAAATACTTCTTCGTCAAGCCAGTGAATGAGGAGGCCGTGAGGTATGTCGGCAAGTAGGGTGCTCTCTCTCTCATTTCAATCGGTGACCCCTTGCGTATACCGTCAGCTTAAGCAGGTTACCTCCCATAGATCAGGAGTCTTTGGCGATCCTGACCAATTTTGCCGACCTTATTCCCCACCGGGATCCCAAGAAGTTAGGAATTGATGTAGCCCGGCTGGTCGGGGCGGGCACTAGGTCCCAAGTGATGGTCGCTCTTGGTAGGTTTTGATGGCCGACAATGTCATTAATTTTTAATTGCCGCTCTTTCTAACATTCCTTCTATTCTTTGTTTTGCAGATAACATGGGAACTAACAAATTTCCCACTTGAAGGCGGTCTCGGAGAGGAGAGGCGACGTCCTGCAGAATCCCCAGCCCACTCCTCATCGAAATGAGCCCCTGCCTGCCGTTCCGATCAACACGGTCACCGTGGCCAGCATTGCTAGTGCTGAGGATTGGGCAGCTGATCTTCACCATCGGAAAACGCAGCGCCCTTTGCCGCAGGACGACCCTGCCTCCGCGTCTCATGCCCCAGGAGAACAGATGCAGACTGGGCATGCCGGTTCCCCTCGAGCTTCAAAGAAATGTCGCCATGGGAAACATAAGGCTTCGAGATCTTCTGGTATCTCGATAGACGTCGAGTTTTTAAAGAAGCACCCAGAGGATTCCCGGGTCGATCCGGTGGAAGCCGCCGCCAGGCTGTTTCGGCATCTGGCCGACGTTTCCAAATTCCAAAGGGCGGAGGCTGAGATCCAGGCCAAAGGTAAATAGAAGGGTTTAACTACTTTGATTTTGCTTTTGGTAGTTCTGCTCTTAACTTCCTTATTTCCACAATTTCAGGGGCCCTGGCGGAGAGGGATGTCGAACGAGGTCTTCGGGTTGAGCTGTAGAAAAAGTATGAGTCCCTATCTTCGACTCTTATGAAAACCCAGGGAGATCTGTCCGCACTCCAGGCGGAGAGAGATAAGTTTGAAGGGGAGAGGGACTCTGCTCTTAATCTAAGAAAGGAGCTAGAGCTTCGAATTTCTGAGCTTGAAAGCCAAGAAAGGCACGCAGTGGAGGTGGTTGCCTCGCTGAGGGTCCGGATTTCCGAGCTTGAAGCTGAAATTCGGAAAACCGGGCAGATCGAGGTTGGGACCAGCATGGATCCCTCGCTTCGGGTTGTCGAATTGGAAGAGGAGCTTAAGCAGGCTCGCGAGAAGATCTGAGACACCGAGCTAGAGATGAACGAGGTGGCCGATCTTGCTGTCGAAGTGGCTGCGGAGAGTTTTGAAAAGGCGCTTGCCCAGGTCGCCGTGATTCACCCCTCCTGTCTCTTGACCAGAAGGTTCTGAGTGTGGATCACACTGTGGAAGGGGGCGAATTGTTAAGGTCAAATTCGGCTCTGAGGAGCGTGAAATCATTTACCCGCGCCCATCCCTGGCCTGACTGGTGAGTAGAAGTGATTTTCTTGTAGGTTAATTTTTTGGGTTCTGGGTGGAACCGGCGGCGAGGGGAGTCCCGGGTTCCGGGCGGAACCGGAGTTTTGTAATATTTTGTAACCTTTTTGAACTTGAGGACCCGGCCGTATCCGGGGTGACTTGTAATATTTATTTAATTGCCCGTATTTCCAGTCTTCTCTACCTCGGTTGTGCTTTACTCTGTTGGTTAAATTTATGCACTTGCTTTTTGATTCGCTCAAGTGGTAGGCGTCGCCTTCGGGGCAGTTTACCGGGACTCGGCCCAGATCGAACTCTCCCCTCAGGGTAGTGGCAACCTCGGCCATCTAGTACGTTCGTTTTTATGTTGGTTACGTAACGTATGTCGCCTTCGGGGCAGTTTACCGAGACTCGGCCCAGATCGAACTCGTCCCTTAGGGTAATGGCAACCTCGGCCAACTATAACGTCGGTAAAACCCATTTTTGTCGAAGCGCAGATTAATATTCTCTGTATACACCGCTCTTCGTGTAAAAGGAATGATAACATCGGTATACACCGTCGAAGCGCAGATTAATATTCTATGTATACACCGCTCTTCGTGTAAAAGGAATGATAACATCGGTATACACCGTTTTTTCATATAAAGGAAATGATAACATTGGTAGACACCGTTTTTCATATAAAGGAAATGATAACCTCGGTAGACACCGTTTTTCATATAAAGGAAAAGATAACCTCAGTATACATCGTTTTTCATATAAAGGAAATGATAACATCGGTATACACCGTTTTTCATATAAAGGAAATGATAACCTCGGTATACACCATTTTTCTACAACAGCATAGCTCAACTGCAGTACTTCTTTAATTTCGTTGCGTTCCAAGTCCTTGGGATCGCTTTTCCGACCAAGGTCTCCAACTCGTAAGCGTCGTTACCAATATTGGATATGACTCGGTATGGTCCTTCCCAATTTGGGGTGAGCTTGCCTTGGGCGGCGTTCTTTAAGCCGACGTCGGCTCTTCGGAAGACCAAATTGCCGACTTCGAAATCCCTCGAAATAACTTTTGAGTTATACCAGGCTGCTACCCTTTGCTTTATTAGCGCTTCTTTAAGGGAGGCTTTGCCTCTTACTTCGTCGACGAGGTCGAGGTTCTCTTTTAATGCTTGATTGTTGTCCCCTGGTGACTTTGGGTGGAGGGTTCTCCAAGTTAACTCTCCAATCTCGACCGGGATTACAGCCTCGCTCCCATATGAGAGCCAGAAAGGGGTTTCTCCCGTGGAACTTTGGGGGGTGGTGCGGTAAGCCCATAGCACATAAGGTATCTCCTCAGACCATTTGCCATTGGCTTCATCAAGTCGCTTCCTTAGCCCATTGAGGAGTACTTTGTTCGCAGCCTCGGCCTGGCCGTTAGTTTGAGGGTGCTCCATCGAGGTAAACCGGTGTTTGATTTGAAGGTCGGTCATGAGCTTTCTGAAATCCTTATCGGTGAATTGAGTTCCGTTGTCGGAGACTACTACCTCGGGGATCCCGAACCTGGTCATTATATTCTTTTTGAAGAATTTGACACAGTTCTTTGCGCTGATAATGGCTAAGGGCTCGGCCTCAATCCATTTAGTGAAATAATCTACCGCTACTATTAGGTACTTGACCTAACCGGGGGCGGTTGGGAATGGCCCCAAGAGGTCTATCCCCCACCACGCGAAAGGCCATGGCGAGGCGAGACTGGTGAGCTTGGCAGGAGGTGCTATGTGGACTTTGGCATGGATTTGACACTTCTTGCATTTTTTTACATAGTTTCTTGCATCGGTCTCCATGGTTGGCCAGAAATATTCTGCTCTTAAAGCTTTCTGGGCTAGAGATCGAGCTCCAAGGTGTTCCCCGCAGATCCCCTCGTGGATCTCGGCCAAGACGTAATCAGCTTCCTCTCCTTCAACGCATTTTAGTAGTCGCGCGAAGAGGCTCCTTCTGTAGAGTGTTCCATCGATTACGGAGAAAGACGAGGCCCTCCTCCTGATTATCTTGGCTTCGCTGGAGTTTGGGGGCTCGCTTCCCGACTTGATATACTCAATCAGTGGCGAGATCCAACCTTTACGTTCCTCAACTACATTGACAGAAAGAGCGGGCTCGGGGTTGGGGAAAACGCTTGGTTTGCTTAGCGTTTCCTGGATTATTGATCGGTGATTTCCTAGAATTTTAGTGCTGGCGAGTTTGGAAAGAACGTCTGCTCTGGTATTTTCTGTCCTGGAAACGTGTTTAACCTCCGCAAATATGAAACAGGAAAGCAATTCCCGCACACAGGCTAAATACTTCTGCAAGGCCGGGTCTTTGGCTTCGTATTGCTCTCCAATTTGCGAGACTACTAACAACGAGTCCGTGTTTAAAGAGAGCCGAGTAACTCGAAGGTGTATGGCAAGTCGGAGTCCTGCTATGCATGCCTCGTATTCCGCTTGGTTGTTTGAAGTAGGAAAAGCAAATGTGAGGGAAACCTCGATTACAACGCTCGTCGGGCTTTCAAGCATTAGCCCCGCACCGCTCCCTTTTGGATTTGAGGATCCATCTACATGGAGGGTCCACAATTCGCCTTCAGGGTCGGTGGGGGTCATCTCGGTGACAAAGTCGGCGAGTATTTGAGCTTTCATGGCCGATCTAGTCTCGTATTTGATGCCGAACTCAGAGTTCTATTAATCATTCGTCCTGCTAAATCAGGTCGGTGTAAGATCTGTCGGATAGGATGGTTTGTCCGTACCACGACCTGATGGGCGACGAAGTAAAGTCGGAGGCGGCGTGCTGAGATGAGTAGAGCAAAGGCGATTTTTTCTATTTTCTGGTATCTAACTTCCGATCCCTGTAAAGCTTTGCTCACAAAGTATACTGGACTTTGACCCGTCCCTGTCTCCCGAATGAGCACGGCGCCAATGGCCTCTTCTGAGATAGCTAAGTACAGGTATAAGGTTTCCCCCGGGTTTGGCCGAGTTAGGATTGGTGGCTCGGTCAAAGCTTTTTTAGGCTGGGAGAGGGCCTCGTCCCGCTCTGGGGTCCATTTGAATTTTGCTTCTTTTTTAAGCAGTTTAAACAAGGGGAGTGATTTGAAAGCAGCATTGGAGATGAAACGAGATAGCGCAGCAATCATGCCGTTGAGTTTTTGAAGCTCTTTCTTGGTAGACGGGGTGCGCATCTCCGTCACGACTCGGCACTTGTCCGGGTTGGCCTCAATGCCCCTTTCTGTGAGGTAGAAACCAAGGAATTTCCCAGCCCGGACTCCGAAAGTGAATTTCTCCAGATTCACCCTCATATTGTTTTTTCGGATTTCTGCGAAGATGTCTTTCAGGTCGGCTATGTGGAGGCTCTCACTTTCGCTTTTTGCGATCATGACGTCGAGGTAGACTTCTACATTTCGCCCAATCTGCTTTCGGAACACCTTGTTCATCATTCTTTGATAGGTAGCCCCTGCGTTTTTTAAACCAAATGGCATGACCCGGTAACAGAAATTACCGCGGTCAGTCATGAAGGCCGTTTTTTCTTGGTCGGGGGGAACATCAGAATCAGGTTATACCCGGAATAGACATCCATAAAAGATAGTAAGCGAAAACATGAAGCATTATCGACGAGCCGATCAATGCTGGGAACAGGGAAGGCGTCCTTAGGTCTTGGTCGCCGAACGCCAAGAGAGGCCTCTCCGGGGTTAAGGTTGCTGCCGAGGTGGAAGCAGCACACATAATCTCCTTCCACTTTCTCTTCATAGTCTTGCCTGAAGCTTCGACGGGGTAGCCTCCAGAGATAACCATCATTACCGGCCGACCTTTAGACTTTCGGAAATCGCGCCCGTCCTCCGAGCTTTCCTCTCTTTCTTGACGAGCTTTACCCTTCTTCTTGGGGTCATCCTTCTCTTCTTTAACCTCTACCTCCTTCCGAGGTGCTTTAGCCACGCACTTGATCAACTTCCCTTTCTTGATTAGGTCTTCAATGTCGTCTTTCAGAGCATTACAACAATTGGTCTCGTGTCCTTTGCTTCGGTGATACTGACAGTACTTGTTAGATCGCTGGCCCGGTCTGTGCGGGAGTGGGTCAGGGAACTTAACCTCCTTGAAGTCTATGTTCATACAATCCGCAAGGATCCTAGCCCGGATCTCATTGAGCTCGGAATAAAGTTGGTGACGGTTGCGAGGCCTGGGCTTGCCGTCGTTCCGGGTCTCCTTCTATTACCGAAACTCCTTTTCACCTCGAGGTTTAGATGTTCCGGGGTCAACCTCCTTCCTTCTCACGATCACTCCTTCTTCGTGGTCGATGTATTTCTGAGAACGCTGGAGAAAATCGGCCAGTGACTCAGTCTGATTGACTCCGATATCGATCTGGAAAAGACTTCCCTCACGGAGGCCGGCCTCAATGAAATATAGTCGGAAAGAGTCATCGAGATTCCGGACCTGGGCGGCTTCTCTATTGAACCTCTCGATGTAGTCCCGGAGCGATTCATTTTCTCCTTGTCGAATAGCCTGCAAGACCTTCCGAGTTTTCGGCTTCATTTTGGAGTGGGCAAAATGGGGGGAAAATGACTGGGCTAGCTGGTCCCAGGAGGATACTGAATCTGGTTTTAGGGCTCTGAACCAGTCCAGGGCCAACTTCTCAAGGGTTAGAGGGAAAATCCGACATTTGATTTCGCTTGGGACATTTCGATACTGCATCACCGTGTCGAAGTGGTCGAGGTGGCGATCTGGATCACCAGTCCCATCATACATCTTCAAACCTTCCAGGGGTTTCTCAAGGTACCTTGGTACCGGGAAGAAGTCTATCTCGGCGGTGAAGGGTCTTTTCCTCGTCGTCGATCTTGGCCTTTGGGGAGATCGACGGGTGCAACGTTTGGCAGGGGATCTTCGGGAGTGTGGGCTACGAGCTCCATGCCTTGGAGATCTCTCCCGGCTTAAGGAGCGCCGCCTTGGAGATGAGGATGCTAAAGATGAGCTCTGACGAGGGGAACCCTCAGGGTAGTAGGTGTCGTCGTAGGTCTCGCTTAGAAGAGTTCCCGAGCCTTGTCCCCTCCTGCGCCGAGGAGGAGATCGGTGATGATGCCTTCTACAGGCCGGATATCGGTGGCGCCTTCGACCAGATGTCCCCCTGCTGGGAGAATGGCCTCGGGGAGAGGACCGGTCCGGGATGTTACGAGCACGGATCTCGGAAATTTCCGCCTCAAGCTGTGTGTAACGTTGACTCATTTCTTGTTCAGCCTCGGCTTGCCTTGTCAGCAACTAGACGAGCTGTTGAACAGCATCGGCCGGTACCTGGACGGTCTGAGGAGGTAGTGGAAGTCGACCTGGGACGGAGCCTCCCGGGACAATTTCTCTGGACGAGTTATGCCCACGTGCCGAGCTGAGGGGGAGCGTGACTGCTACCCCTTCAGGGGTTTCTTGTTGCGGGTCCGGTCTCACTATCGCACTTGAGATGTTTCTTTGACGTAAAACCGGAGCCATTGCTGACCTTGGAGATGGGAGAGGAAACGAAGTATAAGATGCTCCCACTGTGGTCGCCAATGTTCTGTACCGTACCTCTGGACTGGAATCCGACACTAGATGCCTAGTCCGATCCGAGATAGTTGGTAGTCAAATTCCTGGTCAGTCCGAGTTTGGCTCCGATCCGGGGTGGTTGGTACCTGCAATGACACTCCGATGCTCAAGTCAGCAAGTGAGCTAATTGCAAGTTAGATGGATGGAAAGTGTGTACCTTTAATGCTAGCATTGAATGCTTATTTATAGAATTTTTTGGGATAAAAGGGGACCATTGGATCTAGGTCTTAGATCTCCACCGTTGGCTGATGGATTTGGCCTTTGGTGTTTGGGCCTTAGGCAGATTGGCTATTAAGGCCCAATCCGTAACAGATTGTATATATTTCCCTTTTGTTATTGAATTTTGAAGAAACTATGACTTGTTATATTTTGAAGAACTAATTTGAAGCATACACTAGTGCAATTGTGTCTGAATCTTCAACTATATATAGACACACAGAGATAGATAGATAGATAAACGGATAGATAGATAGATAGATAGATAGATAGATAGATAGAGAGAGAGAGAGAGAGAGAGAGAGAGAGAGAGAGAGAGAGAGAGAGAGAGAGAGAGATAGAGATGCTGACATGTACAAAACGAATAGTTCGACAGGTGATTTCTTATTATGTCGAATAATACGTAATTGCCATTTTTTTATTTAGTGAGTATTTCTTACATTTCGTACCAATTTTTTGATTCAGACATTTCGTATCAAATTATTCCGCACTTAATAGCATCGCTGATATATATAGATATTAGAAATCAACGCCATAAACAGATTTACATTATTATTAATGTAAATAAATATTTCTTTGATGTTCCCTGATGTATTTTCACTTCTGAGAAGTTCCCTCATGTATTTTCACTTCTGAGAAGTTCCTAAATGGATAAATTTCACCTGCTTTGGACTATATAATAGATATAATGCAATGTTTGATACAATATTTTTCACAATGATTTCCCATGACAATAATTATATTATTTAGGACACTTTTTTTAATATCACTGTTTAATTTTCACGGATACTTGCAGTATACCCGTGTGTATACGCACGTATGTTGTCGTGTTATTTTTATTAACAGACTTAGACATAATTTAATTAATCTGAACATTACCCCGTGAAAATCAAGACTAATTTAAAGTAGATAAAAAAAGTTTTAAATTGTAATTGAGTTAGTCCGAACATTATCCCGTGAACATTTACCAGCAATATGTAATATTTTCGATAGAGATTAGAAAACAAAATTGTATTAAAGTTTCAAATTTTCCAAATTGTTATATTTCACGTAGAGACTAAATAAAACTTATTGATAGAGAAAAATAGAATATTAAAAATGAATGAGACATGTAGATGAAATTAAAGTAGATATATTGTGAAAAATAGACAAATGAAAGAGGAAGAGAGAGTGAAAAAGTGAAAAAGTTTGAAAAAAAAGTGTGAGAAAGAGTGAAAAAATTTGAAAAAGTATGTGAGAGAGAAAGAAAAAGTTTGAAAAAGTCAAATTATATAAATATCCTAAAATTTTTTAATTGAGAAAAGGGTATAGGATTGGTATATTGGTAGTAGGTTAATGGTATAATAAATAGTAGATAAAAATATGTCACAACAAATAAAAAGAAGATAAATATTTGAACCACGAAAAAAGACTCCGTAACTTTTTTTTTGGAACAACACATGCACCAAGTTAAAGTGTAATTTGGCTAAAGGAATACATGAAGACTAAAATAAAACTCTCGTTTAGATTGACTTATTTTTGAGCTTATGCAAAACAACTTATACAAATAAATAAGCTTTTATGTCTTATTCATAATCTTGTCAAGATAGTTTAATTATGTAAAAACAACTTATGGAGATACAATTTTTGTTTGTGAGAACTTATGAATTTTTGTTAGCGAAAGCAAAGAACGAAGAGTGAGAATTGGCTTCAATAATGACGGAAGCCATTGCAGGAGCGTTGTGATCGATGAGCTCCGGTTGCCTCTGCTCGATTTCCATCTTCGTTAATGAGGAGCGAATTAGGGCTTCTATTGAGGGGAAAATCGAAGGGTTCCAATTTTGGTTGAGGATTTGAATTAGAAACTGGGAACGAAAAAGATAAAGGCTTCCCGAGAAAGTAAAATAACGCTCGCTTTATAAGGATTGGCTTCAAATTAACATAAAAGCTTATCTATTTGCATAAGCTAATTTTCATAAGCTCAAAAATAAGTCAATCCAAACAGACCCCTAATAGTTCAAATTTACTCTATTACTGAGAGAGGCCGAATTCTAATAGTAACTAAAATAAAAATACAAATTAAAATATATTTTGCATAAAATTCTTTTGTAGTATTTTAATTTACAGTCAATATTAATAAAACACTAAATGTGATACCTTGATCTACCGAATTTGTCGAGAGATGCATTCAAAATTGGCAAAATATATAAAATATGTGTTTATAAAAAATCTTTCACAACAGAATAAGAAGTCACTTCAGACATTTCAAACTTTCATGCGGAATAAAAAAAAGATTTGGAAGAATCAGAAAATTTGAAAGGATAAAACCCCAAGCCAAACTCGATACTCATATCTTGGTCTTAATCATAAATCTTTATTATATAAAAGTGAGAACTTTTAATTATAACTATTAAATTAAAATTAACTGTTCAAATTATATCATTAAATTCAAGATCTCATGTGATCTTTAATAATTTATTGGGTAAAATATGTTTTTAGTCCCTACAAAATCTGGCCCTTCTAACATTAGTCCCTACATTAATGAAATAGGCGTTTTGGTTCCTATGTTTTTTTTCCGTTTTCATTAAAAGTCTCTGTCGTTAACTCCATCTGATTAGGCAACGAAAAATTGACGTGGCTTTTACACGTGGGTTTATTTTAATTACGTCGCATATCCCAGAAAACCCCAAACTTAGAAATTTCTAAGTTTCGTTCTTTCAATCTCTCTTCGTTCCCTTCACTTTATTCCCTGAAAACTCACTCCCAAATCCTCCTCTGCTCAAACACAGAATCGAAGAAGATGAAGAAGGAAACTCGAAAATTGTAGGTTACAAAGCTTGGAACGAAACGAAACGCAGACGAAGAAAGAAACGCGAAGACGAAGAAGGAAACACGAAGGTGATTGAAAACCCTAGACGTTCAGAATTGTGAGGTAAACCCTTCGTTTCTTACTTTATTTGCTTCTATTTTGTTCGAATAGTCGTTTGTTGTTGATTATTGAATGTCAGAGCTTTTATACTGAGTTTTAGAAATTTAGGGTTTTTTATTCCTTTTTTTTATCCGAAAGTTGTCGATTAGATATTAAACAAAGTGGGGTATTGTTAGTTATAGTGGGGGACAATGGCTCTATTTTCTTGTTTATTGACAGTTCATGATGTTTCCTTTGTTTGTTTCTGCTTTAGAAGATTGTGATGGGGACATTGATACACTGTTTTTTAATGGTTTTGTGTTTTATGGTATTGTGGGGACCAAATGTTTCATGACCTTTTCTTTTGGGTGTGTTTTACTGTTGGCAGGTATGGGATTTACTGTTGTGTTTAATACTAAGGGTTTTTTTTTGTAAAAGACCTTCAGCTAAAGTACATAGGTGGTGAAGTGCATGCTTATAAGAACCTAGAGTTAGATTACTGGTCATACTTTGAAGCTCTAGGTCTTGCCAAGGAATTTGATTCTAGCATTAGAAATGAGGGAAATGCTTAATGTGGACATAGATGCATTGGACAATAACTTGAAAATGCTTAATGTGGACATAGATGCAGTGGAGATGGGTGGATATGCAGTTAAACATAACACTGAAGTTGAATTATTTGTGGAGCATAATGTAAAAAAAGATCAAATTGTTGACTGCCCAGTGTGTGTTGGCAATGTAGAAGTAGTAACGAATTCTAATGTAGCCAAGGAAAAGGGTAAAGGTTTGGATAATGGTAAAGGTTTGGATACTGAAGATAGTGAAGATAGTGAATATTATCCTAGTGACAGTAGTGATGATTCTGTTGAAGGTATTTGGTTTGATGATAGTGATGAAGAATTTGTGATGGGTTTAGATGATGGGTTTGAGGAGGAAGTAGCTGGAGATGATGTAGAAGGTAGGCAACCACCACTTAATAGGAGGCTGTTTGGTAAAAATATTGAACCATCAATTCCTGTATCAGCTGAGATAGATGCAATGCACCCTATTGAAGATGAATATTACACTGATGAGCTGGATAGTGCACCAGATGATGATTCTGATCCAGATACTCTACCTAAGTCTAGGAATCAAAAGTTTGCACCAGAAGAATTAAGTTAGGATTATAAGTTCACTGTTGGGATGGAGTTTAACACACTTGATCAGTTCAAAGATACCATCCTTGAACACAATGTGCTTAATGGGAGGGAGTTCAGGTTTGTCAAGAATGATAAAAATAGAGTCAGAATTGAATGCAAATTTGAGGATAGTTGTGACTATGTTGTGTTGTGCAGTAGGGTTGTGAGGTCTCATACTTTTAGAATAAAGACTCTTATTCCTAATCACAGTTGTGGAAGAGTATTTCATAATAAGAGTGCAAAAGCTAAATGGGTTGCTAAGGTTTTGGTTGACAAATTGAAGGCAAATAGTTCTGTGAAGCTAATTGAGGTGATCTCTGAGATTAGAACAAGGTATTCAACTGCTATCACAGCATCTAGGGCATTCAAGGCAAGACAAATTGCAAGGAAGATAATTGATGGGGACTGTGCGAGGCAGTATAGTTTACTATGGTCTTATAGTGCTGAATTGAGAAAAACGAACCCTGGGAATACATGCAAGTTGCATTTGGAAAGACCTTCACCGAATTTACAACCTACATTTGGTAGGTTTTATTTATGCTTTGAAGGTTGCAAAAGGGCATTTAAGACAACATGCAGGCCTTTTATAGGGGTTGATGGGTGTCATCTCAAAAACAAGTATGGAGGACAACTGTTAATAGCAGTGGGAAGAGACCCCTAATGATCAGTATCTCCCAATGGCTTTTGCTGTTGTGGAAACGAAAACAAAAGACACATGGAGATGGTTTTTAACACTATTATTGGAAGACATTGGTAGGAGGGACAATAACAGATGGACATTTATTTCTGACCAGCAGAAGGTTGCATTAATTCCTTATTTTTCTACTTAAATTAATATTTATTTTTCATACAGTTAATCTAACTTGAATTTGTATGTTGTTGTAGGGCTTGATCCAAACCTTTGATGAATTGGCAGAAGGTATGGAACACAGATTCTGCCTAAGACATTTTTATGCTAACATGAAGAAGAAATTTGGAGGTGGCACATTAATTAGGGACTTGATGATGGGACCTGCTAAGGCAACATATTTTGAAGCATGGGAGGAGAAAATGCTACAATTGAAGGAAGCTGATGAGAGGGCATACAATTGGTTGTCATCTGTTCCTACTAAACAATGGTGTAAGCATGCTTTTCCATTTCATTCTAAATGTGATGTGCTGATGAATAACCTTAGTGAGTCATTTAATGCTACAATATTAATGCAAAGGGACAAACCCATCATAACTATGTTTGAGTGGATTAGGACTTACTTAATGGGAAGATTTGCTAGCCTTAGGGATAAGGTTAGGAAATTTAGAGGGGAAATCATGCCTAAACCTAGGAAGAGACTTGATAGAGAAATTGAAATGAGTGGAAATTGGTTTGCTACATGGGCTGGGGAACTTAAGTTTGAAGTGACCCATTCTCTATTCATTGAGAAATTTGTTGTTGACTTAGAAAAGAGAACTTGTACACGTAACTTTTGGGAGTTGGTAGGGATCCCTTGTAGGCATGCAGTGGCTGCCATATGTATGAAAGGAGATGACCCAGCATTGTATGTCAGTAGGTACTACAATATGGTGTGTTATGAGGATTGTTATGATCAAATTATTTCACCAATCAATGGTCAAAACAAGTGATCCAAAACTGATTTGCCTGAAGTGTTGCCTCCTCAATACAAGCGTGGGCCTGGGAGGCCCAAAAAATTGCGAAGAAGGGAGCCTGATGAAGACACTAGCAAGACAAAGTGGTCTAGGACCAACACAACTAATAGATGTAAGAGATGCTTACAATATGGTCACAACACAAGGACTTTCAAAAATCCTCCAGTACACATTCCTAGACCAGTAACAACAGATGCACCACAAGATGGTGTTGAACCAAATCCAACACAAGAACAGCTGCCAACCAGTGAAGGTTGGTGGAGCAAACTTGCCAACCCAGACTAGCAAAACAGTTGTTGCACAAACTAAAAAAAGGGTATGCACTTTAATATATTTATTTATTTATTTATTTATTTTTCATTACACTTTGGCACTTTAATTGATTATTTTTCATATTAATAGGGGAGACCAACTGCTGCTGGTAAAGCAGTAACAAGCAGTGCAGCTGCAGCTAATGCAACTATTCAAGCGAGTTCTTCAGCAACTGCTGCAACTGGAAGAGCAGTAACAAGGAGTTCAGCCAATGCAAGTGGAAAAGAACCTTGGAGAGCACCTGGAAGAGGAGTAACAAAATCTGCAAGTGGAAAGGAACCTTGGAGAGCACCTGGAAGAGCAGTAAAAAAAACCAGCAACTGTTGCAACTAGCAGGAAAAAATTGCCAATTCGAAGATGTTGACAAACTGTGGAACTAGTAGCTGCTGAACCACATACTAAGGAACCACAAACTGAGGATCCAGTAGCTATTGCCAATTCGAAGATGTTGGACTCACTGAAGAATGGCTAGCATATTTGACATTTAACTAAGTATGTCATAATGGTATTAACCATTTGATGTTAACTTTTTTTTTGTAGCCAACTCCTAAGGCAGCTTCTCGCATAATAGACTCACTGAAAGGCTTCAATAATGCTGTGGAAAAAGCTGTAGATACTATACAGAGTCTAGTGAAGGGTTCTCCATTGACAAAAGAGGTAGTGGATCAAACTATACAACATTTGATGAGGGGACTTGTAAGCTTTAATGAGAATATGGTGAAGATTGTGGAAGAGGACTCAACTGATGGAGCAGCTCCCTGGTAATTTCACCTGAATGATGTTTACCAATTAGGATTATGTTATGTCATTTCGCACTAGTTGCCACTGTTTGATGTATTTTGTAATGACAAATTGGTAGCTTAAAATGCACCAACAACATTATGTAGTATTTTGTAATGACTATTTTACAGTATTTTGTAATGACTATTCTGCAATATTTTGTAATGACTATTTGGTAGCTTAAAATGCACCAACATATGAATGACTATTTCGCAGCTTCTGATACATTGGTTATCTTTGTTATGCAGTAACAACCAGATTTAATTTCATTGAATCTAAAGTGGTTGAACCACAAATACTCATTTCATTCATAATCCTTAATACATCAACTTCATACACTTAGTACTCCTAATTAATACATCAATAGATTACAATTAAACACCTAATTAAATTACATACTTAATACAAAGTAACAGATTGACAAATAAAGATACAATAAGGAGAAATATTGATATCTTCTTCTTCAATCTCTCAGCATCCCCCCTCAATCTCTCAGCATTCAGCTTCTTCTGCAGTTTGCTTATCTTTTTCATCCCAACTTCCATAACTTCCACTGCTAGAGCAGATGCAGTTGCACTACCTTCACTTTGATTACCAACAACAACTACACATGACTCAACCTGCTCACCAACTTCATTCAGGGATTCAAATTCATCAGTCCATATCAGCATATCGCACGTACCTCTCATCTACAAACATTTTAAAAAATAGATTCAGGAGATTCGAAATTTAGGAAATCAATAACAGAGTGAGAGTGGGAATAACAGAATAACAAACTCAAAATTTAGGAAAAACAAAATTTAGGAAATGATAATACCTTCCAGTTAGCACATCTCAAAAACTCGGGCCCTACATTTCGACCTCTCTTCGCAATAAACGAAATCATGATAGATCCACACTTGCATCTTGGACGATTCCTGGGTGTTGAAGATGAAGCCATCGAAGTTGTGGCTGTACCCAGTGATGTTTCTTCGTTTTTTTTCGCATTTTGAACACGATTTCAACAAGATTTTCGCGATTATTTGGGGATTTAGGGTTCTACAGAGTTTTGCGAAGAAGGTGATGATTTTAAGCTTCCATTCGGGTCTAATCGGGTCGGGCATGGGTAAAACGGGTTGGGTTTGGTGCCACATCATATATAAACCTAATTAATTCACGTGTAATAATCTGATATGCCACGTAATTAAAATAAACCCACGTGTAAAAGCCACGTCAGTTTTCCGTTGCCTAATCAGATGGAGTTAACGACAGGGACTCTTAATGAAAACGAAAAAAAAATATAGGGACCAAAACGCCTATTTCGTTAATGTAGGGACTAATGTTAGAAGGGCCAAATTTTGTAGGGACTAAAAACATATTTTACCCTAATCTATCTATATATATATGTAAAGGAGACCCCAATGGAGCTTCCACAATGATTCTCAAGATTTTTAACTATTAAAATATTTATTTATTATTTACACTTAAATGAGACTTTAACTTTTAATTAAACCACATAATTGCCACTATTATATTATTCTTTTAATTGCTTATTATTTAACCTTTTTTATATAGGTAGGAAAATCATATTTTCTTATAGAAATATAGAAATTGAAAATAACAATTGCCAAGATACTATAATATAAGTATAAATTCTATTTAAAATAGGTATCTATATTTTAGTAAATTATATCTATATTATTATTAAAATTTGTAAAATTTCAAATAGAGGAATAAAAATATTTACGAATTAATGTTTTTTGGTGAACTCAGATTATTACAACATCCATGTATTTGCCTTTTCTTGATTCCTAACATTTTGTTTGGTAACTCAAATTCTAAGAAGAGAAAAATCCATATCATTTGAAATTATATAATTTTTTGACAGATAAATTATAGCATTATCCAAATTGATACAAAATTAATTAAAAATATAATAGTGGATGTTTGAATTTCTCTTTCCTTTTAACAATACATAATTTTCTTAAACTATTAAAAATATATTATTACCATTTTTAACCAAAATAATATTATTCTTTTCAAAGAAAAAACAAAATAATTTTATTACTTGATTTGTATTTATGTTGCAACGGTTATGGAATTGAAAGGTTTCTAACTTTGAATTTATTTTCTTTAAAATTTAACTATTAGAATGTATTTTTTAATGAAATTTAATAATTGTCACTACCTTATGATACTCATAGTGGAATAATTGTCCGTATGTGGGTTTTCCAGAGATTCATTGGTTATTGCACCATGTTGGAATCAGGGGTATTTTGAAAGGTCTCTGCTATATGTTGGCATAGAGGTTCGAGAATTATAGACCGTAAGGTTGACTCAGATGTTGCTGTTAGGGTCATTAAAGGGGATCAGGTTGTGCGACTAGCTGGTGGTGGTCTGGTTTGGGAGTTTCAAAAATTCCTAACGCTTAATTAGGATGTCCATATTCATCATGTGTTTAGGGAAGCTAATCGGTGTGTTGATCACTTAGCCTCTATTGGTTGTAATCAATTTGAGTATTTGATTGTTTTTTAGCAGAGCCCTAATTCTTTGGAAGCTCTTGTGCTCGCTTATTGTATGGGCTTAATATCCCTGTCGTATTCCTAGTTAATTAATTTGTTTTGGGGCTATGCCCCCGTTTCTTGCCAAAAAAAGAAGTGCCTGTATGTGTGTGAGTGTGTTAGTACACTCACTTGTTTTAGAAGGAGTGCACCATAATTGGTGCATATAAATGATGAGGTTATAGAAAATTACATCATAAAGTAAAACTTGTGAAAGTGATAAAATGAATCTCTTGACTTTCATTGAATAGTGACTGAGTATATATACAATGGTTCAATTCTAACTGATTTAGTTAGCTCAGTTAGATCTAGAAACAGAAACAGTTAGGAAGTAACCGAATGCTAACTATCTAGAACTATCTCACTAAGCCTAGTCATCATACATGTGGCCGCCTAATCATATCTGATGAGTCAACAAATACACAACTCAAGTTTGACTCATTTACATTATTTGATCACATGATTCCTACACTCTATTACACCCCCCTCAAACGAGAGGTGACTGGCACAAGTCACTTTGAGTTTGTTCCTGAGATCAGTAAATTGTGGTGCTGAAAGCGGCTTAGTGAGTACATCGGCTATCTGTAGAGCAGCCGGTACATGTAAAACTGAGAGCTGTTTGGACAGAACTTTTTCACGGACAAAATGAATATCAAGTTCTAAATGTTTTGTTCGTGAATGTAGTACCGGATTATGTGCTATTGCAACAGCACTCTGGTTGTCGCATAGTAAAACAGGAGGTAAGTGTGGCACCTTGAGCTCACTGAGAAGTGATTGAATCCACAAAAGTTCTGCTGTGGCATTGGCTAACCCTCGGTATTCTGCCTCTGCACTGGACCTGGCAACCAGAGTTTGCTTCTTAGAACTCCACGAAACTAGATTAGGGCCCAAATAAACACAGGAACCCGAGGTGGATCTTCAGTCATCGGGGTCACTGCCCCAATCTGAATCATTGTAAGCACGCAGAGATAATGGGCTGATAGGGTGAAGTTGCTGGTGAGAGACCTGTGGTAGGAATCCGGTTTATCAAATGTGCAGCAGTAGTAATAGCATAATCCCAATATTGCAGAGGTAGAGAAGCATGAGCAAGCAGAGTTAGAGCCATCTCAGTTAAATGTCTATGCTTCCTCTCCACTGAGCCATTCTGGTGTGAGGTGTATGGACACGTAAACCTGTGCAAAATTCCCAGACCAGACAAATACTTGGTGAAGGGCAGATATTCCCCCCCACCATCAGATTGAACAGCTTTCAAGTTAGCAGTAAATTGAGTTTGTATAAGTTTGTGAAACAAAATAAAGGCATCTAAGGCATGAGACTTGTTCGTAAGTAGATAAACCCAAGTAAATTTGGTAAATGCATCTACAAAAGCTATGTAATAGTAGTAGCCACCAGTGGAGGCAATGGGAGCAGGCCCCCAGAGATCAGTGTATATCAGTTCAAATGGATGATTATATAGAGTTTGTGATTGTGGTGCATGGATTCTATGTGCTTTGCCTAATTGACAAGATTTACAAAAATCAAATGACAGTTTATTAGATCCTTTCAGATTACACTGTTTCATTACATGTGATACAATTTGAGAATTGGCATGGCCCAAGCGAGCATGCCACAGGGCAGTGACTGAATTACAAGTATTGGAAGACACAGAATTCAAACTAGGTACAACAGACTTATCTACTGTTACATTGTTGGTAATAGGTAAAACAGACTTAGAAGAAAGTAAAGGTGTACAACATGAATCAGTGTGTGGTTTTTTGACAATTGGTAAGCCCTTGAAGACATAGAGTCCATCAGAGCCTCGTATGCCTTGCAAGACCACTTGATTAGAGCCCTATGATTTAACCAAACAATAAGGATCATGGAATTCAAAATAGACTTGATTATCTCTAACAAATTGAGATACAGACAATAGATTTTTAGTGATATTTGGCACATGTAATAGATTGTTTAGCACTAGATTAACATGAGGATGCAAAGGAGATGTGAATTCTGTTGTGCCAACAGAGTGAATGAGTGAACTGTGGCCATTGCCCATTTTGACTCTATGGTGACCTTTGTAAGGGTGTCTATGGTGTAAATTAGAGGAATTGGCAGTGACATGGTGTGAGGCACCTGTGTCACCATACCTCATAGTCCTCAGGATTAGGAGAGGGATATTGCACACGTTTACCTGTTGCCTCTAGAGGAAGTGCTTCAGCCAAACACACGCTGGGAGTTGCTGCATCAGGTGAAGAAGTTGTTGCATTCTCAGTCACAGATGGGGTTGCAGCATTGGTTTGCACCACGTTAGGCGGAGGGACAAAGGATTCGTCGAAGCGAAACCAGCAATCCAGCACCGAGTGGCCATAGCGACCGCAGAGTTGGCAAGTAGGTTTTGGTGTGGAGGAACGACCACCACGAGCAGAGCCACCACGTCCTCGAGCACGATTATTCTTTCCACGGCCACGAGAGTTGGAGTTGTTGTTGTAGTTAACCCTAGCATCAGCACCCCGACCTTGAACGCGAGCAATGTTCACAGTTGCATTAGACACCGCAAGTTCTTGACGATACTTGTCAAGCTGCGATTCTTGGACCAAGAGCAACGATTCGATCTCTGCTAGCGCAGGTGTACCAGGACGTCCAAAGATCATCATCACAAATGGACTATACTCTTCCGGAAGTCCATCCAAAATCACATCACACAGATAAGAATCAGAAATCACCTCGCCAATTGAGGTTAAAGTATCAGCGAGAGAATGAATTGCAGTGAGGAACTCCGAAATCGACTTCGAACCTTTCTTTGTATTCTTGAGTTCGTGACGGAGTTGCCGAGCCTTCGCCTTGAGGTGTGAAAAGTAATGTTGCTGCAATTTCTCCCATAGTTGACAAGAATGCTCGCATGTGAGCACTCTAGGTAAGACGGATTCAGATAAGGTTGACAAAATCCAGGTGAATAGGGTTTGGTCTTGAACCAACCAGTTTTCAAACTCATCGGAGAGTTTATCAGCCAATCGATCTTCTTCCGATGCATACTTTCGGGGAATAACAGGATTCACGAGCAATCGTTGCAGTTTGTGCATCTTGACAACGCCCTCGATCTGCTTATTCCAGAGAAGAAAGTTCTTCTCGTCGAGCTTGATAGCATATTTTGGTCCAGCTGCGAATTTGTGTGACGATTCACCACCGGAGTTAGGTTGGAACACGGAAACCGGTGCTGATGGATTGGACGGTGAAGCACCGGTGCTGGTTCTGGTGGAATTTGCCATCGTTTCGATGGATGAAGAGACTCAGAACGGAACGAAGCGGAGCGAGGTGGGGATCGTTGAAAGCGAATGATACCATGTGAAAGTGATAAAATGAATCTCTTGACTTTCATTGAATAGTGACTGAGTATATATACAATGGTTCAATTCTAACTGATTTAGTTAGCTCAGTTAGATCTAGAAACAGAAACAGTTAGGAAGTAACCGAATGCTAACTATCTAGAACTATCTCACTAAGCCTAGTCATAATACATGTGGCCGCCTAATCATATCTGATGAGTCAACAAATACACAACTCAAGTTTGACTCATTTACATTATTTGATCACATGATTCCTACACTCTATTAAAACTGTCTCATAAACCATTATGAAGTTCTTTCTAGAGCAAGAGATATTGCTACCAACAATAAAATCTTACATTTGAATAATTATTTGCTTAATGGTAAAATTCCTACTTTAATGTAAATCTTACATTTATGGGTTGTACTTAAAAGCAATTACGTAAATATAATATTTCGATTAATGAAGAAATTATATTTTTATTAATTACAATATTTTATACAAATATTTTTACTGGTATATCTATTTTAAAAGGAAGGGATTCAAAATATAATAATACATGTATTTTATTATAATAAAAAAATAATATTTTTGCAATTTGACATGGACACCCTCTGTGTAGTTCCTGCCAGGACCCATCCTTTTTTTTTTGTTCAACTGCCCAGCACCCATCCCGCACTTGGTTTTTTTTTAACAATTGAAACGGCTTCATTGAAATAACTGGGCTAAACCCCAACTGAATACAAGCATAAACGCGGAAGGTCTATTGGGCCACAACACCTGGTCCAAACGAGCAGCAATAAACAACGGGAAACATACATCAATAATACACCGGTTTTTTTTTCGTACCTCCACCCTTTCAAGTTATACCCCCACCAAAAATATTTATCCGACAATACCCCTGGTAATTTTTGAGTAAAACGGATCTACATAACTGATAGGTAAATCCACTTCCTAAAAAAACCAAAGACGGATGTAGGTAGAATTAGGTACATCTGTTTCCTAAAATATCAAAAACGGATGTATCTACCTGCTAGATACATCCGTTTCGAGAAAATGTGCAAGTGGATTTACCTATCAGGTAGGTAAATCCGCTTTGATAATGTTGCTAACGGATTTACCTATCAGGTAGGTAAATCCGCTTTGTTAAATACCAAAGCAGATTTACATACCTGTTAGGTAAACCCGTTTTGGCCTAAATTCAACGGGCACGATTCCACTACCAATATTGATCAACGGTCAGATTTAGTTCGCCTTGATAACTGTGCCCCAACGACTATATTTTCAACGGTGTAGATTGCAGCGACAATATCAACGTAATCATTGCCGAATTCTATAAATACCCACTCCCACTCTCATTCTTTTCACACAAAAATTTCACTCTCACTTACTTATTTCACACATCCAAAACCCATCCAAAATGCAGATCTGCCTCACTCAACGCTCAGACGACAATAGGCTTTGTGCTATACATCATCGCGGCAAAATCACCATGAGAGAAGACGGTGTCTTCTATACTCTACAAACATAATCATTTATAATCTCACTAAATTATATATACTCTACAAAATGATGGTGTTGCTCGCAATCTAGAAAACGTTAATAATTATCGGGCAAATGTATCAATAGATGGCGTTCCAAATGTTGGTGATGAAGATGGCGACCTTTTATACCTAATTTACTTGGCACTTAGTTATACCTGAGCCTTTTCGTAGATGACTAATCTATGCCGGGGAACTTGGTTGGCCACATGTATACCCGGCTTTGTCGGTCCGTGTGGTTCAAAAATAAAAACCCTAATACACCCACTTACATGAAAAAGGAAAAATAAACAGAACGCAAAAAGGGGGGGTGCAAATAGAATGTGCAAATAGTTTCAAAGAAAAGTTAAAAGAGTATCTAAAAATAAGTTTCAAAAATTATTTCTCATAAACCTAGTATAGGCAAAGTTTTTGCAAAAGTATTATTTCCAAATTAAAAAAGATTTTGAAATTGAACTATGAGCAAGGTTTTTGTGAATAGAAGTTTCCAAAGAAAGATGAGAAAAAAGTTTTGAAAGCAAGTTGAAAAGACTTTCTAAAAATTATCAGTCAAAAATCTAATCTAAACAATGTTTTCGTAAAAGTTAGATTTTCAAATAATCTAACTAGGTTATTGAGAAAATAAGTTTACAAAAATAAATATGAAAAATGTTTCAAAGACAAGTTGAAAAGATGTATATAAAGATTAGTTTCAAAAACTTGTCTAGGGAATGTGTTGGCAAAAGTAAGATTTCAATACTAAATAAAGGATCTAGGAATAAAGTTTTCGGGAAAAGAAGTTCTCAAAATAAGATGTGAAAATACTTTCAAAGTCAAGTTGAAATAGGAATTATTTAAAGTATGGAATAACCATTAAATTAAGTAAATATGGTTTGAACTCTCGGCCCCAACAGCCCCACCCTTCGGCAAAAAAACCATTCCATACCAAAAAAAATTTTTTTACCCAAATACTACACTTTCTACATTATATACCAAAGTAACCCACTTTTTTTAACTGGAGAACTCGCTCCCCACCACCCAACTTTCTAAACTAAAATTTTCCAATCTTTTTTATTTCTAGTTCAGAACTCGCCCCCCACCAGGGAGAGTTCTGACCTGCGTTTTTTTATTTTTTAAATTTCTTATATTTAATTTGATTAAAATATAAATTAATTTAATTTAATTACAATAATTAATTTAAATAATTAGAATAATTAGTAAAGTATAAATACTAAATTTAATTATTTAAAAAAAATATAAATTTAAGTGTCACAAAGTAATATTAAAAGACATGAATTGATTTAAAAGACTAATACGAAAATAACAGTAGTAGCAAATGTGACTAGTTGACATTGCGGTTAGGGCAGTTATTTTTGTTGTGACCCTCATGTCTACAAATTCCGCATCTTTTGGTGCGAGTACCCGTTTCTCTTTGATCCATCTCTGTACGAATACGGGTAGACTGTGGACGGCCCTTTTTATCTCTTCGTTTAGTTAGATCATGCTGTAGTTCAATAGTATTGAAATCAGGCCATGAGGTCTCAGTTGGCAAGGGTGGGAACTCTACAATGTAAGTATTGAAAACATTATGCATTGTGTACGGTGGATCCACAAACTTCATATGGTCGAAATTGCATTTTGCGCATGCTGCGATTGCATGTGAACAAGGGTAATGAAGTGTCTGGAATTCCCCACACTCACAGGTTTTTGCTCTAAAGTCGACCACAAATGTGGTAGAAGGTCTACCACTTTGTGGTCGTGCAAGTTCCTGAACTCGGAACAATTGGGTGGCACGATCGTGAATTGCAACGCCATGCGTTTTTGAGACTTTAATGTTTTCAGCAATGTTTTTCAACAATTTATCAAAGAACATTGTTCCGGATGTCATCATCGCCTGTGCCTGTGTTCCCCGTTTGACAAAAATCTCGTTCATCCTGAAATATGTTGCATGTATCAATGAACGGATAGGGAGATTACGCACCCCCTTAAGGACATTGTTGATGCACTCTGCAAGGTTTGTTGTCATGTGCCCCCAACGGGAACCTCTATCGCACCACAGCAACAATTGTTCTGGGTTAATGTCTTCAACCCAAGCCACCCCATCAGGACCTAGTTCGTCAACAATTTTATTTTTGTAGTGAATGACAGATCTTTCCGTCATTGAGTATGCTGAAGCAAGTAAAGTAAGATGTTGGTAATTATGGAATGGAAAATAGAGAATAAAAAATTAAAAAAGTTTCAAAGATACTGACCCATATTGATGAGATCTTTCCTGCCATGAGTGTTTTTGAAGTGTCTCATGAAGTTCTGTGCTATGTGGCGAATACAAAAGACGTCTTTCCAATTGGTGTTTAGACGCCTAACAGCACTTTTGATAGACTCGTGTCTATCCGATATCAAACAAAGACCCTCATGTGGTGTCACAAACTCTCTTAAACGAGATAGGAAGAAATACCAAGCCTCCGCTGTCTCACCCTCGACAACTGCATACGCAATTGGGAAGGTGTCGTTTCTTCCGTCTTGTGCGATTGCCAAAAGAAGAACCCCTTTGTACCTACCATACAACCATGTTGCATCAACAGAGACCACTGGTTTGCAGAATTTAAAGCCTTTTATGCACGGGCCAAAACTCCAAAAGATGCGGGGGAATACACCTTTGTTGGTAACTTGTTGTCCATTCTCATAGAATGGTTTGGACTGCCAGTCGATAACTGTGCCTGGTATATAGTAATAAAAACCATTTAGGCATCTGGTTACTTCATTGTAAGAGTCTTCCCAATTACCGTAGACTTTTTTGACTGCTTTTTGTTTAGCAATCCAAGCCTTCCTGTAGGAACTCGTGTACGTGAACCGCTCCTTGATGTGTGCAATCAACACAGCCACTGATATTGTTGGGTCCTCCCTTACAAGTGGAAGGATACGAGAACATATGAAGGAGGAGGTCAGCTGGAGGTGATCTTGGGAAATAGTGGATGTTGTACATGTGTGTGGGTGAGTCAACTGTGTAATCCCCCACAACCCAGATTTTGCTCCGAGCCTCACAACACACCTCCACAAACACGTATCGTGAACACAAGAAACCTCCCAAACTGTACTACTAGATTTGTTGACTTGGTATGCAACAAAATTGTTTAGGTGATATGTTTGGATGAATTGTATGGCTATTTCTTTTGTGGGTAATTTCATTTTGAGTTTGAGTTCGTTTGGGTCTTCATTGGATAAAACTTGGTTCCGGTCCATGGCATGGCCAAACTCTAAATCATAAGGTTCTGGGTTATCAGCGGTGACGTTTTGAAAGTGTGAGACAGGCTCGCGGAATGCAACACCTATGTTGGGGGTTAGTTTGAATTGGTTCCTGAGCGTCTTCACGCTGAAGAATTTCATCTTCATCATCGCTATAATCCCCAACGTCCTCATTATGGACACCAACAAACATACTAAACGGTGGGGGTATTAGTTTGAGTATGTGGAGGGGTAGTTGTATTAAGGTCAATGGGGTTTTGTGAGGATGATGGTGCAGAGTGATAGTGAGGTGTTGAAGGACTATAATGCATGTCAGTTTGGGATGATGAAGGATTGAAGTGAGGATAAACAGGTTGAATGAGATCAGTGTATGGTTCAAATGTTTGTTGAGAAAAATGGATGTTGTGTGGTGATGAAGATGGAATAGAGTTGGGGTGACTTACCTGGGTATAGTTTGAAGCCGCATCAACCAAATATGCGTATATTTCTGGTGTACATATACCTTGACCTCTACATTGTTGGTAATGCTCCATCATCATTTCAACATCTTCATCGGATGTAATTTCGAAGCCCGCATAAAAGTCATCGCCAGCCATGAGTGTTGTGGGGTACCGATATGTAATACTAGAAACCATTCTGGAATGGTCAGGAGATATTTTTTTTTCAATGGCTTGTTTAACTTGAGGTAGTTTGAAATTAGAGTTGAGTTTGATAAATGTGTAGTTATCACATCTAAACAACAAACCCTGAGTATTTGATTTTTCGACATAATTAACCATTGTAAAACACCGTGATAAAAACTGGGGTTGGAGTTGGAGCCATTGATGAAGTTGGGAGGAGGGTGTCTTTGAGTTTTAGTTGGTAGTAGGAGGATTTGTAAATGTGTGGTTAGTGGTGGGAGATGTAGTGCCTATTTATTGAAATTTAGACGGTTTAGATTACACCGAGGGGTTTTCGTTTTGAAGGCCAAGATTGCACCGTGACTTTTGAAGGCTACGATTGCACCGATAGTTTTAACGGCCACGATTCCACCGGCAGTTTTGAAGCATTCAAAGTGGACTGTTCAGCGTGCATTCTGCAGACTAAACTGTGCATCGTTCAGAGTGAACTGTGCATCTCTCATCGTTCAGAGTGTAAAAAAGTATTTAGTCAAAAAAAGGGTAAAAAAATGAGGTCAAAAACCATTTTAGGTTTAGGTGAAAAAATGAGTATTGTGACACTTTCTAGTAAAACAATTACTTATTGAAACCTTTTTTAATTTTTTTTTTCGACACAAAACTTTAGTATTATACTTTGTATACAAGGTATATTATTTAAAAAATTTAAAATTATTTTAATTCGTGGGAAAAATGGACAAAAAATTGGGTCAAAAACCATTTTAAGTTTAGTTGAAAAAATGATTTTTATCACACTTTCTAGTAAATAAATTACTTATCAAACCAATTTTTAAATTTTTTCCCAACACAAGACATTAGTATTATACTTTGTCTACAATGCATAATATTTAAAAAATTAAAAAAAAATTAAATTCGTGGGAAAAATGGTCCTAAACTTAGGTAAAAAACCGTTTTTGACACTTAGTCAAAATTTGTTTCAATCTTCAAAATTTGTGTGAATAACCTAGACAAAGTATATGGAGAAAGTCATGTGAACCAGTGTTATCAGACCCGGACCGGCCATCGACCCGGTCAAGGCATCGGGTCACTAGACCCGGAGTCGGACCGCGGGTCTCTAGTCGGACCGGCATGACCCGGTCTATATTAAATAAATTTAAAAAATTATAATATATACTAAGAAAGTATACATTTATTAATATAGAAATTTTATTATAATTTTATTTATAATTATACATTTACTAACATGTTTATGAGTGTTGAACTTGAATCAATTTGTCAAAAAAATGTGTGTTTAATCAAAACTATTAATGAAAGAATGTGCAAAAAAAATTAACATATCCGGAATTGATTATATTTAATGAATGCGGGACAGTATCAACAAATAATAGATAGCTTAGTGGTTAAAAAGTTGAAATGTTGAATACTAGGGAGGGGGTTCGAACCCCACCCAAGCTTTTTTTGTGAAAACATGCAAAATTTATAATTGGTTCATCTTTAAAAAAAAAAAAAAAAAAAGAGGACCAACCGGTCCGACCCGGTTTTTCACCGGTCCGATGACGTCATCACCGGGCCAACTGCAGATCCGGTCCTGCACGCTGCCCGGCCCGGGAAGACCACCGGGTCCCGGTCCGACCGGTCGGTCCGGACCGGTTCTGATAACACTAATGTGAACTACTTTAATAAGGGTTGAACACAAAAATCAAAATCATCATTTACACTCCTACACCCATCACCCATTTTGGTCGTTGCAATATAGGGTATATTTTTTAAAAAAATTAAAAAAAAATTTAGGGGAAATAATGGACAAAAAATTGGGCAAAAAACCATTTTAAGTTTAGGTGAAAAAATGATTTTTAACACACTTTATAGTAAATAAATTAGTTATTAAAATATTTTTTATATTTTTTTTTCCAACACTACACTTTAGTATTATACTTTGTCTACAAGGTATAATATTTAAAAAATTAAAAAAAATTCATGGGAAAAATGGTCCTAAACTTAGGTAAGAAATCGTCTTTGACACTTAGTCAAAATTTGTTGCTTATAAAGCTATAAATATCAGTTTTAAACTTCGGTGCAATCTAGACCGTTTAAACTGTCGGTGCAATCTGGGCCGTTTAAACTTTGGTGCAATCTACACCGTTTAAACTGTCGGTGCAATCTGGACCATCCAAGTTGCTTATAAATAGGGACACCTCCTCCATCATCTCCTCCATCATACAAACACTAACTAATCCCAACCCAGATACCAAAGGTTTTCCAACCCTCTTAACCTTCTATTTGCAAAAATGTCTTCCCTACTAGACCAATCTAATCACATTTCCAACTCTCTCAAAAATGACCCCATGGACGTTCACCACAAATTCACACTTCCCACACCAGATGACTCTATACTACCTTTGATAGAAAGAGTTAGGTTTGGTAAAATTGCTTCAATTGGCTCGTTCAAAATCGAACCATCCTTGGTGGCAGCAATGATCGAACGCTGGAGACCAGAAACACACACGTTTCATCTTCTAGTAGGGGGGTGCACAATAACTCTCCAAGACGTCCAGTTGCAGTTGGGGCTTTCTGTTGACGGAAATGCCATTACTGGAAATTGTTCAAAAAGTTGGCATGAAGTATACGAACGACTATTGGGTAAAGTTGTCCCACCAAATGGAAGAGAATGCAACTATATTAAGTTGACGTGGCTACAACGTGAATTTAACAAGGTTCCAGAGGGGGCTTCCATGACAGTACGTAAACAATACTGTAGGGCTTGGTTGATGCTGTTGATCGGGGGATACATACTCCCAGACAAAACATCAAACAGAGTCAGCATGAAATACCTACTTGTATTGAGAAATTTTGACGAAATTTCAAAATATAGTTGGGGGTCAGCATGTTTAACAAACTTATACCGAATGTTGTGTACGACATCTACATTGCACGCAAAGGCTATGGGTGGATGTACTCTTTTGTTACAGTCTTGGGTCTGGTACCGCATGCCTTTCCTAGCACCGTCTTGCACCCGTTCTTATCATTGGCCACTAGCAAAGAGGTAAAAATTTTACACTATTTTAAAAATACTAACAATTATATTTGATCTTTATGTTAACCGTTCCTTTTTTTTACTAGATGGGTAAATACGCCACTTAACCACATAAGATGTCCAAGAGACCTTGTTTCATACAGAACAAGGATCGACCACATGACAGCTGAAGATTTTAAGTGGCTGCCTTATGATGATTTCACACTTCCACCAGACGCATATGAGGGCTCCGCCATATGGACTACAAACACAGCTATGGTCTGTTTCCATATGGTAGAATGGCACCAGGCGGATAGAGTAAAATTGCAATATCGACTTGTCCAAGAGATACTAGCAGAACCACACGATTTGACTCACATGCACTCAATCACCTTGCAGGGACAGCATGATGTCGATTGGGCTCGATATCATAGTAGCTGGAACGACTTATGGAATGATAGAGAAAATCGGTGTGTTGTGGGTCAACCGTGCTATGGAACACCAAAGCAGTCCGATAGATGCGCTGGTTTTTTAGAAATTCAAGGCCATACATTTCTGTCGACCAACAGCTAAGGAATCCACGTGATGGTGGTGTTGTTGCTGATGTGGATGAACAAGATGAAGAACATCTACCAGGTCCCCCAAGAACTCAAACCGAACGTCGAGAACGTAACCGTAATCGTAATCGACGTCCGACAGAAACTGAAGACAGGAACCAAACTTTTACTCAGACAGAAGAATATGTGCCCCACCGCCACTCTATATCACACACACCAACATCTCAGGACTACCAGTCAGTAGAACATACCTATCGACATTCTACGGCTGACAGTGACCCTGATATGTTCTTTAATCTGTTTGGTTTCCACGCCGGTACGCCCCAATCTGCGATTTATGCTCGTAGCCTTGAAGAGAGGGCCGCCGGTGCTAGTTCTTCATCAGTTCCCCAATTTTTTCCATACCCACCTGCCCCTGAGGCCGGCGGTGCTACTTTTTCATCAGTGCCCCAATTTTTTCCAGACCCGCCTGCCCCTCAGGCCGGCGGTGCTACTTTTTCATCAGTGCCCCAATTTCTTCCAGACCCACCTCCCCCCGCCTCGACTGAGGAAGAACCGGAACAACCACAACGGCGTCAACGTCCACAGCGTAATCCCCGTCCTAGACGGTGTGGAACTGGGTCTCATATTTTTCGTTAATATTTTACTTTAATCTATTATTAGTTTGAGAAGTTGTATTTCATAATTAAGAAGTTGTATTTTTATCACTTATTAAATTTAAGGTTTTAATGTTAAGCTACAATTAATTCAGTTGTATCAATAATTAAATATTTATTCTTTAATAATGCATTGTGCAGAGTGTGCATTGTGCAGAGCGTGCATTGTGCAAAGTGCTGCATTGTGCAGAGTGTGCATAGTGCTGAGGTCTTATTTTATTTAACGGTCTAGATTTTGCCGACACTATTTAACAACCTAGATTTTGCCGACACTAAACCCTATAAAATCAACAGTTATGATCATCCTAAATCAACGGCTCACACACGATCACCTCTATTATAAATACATTCTCAAATTACACTAACATTCACACCAAGAGTTTACCCTCAACCTACCCTTGCCTTTTGAGTCATCTTCTCTTCTCTGCTTCTTCCCAAAAACCATCGCCCCACCCGCTAAAATGGAATGACAGTTGTGCCAAACCCAGTACTCAAATGACAAATTCCTAACCGCCCTTCATCACAGTGGAACTGTAACCACCGATGAACATGGTGTTGTCTTTCAGTGTCCTAATCATATCTTCTTTAGGATGAATAAGGACATCACATTCCCCCAACTGAAGGAGAAGGCTGAGAGGAAGATACGGCCAGAGGGAGGGTAGCGTAAAGACGTGAGCCGTATACGTTACCGAAAGTACGAACGTGGAGAAGACGGGACTGGCTATTTTTCAGTTATGGAGATCCGCAGTGACGACGACGTCCGCACAATGATGGAATATCATGCTACACTTCCCATGGGGCGACAAATCTTAGAGCTGTACGTGGACACAATACGCACTCCAGAAGAAGTCATTCATCTTCTGCAACAAAGACCACCCGCACCACAACAACCCATACCGGAAAGAGTCATTACGCACACCTGTAAAATTTACTATCAGGGCACTGTCGAGGGCAGGGAACAAGATGGTGTGTATTTTGAGGGTCCCAACACTAAACATTCCAGGCTTAAGAACAACATCACCTTCGCCGAAATGAAAGAAAAACTAACGGAAAACGCGCACGTAGAGGGTGTGGAGCAAGAAATCACTAGTATCGTTTATCGTTTATCACTGCCGATGTAGGGGCAGCGATAAACGATACTAGTGATTTCTTGCTCCACACCCTCTACGTGCGCATTTTCCGTTAGTTTTTCTTTCATTTCGGCGAAGGTGGTGTTGTTCTTAAGTCTGGAATGTTTAGTGTTGGGATCCTCAAAATACACACAATCTTGTTCCCTGCCCTCGACAGTGCCCTGATAGTAAATTTTACAGGTGTACGTAATGACTCTTTCCGGTATGGGTTGTTGTGGTGTGGGTGGTCTTTGTTGCAGAAGATGAATGACTTCTTATGGAGTGCGTATCGTGTCCACGTACAGCTCTAAGATTTGTCGCCCCATGGGAAGTGTAGCATGATATTCCATCACTGTGCGGTCGTCGTCGTCGCTGCGGATCTCCATAACTGAAAAATAGCCAGTCCCATCTTCTCCACGTTCGTACTTTCGATAACGTATACGGCTCACGTCTTTACGCCACCCTCCCTCTGGCCGTATCTTCCTCTCAGCTTTCTCCTTCAGTTGGGAAATGTGATGTCCTTATTCATCCTACAGAAGATATGATTAGGACACTGAAAGACAACACCATGTTCATCGGTGGTTAAGAACAACACCACCTTCGCCGATGTAGGGGCAGCGATAAACGATACTAGTGATTTCTTGCTCCACACCCTCTACGTGCGCGTTTTCCGTTAGTTTTTCTTTCATTTCGGCGAAGGTGGTGTTGTTCTTAAGCCTGGAATGTTTAGTGTTGGGATCCTCAAAATACACACCATCTTGTTCCCTGCCCTCGACAGTGCCCTGATAGTAAATTTTAAGGTGTGCGTAATGACTCTTTCCGGTATGGGTTGTTGTGGTGCGGGTGGTCTTTGTTGCAGAAGATGAATGACTTCTTATGGAGTGCGTATTGTGTCCACGTACAGCTCTAAGATTTGTCGCCCCATGGGAAGTGTAGCATGATATTCCATCATTGTGCGGACGTCGTCGTCGTTGCGGATCTCCATAACTGAAAAATAGTCAGTCTCGTCTTCTCCACGTTCGTACTTTCGGTAACGTATATGGCTCACGTCTTTACGCCACCCTCCCTCTGGCCGTATATTCCTCTCAGCCTTCTCCTTCAGTTGGGGAATGTGATGTCCTTATTCATCCTACAGAAGATATGATTAGGACACTGAAAGACAACACCATGTTCATCGGTGGTTACAGTTCCACTGTGATGAAGGGCGGTTAGGAATTTGTCATTTGAGTACTGGGTTTGGCACAACTGCCATTCCATTTTAGCGGGTGGGGCGATGGTTTTTGGGAAGAAGCAGAGAAGAGAAGATGACTCAGAAGGCAAGGGTAGGTTGAGGGTAAACTGTTGGTGTGAATGTTAGTGTAATTTGAGAATGTATTTATAATAGAGGTGATCGTGTGTGAGCCGTTGATTTAGGATGATCATAACCGTTGATTTTAGGGTTTAGTGTCGGCAAAATCTAGGTTGTTAAATAGTGTCGGCAAAATCTAGACCGTTAAATAAAATAAAACCTCAGCACTATGCACACTCTGCACAATGCAGCATGCACACTTTGCACAATGCACACTCTGCACAATGCAGCACTCTGCACAATGCACACTATGCACAATGCATTATTAAAGATTAAATATTTAATTATTGTTACAACTGAATTAAATGTGACTTAACATTAAAACCTTAAATTTAATAAGTGATAAAAATACAACTTCTTAATTATGAAATACAACTTCTCAAACTAATAATAGATTAAAGTAAAATATTAACGAAGAAGATGAGACCCAGTTCCACACCGTCTAGGACGGGGATTACGCTATGGACGTTGACGCCATTGTGGTTGTTCCGGTTCTTCCTCAATCGAGGCGGAGGGAGGTGGGTCTGGAAAAAATTGGGGCACTGATGAAAAAGTAGAACCGCCGGCCTGAGGGGCAGGTGGGTCTAGAAAAAATTGGGGCACTGATGAAAAAGTAGCACTGCCGGCCTCAGGGGCAGGTGGGTATGGAAAAAATTGGGGAACTGATGAAGAACTAGCACCGGCGGCCCTCTCTTCAAGGCTACGAGCATAAATCGCAGATTGGGGCGTACCGGCGTGGAAACCAAACAGATTAAAGAACATATCAGGGTCACTGTCAGCCGTAGAATGTCAATAGGTATGTTCTACTGACTGGTAGTCCTGAGATGTTGGTGTGTGGGAGATAGAGTGGCGGTGGGGCACATATTCTTCTGTCTGAGTAAAAGTTTGGTTCCTGTCTTCAGTTTCTGTCAGACGTCGATTACGATTACGGTTATGTTCTCGACGCTCGGTTTGAGTTCTTGGGGGACCTGGTAGCTGTTCTTCATCTTGTTCATCCACATCAACAACAACACCACCAGCACGTGGATCCCTTAGCTGTTGGTCGACAGAAATGTATGGCCTTGAATTTCTGAAAAACCAGCACATGTATCTATCAGACTGCTTTGGTGTTCCATAGCACGGTTGACCCACAACACACCGATTTTCTCTATCATTCCATAAGTCGTTCCAGCTACTGTGATATCGAGCCCAATCGACATCATGCTGTCCCTGCATGGTGATTGAGTGCATGTGAGTCAAATCGTGTGGTTCAGCTGGTATCTCTTGGACAAGTCGATATTGCAATTTTACTCTATCCACCTGGTGCCATTCTACCATATGGAAACAGACCATAGCTGTGTTTGTAGTCCATATGGCGGAGCCCTCATATGCGTCTGGTGGAAGTGTGAAATCATCATAAGGCAACCACTTAGAATCTTCAGCTGTCATGTGGTCGATCCTTGTTCTGTATGAAACAAGGTCTTTTGGACATCTTGTGTGGTTAAGTGGCGTATTTACCCATCTAGTAAAAAAAGGAACGGTTAACATAAAGATCAAATATAATTGTTAGTATTTTTAAAATAGTGTAAAATTTTTACCTCTTTGCTAGTGGCCAATGATAAGAACGGGTGCAAGACGGTGCTAGGAAAGGCATGCGGTACCAGACCCAAGACTGTAACAAAAGAGTACATCCACCCATAGCCTTTGCGTGCAATGTAGATGTCGTACACAACATTCAGTATAAGTTTGTTAACCATGCTGACTCCCAACTATATTTTGAAATTTCGTCGAAATTTCTCAATACGAGTAGGTATTTCATGCTGACTCTGTTTGATGTTTTGTCTGGAAGTATGTATCCCCCGATCAACAGCATCAACCAAGCCCTACAGTATTGTTTACGTACTGTCATGGAAGCCCCCTCTGGAACCTTGTTAAATTGACGTTGTAGCCACGTCAACTTAATACAGTTGCCTTCTCTTCCATTTGGTGGGACAACTTTACCCAATAGTCGTTCGCATACTTCATGCCAACTTTTTGAACAATTTCCAGTAATGGCATTTTCATCAACAGAAAGCCCCAACTGGAACTGGACATCTTGGAGAGTTATTGTGCACTCCCCTACTGGAAGATGAAACGTGTGTGTTTCTGGTCTCCAGCGTTCGATCATTGC
Source organism: Astragalus membranaceus (assembly GCA_039519185.1). Taxonomy (NCBI): domain Eukaryota; kingdom Viridiplantae; phylum Streptophyta; class Magnoliopsida; order Fabales; family Fabaceae; genus Astragalus; species Astragalus membranaceus. The sequence goes on from CM076847.1 coordinate 2,838,547, forward strand.
TGCCACCAAGGATGGTTCGATTTTGAACGAGCCAATTGAAGCAATTTTACCAAACCCAACTCTTTCTATCAAAGGTAGTATAGAGTCATCTGGTGTGGGAAGTGTGAATTTGTGGTGAACGTCCATGGGGTCATTTTTGAGAGAGTTGGAAATGTGATTAGATTGGTCTAGTAGGGAAGACATTTTTGCAAATAGAAGGTGAAGAGGGTTGGAAAACCTTTGGTATCTGGTTTGGGATTAGTTAGTATTTGTATGATGGAGGAGATGATGGAGGAGGTGTCCCTTTATAAGCAACTTGGATGGTCCAAATTGCACCGACAGTTTAAACGGTGTAGATTGCACCAAAGTTTAAATGGCCCAGATTGCACCGACAGTTTAAACGGTCTAGATTGCACCAAAGTTTAAACGGCCCAGATTGCACCGACAGTTTAAACGAGGTAGATTGCACCAAAGTTTAAACGGCTTTATAGATTTATAAGCAACAAATTTTGACTAAGTGTCAAAAACGGTTTTTTACCTAAGTTTAGGACCATTTTTCCCACGAATTTATTTTTTTTTTTAATTTTTTAAATATTATACCTTGTAGACAAAGTATAATACTAAAGTGTAGTGTTGGGAAAAAAATATAAAAAATATTTTAATAACTAATTTATTTACTATAAAGTGTGTTAAAAATCATTTTTTCACCTAAACTTAAAATGGTTTTTTGCCCAATTTTTTGTCCATTATTTCCCCTAAATTTTTTTTAAAATTTTTTAAAAAATATACCCTATATTGCCAAGACCAAAATGGGTGTAGGAGTGTAAATGATAATTTTGATTTTTGTGTTTAACCCTTATTAAAGTAGCTCACATGACTTTCTCCATATACTTGTGTCTAGGTTAATCACATGACCCTAATAACTCTTTATGATACTAATTCACATGCCTTTATGAAGTTGCTTGTCTCTAGGTTATTCAGATGTCTTTCACATGGTTTATGACAAGTATTCACATGTCTTTGTCTTTATGGAAGTGTCATAGTATTGTCTAGGTTAAATGAATTTTACATTAGGTTAAAAAATTTAATAAAATTAAAAAATTTATATGACATGATAGTAGAGGTCCTGAAGTAAAGTAGGCCAAATAGATTTATTAGTTATTGCATTAATTTGGAAGTGTAGAAGATAGGAATTGAAGATTGAAACAAATTTTGACTAAGTGTCAAAAACGGTTTTTTACCTAAGTTTAGGACCATTTTTCCCACGAATTTAATTTTTTATTTAATTTTTTAAATTTTATACCTTGTTGACAAAGTATAATACTTTGCTTAATTTAATGGTTATTCCATACTTTGCTTAATTCTCAAAATAAGATGTGAAAATACTTTGCCTAAATACTACACTTTCCACCCACGAATTTTTTTTTTTTTAATTTACCTAAATACTACACCTTGTAGAAATTATCTTGTAGTGTAAGGACTAGATAAAACAATTTAAGAACAAAGAAAGACACTTGGAAAAAGAATCTCATCATAAACGATCGAAATGGAACAAGTAATCTAATATCTATTTATACTAATACACTACCTATGAACTACCATTATTAGCCTCCTTCACTAATTGCCACCTATCCTTTCTAATACAACAACAAAGGATATTAATGTCCTTTCTCATCTTTACTTTTCACTTTTCTCTTACACTCTCTTTCTTCATTTTTTCTCTTTCTTCTTACACTCTCTTTCCTCATTTTCACTTTTCTTTTACACTCTCTTTCTTTTTTTTTCTTTTTATTTTACTTTTCCCATAAATAATTATTCTTTTTCTCTTATCACTTCACTTTAATTCTTTTAACTAAATTTCTAAATTTATACAAACACTACTTTAATTAAAAAAAACTAATTTTTTAAATTTTTACAAACACTACTTTAATTAAAAAATTTGAAGACTACTACTATAAACCTACTATCTAAAAAATAAGAAGACTTAATGACTATTTAAATTAGTAATTAATATTTAAAACAAATATCTCTTATTGATAATCTAATATCTAACTTTTATTATCTACTATAATCTACTAATGAACTAAAATAATCAATTGAAACTACGAGATAACTTCACTGATAAATAAAAAACACGGGATAACTGTAGTGATATATAAAAATCACGGGATTAATATTTACCATTGATATTTATAATTTTTTTTGACAATTTATAATTAATATTTACCATTGATAATTATAATTTTGGAAAACTACTATAAAACTACTATCTAAAAAAATATGTGATAACTGCAATAATCTACTATAATCTACTAATCAACTCAAATAATCTAATATAAAAATACGGGATAACTGCAATAATCTACTAATCAACTCAAATAATCAATTGAAACTATGAGATAACTGCAATGATATATAAAAACACAAGGGATAACTACACAAATATATAAAAAGACAAAGGATTAATATTTGTCATTGATAATTAAATTTTTGGAAGTCTACTATAAACCTACTATCTAAAAAACAATAATATTTAATGACTATTTAAACTACTGACTAATATTTAAAATAAATATTTCTTATTGATAATCTACTATCTCTCTTTTACTATTTACTATAATCTATTAATCAACTAAAATAATTAATTGAAACTACAAGATAACTGCACTGATATATAAAAAACACGAGATTAATATTTGTCATTGATAATTAAATTTTTTGAAACCTACTACTACAAACCTACTATCTAAAAAATAAGCAGGCTTAATGACTATTTAAATTACTAATTAATATTTAAAACAATTATTTCTTATTGATAATCTACCATCTAACAAATTTACTATCTACTATAATCTACTATCAACTAAAATAATCAATTGAAACTACTAGATAATTGCACAGATATATAAAAAACACGGGGTTAACTGCAGTGATATATAAAAAAACACGGGATTAATATTTGCCATTGATAATTATAGTTTTTGAAAACTACTATCTAAAAAAACAAGAAGGCTTAATGACTATTTAAACTGATTAATATTTAAAACACACGCGACAAATATTTGTCACTAATACCTAGCTAAAAGAGGACAAATAATTGTTACTGATATATAAAAAAAACACGGGATAAATATTTGTTATTGATAATCTACTATCTATCTTTCCCTATCTACAATAATCTACTAATCAACTCAAATAATCAATTGAAACTATGAGATAACTGCACTGATACATAAAAAAACACTGGACAACTGTACTGATATATAAAAAAATACGGGGATAATTGCAATGATATATATAAAAACACGGGATAGTTGAACTGATATATAAAAAAACATGGGATAACAACACTGATATATAAAAAAACACTGCACTAATATATAAAAACACACGGGATAAATGCACATATTGTTTTTAAATGATACTTTTACATTTTTAGTTTTAATATTTATCAATTTTTTATTTGAAACTCCTTTTTTATCTACTTTAAATTTTTCTTTATTTTCACGGGGTAATGTTCAGACTATTTAAATACTGTCTAAATTCATTCCTAAAAAGAACACGACAGCACATGTCCGTATGCAAGTCATCATCTATATCTTACAACTGATTTTAGATTAATGAGATTTCAAACTAACGTTTCTATTTGAGGTAATCGTATGACGTAACGCGATCGGCCCGTGCGGATGCACGGGTATAGTACTAGTTACAATAATAAAAGAAGAAAACTAAACTAACCTCTATAAAAGCGTGTTGGCGTCAACACCCCCCATTTCCAAAGCTCGGAGATTCCGGTCTAATAGCAATGTTCAGATACTCTGCATCAGATAACTATATTGAGCTTGGGTGGCTCTATGGCTCAATGTTCAGATACAAGTAATGAGAAGAATGTTGATCAATGATTATCTTATCCAGTCGAAAGTTAACAATGAAAATCAACATGACATAGCAACAACTAAGAAAAATAAAACAACAAAAACTAGAGTAAGAGCAATTTCAAAGATCAAAAGTTTCAACTAAATCCAGAAATTGAATAGTTTCAAGAAAGCCATTAATGAACCATTTAGTATGGTCACACCAATTTCAGTAATGACCAAAACACATTGTTGCCAAAGCTAGTGATAGGATCACTACAACCCAAACAAGAGAAGCAGTGAGAGGAATGAAAGGAAAAATAAAAGAAAAGAAAGAGAAACCATCATCCAAAAAGATAGGGAAGAAAGTGAAGGAGCTAAGTGATCAACTTAAATCTGTGACTTTGTTCTAACTACTTTTAGATTCCAGAAAGCTTAGCCAAACAATACCATTAGTATACTGGCATGTATCATTGATATAGCAAACAAATACAGTAATGGGTAGTTTGCATTTACCTAAGTTGGGAAGCAGGATGCACTATTTCCCTAAAATGTTTTGTCGGTAAGTAAATGCCAAAAGTAGTTCAAAACATGAAAAGCTAATTTACACCATAGAATCATTAAATTATGATGCCTGCTTCCTATAATGATGCCTGCTTCCTATAATGATGAGTATATAAAGCACACAAATCCTTTGTTTAGACCTAGCATGTTCACTACTAATACTAACTCCAATCCAACATATCTTTGAGCACCAAGACGACCGTTAACCACAAAAATCCACACATAACAAAAACAATTGCTTACAATCAATTCATACCTGTGAACTTTGTACTTCTGATTTGAACTTGGACGGGTTGGATTTTTGATCATTTCAATCTTAAAAAAAAGAACCAAAACAGCTCATATCAGTATACACAAACTAAAAGGAAATAATGAGCTCCTCCAAAGGTCACGTTTCCAAACTAAAAGTACTGGATACTATACCTGCAGGTAATGTGGCCGACGCAGCCTTAATCATGGGTGTGTTGCAGTTGTGGATTCATCGAAAATCTTGACATTGCAATCCATATCGCGATCCCAAACGTTATTTAAAACCCTTCATGCACCCTTTTGAATTCACTGTAAGAAAATGAACCTTGCATTTATCGATTTCCAGCACCACATTCTTGTTTGTGTCCATTCTCCAGCTTGATAGTTTCTGCATCACGTGATCAATGGATCATTTCAAGATTTTGAAGAACACAAATTCCACTCAAAGTGAAAATCATTTTTGGGTTTTATAAACAAAGATTTGTGTATATACCATACCTCTTTGTAGCTTTGCGGATAAACTGAACTGGTGAAAAAAAGGCCTGGTTCAAGATAAACAGAAGACTGGACTTTTTACTCCCTGAATCTGCAACCACAAATGCCAGGTTCAAGAGTGAGCACAATGGGCGGGTCGACTAGGAACTAGATGAAACAATCCCCCTTTACTCTCCCGTGGTGCTCCCCTTTAATGGGTATTCCATACCTGCAAAATTAAAATTAAAAAGATCTATAAACAATGTCTTTAAGAAAAAAGTTTTCAAAAAAAAAGGTATAAAAAGAAAGTAGATAACACAAATTATAATAATAAGATGTTCTCAAAATAAGATGTGAAAATACTTTCAAAGTCAAGTTGAAAAAGAAATTATTTAAAGTATGGAATACCCATTAAATTAAGCCAAACTAGGAACTAGATCAAACAAAGCAAGGAAAGACGCTTGGAAAAAGAATCTCATCATAAAAGATCGAAATGGAACAAGTAATTACAATAATAAAATAAATAAAAGAAGAAAACTAAACTAACCTCTGTAAAAGCGTGTTGGTGTCAACATCCCCCATTTCCAAATAGCAATGTTCAGATACTCTGCATCAAACACCAAATAGAAATTTCCGATAAGGTAAAATATCAAATTGAACATTTCAGTACTAAACTACTACTCTAACAAAAAGGAAACCCATTTCTAGTACTTATCCAGTTATCCTTTCTTCTCCTGATACATCATTTAATTTACAACTCTCATTTATTAAGTCTTCCTAAATTTATACTATCACGCATCCATTAAAAATTAATAAATGAATTAGGGACATTTCATATTCAGACTTAAAATCCTAATTGTTGGATAAGTCAATGAAACAAACCAACAATAAGAGTAGAAGCAATTATATTTTGTTTAAAAGGAAATGCATGCTTGTATTAGAGAATACTCATAAGTAGTTTAGTTAAGGCTGCTTAACTTGTAATTAGATCTAGAAGTTTCTAAATTCTGTCATTTAGTGAATCAGTTAGTTACAACTGATTAGATCTAAGTCTCTCTAGTATAAATACTTGCTGTAACAGTTCCATATCATAATACAAAAAATATTCAATTCTGAATCTCATACTCTCTGGTTTAGATTCTAATATGGTATCATAAGCAAACTTTTTTCCACCTTCGTGGAAACCGATCCAAGCTTCCGCAACCGTTTTCATGGCGGCGATACCGGAGCCAGAGTCACCGGCGCACGCCACACCGGCGCCAACGACGCCATCGCCGATTCCTCCAATTACGGCGAATCTACCTCTCACAACCTTCTCGTATAAAATTACAGAGAAATTAGATGATAAGAACTATCTCGTTTGGCTCCAACAAGTTGAGCCGGTTCTTCGCGCGCATAAGCTTCACAGCTTCTGCGTCGCGCCGGAGATTCCTCCACTCTACTTGACTGAAGCTGATCGTGCTTCTGGAACTGAGAACCCTGCGTATCACACTTGGGATCAACAAGATCAACTCCTCATGGCGTGGCTTCAGGCGTCGCTTTCACCGTGTATTCTTCCTCGCGTCATCGGTTGTCGACATACGTGGCAACTCTGGGAGAAAATTCATCAAGATTTTCACTCGAAACTCAAAGCGAAGGCTAGACAATTGCGAACCGAGTTACGCAACTCGAAGAAAGGATCGAAATCCATTTCTGAGTTTCTGCAAAGTATCAAATCTGTTTCTGACTCGTTGAACTCCATCGGTGAACCGGTTTCGTTGCAAGAACAACTCGATGTGATCCTTGAAGGTTTACCGTCTACTTTTGAATCGATTGTGACGCTTATCAATAGCAAGTCCGATTGGTTTGATTTTGATGAAATTCAAGCTCTTCTCCTCGCTCACGAGCATCGCGTTGACAAACAAAAACTAGTTGAAGAAACTGCATCGCTTAATCTTACACAGGCATCGCCTGCGTCTCATGCTTCGTCAGCACAGGTTCACGTAACTGCCTCTGGTTCCGATGAAGTTTCTGGTACGACGCAACCTGCTCCTACTCAACAATTCTCTAATGACAGTACTCGTGGTGGCTATGGAGGATCACGTGGTGGTCGCGGTGGACGTGGTGGACATCGTGGTGGCAGAAACGGTGGCCGGAGTAATGTGCAGTGTCAGGTTTGTTTCAAAACTGGTCACGACGCATCTGTATGCTGGCACAGGTATAATTCTTCCTTTGTTCCTCAATTTCCTATGCCTGCTGCTAATTTTGGACAAACAAGTGCTTATCCCAGACCTGCACCACCACCAACACCTTATGTTTGGCCAGCACCTCCACCACAACCTCAACCACAAGCCTATTACACCTTTGCTGCACCACCTCAGTTTTATCCAACACCTCAAGCCTATCCTCAACCACAACCTCAACCACAAGCCTACCTCACCAACATACCTCAACCACAGCTATATCTAACCAATGCTAGTCAGGTACCTCAACCTAACTGGTCTGGAGATTCTGCAGCAACTATGCACGCTGGTCCTAACCCTCCACCAGCACCCTCAGATACTGGAATAGAGCAAGTTTTCCTCGGCAATGGCCAAGGTTTGCCTGTCAAGTCTATTTACTCTGTTTCCTTTAAGTCTCCTTTACAACCTGATGTTGTGTTGCATCTTAAGAATGTTCTCTATGTACCTTCTCTTACTAAACAACTTCTTAGTGTTGGTCAATTTTCTGCTGATAACAATGTGTATTTCTTATTCTTTCCAACTTACTGTGTTGCTAAATCTCAGGTCACACATAAAGCTTTACTTCAAGGTTTTCGTGGTCGTGATGGTCTCTATACATTTGACAACTTGCTGTCAGTCTCCCAGTCTCAAGACAAGTCTACTTTACCATCTATTTTCTCAGTTTCATGTATCCCTCCTCCCTCTATAAACACCGTAAACTCACACACTTCCACCAATTTTACTCTTTGGCATAATAGACTAGGACATCCTAGCTATGCTACCTTACAAAATGTACTACAACAGTGTAATGTTACAATTCCTTCAAGAAATAAAGTTGACTTTTGTATATCATGTTGTATGGGCAAGTCTCATAGACTTCCTTCCCAACTCTCTGATTCTGTATATTCTGCACCATTAGAGCTAGTTTTCTGTGACTTGTGGGGTCCAGCCCCCATGGATTCTTCTATGGGATATAAATATTACCTTTCCTTCATTGATGCTCACAGCAGGTATACATGGATCTATTTTTTGAAAAACAAATCTGAAACTCTACCCTTGTTCAAACAGTTCAAAGCTATGGCTGAGTTGCAACTAAACACACCTATTAAAGCTATCCAATCTGATTGGGGTGGTGAGTTTCGCCCATTCAAACAATTCCTTGCTGATCTTGGCATTGTTCATCGTATTATTTGCCCACACACTCACCATCAAAATGGAGTAGTAGAGAGAAAGCATAGGCACATTGTTGAAATGGGCCTCTCTCTACTCTCTCAAGCCTCTCTGCCCATCTCTTACTGGGATCATGCATTCCATACAGCTGTATATCTCATAAACCGGTTACCTGCTGCTCATAACCCTGCTATTCCCTTACAAACACTTTTCCACAAACAACCTGATTTTTCCTTTCTCAAAACCTTTGGATGTGCCTGCTATCCACTGCTTAGACCATATAATAATCACAAGCTGCAATTCAGATCTTCAGAGTGTCTTTTCCTTGGTTATTCTTCCTCACATAAAGGTTACAAATGTCTCCATGTGTCTTCTGGTCGGTTGTTTGTGTCCAAAGATGTTCTATTTGATGAACATAAATTTCCTTATCAATATATGTCAACCTCAGTGGCTACACACTCCCCTACTCCTACATCATCCTCCACTATACCTCTTGGTATTATTTCCACACCTAGAACAGCTGCTGTCTCACCAGTTGCAACACCACTTTCAGCTAATACTGCACCTATTTCACTGGCAAATAACACTGTCTCTCACCCTGCTACATCTGTCCAATCATCCAATACAGCTTTACCTCACCCTCCCTTATCACCTAGCCTTTCCTTACCATCCACAGCCTCAAGTACTATTGATCCTACCTCACCCTCACCCTCTCCTCCTCACAACACTCACCCAATGTTGACTAGATCCAAAACTGGCCACTCTCAACCTAGACAGTTCCCTACCCTTCTTCTCACCACTATTGAGCCCTCAAATGTTCATCAAGCTCTAGCTAGTCCACCTTGGCATCAGGCTATGGAAACTGAGTTACAAGCCTTGAAGAATAATGAGACTTGGTCTCTAGTGCCGCTTCCTCAAGGTAAGACTGCAGTTGGGTGCAAATGGGTTTTTAGACTAAAGGAGAATCCTGATGGTAGCATCAACAAGTATAAAGCACGTTTGGTTGCTAAAGGGTATCTCCAAAAGTTTGGAGCTGATTACACAGACACGTTCTCACCTGTTGTAAAGCCTGTGACAGTGAGAACTGTGCTCACTCTTGCCTTGACAAATCAGTGGCCCTTGAAACAAATAGATGTGAATAATGCCTTCTTGAATGGCATTCTCAAAGAGGATGTGTATATGAGTCAACCTCCAGGATTTGAAGTGGAAGACAAGTCTCTGGTATGTAAATTACACAAGGCAATTTATGGCCTAAAACAGGCCCCTCGGGCTTGGTATGAGCAGCTAACTAAGACACTTCTCAGCTTTGGTTTTAAACAGAGTAAGTGTGATCCTTCTCTCCTAGTGTTCACTGGTTCAGGTCACTGTGTGTATATGTTGGTGTATGTTGATGACATTGTTCTCACCGGCTCATCTCTTACACTAATTCAACAAGTGATCACTAAATTGAATGCTGTCTTCCCTCTTAAGCAACTTGGTGATTTGGATTACTTCCTAGGAATTGAAGTCAAGAGGCTGTCCCCTAGCACAATTCAGTTGTCTCAAGGCAAGTACATACGTGAATTGTTGAGTAAGGCTGATATGGGTAATGCAAAGGGTATTTCTACCCCTCTGCCAGCAAACACTAAGCTGTCTAGACATGGGGCTGACTATTTTGATGATCCTACACTCTATAGAAGTATTGTTGGTGCTCTACAATATGTAACTATAACACGGCCAGAACTGGGATATGCTGTAAACAAGGTCTGCCAATTCATGTCTCAGCCCTTGATATCTCATTGGACTGCTGTGAAACGAATACTTAGGTATCTCAAGGGATCGGTTGACCTTGGTCTTACTTTTAGAGCAGCTTCATCCACCTCTCCCTTGTGTATAAGAGCCTTCTGTGATGCGGATTGGGCGTCTGATATTGATGATAGACGGTCCACTTCAGGTGCATGCATCTATCTAGGGCCAAATCTAATTTCGTGGTGGTCAAAGAAGCAGACATTGGTTGCTAAATCAACAGCTGAAGCAGAATATAGGAGTCTTGCCCTTGCTGCAGCAGAAGTTCTATGGATTCAATCTCTCCTCCAAGAGCTTCAAACTGCAGTTCCAGCACCTGTCATTTATTGTGATAATCAAAGCACAGTTGCTTTGAGTCACAATCCTATTCTTCACCATAGAACCAAGCATATGGAACTTGATATCTTTTTTGTCCGTGAGAAAGTTTTAAACAAGTCTCTACTGGTTGAATATGTTCCTTCTCAAGCACAGGTTGCTGACATCCTCACGAAGCCCTTGGCCAAGCTTCAGTTCTGTTCTCTCCGTGACAAGCTCATGGTGCTACCCACCAATGAGCTTGTGGGGGGGAATATTAGAGAATACTCATAAGTAGTTTAGTTAAGGCTGCTTAACTTGTAATTAGATCTAGAAGTTTCTAAATTCTGTCATTTAGTGAATCAGTTAGTTACAACTGATTAGATCTAAGTCTCTCTAGTATAAATACTTGCTGTAACAGTTCCATATCATAATACAAAAAATATTCAATTCTGAATCTCATACTCTCTGGTTTAGATTCTAATAGCTTGGGACTGGGATAGCAAACTAGTAGGAATGAGGAGATAAGAGTTAATTTTTCTACTAACAAAGTGGGTAAAATACATTAAAGACGAACCTGTCTATCAACGCTCTCATTTCAATAGTAGCTTTCTTTTTTTCTGCCCCGTTGTAACAAATCAAGCTTTACATTTATTTCCAATATGGATTAAAGCTTTGATTGGGTCAGATTGTTGACAACCTCATTACCCTCTGCCAATGAAAAGTCACCCACATGAATGAATAGTCTAATAAACGGTCCTTCACGCAAGCAACTGAGATGCAATTTGTACCTCTATCTAAATCGGATATATAACTGGATTAATTAATATTATGGTATAAGGCGATCACCATATGTAACTGGATTAATTAATATTATGGTATAAGGCGATCACCATAAAATAACTTATAAGATGAACAAGAATAACCATAAAGTCTTACTAACAAGATAAGTACACAAACCTGTTGGAGGGAACTAGTCAACTTTAAGTTCCATCGTTATCTTTTCTTTTCTCACAGTTTTATGTCTTTTAGTCTATACATGAAAGGCCAGAGGGAAAAGTCACATGGTAGGTCGTGACTAAACAGATAACAAATAACCTATAACAGAGGGAAAAGTAACATTGCTTACTGAACAAATAACACAAGACTAACCTTGTTTAAAACCCTTTGGGCACCCTTTTGAATTCACGGGAAGAAAATGAACCTTGCATTTATCAGTTTCCACCCATAAAGACAGGACTTTTTACTCCTTGAATCAAAACCACAAACGCCTGGTACAAGATAAATAGAAGATTAATACCCAAAATCATAATAAAATTGTAGAAACACCAGTTCAAGAATGTTTAGTTTCAAACAAGTAAAATCAAAAGCCTTGATCAAAATCCAAGAGGCGTGTGTTTGGTGCACTTGTCATAAAAAGTTGATTAAAAAGTTGTGAATCCTGTTTTCATGTTAATTTGCATAAGCTATTTACACAATTCCAGCAGATTAGTCAGAGCCAAAAGAAAATCATTTAAAACAAACTAAAAGTTCAAAACTTCAAATGCATTAAAAATGAAATATTCTCTTAATTTTCATCGGCGTGTACATAGGATGCAAATTGGTCTATATGCTAAAATAACTAGTCATCACATTTCCTTTTTAAAATGCATTGTAACAGCAACTTTTCACAAACATTGGTTTCACCAAATATTTTAAACATGATATAGAGGCATTTAGAGTATTATGTTATGTCCAGTCCACATTAAAAATCCATCATACCACAGCTAATACAGCTGACTTCATACTTCATACAGAGTTTTTGAATCTTTAAAATGCCAAAGCAAATCTTAATTACACATTGATATTTATGCTCCCAAATACAGAGAGAGACTTCAAGTATAATATGCAGTATGCACGCACGATTGAGTATCGAGTGAGTACTGAGTACAATCACCACCTCAAAACGATTGAGTGCTCTGCTGCCAAGATACTTCCCTTCCACCAATGGTTTCTTGAACAACTTCTTGATATCCAAGAAAACTGAATGGGCGACGCTCGCGTGAGTCGTGACCTGACATGTTTACTTTGCTTTATACTTTGTTGAGGAAGAAGAAGCTGAGAGTGAACTCTATGGTTTCTTGTTGTTGGAGCAAACAGCCGAAGAATTGGTTCATTCATCTTTCTTTTCCTCAGGCAGAGATAAAGCATAGCTATGTGAAAACTAATTCATCACACATACAATACTTAACAAATGATGTCCAATATCAATTCTAATATACATACGATACTTACCATTTTATGAATAACTTTAGACGTCTAACGAATGGTTCTTCAAATAATATTAATAAACATAGCTATGTGATGTCCAATATCAATTCTAATATACATACAATACATATAATTTATTTCAAATAATATTAATAACTTTAGACGTCTAACGAATGGTTCTTCAAGACCATTTTATGAATAAACATAGCTATGTGATGTCCAATATCAATTCTAATATACATACAATACTTACCAAATGATTCCAAGATAATTCACATAATGACCTCTTACTCAAATTAGTTGAGTAAGCCATCTCACAAACTTCTACTTGTGAGTTGACGACAAATATATGTAGTATATATATGTGGTCATCTAATTGATGCATCAATTAAAATCATAAAATATCATGTGATTGATGTATTTGTTTACAAATATCACCTTATACACATTTTAGAAATGTGAGGGACTTATTCTTTCAAATTCTCAACTTCCTTTGGGAACTAGTAATACACAAAAGTTAATGGATTGAAGAATCTACGGGCTCTTCAATACATGTTCACTAAAATTCTTAACTATTTTTCGCATCATAATAGACCCGGGATGGCCCAACCGGTCTTCCCAACGATAAACTTATTATAATCCTTAAACTTCTGGTTTAAGGTAGCATGTGTTATACTAATATGCATTTAGTATCAACCAAAAGAAACACAAGTATTTTTTTTTCTTTCTAATACACATTTGCATTTTCTAAAGTAAAGTCTCGTGATATACAGACATTGAAAATTTTCTCCATTTATTTTTTGATATGGTATATCCACTTAGATGAATATCCTTGAAACTCAATTAGTTTCTATGAAGTGGAGAGAATATGGCATCAATATTGTGTAAAGCTTTGTTCTTCAAACTAGGTAACAATACAATTAGCTCTTCTGGAGCCTTCAATTACATTTGCAAACTTTTGGTTGCAAGTTGATAATAAGAACACACACTAGTACTACCATATGACTTTCTGGTAGTTTATATGCATTAAGAACACATGACACACAAAAATTCATTATATTGAAGAATCTTCTGGTCCTTCAAAAATATTAATATGTGTCGTCATCTTTATATTAGAAAAATATAATTGAACACATATTAAATAAATAGTAAAATCATGTAGACTAGAATTCCAAGGGTAAGTAGAAAGAGAAGTTACACTTAGAAAAATTAAACTTTGCCATAATGTATATGAGTTACTACATCATTATTTTCATAAAAATAAAACCGCTACACCATTATGAAAAATAGTAAAGAATATAACCATAAATCATATATGTCAAAAATAACCATAAATCATGATAATGGATTTTTTTTATCATCATTCACATGTAGCACACTCAATATTTACCTTTCACATACAACATATCAACTTTTTTTTGTTACATTATTTATAGAATACAAAGAAAATCATAAAGGATTATCAAAGGGGAAAAACAGACTTTTTGTTATGTTCTTCAAGAACTCGCCATAAGCTTTTATAAAGGGTAATCAAAGAAAGTAATATTTTATGATCATATGTTCTTCAAGAACTTTATCTCACATCTAAACGATGACCAAAGATAAATCATAATTTATGTGATTTATATAACTTTATTCACTTCTGGGAATAAAGTTCAATCCATTATGTGATCTTTCACCTTTTTTTTGATAAGCAATGTTAGTAGGGTGGGGGAATGTTAGTTTCCATGGTTTGAACCTGTGACCTCCTTCTTGCACTATTTTGGTGCACTCCTTCGATATCACTTAGCTCGCCAACTGAGCTACCTACTTGGGATGTGATCTTTCACATTTTAATCATTCATAAGTCCTTTGTTCAATCACAATTGTGACTAAATTTCCAAAATATTCTAAAAATATTTTCTCACTTTTGCTACTCTAGGAGCATATTCGAGTAGGATAAAGAAATACACTTCCCCCTTTTTTTTTGTTTCAAGTAAAAATAAAATCAAAAAGATCTTTTAGATTACAATCATGGTCTAAAGATTTAGTTCTTCAAGAACTTGACCACAAATTTTTCATTAGTGATAATCAAGAAAACTCACCATCCATGAAACAATTCGCCGGGGATGGTTGAATATTAAGATTTAGTTCTTCAAAACTTGACCATGAGTTTATATGATTACCATCATCCTTTGAACAATCCTCCACGAGTGGTTGAATAAATATTTTTTTTAAGTTCTTCAAGAACTATCACAAATATTCACATTTTGAGTAATCCTAAAAGGATACTCGAATATTCATTTTTTTTCCAGTTCTTTAAGAACTATATATAACAAATCATCACAAACAATGACAAAGAAAAAAATTTCTTTAAGCAATCCTATAGGGATGCTCGAATATTGGGTTTTTTTTCTTTTAGTTCTTCAAGAACTATATCACGAGACTAAGCATTGAAGAAAAAAATGCTTTGAACAATCCTGCAGGGATTCTTGAATATTAAGTTTTATCTCTTCATTGAGTTCTTTGTGCAATCCTTCTAGGATGCTTGCAAATGATGAATTCTTCTGGAATTCATCAAGAATAGACAAACATGATAGTTGTCCTTATGCAATCCAATATGGATGCATGAATGTTGAATTCTTCAGGAATTCATCAAAAATAGAAACATGATAATCGTGGTAGCTAAATAAAATTCTCAATAAAATTCCTATATTAGCATGATAAAATAAAAGCTATAAGAAAACAAAACATGATAACATGAGTTAGATAAATTAACTATAAGATAGTAGAAGAAAACATATATTTGCCAAATAGCCTATACAAGCTTATTAATTAAGCCATCATTTTGGTAGAGCTTCGTGCTAATAACGTGTTATGAAATTGACCAAAACAAGAGTATTATAATAGACTATAGATGAAGAAGAAATAGAAGAAGAGAGAGAAGAAAAGAGCATTTGCATTCTACTCTTGAAGGTGTATTATTTACAATGTCATATGAGTCCTATTTATAGGACATAAGTCTTGTAACCTACAAATGAATTAAGGCCTACCATAATGTGCCTTTAACATATACAATGAAGAGCAATTACAAGGAATAATAATCTATATAAATGAGTGTCTTCTAATATTCCTCTACTATGTAACACTTGTAACTCATGGACATCCACATTACTATTATTCATAACAGTACTAATTTTAATTTTTAGCTATGTAATTTGTAGAAGTTTATGTATTTTAGGATTTTTTTTATAGCAAAATTATGTATTCAATAAAAATTTACAATATTTTTTCAAGAAAATATTATAGACATTTTTTTTTCTATAGCCTGTCATGCTTAGGCCGTCAATTCGGCGAACCACAGACGGGTCGGACAGGATAGCCCGCCAAATTTATTTATTTTTTATTTTATATGATTCCCCTTCTTTTTAACTATTTCTAAACATTTTTTAATGTTTTCTTGCGTGTTGTAGCGAGCCAACCCATCATTTTTATCTTATTTTTTTAAGTTTTTAGCGGGTCAACTCGCCTATTTTAAGCCCAAAAAGTATGTTTTAAATACATTTTTTTATTTATCTATTTTAATGGTGGGTTAATTTTCAGGCTACCACTAGTTGCCCACTTTGAGCCTAATGTTAATTTTCTTTCTTGGTACTCAAATTGATTGGTAAAATATGTTTGGGGTGCCTTTTATTAGAGTATAAATGAGCAATGTAGTTGTAAAAAAATGATGATCCTCTCTTCTTATTGTGTACCTCCAATAATGTTATTTTGGTGCGAACAAACCGGGAAAAAAAAGAACAAGAGTGGATCATTGTATGAAGAGGACATCGACTATGACCAAGTGCCCAAACTGGTTGGTCATTATTGTGTATGTTGAGCATATTGTTTGTGAACTTGGAATTTTCATGAGTATTCTAAAAGGCTACCCATAATTGATTGAAGATGTTGTATAGCCCTTTGAATATCCCTTTCTTTGTTCTTCCCACCTATTATCTATTACCCTTGGCCCCGTTACAACCCTAAAAAGACCTTGTGATTTTGATGTGCTTTCAAATAACACAGTGGAGAATTAGTTGATAGTCAAGCTTATGTAGAATATTTTTTTTGAAGGAACTTGAGCGAATCACTTTACCCTTAAACACCTTGAGAGTGGATAGGAGAGTGTCCTTATTGGTGTGAAACGTGATCTTAAGGAACCTAAGCCTCTAATTGGAGTTGATACTGATCACCTCTATTGCTTTTGAAATGCCTATACCTATTGCTTGATGTGGTTTTATCTCGGGTTCCTTACTCATTGTGTCTATTGGTTCCTCTTCTTGATGTGACATGTTAGTTTCAAAACAAAAACAGAAATTATAAAACCTAGTTTTTTGGTTGAGTTTTGATGGAAAACTGTTTTGAAATTAAGGAAAAAATCAACCCAGCCTCATTTTGCTCGAACATGTTTTGGTTTTGAAATTAATTTTCAAAACTAAAAACCAAAAACTCACAACCACCCTAAACGAGCCCTAATCCATTGAAATTTTAGTGGCCCAAATCAATGGTTTTGTCTTCACTTTCCCACTATGCACAACTTTCTCACTGTGGGTATACCCATTGCAAGGCAAAAAAAGGGTCCTAAGACAAAAAATAAAAAAATATACTAAAATAACACACTTTTTAAATTATTTACCAAATTAGCACACTTTTCTTCTGCAGTTGAGAAGTCGCCTCCCCAGAAAATGACTTCTCAACTGAGTTTTTTTTTTTTTTTTGCTTTTTCTGTTGAGAAGTCACCTCCCCCCAGAGGGACTTCTCAATTGGGTTTTTTATTTTATTTTATTTTTAAATACGAATTTAAATGATATAAAATGAAAAAAATAATTAAAAAATTAGTATTTCTAATTTAAAATTTGTAGTATATTTATTTGTGAAAAAAAAGTTAAATAAAATTAATTAAAAATAATCTATATATTAGATATATAACACATATTGAAATAACTGCATTTAATTAATAATTATAAAATACAAAAATCAGATTGAAAATGGCACAATTAATTTTCCCACTGATCTATATTGCGGTTAGAGCAATTGTTCCTGTTGTGCCTCTCTTTTCTACAAAGACCACATCTCTTAGTGCAATTACTCCTTTTTGTTTGATCCATTTCAATACGAATACGGGTAAACATTGGGCGACCCTCTTTATCTATCCACATTTTTGGATCATGCTGCAATTCAGTTCCATTGAAACCTGGCCAAGACAACTTTGTTGGCAATGTTGGGAACTCCACAAAGTATGTATTGAAAACATAATCTGATTTGCATTGTAGAAGCACAAAGAGCATGTTCATAATGGATTTTAGAACAGGTTGCGATGACATGTGAACAATGATAGTGCAGTGCCTGAAATTCCCCACAATCACACGTGTGTGCTCTGAAGTCCACCCTAAATGTCTTGCAGGTCTACCGCTTTGTGGTCGGGCAAGTTCTTCGACTCTGAACACACTTTGGGCTCGATCGTGAATTAAAACGTTATGTGTGTTAGACACCGCTCGGTTTTTTTCAATTCGTTCCATTAATTTTTTTGAGTAAACTTCAGAATGCAACATTGTTTGTGCCTCCATCCACCTTTGGACAAAAGTCTCGGTCAACCTGTAATAGGTTGACTCTACCAACAAACGTATCGGGAGATTGCGCAGACCCTTTAAGACCTTGTTGATGCAGTTATTTCAATATGTGTTATATATCTAATATATAGATTATTTTTTAATTTTATTTAACTTTTTTTTCACAAATAAATATATTACAAATTTTAAATTAGAAATACTAATTTTTTAATTATTTTTTCATTTTATATCATTTAAATTCATATTTAAAAATAAAAGGAAAAAAAACCCAGTTGAGAAGTCCCCTTGGGGGGAGGCGACTTCTCAACATAAAAAGCAAAAAAAATACAAAAACTCAGTTGAGAAGTCGTTTTCTGGGGAGGCGACTTCTCAACTGCAAATGAAAAGTGTACTACTTTGGTAAATAATCTAAAGAGTATACTATTTTGGTATTTTTTATTTTATTTTTGTACTAGGACAGTTTTTTTGCCACCTCATTTTTTTATACTTTATGCTTCATTAACGGAATCACATATCAGATTATAAAAATCAGAATCAGTTTAGTATTTGAATTTTACAACTTAATATCAATTATGTCTATAATTTTTACAACATAGTATTATTTTGGTCCCCATGAATACATAACCAAATATCATAAAACAAAACGCAGAACCATATCCGGATATAGAAACAACATAACAAAAACTAGAAACTTCTTCCATCTTGACCAACTTGGCCATTTTTTTGTTGTATTTTTTCTGTAGAAAATTCCTCCATCTTATTTTGTTCGCCCATTTATTGTTGTTGGGTGACATAATCACAATTTTCTACTTCTAGTAAAAAGTTAGATTACAAAGTTTTCCCCAGGGTTATAAAAATTTCTACAAATTAGAGACTCGTTGCAATGCTAAAACTAGAACTAGGACCGATGTTCTTCATCTAGGTGCATAGACGGAGTACAAGATTTTTTCGGTCAGCTCGTGTTATAGATTCTTGGATGCCTCTGACGTTGTCGTAGGCGTTGGGAGCGAGGTATCTGGCCTAGAGAAATTGTGGAAGACTATCACTCCGTCAAAGGTTACCATCTTTGGTTGGCGTTGGATTTGTGACTCGTTGCCTACGAGGGATCTTCTCTTTCGCCGGCATGTTATTCAGTCCGAGGCGGAGGCTGTGTGTCCTTTTTGCTTGCAACATCGGGAAGACACTCAACATTTGTTTTTGGAGTGTAGTTTTGCTCATGACATTTGGTCTCGCGTTAGTGATTGGTTGGGAGTGCAACAGTTACATGATTTGAATTTAATCGATCATTTGCGTGGGATGGGCAAGCATTGCAAGGGGAGGAAAGCCAAGAAATTAAAATTCTTGATTTGGGTCACTACTTGTTGGTGCATATGGTTGTCACGTAACAGTCTTGTCTTTAGGGGTGAGGAAGCCAACATCAATATAGTATTCACTCGCATTAAAAGTTTATCTTGGAGCTGGTTTGTTTATAAGGGGGCAGTAATTCTACTTTATCTATTTCCACGTGGTGGAATAATCCCCTTATGTGCCTAAACAATTTGTAATTATCTCTTGTTGTTTGAGTTCGAGCACCCCTAGTGCTCCCTTAATGAAATCGTTGCTTATCTAAAAAAAAATAGACGGAGTACAAGAACACAAAAGTGGAAAAAATATTAAGAAAATGTAGGGAAAAGATGAGATTGTTTTAAAAAAACTATCAATTTAGTCCCCCAAATCTATCCTTTATATAAGTTGATCTACTTTTCAGCTGCCATGAACACTATTCATCAATATTAAGCGGCAAATCGACTAACAGAGCGTGTATTTGAGAATTGTTCATCAATGGGCAGCACTATTCATCAATGGCATGTTTGTAAATAATACAAAGTTCAGGTGCAATTTTGTATCTTGCTAAATCCTAACACCCCACGCCGTTTTCATTCTCTCCCACTCTTCTCCCTTCATCCTCTCCAACCTCCCTCTTCTTTCTGCTCCCAAAATCCTCCCAACCACCAAATATTCTGAAACGCCCTTTCTTTCTTTTTGATAACAAACATCCAATAATCCCTTCCTACAGTGCTTCAACGATCGATTGAAGTTTCTCACAACACTCAATCGCTCATCAGCAGTCACATAGACGGAGGTGGAAGCGGTGACAGTGATGGCAAGGCTCCGGGAAGATGCAGAGGAAGTGAACAGTCAAGACAACTGTGATCGATTTCGCCTGAGATCACTGTCCATCTTGTGCGTCTCTCTCATTTCTCGCCCTCACGGGCAACAATGGCGTCTCCCCTCCCTCTACCGCTTATGGTGGTGACGACATCGTTTCCCTCCGCTGCAAAGAGTTATTCAAAGAGAACCAGTTCAAGTAGAACCAACTCAAAGAAAACAAAATTTGGAAGTAGCCAAGAGTCAGCTCAAGCTCAAGTACGTTTCCTTTTCGTTTTGAGCTTTATATCATCTCTAAATTTCATGGTTTCTCAAGTTAGTTTCCCAGCTCTGATAGATTCACAGGTTTTGATTTTCTGCTTTATTCACAGTTTTTTTATGCCATCGGTGGGTTTTGTGGCTTCATGCTTCAAAAAGGTCATAGATCAAAAATTTTGAATCTATTTAAAGGGTCAAAACTGTGGAGTTCGCACATGACGGGGGTGTTGGGTGAAAGAACTTGAAGAAGTCATGTGAAGGTGATGTCATTGTATATGATGGAAATGGAGTGAGTTGTCGCCGTAAACGATGGCTGCCAGTTTCAGGTTCCTGTTTACAAACATAACAAGAAACATACTTTTTTTACCTAGGTGTTGAAACTTAAATATGCAAATAATGAGGGAAAATGTTTGGGGCATTTATAAAAATTTCATTCTATTTCTATTTGCACTTTTTGTTAATTAAGTAATAAGTCTCAAGATTATAGTTCGAGTAGTAGTATATCATATGCTGCTGAGGTTCAACTTTGTTGTTTTGGATGAGCAATTACTTCTTTTATTGGTTTGTTCATTGAAGCTTTGCAACTCCACAACTTTGGTTGTAACTTTTTCTCCTTCCTTGGATTACTTTTTTGGAGCTTTTTTTACGGCAGATATGGAGGAAAGTTTATATTAACACAGGCTATGCAGCATATTTGGAGAAATGATTAAAGGAAGCAAAGCATTAACACAGGTTCGGCATTTGGATTTTTCTCTTCTTCTCTCTTTACTTTCTGTTGTTTGGGTTTTTTATGTTCAATGTTCAAAAAGCTTTATGGGTTGTCACATTTTTTTAACTGTGCTCCAAAAACTACCTCTTTTGGTGTTAACACAAAAATTATTTCTTTTACTTTTTTATCTTGGTCCCGCAATTATCAATGTGTTCTCTAAGGAT
Organism: Astragalus membranaceus; assembly: GCA_039519185.1. Classification (NCBI taxonomy): domain Eukaryota; kingdom Viridiplantae; phylum Streptophyta; class Magnoliopsida; order Fabales; family Fabaceae; genus Astragalus; species Astragalus membranaceus. Next base: position 2,860,294 of record CM076847.1, read on the forward strand.
TCTTACTGTAACACATCTTTGATATTTCTCTTTGCTTTTGCATACAAAGAAAGTGAACCCATCAGCTAAACAACAAAATCTAATGAAGTGAAAACACTACAAATTTTGAATTCAAATTTGAAACCTGCAAAATCTAACACATCACATTGACTTTTCATGTAGGTGAAACCTGCAATTACCACAGAAAAAAGCATCACCTTTCAGAATACTTTTACATGCCAAACCTGTACTATGACAAAAACCACTGCTGAGAAACATCACCTCTTTCTCTCACCTTTATCTGACAAAGGTCTTTCATTGCTTTTCAAATTTTGAATTCAAATTTGAAATTTGAAACTACATAGAGGAAATTTTGAATTCAAATTTACCAAATCTTGACATCAAATTCAAATCCTGGTGTGTACAAATGTAATGCTTACAATCTTACAACAAAACACTGTGATCACTCTGCAATGAGGCTTTTAATACCTTTTTAATTGTTAAAAAAATTTCAGATGCTTTTAATATCTATATATTTGATATATTTAATTTGCTGTTAATTTCTGTACAAACCAGAGGCAAGTTTGCTTTTAATATCTACTTTCAGGCTTTTAGCTTATTCTCTCCACGGTTTGTTATCAATCAATTACAGGTCAGATAACCAAGAGGCGTTGTTCAACCTGTTTTGGGACAACATGACATTCAAAGTCACTCAAATTCCAAGCAATACTTACCAAATTTCAGAGCATTACATCAACTTTATCTACTACGAATTATAGATCTAACAATATATCTCTGCTCAATGAGTGACAGTAAATTGATAAAGGTATGATAGTCTCCACAGATTCTTTACAATCTGGATTAGAATTTCATGAAGTATAGCTATTAAGCCTAAAGCAATGGCCATCCTTTCACTATGATGAGAAAGAACATTTTGTTTGTGTTCATTACACAAATACAGTCAGCAAATTAAATTTTAATAAATTCTGTTTTTATTGAATCTGGTTTTATTTATTGACGGTGGATTAAATGTGTTGAGGAAGACAGTGATGGAGCTGAAGGAAGAGGACAAGAGAAAGGACAAAAGTTTAGAAGGCAAAAGGACTAAAAATAAAGAGAAGGTAATATAATGCTGAGAGGATTGCAGACATTAAAGCACACATGATAGTAACAGTATTTAATGATAAGAGACATGCAGTGTTGATATAATGCTCAGGGAAGGTAATATAATGTTCATTTGCATTTTTGTTTTCCCCGCCCTTTCATCAAATGTAATGTTATGTTACTACAATGATTAAGATGGAAAACACAAAACCTCTTACTAAATCTAAAGGGGACATTAGGAAGCAATGCTGGAGAGCTAATTAGAGAACATCACATGAATTGAATGAAACCAATTTTGTATGTGTCGTGTGTTTTATTTTAGGTACACACACATATATATATATATATATATATATATATATATATATATATATATATGTATATCCCAGGTTTTCTTTGTTTAGTTCATTATCTTTTATCTAACAAAAGTTCTATACTAGTTTCCTTTTCACTTTACTGCATTATCTTTTTTATGCTTGGTGTTGCTTCCATGGCAAATGAGCAAACCACCCTTCTGACCAAAAGGTAACTTTATTGAATGAATTAGAAGAGGGAAATGTGAAAGAAATCAATCAAGATTGTAGATAAATAGTTTCCAGTAGCCCCATTTATGTGTCAATAGATTGCTAAAAAAGATTGAGATATGAGATTGTGGAGGGAAATACAAAAATTTACAAAAGATTTCAATCATGATGAAATAATATTAGTTCTCTTTGAAAGCTACTGGCTTATCTATAGCTCTATTAATAAATGATAAACAAAAACTCATAACAAAGAAAAAGAGTCAAAAATAGTATTTGGTTTGTAATCATTATTTTCTCTCCTGCTTAACTGTTTCAATTTATGTAGTTCTAATCCAACGTAACAATTCAAGCACATCCTTGGCTGACAGATTCTGAAAGGGAGCAACTATCCAGGCTGAGGGACTGGCAAAAACTCTCATTGGAAGCAAGCACTTACGAAGCACAAGATAAAAGACGGCCTCTATTAGGTCTGGTTCAAGTCCTATTTCGCAAGCAACTTAGAATCAGAACACAAAATGTCCGACTGGTTCTTTGTTTTTGACAATCCTGAGAACTCACAAAACTATAGTGGAAAAATTGGCCTCCCCAATATTACTCCATTGGACTCTTCAATTGTGATGACAAGTACAAGTGAAGTCTTTTGCAAACAGGTCCATAAGTTAGTGAATACCTTTATATTTGTACCAACAGATTCATGAATTAGTGAGTACCTTTTGCAGACAAATTGGGTAACCGTAAAATCACTTATAGTTGAACCATGATTAGATAGCCTCTACATATGTGATTTTTATTTGCATCAATGTGAAGGCTCTACAGTCCAGATCCTCTCACAAAGGAACTTAAGTGCTCCATCCATATATATATATATATATATATATATATATATATATATATATATATATATATATATATATATATATATATATATATATATATAGAAAGGAGGTACTCTTAGACCAACTGACAAATTGCAAAAACATAAAAGCAATTATTCAAAAGAAAGTCCATTATTCAATTACTGATTACTACTTTTCTAGCCATTTTTGATTTTTCATTCTCCCTAATTACTTTTGTGCAGGTTACTATGACGCGGTCTTCATCTTTGCTTTTCATGTCATATTATCGTAAGTGCATTGAAAATAAGCAAACCTTTTGTGACTTCACGTATGTTGGTATATAGTAATAGTAGTTTTCTATCGGTTGGTCATTAGAAAAGGTGGCCTATTTGAAATTTGTTTCTGTTGTACAGAGTCCATGTGATTATTGCTGATAAATTAAAAATAGGGAAACATGTGGGAAGCATTCATGGGATGCGTCTTTAAGTATACAACCTATTATAAGACATTGTATATTCGATGTCAAAAATCATTTATATTTTCAGATTCGCAGTGATTATGCTTCTGTCATAGAAAGAGATTACTCAGAGCATTCTCTCTTTATTTAATTGTGAGTAATGATGTACTTTAATTAAAAGAACAATCTACGTTAGCCCCAAAGTTTCTTATCTCTCTCTATTCCATTATCTGCCTATTTGTTGTTGTGTAACCTTTTTTTGTGCCTATTTTTTAAGTCCTTTTGTTTTCTATTTGGACTGAAAAGTATTACTACAATAATGGAGACGTGGGCCAATTTCTGCACCTTTACAAAGTGTTGGAGAAGGGGTTATTCCAGAAATTCAATTCCTATTAACCTGAGGCAACACCATCTATGGCAATTGAAGTAATCTATTAATCATTAGAACGAAAGGTTAAAGCATTGGTTAAGCAAAGCCAAATGATAAAAGACCAATGTTACAGTTGGTATCGAACAAGTGACATCAAATTATTAATATTTTCATGACACAAGACGACGATACATACACATGATTGCTTTAAACCAATGCCCTATTTTAATGACACTCACCACCTGTTATGGAACACTGTCCTAGAACCGTTAACTGTCCATCAAGACCTCCAATTACACTTAATGAATTGAGTTTATCGGCAGAGTTGTAATACTCTTATTTAATCTCCTATTTCAATCGTTTCCAACAAGCATATTATCACTTTTCCTTCAGGTTTCTCGCGGCCACATTTCCTGTCGAAATATATTATACTATATTAGTATCATATCATATATCATACTAATTACTACATTGCAAACTAGCCGCACCAAAAAAAAACTAGCCGCACAAATATTATTTTACTCACAAAAAACAGCTCCGCGTGCGTATACACGGGTTTTCGCCCTAGTTTATGAATAATGAGTGTTAATTTAGTGACGTAAAAACCGAGGTCTAAGCCAGGTAAGCAAAAAAAAATGTTACAGATCAGCCCCATCAAAACTATTAATTGACTGAGTTGATGGAAAGACTAAACTAAACCTTTGCAAAACTTGGAGACTAAGGCTCTATTTGGTAAGTCTCATTCGCTAGTGGATAGCGAATTTGACTAGGTGTGAAAAATAGACGTGTTTTGTAAGCACTAACAATTAGCGTTTTTGAATAGCATCTAGTGTTTTTTCAAACGATACTTTAAGTAGCATTTTTTCAAACGCTACTAATTATAGCATATAACGTCTTCTTTCTTTTGCCATTTTTTCTGTAAAAAAGATTATGGTCATGGCAGAACACCAAATGACTATAAGGCCATTTAAATTATAATTATACTGACATCGAATAAGAGCATGCGATATTATCATGAGCCACTTTTATAATGGTAATAATTTTCTCCATAAACAAGGAAGAAAAAATAGCTTATATCGAAGTTTATTTATTTTATCAGTAGCACAATACAGTGAGTGATACACAGCGTTTTGAACTTTACCTCTCAATAAACCTGACTATATATATATATAAACATGACAATATAGTATATATGTTTAAACAAGGACAAGAACAAATAATTTTAACAGTTGGAAGCTAATAGAACACAATGAACTTCCAAAACCTGTATAGAGATTGAATAGTCCATTATGTTTTTCTTATCTTTTTTCTTGCTTTATATCTTTCACTTTTGTATCCCCTAAAACACCATCTTGCTAAAATCAAACCTCACAAAGCTAAGCTCTTCATCATTGATCCAATTATACTTTTCCTTAAAAGGGTTGTCTACCGTGTTAGGAGGATAACTCTCAATGCAATCTTTCCAAACATTAGTATAAGACAAATCCTTCATAACCTCCCAAACACAATTATTACACTTAAAACCAGCACCAAGACTTATCATCAAGATTCTATCACCTTTCTTGAGCCTCTTCTTAGCTTCCATGTACCCTAAAACATACCAAAGTCCACCAGCTGATGTATTACCCCAACGATGAAGTGTCATTCTAGAAGGCTCAAGATCATATTCATTCAGCCTTAAACCTTTACCAACCCCATCAATAACTGCCCTACCACCAGGGTGTACACAAAAGTGCTCCGCTCCAGCTTTGAAATTCAAGCCCCCTTCTAACACATTAAAGAACGTTGACTTTTTCTTCATCTTTTTACTATCTGCAAGGAATACGTTCTTCATGCTGTATCTGAGAGAGACTGCAAAGAACCGTACAAGTTCCCACATAGGAAGAATCTTTGGGACCATACTCTGAAGGTTCACTGTTAAGGCTTGAGAAGCTGCTTTAACTAGACTTTTGGTTAGGAGAAAACCTGCATAACCTTGTTCATCTTCTACTTGTATGCAACAATTATATGCCTCATCATTTGCACCAAACTGAGTTCTCTCCATGTGTTGCAGTTTCATTATTGCTGTTTTTTTCAACGATGGTTTGTTTGTGAAAAGCATGGAACATCCTCCTGAACGAAATAGGCAGTTTGAAAGCATCATCTTTTTGTCTTTTCCACAATACCAATGTGACCCAAGATCTTCTGTACTCACAACTATTCCAAGTGAGTTTTTGTAGGTCTTGAAAAGCTGCTGCACAAGATCAATACCCACCACACTTGCACTGCACCCCATTCCTACAAGGTTGAACACCTTTATATCCTCCCTCATTTTGTACCTGTTTATTTTATTTGTAAGTAAATTTTTATTAATACAAGACTATCGTATTAACCTAGAAAACAAGTGGTTCAAATTCACTACTATAAACAGCTGAAATATAGAAACACAAAACCTATAATAATGACAGATTTCATTTTTTTTTTACTTCTAAGATTTGTGCATATAGAACTCAAATTTTTTTAAAGCTGCACCTAAAAAGTTCAGTAGGTGAACTAAGAGATACCGAAAGAGTTCAAGTATCTTCGAATCTTTAAAACTAACAATTCTTCATTCCTATATAAATAACTACTACCATTTTGACTATAAAAAAAACAATGCAAATAACATAAACTTGAGCCTCTACCTGTTAATGATGCGAGCTGTGAGAGAAGGAGCTGGTGAGAACAAAGACACATTGACCACAAGGATGTCTATCTCAGAGGGAGAAAAGCCAGTCCTTTTGAAGAGGTTGTCAAGTGTGTCAAACATGATCTCATCTATTTCTTCATACGTATCTTTGAGGCTTGGACATTCTTCTCTTCCCTCAAGAACATTTCTTGGACAGTAAGTGTTTTCTCCAATCCCAGAACTAACAATTGTTTTCAAGAGAAACCTATATTCCTCCAACCCCAGGTTTTTGTTTCGCATGACAATTCTTGCACATGAATCTGTGTCTAGTTTAGTGTCTTCTGGAGGTTTGAAACACTCATAGGCTAACATGTAACATGATTGGCCTCTACGTTGAAGAATCAACTTTGAAAGAGTAAAAATGGAATATAATAAGGGAAGGAGACATAAAAGCTGCAAAAGATCCATGACTTAGAAGGAAGAGAAGAAGAATACTTGCTTGTGTTGTGATTATTTCAAGTGCAAATGTCTCTTTATATATAGTTAGCTGCACATGACATTTACAAGTTGCATGCTTTTTTTTGACAAAATTACAAGTTGCATGCTGCTCCCTGTCGACATGCATGTCTATTTTTAGCTTATAAATATCATAGTCTAAACTTTTTTTGAAATTCACAATAATCATCCACAATTGAATTTATAATAAACAAACTAGTAATGGCTTTTTCGATGTAAACTAAAACAATTAAGCTATTTGAAAGAAACTAATCATTAATTCATTTTGTTTGAGACTCGTTTTACGGTTTTCATTGCAAAACTAACTCTCTTTGTTGTTGTTGTGGAGACTAATAGTGTCAAAGTAAAGTGTAAGACAAATTAGTTTATCAACTAAGTGATAATTTTTGACTTTCATGTTTTTGCGCTAATTTTTGACTCACCTCAAAGAGTGTGGTTATACATGTTTTGCAAAGTTTGATGTTATTGAGTGGCGTAACTAACCTATTTTATATGAGGAGCAAGTATAAAGAGTAAATTTTTTCATTTCAATTAGGTAGTTCAGTTGGCAAGTTAAGAAATACCAAAAAAGTGCACCAAAAGAGTGCAAGCAGGAGGTCCCGAGTTCAAACCCGGAAAACTAACACTCCCTCCCCCACTAACATTGTCTATCAAAAAAAAATAAAGATTAAATTTTTTATATTCAAAATGAACTTCATTAAAGGAGAGCCAAAAGCGTCGGGAGTTTTGTTACAAAACAACAATCAAGTGCATGCAATGACTTATCAAAAAAAAAGTGCATGCAATGTTGGTAAAACTTGTTCCTCTTGTGGTTTTCAATTTTTTAATGTAATATCAATAATCTCCTTTGAGACTCAATTATAATTATAAGAAGAAATACATACTTTTACTCTCATTAATTAAGGACATTAATTAGGTTATTTAATTTTCTTGACTTCATGTGTAAGAAGAATTCATTTAATAAACTTCCCCGGCCCGATTATATGTCATATCCCCACAACATTAATGAATTAATTACAAATTTCTTTGACAAATGAAAGTTTAGGTAAGTTGGCCTTCATGGGCTCACCAGAGTTAGGGCAGGCATCATGTCTCTTTGAGCGCTAGCTTACAGAGGTAATTACAAATTTCTTTGGAATAATAACGTTAAATATATGTAGGTTAGTTGACATTTACATAACTTGAGTCCACCAAATTTAACTTTTTTGTTCTTATAAATAAGTTTGAGGTAGTGCTTTTTTCTAATTGTACGCTTTCAATTAATGAATATCATGTGTTTGTATCAATATAAAGTCATTATCATTTTATTTGTATTTCTGATAATGGTGAATATATACACCAAGAATTAGTAAAGATAATTTAGTAAATTACTGTTATCTTTCTTTCATTTATAATATTTTCATAATTTGTGTGAGATAATAAAGTGTGACAAAGGAAATATTAAACATGTTTTTTTTGACACAGTATTAAACATGTCTTATATAGTATTTTTTTTGAAGCAAAAATGTCTATTATATAGTATATAGTATTAATCTATTATTTTTTTTGAGGTAGCTAAATATCAAAGTAGTATACTTGACTTTGAACTTATTTATTTATTTGGGGCAGCAATGGCTACCCCATGTGAAGGACACATGTCGCCTCTAATGTTGTTATTATATTATTTTAGTATAATAATAATAATAATAATAATAATAACAGGCTTGGGGAGTCATATCAATTTGGCCAAATAATAAATTCATGGACTTATTGTTATCTTATATCATCTTAGATTACTAAACTTGTTTAGGGTAGCTAAATATCAATATTCTTGTTAAAAAAATTCTTTTTTGTGGCTACCACATAGATATGAAACAAAAAATTTCCTTGGCCTGAGTACGTACGTACCCAAAATTTTGAAGGGGTGTACTTGAAAAGGTACTATATTTGCTAAGTTAGAGTGAAGAGCATTAAAAGTAGTGGGTTAAAGTAAAGTATCAAACCTGAAAGGTCAAACCCTCTTTATTTAAAAATTAAATAAGGTAGTTGCGAAAATTCTTCCTATTATATTGTTATTTTATGTTAAATTATTAAATACCCTTAAATATCCATGGATATGTTCATTACCCACACATAAACATCTATGAGTATTAATGGATACAGATGTAAGAAAAAAGTAGGCCCATTCTGTCTACTTCGAATGAAAGTATCAGCATTCGCTATTGTCGACCTCTCTCAATTGGGTTCAACTAAATCTGAATTCACAATGAATAGAGAATATGCTTGGCTCAATATATTTCTCGTCATTGGTTTGTTTTTTTTCTATTTAGATGAAATGATAAATAAATATCACCTACACACATTGTCACTGGTCACACACGGGTTTGAACTCGGGAGCCGACTTCCCCATTTCGCTGAAATTGCCAAGGCAACCAACAGTGAGGACCACTGGTTTGTTTAATAATGCATAACAAGTCTTAAATACACATGCATATATATTCAAGGAATTAATTGCGTATTGCTAGCTCTTGTGTTATTGATTCGCAAATTAACAGGTAAGTACTGGACAGTACAGTACAGTACTGGACTGGACAGTACAGTACTGGACAACATGTTGTCTAGTACAATGTTTGGTGAACACTGGGCAGCTGTCATACCCCAATTTTGTCCGGCTTAGGTCAAAACCCTAATTTTCCCAAATAAATAAATAAATAAATAAATAAATAAGAGAAAAGAGCATCATACATTGCATTTTATAGAAGTCATTTCAGAGTTTCTAAAATCATTTCTGGAGTTGGAATGTACTTTTGGACAATTCAGAGTTTTTCAGTGCAAAAGGGTATTTTAGTCATTTCGCAAATACGGGATATTTTCTCAGAACAAGCAACTTAGCATGCATCCCAAGGTCTTAGAGGTCATTCCTAGGGGGAAAAGTCTTTTTTAAAGTGAAAATGTGCCTTGGGCAAAAAACTAGGGTTTTTAGGGTGAAAGGGCATTTTGGTCATTTCACGCTAAAAGCAGTTTTTTTCGTCCCAAATCACTGAAGCATCACCGAAGCAGCACAAGTAAAAAAATGTAAAATTTACTATAATTCTCTTTATGCGGCTTATAATAATGATTTTATATAATATATATTATAATATAATTAGAAAATTATAGTGAAAATAATGTGAGAGAGGGGGAGAGGAAAGAGAGGTCATAATATGAGAAGATGTATAGAAGAGAGATAGGAGGTGTTATGGACTAGGCCATGAGACCCACTCCAGGAATTGGACATGGATAAGCTCAATAACTTGGATCCACATCCACAATAAATCAGCCCATTTATGACTGCCTCAACGGCTCAGATTCACCTGATCGATCCAACGGCTCAGAGCTTGCAAGGATCACTATAAATACTGACACACATTGCCAAAAATATATAGGTGCATTCTCATTCTCTGCTGCACTCTACCATTCTCGATAATGACATGAGCGTCGGAGTGGCATCACAGGTACCCCACCCGGGATCATTCTGATACTCGACTTGGACGGTAGGAGACCTACAAGCTGCAGTCCCCCGGCTCCTGCCCGGATGACCGCAAGGTATGGAACAGGAGGTATAGGCCGGAGGGAGAGAGAAGCTGGAGAGGGAGGGAGGGAGAGAGAGGGAGAGGGAGAGAGAGACGGATAGAGGGAGAGAGAGGTAATGATATGAGAAGATATATAGAAAAAAGATGGGATGTAGAGAGAGAGGAGAGAGGAGAGAGGATAATGAGATATGAGAGAGGATAGAGGAGAGAGAGGGATAGCGGAGAGAGAAGGAAAGAGGTGAGAGAGAGAGAGAGAGAGAATAGACGAGAGAGAAGATAGAGAGATAGGAGAGAAATAAATTATTAAGTACGAAATAAAAGTAGTATTTTTGTAATGTTTGGGGAGGACAGAAAGTTGTACAGTGGGACAAAATTGTACTATGGTTTTGTGAAGGACATGAATTTGGGGTTTTGTCCAGTCCCTTGGCCCCATTGTTGTCCAGTATCATGAACAGTTTTTCAAATCAAACAGAGTACAACTGAAATTGTCCAGTCCAGTCCCCTGCTTTTTAGCAAATCAAACGCACCCCTAGTATATTGATAGTTCCCATGGTTCATAATGAATAAAAGTTTTTTTTAAATCGAATGAATAAGAGTTCTCACTTTTTATATATATATATATATATAGGGAATGTATAAGGTGAGAGGGGAGCTTATTGTGAGAGATGAGAGGAGTAAATCTGGACCCTATAACACTACATGGGTGGTTGTGATTAAAATGTGGATAGTTATCCTGTTGACTTTTTACTTTAATCTCAACCACTCATGATTTGATCTATGGTCATGATTGGTTCCTCTCACTCTCTCATTATAAAAGTCCACTCATAATATTTGTTCCCTATATATAAAAAAAAATTAGAAATCAGCGCCATAAATACAATGACATTATTATTTTTGTAAGTTTGGTTCAAGAATATATATTTTTATGAGGGAAAAATTAATAAATAAACCAACCTCCTTTAAAGTTTATATATTCAACCGTATCATATGTGTTAAAGTTATGTTAGTTTCGGTATAATTGGTGTGCAGTATCATTCGGTTTTACCGGTGACTGATCTAATCTAGATTGGGGAACCTAATTGGCCATGTATATACTCGACTTTGTCGGTCCATGTAGTTCTCCACCCCAACAAAAATTTTGCCACACCCAAAATTCAAACTCAAGACCTTAGTGTGAGATCGGAGCTCAATTACTCTAAGACCAATCCTTGTTAATGTTAAAAACATTAATTGAGTCAAATAAAAAGTATAACAGAAATAAATACATTTTTAGCTTCCAAAACAAATTGAAAATAACTACGTGAAGCTCATAGAAATTGAGTTGCCCATGAATGGACATTATTTTCAAATCAATTTTAATTCAGTAATCACTTAAAAAATTCCCGGGTTTTGATTTTTCTACCCCCTCAAAATCCCAAACTTCCCATTTTACCCTTTAATTTTAATACGTACCCCACACGTTATTTTTATATTCTAGAATTATGTTTTTGATATAAATCTAGAATTATTTTTTTAATTTCAGAATTATGTTTTTGACATAAATCCGAAAAAAATACATTCCGGATTTATGTCAAAAACATAAATCCAAAATTAAAAATTAAATTTGGAAAGTCTTTTAATAACGCTTATTTGAGTAAGCGCTACAAAGAGTATAAACACACACTTTTACAATGCGCCCGGATTTATCTATACTCTTTAATAGTGCTTATTCAAATAAGCGCTATTAAACGACTTCCAAAAATTAAATTTTCCATTCCAAATATGCATCTGAAATTATCTATGGATGGATAAATCCGGAAAATATGCATCCGGAATTATCTATGGGTGGATAAATCCGGAATAGACTCTTTAATAGCGCTTACTAAAATAAGCGCTATTAAAAGACTTCGAAAAAATTAAATTTTACATTCCGGATTTATGTCAAATATGCTTCCGAAATTATGTCTTACATAGATAATTCCAGATAAAATAAAAAAAATTTAATTATGAATTAAACTTTGATTATTTTTGACAGGGTAAAATTGGAATAAACAAAAAATTTCAAAGTTTAACGTCAAAATAAAGAAGGAAAATGATAGTTGTTACGAAATGTGATGTACGAGAATGAACAATTTGTTAAGAATTGGTTACATTAGTCATTAATAACACCCAACGCACCTTCAGTTTTCTGTTATTTTCTCCACTTTCGTTCAATCAGGTTTAGTAACATTTAACATCTCTCAATAGAAATAGGGATGTAGAATATGTATTCTTGCTAAATCAGTTTGATTTGAATAACAATATTGTATTTGTTTCATGATACATGTCATTTTAAAATAATTATTTTATTTTATTTTATATATTATTTTTAAAGTTCAATGCAACATTAATTACCAATTAATTATTAAATGTATTCATTTATTTTAAACTGAAATCACGTTTATGTGCCTTTCTTGAAGAAGAGGGAAGGCAACGAACCACAAAATGGAATCACGTTTCTGTGCCTTTCTCAAATCGCGTTTCCGCCATCTCCGCCATCGCCCCCTTTCTCGCTGCCATCATGAGCAAATTAGCGCAATCAAAACAAAATCAGAAAACGAAGTCAGAAATTGATTCAAAAACAAAATCAAAAACACAATCAAAACGAAATCAGAAAAGAAACGAAATCGAAAAAAGAAAGGAAATCATAAACGAAGATAAGAACAAAATCAGAAACGATTCAGAAATGAAATTAGAGACGCAATCCAAATCGAAAAACAGAGAACGATTGCAGAAATTAAAGATGAAAATGGTGGAGCGGGATTGCAGGGACTAAAAACATATTTTACCCTACATAATAATTGGGCTATAAGGGGTTAGACCATCTGCAAAAACAGAAGCACTGGATGGATTCTACTGAACAGGTTGCTAGACATTTTAATATGTCAAATGACGGATTATAAGACACAAGCATTTCATCACGCTTTATATATTTTGTTACAAAATTATTTCTTTTCACAAAATTGGTAATAGAGGAACAACATTCGAATATTTGAAGAATTAAAAATTTTGTTGGACCTTAAAGTATCCCAAAACACACTGTCTAACGTCACACTTTACGTAATTTGTAACAAAATTAATTTTCGGTTTTATTAATCTGATTATGAAGGTATAGACTTCGGCTATCTGAAAAGCTAAAATTTTTACTGAACCATAAAATGCCCTTAAAACATAAAAATATGGATTATAGATGAACAAATTTTCACATATTTGAACAATTACATTTTTTGTTGCATCACAAGTTACTCTACATTAAAAAAAATATGAAGGGAAAAAAAGAGTGATAAAAAGGGGGGAAAAAGAGAAGGAGGGAGTTTTGGGGAAAGAAATAAAACAACAAATAAGGGAATGATTTTTTTGGGGAAAAAACAAAAAAAAAGAGGGAGAGAGGAAAATGGGGCCAAAAGAGAGGGAGAGGGGGAGAATTTGGCGAGAGTATGACATCAGCGCCGATGTCAGACTACTTCTGGATTTATATTTTTAGATACGACACTTATTTTTTTCACTTCATTTTCAATAAACATAAGAGTAAATGCCCAAATTCGTCCTTGACAAATTTTTCATGGAACGAATTCGTCCCTCACAATTTTTTGGGACACATTGGTCCCTAACAATTCTAAAACGGGACACGTTAGTCCCTCCATCCATTTTGACGTTGCCAGCACATCCAACGTCTCTTACGTGGCACGTTAAGTGCCACGTTGTCGCGTTAGATTTAAAAAAGGGACAAATCAGTCCCTGACAATTTTAAAAAGGGACGAATCAGTCCTCTATTACTATTCATCGTCTTCTACCTCCAAATCCCCAAATCCCCAATCCCCAATCCTCCTCTGTTACTGTGTTACTGTGTTCTTACCTTAAGAAGAACAACATCAAACTAATAATTTCATATACTTTTCAGAAAGCGATATTTCATTTTCCAAAAACCCAGATTTCGTGTTCTTCAATTTCGTTTTCGTTTTGGTTCGTTTTCCAGAAATCCAGATTCATAAACAATTTCGTTTTCAATTTCGTTTTGGTTCATTTTCGTTCGATTTCGTTTTCCCAAAACCCAGAATCCGTGTTCTTCAATTTCGTTTTCGTTTTTGTTCGTTTTCTAGAAACCCAGATTCATAAACAATTTCGTTTTGTTTCGTTTTTGTTCGATTTCGTTTTCCCAAAATATTTATTTGTTCCAGATTTCAATTTTCATCTCGTTGTTTGATTTGTGAGGCGATTGCAAAAGGAGATTAAGGGTCAAGGAATTGGGGATTGGGGATTGGGGATTTGGGGATTTGGAGGTAGAAGACGATGAATAGTAATAGAGGGCTGATTCGTCCCTTTTTTAAATTGTCAGGGATTGATTCGTCCATTTTTTAAATCTAACATGACAACGTGGCACTTAACGTGCCACGTAGGAGACGTTTACTGTGCTGGTAATGGTTAAATGGATGGAGGGACTAACGTGTCTCGTTTTGAAATTGTCAGGGACTAATGTATCTCAAAAAAATTGTCAGGAACGAATTCGTACCACGAAAAAATTATCAGTGACAAATTTGGATCTTTACTCTAAACATAAATAAAACGCGGATCGTGTTGGTGCTCAAAGCCTCAAATTCCAAAATGAAAACAATTAAATGCATGCAAGTGTGCTAGTAACTGATTCGCTACATATCCCTAACCCAGCAGAGAGAGACTTACTGTATGGGGCTTGTCGTTATTCTACTAAGCCCGAGGTGGACTTTTTCGGGCTACATGCATTGCACCATTCGCAAGGTACTTTTACTAATTACCCCATAATGGTGGTGGAAAAAGCTTATTATTATTATTATTATTATTATTATTATTATTATTATCTTACATCAAATTCCAACCTCTTCCTACAGTTGGATTTTCAGCTATTCTGCATTTGGTAGTAGACTATTATATTCTATATATTAGTATAATATTACTTCATGACTAATGATCAAAAAAATAATATTACTTCATGTGGTAGGTCTCTTCCTTCAAGTTGCAACCCATTATTTTAATATTCTCTCACCTTCCACACAGTTTTGCTGACGACTTTTTAATATGAAGTTTTGGGGAAATTACAAAATATGTAAAGTGAGATATTAAGTGGTGTATTTTGGTGTACTCTATGACTCAAAAAAATTTAACGGTTCAAATAAGCAAAATTTATTCCTCAATAACTGATTTGGTAATAAGAAATAATTTCGTGGCAAAATACATAAAGTACGATGCTAAGCAGTGTGTTTTGGGGTACTTTAGCGTTAAAACCAGATTTAAACTCTTCAAATGTGGAAAGTTTATTCCTCAATAATTGGTTAAGTGAATTTTTTTTAATATCATGACAAAATATGTAAAGTTAAATGGTAAGGAGAGTGTTTTGTTATACTTTATGGTTGAGAAACTCATCTCTTCGTGTTTAGTTGCATCCATCATTACTGAAAGTTGTTTTTTTTGTCTTGCAATATATAATATGTCATACATACTTACTCCCGCGGGAACTTTAGTCATATTTACAATAGAACTCCCCATCACATTCTTTCAACTTTGTATATGTGCTTCTATTTTATCGGTGGTTTTTCATCTAATCCTACATGATATCCACGTGTTTTACAATTTCTATTTGTAATGTCTTTTTATTTTGTCATTTCGCACCAACGTGTATTAGAAACATACTTAAATTAGTGTTTATATTTTTATTCGAGTATCGCGTTGCAACATTTACTCCCACGGAAACTTCACCCATAAGGATGGCAAAAAAACCCGGACCCGCGGGTAAAACCCGTCACGGGCCCTGGGCGGGTAGTCAAACGGGTACCCGTCATGGACCCTACAAAGTAAACTTGTAAGGTAAAATCACTAAACCTTCTTGACTTTGTTACAACTGTTATTTTCTTTACAATAAACCTTGCATGATACCCGTTGAAGAGACACGTGCTCCAGTCTAAATGTTATTACGTCCTGCAGTTAGAAATGTAGTTGAAAATGTGCGTTGCACTGGATTATTATCCCAATTCACGCGTGTGGTAGGCCCATTGATGTAACGTAAAGTCTTCCATCTACACCCAATATTTCGGCTCTTCTTCCCGGTTTCTCTCTCTGGACCTTCTCACACCATTGTTGCCCAACTTTCAAGTTGTTGGTCCCACCGATTCTTCTTTTTTATTTTTATTTTTTCCATTCCATTTTCTATTTTTTTTCCTCTCTGCTTCTCTCCCTCACAATCACACTATCTTCTACTCATTCATTGCTTCGTGACAAAATATGTAAAGTGCGATACAAATTAAGTTGGGTGATTTGGGGTACTTTAGAGTTCAATTTTTTTTAAGTGTTCAAATAAATGAAGTTTGTTACTTAATAACCAGATTGGTGAAAAAAATAACCGTGTAACGAAATATGTGAACTGTGATGGAAAAAATGCGTTTTGGGGTAAAACATACGTAAAGTGCGACGCGTGTTTTGGGGTGCTGTAGAGTTCGGAAATTTTTTTAACTATTCAACTGCGCAAAGTTTGTTCATCAATAACCGGTTTGGTGAAAAAATTATAAGTTCCTAATAAAATATGCAAAGTGAGATGTTAAGCGGTGTGTGTAAAATATGCAAAAAAGTTGCTATTTGCACCCTGTGGAATATAATAATACCGTTCTGATAGTTGTAGACATCATATATAATATAACAATAATAATCATTAATAATAATATAATAAATTTGGTTAAAAAAATAATATAATAATAATAATAATAATAATAATAATAGTATTCCCATTTTTTTAAGAGATAAGAGAATTTAAAAAGGGCAAGCCCGTGCAGAGCACGAGTGTTAGAACTAGTTATCTTTAAACCCTTAATGCTTAATGCTACACCGAATGTAAGTAAGTTTGGTGGTGGTGTTTTGGAGCCAATTTTTAGGTGGATTCCACAATCATGGTGATAATAAAAAAAGGAGTTATTCAATTTGCAAAAAAAAAAATGCATGTGCATCAGTGGGTTTCGCTATGGTAAAATGTATTTTTTAATGCTAATATCTTTTAATCTTAAAACTAAATTGATACTAACCATAGTGCTTTGCAGTACTTTAGAGTTTGATAAAAAAATTATTGTTCAAATATGCGAACTTCGTTCTTTAGTAATCGGTTTTCCAAAAATAAAAATTAATTTTGTGACAAAGTACGTAAAGTGTGACCTTAAGCAGTGTGTTTTGAGGTATTTTAATTAGAGTTCAATTTTTTTTAAGAGTTCAAATACACGGAGTTCGTTCTTCAATAACTGATTTTAGTGAATAAAATTACCTCCACGACAAAATACTAAGTGTGACGCTAAACTGTGTGGTTGTGAAAAAATGTTATTTGTTCAAATACGCAAAGTTATTTCCTCAAGAACCAGTTTGGTGAAAAATAAAATTAGTTTCGTGACAAAACACGTAAAATGCAACTCTAAGCAATGTGTTTTGGTGTACTTTAGGATTCAGAAAAATTTAACTGTTCAAATAGGCAAAGTTCGTTCTAACCCATATGAAACATTTACAATTTGGCATGTGGTTCTGCATTCTATAAAAAACTATGATTAAAATCTGCAAAGTAATGGAAATAGAATTAACATTTACAGCTTAATTACCTTAAAATTAGGGCACCCAAAAAACTCTCTATTGGGGTTTGCTACTGTCTTTGAAAGGGTTACATCAGCTTTTAACCCACAACAACATCTTGGGCCATCCAAATGCCTATGAGTGTTTGTTGAATCGCAAGAATAAAAGTGAGTAGTTTGATCCATGACTGCTCATTCTTGTAATCAACACTCAAACTACCAATGAACGAATAGAAATCAGAATATAAAATGGAATTAAAAATCACACACGAATCATGAATCAAAACGAAAAATAGTCAACAAAACCTACCTTCTTCTTCTACGGCGAACACCGGTTCTTCTTCTTCTTTCTGCGCTTTCTCTCTCTGTCTCTGAGAAACAGCATGAAAATGGTGGAAACTGGTTTTGAATACCAGAAACCACTTCAGGGACTAATATGGGCTATTTTAACATTTGTAAACCAGAGACTTATTTGTCCCAAAATAAGCACTTAACGTGCACGTGGCACTTAACGTGCCACGTATGCGACGTTGGAACAGTTGAAGACGTCAAAATGGAGGGACTAACGTGTCCCGTTTTGAAATTGTCAGGGACCAATGTGTCCCGAAAAAATTGTGAGGGACGAATTCGTCCCACAAAAAATTTGTCAATGACCAATTTGGGCCTTTACTCTATAATTTAAAAAACTTAATTGATCGTATTGAGAGACATCGTTTGGCAGATGTCAGCCCTTAAATGAACTCCAGTACCTCGAGGGATTAGTCTCTACAGTCGCCGTGGAGGATACCTGGGTTTACAAAAAAAAAAACTTAATTGATTATACGTAAAATGATTTAGAATTAAATAATATTTTTTTTGCCACCTTATTTAATGAATTTAAAACGCCACGTCAGCAGTTAACTGCCGGCGTGGCATCCGTTAAGAAAAACTAACGGCAGGGACCAAAATGAAACGAAAATGAAAGATGAGGGACCAAAGCGAACAAAAAAAAGATAAATGACCAAAGTGAAACCTAGAGCAAAAATAAAGGACAAAAAGTGCAATTTAGCCTAATTATTATTATTATTATTATTATTATTATTATTATTATTATTATTATTATTATTATGTAGGCTTAAATATCATTTACACCCCTCCAAATATCACGTTTATCTATTTACCTTCCTGCAAAAAAAAAAAATTAAAACAAACCCTGTAAAATGTAACTGTATCTAGTTACCCCCTGCTGTTAGTTTTGGCTAACAGCGTTAATATTTGCAGGGGGTAACTAGAAACACTAATATTTGCAGGGGTAACTACCCCCATTTAATATTTACAGAGGTAACTAGAAACACTTAATATTTGCAGGGGGTTAACTAAATCCTAAATGTCAGCCAAGTCAGCCTTGACTTAACGTTATTAGCCAAAACTAACAACAAGGGGGTAACTAGATACAATTATATTTTGCAGTGTTTGTTTTAAAAGTTTTTTTTTTGCAGGAGATAAATAAATAAACGTGATATTTGCAGGGGTAAATGAAATTTAAGCCTATTACTAATGAGATAAAATATATGAAGAGTGCAGAGAGAGGTAGAGGCGAAAATGGCGTCGACGATGATACTGCCATACGGAGATGTAGATTCAACCTTGAGGGCCATCGCCGGTCGTGCTGAGGGTTTCGGCCGTCTCGCCATCGGTGGGTTCCACGGTCCTCTCTATTCGGTTACCACCCTTTCAGGTTTCATCTTTTACTTTTTTTTTTTGCATTTGTTAAAGTTTTCATCGTTATTATGCTTTTGATAACAGGGGAATTCTTAGGTTTTCCATATATGTAATTTAATTTAGCTGAAACTAACATTTACTCAATCGTATTATTTTTTTAATGAAGTAATCAACCACAGAAATTCTTTGGAAAATTCTGGACTCTGGAATTTGTCTGCCCTTATTACACTATTTAAATTTTCAGAATCAATTTGTTTAATACTTGCAAATTCGCTGTTCTAATAATGGAAAATGAGGTTTGTATTCCAATGATCTATCATTCATAGACATGATTTGTTACAGGACATTACAACATTGTGATATCTTTTTATCCTATTTAGTTATTGTTGAGGCTTTTGTAGTGTTGGCACATGTGTAGTGTAGAGTTTGACAATGGTATAATTGAAGGAAAGTGTTTTTAAGCACTGCATGTGCCGTTCAAATTAGTTAGTGAGAGCAGGTGCAGCTGCAATATCTTTATCACCGACCGACATTTCTGATTGAAGACATGTTCAGTGTACGACATGTATCGTGTTGGACACCGACACCAGCACTTCAATTACTTGTATTTTTAAAACTAAAACCAGTGTCTGTGTGCACGTGTCTGTGTCTGTGTTTGTATCTGGTGTCCATGTCCGGTGTCTGTGTCGGTGCTTCATACGGTGCAAGAGCTGATGTCTAATTTATATGTTTAGTTAATTCCACTAAAAGCATAGCAGCATGTAGATTTTTTAAAGTCTTAGGTTGTTGTAACGATCCATAACCCGTGTTTTGCATTCAGATGATGGTCCTGGTTCACTTCGAGAAGGATGTCGTAAAAAGGAGGCTCTGTGGATTGTTTTTGAACTTTCAGGTACAATTCATCTTTCATCATACCTGAATGTCTCGTCTCACAAGACAATAGATGGCAGAGGCCAGAGGGTGAAATTGACTGGGAAAGGCTTAAGGCTGAAAGAATGTGAGAACATAATTATATGCAACCTCGAGTTTGAGGGTGGCAGGGGTCATGATGTGGATGGCATTCAAATTAAACCGAATTCTAGGAACATATGGATAGATCGTTGCAGCCTCCGTGATTATGATGATGGGCTTATAGACATTACAAGACAAAGCACGGATATTACTATATCTAGGTGGGTTCATTTTCTCTTGTTTCAACAAATGTGTTCTCTTGTGCTGTATTGTGATGAGATTCTTTGCTTGTGGCACTAGATGCCACTTTGCAGAGCATGATAAGACCATGTTGATTGGAGCTGACCCATCACATATAGGTGATAGATGCATCCGGGTGACGATTCATCATTGTTTCTTTGATGGAACACGCCAAAGACACCCTCGTGTGAGATTTGGAAAAGTTCACCTGTACAACAATTATACCAGAAACTGGGGAATATATGCTGTTTGTGCTAGTGTTGAGTCCCAGGTGATTGTGTTGTTAGTTGTTACCACTTACCATCCCCAGTTTTTTTTGTATGCTAAGTTATGTGCAGGAGTTGTGGAGATAACTGTTTTCTTTAAAATCATTTTACAGATTTACTCTCAATGCAACATATATGAAGCAGGAACCAAGAAAAAGACTTTTGAATTTTATACTGAAAAGGTAAAGTACTCTGCTCTTTGCTCCATGTTTTTCTATTTTATCATCATTAATTAGAGGTATATTCTCAAATTTACTCCACTTTAGCCCACTTTCACCTATATATTACCCTGTAAATGCTGCTAAACATCCATTATTTTACCCATCTAAAGTCTTGGTTTTTGAGTCATTAAAAAATTTTAATAGCTATACTCTAAAGTTTAGATATGTAAGTGATTCAGATTTAGCCTGTTTTTGGAACCACGTTTAGACCCGCGTCGACTTCACAGCTACAACCTATAGCGTCTCGCTGGTGGCGCGTTTGGAGCCCTCCCACCGCGGGTCCAAACTCCAAACACGTTAGATTTAGATATACTTCTTGGAATATGTTATTTTGTGATAGTATTTTCGCAAATGCATAGTTGTGTGCTATGATTCTAGTCTGGCCATATTGGACAGCACTTGATATCCATTATGGTTACTAATGGGTGTAGGCAGCAGACAAGGAAGAGCCAAAGTCTGGCTTCATAATATCTGAAGGAGACATGTTTCTGAATGGTGCACAACCTAACATGCTGACAGAATACAAAGGAGAAGGATCTGTATTCCATCCTAGTGAATATTATCCAACATGGACTATGGAAGCAGCTACACATTCTCTCAGAGATATTGTTCAGTTATGTACAGGTTGGCAGTCCATATGTAGGCCTATAGACCAAATGTAAAGTAAGAAAAGAAATTCAATTTTAAGAGAAAAAGATACAGTTTTGTTGTTCTTTTGATGTAACTTGTAAGTAGTACTTGCGTAATAATTGTAGTTTTTTAAAATAAACCAGACATGTGAAATCAAGTGGAAAACTAGATCACATGTCGATTTCAATCAAATGAATTCAATATATGACATCAGTTTGAATTGTAAGGTTTGTAATATTTTTAAATTTCTATATAAAAAAAAATTGGCCTAATAAAGGTTTATTGCCTAGTCCTTAAATCTCATATATGAGATTCACACAAACTGTTACTCCCTCAGAATTGCACTATAACTGTTTTTTAGATTGAGTTTCTTTTCCAAAATTGCTCCTTTTATAAAATGGTGCTATAACTAATACAACTAAAAAATTAATGGTAAAAATGGAAAGCAGCGATTAATACATTATTAAGTTTTACATATATTTCTTATAATTAAGACCAAAAAGACTCTTTTGTTTCATATAAAAATGGCCAAAGGGAGGGAGTGTCATCTAGGCGCTATTTGGATAAACAATTAGTCAAGCATTTATAGTAAGCACTAACAAATAAGTGCTTAAGTATAAGCTATTTCTATAGTAAAAGATAAAGTAAAATAAAAATGTTTTTATATAACCGATACATTATTTTCAATAAACGATTCTTGAGAGCTTATAAAAACAAGTTGAGAACAACTTATGGACATATCATAACATAACATGTTTCTCTGACTATAAGTTCTCTTAGACAATACAAATGTTTATGCTAGTAGATAAATTCAGATAAGCCAAATTAAAGAGATCATTAGTCTTATAATTTTTTATTTTACATTGTATATAGTATAATGATTATTTTGTTATTTTCAGAATTTATCTAACTTGACTTCTTATATAATTACAAGTGTACTAATGAATTGTAAATCTGATTTATGTATTCAACAAGCATTTTGGATCTTTTTGTTTTATGGAAACGTTTTTAAGGTGATGGGATAGTACTTAATTCCAAAGTACTAAGAAATACTTCTGCCCTCGAAGTGAACTTAAAAAGAATTTATATTCATTTCACTCTAATGAGACTATTAGGTTGGCTTGCATTAGTTCCTTGTACAAAAAATCCTTTCCCCAAGTACAGGACACCATTATGTATAAAAAAACAATAAAAACTTGATAACTAATTGGTTAAAACATAATGCATTCATCAAATTATAAAAGATATCCAAAGTATTATGGCGGAGAAATCTAATTCAAATGTGAAACCCCAGGTCGGATGAAGTGAACTTTAACATAAGGAACAAACACCAACAAGAAACAACAAATGTAGATATACCAAAACGTGTCAACTAAAAAGGATGTAAATCTCTCCAATCAATGGATCAGATTACTCTACAATCCTATGCCTTAATCGCAAATTTCCTTAATGGGAAATATGTTTCCTTCTTTTTCTCCCGTTCAGTCTTCAATGAAGCCTGTATAAAGAAATGAAAAATATCATCAGCAAATAGCAACAATGAACATCATCGGGGCCAATAAATAATAAAGCACGGTCGCAAGTCTCTGCAGTTGCTTTTTAACTGCAGATGACCACTGCAGTTTGAAAATATTCATTTTAGTATATATGCATTAAAGAAAAGAAAAAACAAAAACTCAAAATTATAATGCAGCCAGGTTTTCAACTGCGGATCACCCTGTTCAACTGAGGCAAAACTATCAAGAAAGAACACAGCACCTTTCTATTCTATGAAAAGGTGAAAAAATATCCCATTGTCAAAACATATAACAAAATTTAAGCATATCTTTTTTCATTATTAGCTAATGATATCATTCTAAAAAAAATTGGAATTCTGTTTGGTTCGACCAAATTAAAAACAGAGGGCAATAAGTGTTGGCAATTGCATATTGCAGAAATCAGTGGCTTGCTAAAATTCAGCTATTCAATAGCACTATAGTGCAGCTGTATGACATAAATCCTTCCTACTCACCACACACCCCTTAACCTCATAAATCCCAAAAATACCCCTACCTTCTAATCACTTTATCTCCTCATCCCTTTTTTTCCGCTTTCGGTTTGGCAGAGCTTGAACGGACGGGTTCGGCAAACACCCACCGAACCTGTAAAATATCCAACAAAATGGGGTGTCCAACCAATTAGTCAAGACAGCTTCTCACCGGACCGGTTCGATGCCAGGACAACTTCTCACCGGACCAATTAGCCAGGACACCCATTCTCTCTTACACTTTTTCAAACTTTTCTTACTATTCCCCCTCCTTCAAATCCTTCCTTTATTTATCTTCTTTCTTCTTCAATATTTCTCTTTACTATAATTTTGAAAATTTTCAAATTTGAACAAATCTACTATCTATCTACTACTATAATCTACTATTAATCTATAATCAAACAACTCACTAGTCTACTATCTACTATAAGTATAATCAAACAACCTACTAGTAAAAACCCAAATCTAGAGGAAGCTGTGAAGTTGTATGGAGGATATTCTCTTTTCCATTACATAGAAGAAAACCGGCTGTGGAAAGAATGTTTTTCCATTTAGAAGGAGAACATAACATTTTCTGGAATGAGAATCAAACAATTGATGATGTTCTCTTAAGACCAAGTGTAACTGAGTCTATGTTTACCTCTTGGATGGAAGCTAATGCAAAATACTTAGAGGCAAAAAAATTAACATACAACAAATTTGTCTCAAAGTTCACATATGTCAAAACCAAAAGGACTTGGAAACCACGTTCAGGTGGTTACACTATTGGTCGTCTTATTTGGGTTCCACCCTGGATAGCTTTTTTATTTACGGTTGCTGCTTACCATTGTAAAGGTCCTACTAGCTATGAAGATATAAGGACTGTTGGAGACAATACATGGGACACTTTTGGAGAAGCTTTCCTAGCTCTTGGATTGCTTGATGATGACAAAGAATACATTGACGCAATTAAAGAAGTGTTCCATTGGGGTTCAGGTCACTTTTTGAGAAAGTTGTTTGTCACCATGCTTTTATCCAATACTCTTAACATGCCAGTTGAAGTTTGGAAGAAAACAAGACATTGGTTATCAGATGGAATCCTCTATGAACAAAGAAGATAGTTATCTTTGGAGGTGACTTTAGACAGATTTTGCATGTCGTTCCTATGGGAAGTCGTTCAGATATTGTTCATGCTTCACTTAACTCATCATATATTTGGGATCATTGCGAAGTGTTGACTCTTACTAAGAACATGAGGTTGCAATGTGGTTTAAACAATACTAATTTAGAATAACTTTGAAAGTTTAGTCAATGGATCCTCGATGTGGGAGACGGCAAGATAAATGAACCAAATGATGGCTATGCTGAGATTGAAATACCAAGGGAACTTCTAATTACTGAATTTGTAGATCCTATTGAGGCCATTGTGAAAACAATCTATCCAAATTTGATAGAAGAGTACAACAATGAGGATTTCTTGAAATCAAGGGCAATTTTAGCATCTACCATTGAAATCGTGGATGAAATAAATGACTGCATATTGAAGTTAGTTCCAAGTTAGTTAACCATGTTTATGCATTTGCAAAAACTTCTCTTTACTTTCAATGAATAATAGTTTTATCATTTTATAGTTCATAACATCTTTTACAATCTTCTATCAACTAGGTGAGGAAAGAGAGTATCTAAGTTTCGATTCAATTGATGAATCTGAAACTTTTGATAGTGAACCCTACCAAATGTTGACGCCTGAATTTTTAAATTCTTTGAAAACACCTGGCCTTCCAAATCATATAATTCGATTGAAGAGTGGGACTCCCATCACGCTTCTTAGGAATCTAGACTAGTCTGAAGGATTGTGTAATGGAACTAGATTGATTGTTACAAGACTTACAAAATCATGTCATAGAGGATAAGATCATGTCCGGAAAAACATAGGAAATATTATATATATATATATATATATATACCAAGAATGAAAATGTCTCCTTCACAATCACCATGGCCTTTTAAATTAATGAGGAAACAATTTCCTATTGTTGTATGTTATGCTATGACTATTAATAAGTCGCAAGGCCAATCATTACAAAATGTTGGATTATACTTGCCTAGACCTGTTTTTAGCAATGGTCAATTATATGTTGCACTTTCAAGGGTTCAAAGCAAACAAGGATTGAAAGTCCTTATTCATGATGGCCAAAACCAACCACTTACTTCAACTACAAATGTTGTCTTCAAGGAGGTCTTCCAAAATCTATAAATGATGTAAGTGTAACATCCCCAAAATAATTAAGCTAATTATTTTGATGTTTAACCTAATTAATTTAATTTAGTGCTTGATTAATAATTTTATTAATTGAGTGTTAAATTAATTTTGATTAGGGTGGAGTTTTGAGAGATTAATAGATAGTGTTACCAAGTGGCTTCAGTCTCAAGAGGGGGGTGAATTGAGATTTTAAAAACTTTTCCCAACCCTTGTGAGATTTTCCACTAACAAAACAAAGCTTACCCGGGTGTTTTAAAACCCTTACAGACTCAGGCACTCTTCACCTAGGATACCCCACCTATTGCAAAAGCCCTCAAGATCTATAACCAACAAGAGATACCTCACCCTTGTTACAACCACAAACCCCAGAGAGATACCCCACTCTCTAGTATAAACAAGAACCCTAGAGAGATACCCCACTCTCTAGTATAAACCAATTACAACGTTAAAACAGATTACAAAACAAATAACAAATACCTCTATGAAGGTGGATACAACGACTTGAAGATTCCCAACCCAATCTAACCCTTGAGAGTAGAGCTGGCAAAACGGGCTACCCGACCCATGTCGGGCCGGCCCGCTACGGGCTCGGGCTTTTAAGGGCCGGGCTAAAAAACCCGGGTTGAAATTCGGGCTCACCCTTTATGGCCCAAGCCCGACCCTATGCGAGCTGTGGGCTTTTCGGGCTAGCCCGCATTATGCGCGATTTTTTAGCGACACTATCATGTAACTGTGGGTCATTACTGTGGCTGCTGGCACATTGGATCGTGATCTTCAAGGGGCTTTAACACTTGGTAGTGGAACTACAGTAACTGGCATGTCTCTCTACCCAGGAATTTTTTCTTCAGACACGCTAATTCCAATAGTTTTCATGAACTCTTGCGATAACTTGGAAGAACTTATCAAAGTGAGAAACAACATTGTGGTGTGTGAAGATAAGTATACTAATGGATCACTTATTAGTGCTCAAGTGGATAACTTGGATAGAGCAAAAGTTGTTGCCGGTGTTTTCATATCAAATAGTTCATTCATACTAAATTTGCATCTATCTTTTTTAATACTGTAAATGGAGAAGGAGAACTTGTCAAGAATTACATCAACAAGCTCAACTCTAATTCAAAAGCAAGCATGAAATTTATATCACTGTTGTAAGTACAAAACCAGCATCAACTGTGGATAGTTATAGTTCAAGAGGACCATCACATAGTTGTCCATTTGTGTTGAAACCAGACATCACTGGTCCAGGTACAATGATCTTAGCTTCAATGTTAGTGTAGTCCCCAACAAGCTTATGATTCCAAATCACAAGTTTATCACAAGTATATATATATATATATATATATATATATACGGGATTGCGGGCTACCCATAGGCCCGGTCGGGCTAGCCCGACGCGGGCTCGGGCTTTTGCGGACCGGGCCAAAAAGCCCGGATGTAAAAACAGGCTCAATTCCTTCGGCCCAAGCCCTCCCATTTTTCGGGCTAACCCGGCCCGGCCCGTTTTGCCAGCTCTACTTGAGAGAGATTAGCTCAAAAAGACGAAGAACTTGAATAACAGAAGTGATGGTGTGCAAGAGTTATGCGTTTCAGCTTGTGAATATTTGGGTTGTACGTTTTGTGCAGCCCTATGTCTCTATTTATAGATTTAGGAAAAATATGACCGTTGAGACAATTTCTAACAAGTGAGAAATCGATTGTTTGCTTAAAAACACTTAGTATAATAATCGATCCATTGCTTTAAAATGAGAACAACTTCATAAGTGAATGATCGATTGTTTGCTTCTTAAACTAAGATTGAAAATCGATTCTTTACTTAAATAAAATAGGATCAAAATCTATTTTAGGCTTTAAACTCCTAAGGTATGAATCGATTATTTGCTTCCAAGAAAAAACAAGACCTTTAAGAAATTGGGTGGAAAATCGATTTTGTGCTTCCATAAACAGGCTCATAATCGATTTTGTACTTTAATGAAACAAGTCCAAAATCGATTCTTTGCTTTAAAACCACCAAGTCATAAATCGATTGTTTTCTTTGGAAAAACATTTTCTTTTAAAACCATGAGTGCATAACCGATTTCTTGCTTCCTTTCTTTTAAAAACCAAATCGATTTCTTGCTTCCTTTATTTTTAAAACCAAGTGCATAATCGATTTTTATGCTTGTAAACATTTGTGCCTAACCTATTTAACCGGTGTTGTTTCTCATCCAGATGGCTATGGACAATGGCACAATTGGACAAAAAAAAGTATTTTTTGGGAACTTCCCTATTGGAAAGATAATCTATTGAGACACAATCTCGATGTAATGCATATAGAGAAGAATTTTTTTGACAACATATTTAACACTGTCATGAACGTGAAAGGCAAAACGAAAGACAATGAGAAAGCTAGGAAGGATATAGATCATTACTGTAGACGAAAGGATTTGTTGTTGGTTGAGCAAGGTACTGGGACTTTGAAACCAAAAGCCAATTATACTTTATCTACCGAACAAGCAAAAGCAGTTTATCAGTGGATAAAAGAGTTGAAAATGCCAGCCGGTTATTCT
This sequence comes from Astragalus membranaceus, assembly GCA_039519185.1. NCBI lineage: Eukaryota > Viridiplantae > Streptophyta > Magnoliopsida > Fabales > Fabaceae > Astragalus > Astragalus membranaceus. Next base: position 2,888,690 of record CM076847.1, read on the forward strand.
TCCAATTTATCTAGATGTGCGGATGTGGATAATGGGAGGTTGCATGGGATGAAGAGCCATGATTGTCATGTATTCATGGAGTGCTTACTTCCTAACGTTTTTAGTTCGTTGCCAACACACGTTTTGAATCCGCTCATTGAAATAAGTCAATACTTTAAGAATTTGTGTTCTGCAACGCTAAAAGCTGATGCTCTTTCAAAAATGGAACAAGACATCCCACTTATCTTATGCAAGTTGGAGAGAGTATTTCTGCCTGGTTTCTTTGACTCTATGGAGCATCTACCGGTGCATCTCGCATATGAAGCTAAACTTGGCGAACCTGTCCAATACAGATGGATGTATCCGTTTGAAAGGTCAGTTAATTTTTATAATATAAGAAACAAGTTTAAAATAGATGATTATTATGTTAATTAATATCATTTTCTCTAGGTTCATGGGTGATTCAAAAAGATCGGTGAAAAACAAAGCTAGAGTTGAAGGATCAATATGTTCTTCTTACTTACACCGTGAAACAACACATTTTTGTTCTTATTATTTCAAGAATGAGTTTGCTCCTGGAAGCAGTCGAAATGAAATGGATACTGAATGTCCTAGACATCATTTAGCTTTGTCTGTCTTTTGTCTACCCGATCGTCCATCTGGGAAGGAGTCAATTCACTGGCTAACAAATGAAGAGTTAAGTTCAACACATGTTCATGTGTTGATAAACTGTACTGAGGTGCAACCATTTATTGAGTATGTTCCTCAACATTAACTATCGATCTTAATTAGTTAATATAAAGTAGACAAATGTGTAACAATTAATTATTTCTTTTCAGGGAATTCTTGTCATCAGAGGACGTAAGTGAGCAACAATTTTCTGCTCATATTAATGCACATTTTCCAACGTGGTTTAGGCAACATGTTTATGCCCTCCCACCAACTCCTACCAACCAACACTTGAGGAACATATCAGATGGTCCTCGGAGATGTGTTAAAGAATGGCACACATACTTTGTCAATGGATACAAATTTCACACCAATGAATGGACACAGGGCAGAGAGACAGTCAATAGTGGAGTGTGCATGAAGGGTGTCACTGGAGGAGGTGAAGATGATTTTTATGGTGTGGTTCAACACATATATGAACTTTCGTACCCCCATCTAGATTTTAGTCAGAAGGTAGTGGTTTTTTATTGTAATTGGTTTGATCCGTCTGCTCGAGGAACAAAAGCGAATCCAAAGTCAAATACAGTGGACATTAAAATGAATGGTAGATATCGACTATATGATCCGTTCGTCATTGCACAAAATGTGAGACAAGTCTATTATGTCCCTTATCCATCAACGCGGACTGATAGGCGTGGTTGGCGTGTCGCAATTAAAACCAAACCAAGAGATCGCCTTGAGACAAATGATGACACGGTGGAAGATGTGCCATATCAAATGGAAGAGATGTCTAATGTAAATGAAGTGATTCAAGTTGAACCCATTACTCGTTTATGTGATGAGCCAAACACCGGCGATGAAGTTGATGACGAAGAAGATGTTGATGAAGATGCAACAGACCACATTGGTGTATCAAGAATTCACTCCTCTGGTGATGATGATTTTGAGAATGAATGGGATTCCAATTAGTTATTTATGTTTCAACAATATATGTTAACCTATTTTTAATCAAGGATGTAATTTATGTTTGTTTAATTAGTATGTTTATATATTTTAATTTGTTTAGTATATATGTTTATATATTTTTATTTGTTTTTAGTATGTTTATGTTAACCAGTTTAGTATATGTTTGTTTGTTTAAATGTATATGTCTAGATACGGTCATGGCATCGTCTCACTCAGGATCCGATCATGACGACACATATGTTCCTCCACCTGTCACGGGTGATGGCGCCAGCACTAGCAGGAGGAAGACTTCTACTCGCCTAGGGAGGCGTCGTCAGCTTGCTCGTGTGTTGTTTTTGGTGGCAGATATTTGCCACCACCTGGGTCTGAGGGTGCTAGTAGTAGTACTGCAGGGCACCCAGTGATTCCTGATGGTACTGAGGGCTTAGCCCCGACAGATGTTGATGCAGATGGGGTACGCACATTCATTGTTAACCAGGAGGTGGTGAGGTATACAGCTGATGGTCGTATCATATTGGAGACTGTTGGCGATTCGTAAGTATATATATTATTATTATTTATTAATTTATTTTTGTTGCCTTTTATATAACTTATATAATTTGGTGTAATAAAATTCATATTTTTTTAATGTAATACAGGTTTCTTCCTTCGAAGGCTACAGCTACCGCCATCACAAAAACAATTAAGGAGAATTTCACCGGCAGCTGGAAGAATTGGACGGCGGTTAGAAAAGATCAAGAGGCAATTGCGAGGATGTTAGGATCATTCTTGGTAAGTTGTTCTACGAAATAATTAATTTGGTGTATTATCTTATTGACTTGATTAATTAATTTTTCTTATTAACAACATTATTGTAAATTTCTTAAATAGGAAAAATGTACATGGTTACCAGAGCAGCAAAGAGAAGTTGAGAGAGTGTTCCATAAGAGATGTTCCCATCGCTACTCTGAATTACTGCGGGATGCGCGCAATAAGAATTCGAAGTCATCTTATATGGGAGACTCAACTTGGGCTTCGTTCAGAGAGTATTGGGAGACACCAGAATTTAGGAATTATTGTGAGAAAGCCAAGAAGAACCGTGCTTCTGAAAAAGGTGGCTGCACACACACAGGGGGAGTGTTAATATTGCAACGCATCACAGGCGTTTTGGTAAATTTATTAGTTTATTACTTGATTAATTAATTATTTATAATTAACTAGTCATTTTCATGTGTATTAATTAATAATATGTATATATATAGGAGGCGATGCATCAAAGGACAATCGCTTTGCCTGAGTTGCATTGCTACCTTCATATGCGGGAGGACACTGGTGAGTTTGCTACAGATTGGGCAAGGAATATTCAGGTAAAACTACTTTTACAATTATATATTAATGTTTATTATTTATATTTATCTTTATATATATATATATATATTGTTTTTATTATATTATATATTATTAATAATTAGTTATTTATTCTTTGTTGGGTTATTTTTTAGAGGAGAGCTTCCAGGATGGGCTGGCTCAATACCATGAGTCACAGCAGAGCAGTGGAACAGATATCGATCCTGTGGAGGAGGCTAGAGTAGCTTGTGATATTTGGGAGAGAGTAATTGGTCCCCAAAAGAGTAATCGTATGGTAGGATCTGGTGGTATTGAACCGACTGCTTTTCGAACAAGCATTATTTTGAGTCTATCAGCTTCACATTCTGGATCAGAGAGTACTGGTCGCTCTTATGTTCCCAATTCTAGTGAGTTGAATGCTGTTTCGCAATTGACCCAACAACTGAGCGAGGCCCAGTGTCAGTTTGCCGAGCGGCGGGAGCAAAATGAACGGGAAGTGCAGGCGCTTCGGGAGAAAGCTAGGATAGATGAGGAGTGCATGGAGGAGCAGGCTAGGCTAGCTGCGGAGCAGGCTAGGGTAGCTGCGGAGCATGCTAGGCTAAATGAGGAGCGCTTTAAGCTTTTGCAGGATCAGCTGATGTCTCAACACCCAAGTAATCCATCATCATCATCACATATGCCATCCTACCTGCCGCGGCAGCATTTCGGCGGTGCATTTCAGCCGTGGTCTCAGCAGCAGTATGCACCCCAGTATTCCCAGCAGTATCCACCGCAGCAGGCCATACCAGCCATACCAGCAACAGTCACCCCACCAGCCATACCGGCACCCCCAGCAGCGGTCACCCTAGCAGCCCAACTCAAACATCGATCATAATATCAATGCGATTAGTGCTTTTCTTGCATCAGATGATACCTATTATCATGGTGATGAGTCAGACCAACAGCCACCCCAGTAGCTTTGGATTATTTTATTTTGTTGTATGGATATTTTTTTTGTTGTATGAATATTTATTTTATTGTTTTATTTAAATTAATTATTAATTTTCATTTCTAATTTTTATTTTTTTAATTAGTAAATTAATTAATTGTTAACTTTTATTTTATTATCAATAATTAAAGTGTTTAATAAAATAATTAATTAAAGTTTTTAATAAAATAATATTAACTTTTTAAATAAAACGAAAATTAATTTCCGACGGATTTTTTTTAAAAAAAAAAGGGTTTTTCGGGCGGATTAAAGGGATTTTCGGCGGATATTTAAAAAAAAGGGTTTTCCGGCAGATAAACTGCCAGTAATGTTTTGCGAACTTTTTTTTGGCTTTTCGGCGGATTATCCGCCGGAGATTTACGGCGGATTTTTCAGCGCCACGAAATCCGCCGGAAAGCGTTTGCTGCGAGCTGGCTACCGGCGCCAAAAAATCCGCCAGAAAGTCCACATTTTCGGTGGATTTTTTGCTTTTCCGGCAGATTTTGCCCGCCGAAAAATCCAATTTTTCTTGTAGTAGGATGCACATGTTGTATGTTGGACATTTTTCTTGTTGTCCATTCAAGCTCATGAATTTTCTTTTCATATTCAACACATTTATCACAAACATAATTTGCTTTAAAACAACCAAGACTATAATTTTCTTTTCTAAGTTCTAGTCTTTCCTTAGTCGAGGTGATAACTTCATTTTGAAGGTGTGCAGTTGTTTTCTTAGTTTGTGTTAATGCTTTAGCTAGTTTTAAAGAATCATTATGCAATTCAATAAATGCTTCATGTAATTCATCATATGCATTTTGTGAAGTTTCAGAGTTAGAATCTACCTCAGTTTCGTTTTCACCTTCACTTTCATGATTGGCCATAAGAGCAACTTGAGCTTCTTCACTCTCTGACTCATCTGATGAATCCATGCCATTGTCTTCCCATGCTATGTAGGATTTTCTACCTTTGTTTTCTTTGAATGCCTTCTTCTCAAATTTCGATGCCTTTTTCTGTAAGCTTGGGCACTCCATCTTCATATGACCGGGTTTGCCACATTCATAGCAAGTTGGAGGACCAGATGAATTTTCCTTGCTTGAGAACTTTTTAGGAGAAAAGTTTTTCTTAGGAAAACTTTTCCTTCTCATGAACTTTTTGAATTTTGTAACCATAAGAGCCATGTTCTCCTCACTTTCATCATCCTCATTTTCTGAGTCATCACTATCACCAGGTCGATTTGAACTAGAAGCTTTTAGAGCCAAACTTTTCTTTTTCTTATCTGTATCTTCGTGCTCAGCCAAACGAGTGAGCTCTAGTTCATGCTCTTGTAGTTTACTAAACAAAGTAGCAAGTGTCATGGTAGCTAAATTCCTTGATTCAGCTATAGCAGTTACCTTGGGCTTCCATTCTCTATTCAGACACCTTAGAACTTTGTTCATCAGATCTTCAGCAGGGAATGACTTTCCTAATAAACTCAACTGATTCACTATGTGAGTGAACCTCTTTTGCATTTCTGGTATCGTTTCACCTGGATTCATTCTGAATAACTCATACTCTCTGATAAGAGTTTTTGTTCTTGCCCTTTTTACCTCATTAGTACCTTCATGAGTGACTTGAAGATTGTCCCACATTTCTTGAGCAATTTTACAGTTTGATACTCCATCAGGACTGAATGCGGAAGTAATAATATTTTTAGCCCAAAATTGTGTGAACCTTTCTCTTTTCATCATCAGACCATTCAGTTCTATCTTTGACAGTGAGAATACCATCTACCATATTCGTGGGGACAAATGGTCCTTTTTCCACAGCATCCCATACATCTAAATCTACCCCTTCTATGAATATTCACATTCTTTCTTTCCAATATGCGTAATCTTTCCCGTTGAATCCCGGAGGACGGGTAAGAGAAGCACCCTCTTGCGTAGACCAACGTCAAGCCATTTCTCTTGAAGCAGCTAGGCCCTTTAAACAAGAGTCTAGCTCTGATACCACTTGTTACCGAGTGGCTTCAGTCTCAAGAGGGGGGTGAATTGAGATTTTAAAAACTTTTCCCCTTTTAACGACTTAGATTAACTTTTCGCGCAAGTTTTTGGAATGAACGAAAAAGAAATAAAACAATAAAGAACACAGGAGATTTTATACTGGTTCAGTCACCTCCCAGTGACCTATGTCCAGTCCTCACAACCCTTGTGAGATTTTCCACTAACAAAATAAAGCCTACCCGGGTGCTTTAAAACCCTTACAGACTCAGGCACTCTTCACCTAGGATACCCCACCTATTGCAAGAGCCCTCAAGATCTATAACCAACAAGAGATACCCCACCCTTGTTACAACCACAAACCCTAGAGAGATACCCCACTCTCTAGTATAAACCAATTACAACGTTAAAACCGATTACAAAACAAATAACAAATACCTCTATGAATGTGGATACAACAACTTGAAGATTCCCAACCCAATCTAACCCTTGAGAGAGATCAGCTCAAAAAGATGAAGAACTTGAATAACAGAAGTGATGGTGTGCAAGAGTTATGCGTTTCAGCTTGTGAATATTTGGGTTGTACGTTTTGTGCAGCCCTATGTCTCTATTTATAGATTTAGGAAAAATATGACCGTTGAGACAATTTCTAACAAGTGAGAAATCGATTGTTTGCTTAAAAACACTTAGTATAATAATCGATCCATTGCTTTAAAATGAGAACAACTTCATAAGTGAATGATCGATTGTTTGCTTCTTAAACTAAGATTGAAAATCGATTCTTTACTTAAATAAAATAGGATCAAAATCGATTTTAGGCTTTAAACTCCTAAGGTATGAATCGATTATTTGCTTCCAAGAAAAAACAATACCTTTAAGAAATTGGGTGGAAAATCAATTTTGTGCTTCCATAAACAGGCTCATAATCGATTTTGTACTTTAATGAAACAAGTCCAAAATCGATTCTTTGCTTTAAAACCACCAAGTCATAAATCGATTGTTTTCTTCGAAAAACATTTTCTTTTAAAACCATGAGTGCATAATCGATTTCTTGCTTCCTTTCTTTTAAAAACCAAATCGATTTCTTGTCTCCTTTCTTTTTAAAACCAAGTGCATAATCGATTTTTATGCTTGTAAACATTTGTGCCTAACCTATTTAGCATGCATACGTTTACTTGATTACGTGAGTGTTGTGTGTCGAGAGATTTGAGTCGATCCTCAAAAGAGGCTTACAACCATTCCTAAGACACGACCCAACTTCCTAGTGACTACCCTTGATACAGACTTACTTCTTGAGTTGGTTGTGTCTCGGAGTTCCATTTGTCACTTTGTCTTGGATTACTTCATCATCAAAACTTAACCTGCAATATAATATATCCACAGATAGAGAGGGGTTTGTTTAGAAATTTTGAATAGAGTAAGGGTAAAATGGTATATTACCCCATCACTCTTAAATATCTTCTTTTATTAATTAAAAAGGAAAAAGAAAAGAAATAAAAGAAAGAATAGAGAGAGATTCGTAGAAAGGAAAGAAAGAAAGAAAAAAAAGAAGGAAAGTGAGAAGCATGAGAGGGAGAGGAAACGAAGGAGAAGAAGAGAGAAGAGTGAGGTGAGATCTTCATGATTCACCTCACCACCCTCTTCATTTTGACACCAAAAATATCAACAACCAGTCACTCTCCATCAATCTACCATTTTCGTTTTTCTTGAGGAAAAAGAGGAGAATTGGAGCTTGTTTCTCCTTTTAAGTAATTTGGAGGTGTGGGAAGCTCAAATAAGGGTTTGGGTGTTACTTTGGAGTGGAGAGATCAAAGTTTGGTTGAGTTAGGGTTTGTGAATCAAAAGATTGGGGTTTATGTGTTGAAGCTCATTTAGAGCTTAGAGACAATAAATAGTGATTAGTGCTCCATAGGAGTTAGGTTGTGTTTAGGAAGTTCAAATCACTAAAGTTTGGGGTTATTTTGGAGAATCAAGGATTAGGGTTCAATTTGGGAATTTGGAATTGAAGCTCAAATTGGAAGTTCATGATGGTGATTAATGATTCTTGGAAGCAATATGATTGATTGGGAGTGTATACTAGAAGTTGAAAGCTTTGGGAATCGAGTTTGGAGATTTGGGGCTTAATGTTGGTGCCTTAAATTCTAAGTGATGGTCAAAGCTAGAAAGTCTCACGTATTGAGTGTTCGAACCGACAATTAAAGTGAGTTCTTCGAATTATTGAGGTCTCGCTTGATGTTTTAATTGATTGACTTGAGGTTTTCATGGTTATGATTGAATGAATGCTTATGGTTTGATTGCAAATTGATTATTGGGAAGTTTATGTTATGTTTTGATGGTTGACAAAGTGTTAAATGTTTAATGTTTATGATTGTTATTGGATTTGTTGTAAATGATTGTTTGATTGTGGAAATTCATGGTCAATTGATGGTTTAAACGTGTTATTGAGGTTGTCATTAATTGTGGTTAAATTAGGAGTTGAGTGGAAAAAGTATCGAAACCGAGGAATAGCTAGCGGAATACACAAGAAAATATGAGTTTTGGCAATTCTTATGGAGGGGCACGGACCGTGCGCCCCAGAGGCACGGGCCGTGAATCCCTTGCTGCCATTCATGAAAAAAATTAAGTTTTGGCACGCACGGATCGTGCGCCCTGACGCACGGATCGTGCGCCCTGACGCACGGGTCGTGCGTCTAGTACTGTCCCAAAACGTGAAAATTCATTTTTAACGCACGGGTCGTGCGCCATAGCGCACGAACCGTGCGCAGAGTTCTATTTCAGATTTCAAAATACGTCTCAGGCTATTCCTTTTGGTTCTGAACATTCCCCAATCCCTTCCTTAACCCTTCCCAATGATCAATGAACAAACATGGGTTGATTTTCAAGTTATATTATAAAATTTGTTATGTTAGGGTTTTAAATACAAAACCGAAGTAAAACATAACGAACTATTTATGTTTCACCATATACAACGAGTAAGTTTATTTTATGTTTGAATGCAAAACGAGTAATGGTTGTATCAAGTGTGAAAATAAACAAAGCATCAAGAAATGGACTTCGTGTCCGAGTTAAGGATAAAAGATCATGACTTCGTGTCGAATAACAGACTTAATGTTCGAGAGGTTAAAGGAATACGACTTTATGTCGAGTAACGGACTTAATGTCTGAGTGAATAATAAAAGATATTGAGGGGGATGACGATCCCGAGTTATGTAGCATACCTAGCCGAGGGGAGTCATGAATCCAAAGCTAGGGCCCTGGCATTATTCGTATAGCTATACGGATTGGGGTTTCCGTTGATATTGGGTATTCTAGAGTATCTGGCATTATTATCACGGATTGTGCTAAGCCAAAGAAAAGATTAAGAGACAGGTTTGAACAATAATGGTTCATAAGATGAGGTTAATTCACAGACAAGGATAAGTATGGGCGAGAACGGCTCATAAGAAAAAGGAAAACACAGAGAGAGGAAATGTGAGGGGGTGCGAAAGAACTCACTGATATTTATAATCTCACTGTATATGTTGTGGTGTTTTCAGATGTGCAGGGAAAGCAAAGCAGATTGAGGTGCAGTGACGTATGCTGTAGCTGCTTAGTTAGAGGGAAGATTTCTTGGAGATCTTCATTATGTACTTTGCTTATTTCCCTTCATATGTATTATTTAAGTTAAATCCTTGAATTGTATCAAGGTCATGTAGCCTTTTATAACTTTGTCTCGTAGATAGACCATAGCTATGTTATGTTATCGAATATGTACCTTCTGAGTACTTATTTGGAAATTGTATTTGAGAAATGTTTTATCCCAAAGTCATGTAAGTGGTTGTAATCCGCTTTAGTTTTTATTTGGTCCATTGTTTATGAGCAGGTTATACTCTGATGTTTATGATTTGGTTAATGCCTTTTTGATCGATATGAGTTGAAATTTAAGGTTTTACATTTTGGTATTAGAGCAGTTCGACTTTGTCAGACTTAGAGACCTAACGGTCAAAAGATTAGATAGATTGAGTCAGCTAGGGACTTAGACAATTGACTGTCAGAACCTTTTAGTATTTTGTGTGAGACGTTAGTTTGGATCCACTCGATATTTCATGCAACGTACTGAGAATAATGACAATTAGTTGCCTTGGCCCCGAAAATGTCCAAAACCATAAACCCTAGGATTCCTGGACTTCTCGTTTCATCAGAGCATGCAGCGGAAGTAGCAGGCATCCGAGTTGGTTCGAGGAAGTTTGGGCGACCGACTAGTCATGGAAGCCAATCCGACCATTATGTCATCATGTAAATTTCAGAATATAAGTTGAGAAATCTTCCTATAGAAGCAAGGTAGTGTCCTATATTTGTTTAGGACTAGTGAGCACAGTAGAACACAGATCGTTGTCTGATGAGTCTCTCAGTTACTGAGAAGATATTTAGTAGTCAACCCTATTGTGTAGCATAGATTGACTCTAATTTATGTTTCAGTCAATTAAGATCCTTCGGGTTAGTCATGATTATCGAATAGGTTTCCTTTCCTAAGAAGCACCTTTTCCAAAGTTAGGAACCCAAGCTCGTAATCTCTCATAGTGCTTGCCATTTTGACAAGTAATGCCACCTAGTGTTTGTTAGACTAGCTATCTGGTCAAAACTCTGAGTTGGGTTCCTATCAAGAAGGGACTAGTAGTTCATGCAAGGGAAGTAACCGTATCTCGATTCTCCGATTAGGAGCTTGTCAGTGTTCAACTGTGGGAAAGTTTCGCTAGTCTTCCAACTTGTTTCATCTTTAACTTTTGATCCGGAACTCCGATTTAGGTATTTCGGGATGCACTGGAAAATTAACGAAATTGTCTACACATACCATTGGAGTTTGGACTATGTTTTATCCTGGTTCCAAAAAGTATTTGTATTCTACCCAAGCCTTAGGTTCTAAGTGCTAGTAGAATGGAAACCCTAGTTGGGCATAAGAAGCATGTAGCGAATCCCCAATGAGTAAGGCTAAGAAGGTAAGACCCAGATTAGGAAAGATTTCTTTTGGCGTTGTGAGAAGGCTATTTCTCGAAAATGGCCATTAGCAGTTAGACCTTCCCTTAAGAAAATATTAAGACATAGTGAAAGTCCTAAATGATTAGGCACATAGTTGAATGTTGACAAGGGGAGAGTTTGGTTTATCTAAGTGCCTAAGTGATGTTGATCCTCCATGGGTAAGTCAAGTTTCGGGTTTGGTTGATTACGATAGTTGTAATGATTTTGTATGTATGGAATTCGGAAAGATGGAGGACCTAAGGAATGTTCAAAATAGTTAGAATTCGTTCTTCGAATCAACACAAAATGCACGAATCGTGCGCCCGTTTGATTCCTTAGCGGAACTATTCTATTTTCTCATTTCTTTGATGCTACAGCTATCCCAACACCGTACGTAATCCAAATGTAAATGATTGCACCTAGCTTAGTCAACAATCCATCATGATAAGATTAAGTTTATGGGCTTTAAGTGAACCCTACTTTTAGGGAAGCCGTTATGCATCACCAAGTGAGATTCCTATCGTAGAGAGATTCTCGTGCCTTAGGGTATGGGTAGTTGAAGCCCTAAAGGGCTAGTAGTCCGAAAGGATAAGTGATAGAATTTCAGACAAGTTCTATCAAGGAGGATAGCCAGTCTTGTAGAATTTTTTCTGGCTAGAACTTTTTCCCCAAAGGTCTTTGCACTAGTGCTATGATTGCGGATTTTATAGTCATTGAGTTTAAAGCTCAATTCATGAGTTATGGAGATTCACCCCCACTAGTAAATTTGGGTTAGTTGGTAGAGTGACTTTGATAGGTCATTGAAAATTTATTTTTAAAGTCCTATCATTATGTGAGTCAGTGAGACAATATAGTTGACTCCGATAGGCAGAGGAAAAGTATTTTTAAAATCCTATCAATATAAGAGTCATTGAGACATTATAGTCCACTCAGATAGGTAGAGGAAAAAGTATTTTTATAAAATCCTATCATTATGCGGATCATAGAGACAATATAGTTGATCCCGATAGGTCATGAAAAGATTATTTTATAAAATCCTATCAATACAAGAGTCACTGAGAACAGAGGTGGTTCCCGAGTTTAACCCAAAGAACTAGATGTATCTCCAATAGTATTGAAAGGTTATGTCCCCAAAATTTTCTTCCGTTGCGAAGAAAATTTTGTTAGCGCATTGACTAATAAGGGATAAGTAGAGGTTTTAAGCATTTAGTTGGGCATTAGCCCTAAGTCATGGTGCATCCATAAGTTCCACTATAGTGACAAGATTTTAGAGTTAACCTCTCACTTGTGAAGGTTAACAGTTAGATTGCATAATATGATTTCCGTTGGACAAGTCAAACGTGAATACAGTTATGAAATGTGAGGTGACTGCTGACAGTCTTTTATAGTTGAATAGCTGTCAAAAGATGAACTGATTGAACTTTTATGCAATTGTTAAGTAATGACATGAGATATATGCTTTTGTGAATTGCATCATATCTAAAGATAAGTGATTGTGACCGAAATTTCCGAAGTAAAGATTGGCGTGCGCATGTAGTTTCAAAAATCATTTGTGAAAATTCGCATGCTAATGTTACTTTTGAAAATCCATGTGACTGTGATGATTTATGTGGTTTTGAAAATTCAGGTTCAATGTTTATGCTATTGGATTCTGATTGACAGTGATTGTTTTCGTGAGATATGACAAGCGAGAAAGAGATGGCTCTAACAAGTTATGAAAAGAGACGGTTTAATAAGTTAGGGTTTAAGGTATAACTTAGGATAAGTGTGGTAACAAACGGAATGCATACTTTTAAAGTAAAGGTTAATTTTGGAAATTGAGCAAAGAGCCGGATCGTGCGCCTGAAAGGCACATACCGTGCGATATTTTGTGTTTCATATTTTTAAAAGTAAGCTCAAACCATTCCGTTCCGATACCATTGCTGGCCTAACCTTATCCTTAACCTAAGTTCAGACAATTCCCATTAGAACCGATTGATTGGATTCGTGTCTAGTGTCACGAGAGTGTACAACTGTTTACGGGTACATGTAGGGATAGAGTTTACGTAGTGAGAACCAATTAGGTTATGAGATACCTTCGTGTGAAGTTGAGGTGTTCTTAAGTTCAGTTAAACGGAGGTATATGGGTTGGTTACGCTGCGAAGAGGAAAAGTTGTTTTGAATGTTTTTTTTCAAAAACTATTTGGTGCTATCAAGGCCCATTTCTATGTTTAAGGAAAAGTTTTCAACAAAATTTCATCTCATCTTTTTGAAAGGTTTTTATTTCGAAAACTTGAAGAAGAATTAAGAAGTCCATGCGTTGTTTGACGCCCCAAGATTTAAATTTATTCAAAGTTGGGGTGAAAACGAAACTGGGTAGAGGAAAGAGTCAAATTTTTCTATTACAAGTTCAAATGGATTTCCTTATTTTCAAGATCGTTTAGGATTTGTACCAAAGCGGAAAACAGATTTCAAGTGAATAAAACTGTTTTTCAGTGGTTAAGGTCATTCCAATAATGTCTTCTCTCGGTTGACTAATCGATAAGCTTAAACAATTTTTGAGAACAAAAATTTATAAGTTGGGGTGTAATTTAACATCCCCAAAATAATTAAGCTAATTATTTTGATGTTTAACCTAATTATTAATAATTTTATTAATTGAGTGTTAAATTAATTTTGATTAGGATGGAGTTTTGAGAGATTAATAGATAGAGAGGGGTTTGTTTAGAAATTTTGAATAGAGTAAGGGTAAAATGGTATATTACCCCATCAGTCTTAAATATCTTCTTTTATTAATTAAAAAGGAAAAAGAAAAGAAATAAAAGAAAGAATAGAGAGAGGGATTGGTAGAAAGGCAAGAAAGAAAGAAAAAAAAGAAGGAAAGTGAGAAGCATGAGAGGGAGAGGAAACGAAGGAGAAGAAGAGAGAAGACTGAGGTGAGATCTTCATGATTTGTACCCTTTCTTTGCTCCATTTGAATCACCTCACCACCCTCTTCATTTTGACACCAAAAATATCAACAACCAGTCACTCTCCATCAATCTACCATTTTCGTTTTTCTTGAGGAAAAAGAGGAGAATTGGAGCTTGTTTCTCCTTTTAAGTAATTTGGAGGTGTGGGAAGCTCAAATAAGGGTTTGGGTGTTACTTTGGAGTGGAGAGATCAAAGTTTGGTTGAGTTAGGGTTTGTGAATCAAAAGATTGGGGTTTATGTGTTGAAGCTCATTTAGAGCTTAGAGACAATGAATAGTGATTAGTGCTCCATAGGAGTTAGGTTGTTTAGGAAGTTCAAATCACTAAAGTTTGGGGTTATTTTGGAGAATCAAGGATTAGGGTTCAATTTGGGAATTTGGAATTGAAGCTCAAATTGGAAGTTCATGATGGTGATTAATGATTCTTGGAAGCAATATGATTGATTGGAAGTGTATACTAGAAGTTGAAAGCTTTGGGAATCGAGTTTGGAGATTTGGGGCTTAATGTTGGTGCCTTAAATTCTAAGTGATGGTCAAAGCTAGGAAGTCTCGCGTATTGAGTGTTCGAACCGACAATTAAAGTGAGTTCTTCGAATTATTGAGGTCTCGCTTGATGTTTTAATTGATTGACTTGAGGTTTTCATGGTTATGATTGAATGAATGCTTATGGTTTGATTGCAAATTGATTATTGGGAAGTTTAGGTTATGTCTTGATGGTTGACAAAGTGTTAAATGTTTAATGTTTATGATTGTTATTGGATTGGTTGTAAATGATTGTTTGATTGTTGAAATTCATGGTCAATTGATGGTTTAAACGTGTTATTGAGGTTGTCATTAATTGTGGTTAAATTAGGAGTTGAGTGGAAAAAGCATCGGAACCGAGGAATAGCGGAATACACAAGAAAATATGAGTTTTGGCGATTCTTATGGAGGGGAACGGACCGTGCGTGTAACGCCCAAAAATTGTTAATTAATTATTTAATTAATTATTAGGAATTAAGTGGTAGAAAAATATTAGAGTAATAATAATATATTATTTTATGTGGGCTTATGTTTGTGTTAGGATTAGTAAAATTGGGGGTGTGGAGAGAAGCCCATGGTCTAGTCGAATTTTATGAAGCATTGTAAGTAAGTGATAGTAGGTTAGGGTTTGCTCATTAGAAGAGAAAAAGAAATAAGGAGTAGAAGAGAGCTTAAGGAGAGGCGACGGCTAGAGCTAGAGGAGAGGAAAATCAAAGAGTTTCAACTTCAATCCAAGGTAAGGGTGGGGTTCTAACTCTATAATAGGGTATATGAAGGGCTTTATGTAGGGAATTAGGGGATCCTATGTTTGTTTAATAAGTGATTCTATTTGTTTAATCTTTGAAAATTTATTGATGATATTCGAAATTATTGTTGGTGAATGATCCTATATGTTGATCTATCTTTGGTGATTGGCTCTATTGTCTAAACTATTATTGTTGATTGGATCGATTGTTTGAACTATTATTAATGATCGAATCCATGTTTATCTCTTGAAGACTATGGTTAATGTTTGAATCTATGTGTTGGTGTTGGAAACCTATTGTTCATATTGAAATCCATGATTTGACGTTTGTAAATCTATGTTTTAGGGTTTTTATTCATGTGGAACTATTGAAAAATCATTTAGGATTTTTGAAAAATCATGTTTGTGGCTGTTCTGGGAGCATAGGGCGCCAACTGTTTGTTCTGGGCGCGTAGGGCGCCGTTGGCTGGTCACTGGGCACCATCTTGGGCGCCGTGTTCTGTTCCTCTGTTTTACTGGGCGCCATCTTGGGCGCCGTTTTCTGTTCCGTGGCACTGGGCGCCATGGGCGCCGTTTCCTATAGTTCCCGTTGGGCGCTTGTACACTAGGCGCCGTTTCCTGCTGTCCCTGTTGTGCGCTGGTGCACTGGGTGCCATGGGCGCCGTTTCCTGATGACTGGGCGCCATGGGCACCATTTCCTGATGTCTGGGCACTGGTGCGCTGGGCGCCATGGGCGCCTGTCTGTTGCTTGTGTTGCTGATGTTGCTGGGCGCACTGGGCGCCAAGGGCGCCAAGTCTGGCTGCCCGTTGCTTGTGTTGCTGATGTTGCTGGGCGCCAAGTCTGGCTCCCCGTTGCTTGTGTTGCTGGGCGCCAAGTCTGGCTGCCCGTTGCTTGTGTTGCTGATGTTGTTGGGCGCCATGGGCGCCAAGGGCGCCAAGTCTGGCTGCCCGTTGCTTGTGTTGCTGATGTTACTGGGCGCCAAGGGCGCCATGTCTGGGTGCCCGTTGCTTGTGTTGCTGATGTTGCTGGGCGCCATGGGCGCCAAGGGCGCCAAGTCTGGCTGCCCGTTGCTTGTGTTGCTGATGTTGCTGGGCGCACTGGGCGCCAAGGGCGCCATGTCTGGCTGCCTGTGCTTGTTGTCTGTTGGTTGCTGGGCGCACTGGGCGCCATGGGCGCCATGTGTGGCTTCCTGTTGCTTGTTGTCTGCTGGTTGCTGGGCGCACTGGGCGCCATGGGCGCCATGTGTGGCTGCCTCGTTCGGTTGCTGGGCGCATTTGGGCGCCGTCTTGTGGGTTGTTGGGTACTTTAGGCGCATTAGGCCCACGGTTGGCTAATTGTTGGTTAAGTCGTTAAATTGTTAATCGTTAATTTGTTGAGTTGTTAACTGTTGGTTGAGTTGCGATACTGTTAACTTGTTAAGTTGCTAAATCGTTGGCTCAGTTGTTGTATTGTTGATGATGTTGCGCCTAGTTGTGATTACCATTGTGTGAAGTTGGCGACGTGTATCTGGTTGGATTGCCTCTATTTATTGGCAAGATATTATGTTGTAGGCCTATGGCCAATGTTGAATTCCATTGTTGGTGTGTGTTGCTATGTAATCATTGATGATTGTTTGTGCATTCACATCGCGTCGCATACATAGCATTTTTATGTTGGAGCTATGCTCAAAACACGTTGGCCTGGACTGGCAAATTATGTTGAAGGCTTATGCCTTGTTGATGCCACTATTTACTGGCAGATTTTTACGACGACGACGGGAGTTCTGCTCCAATGGTACCACATGCATGTGCATAGTATTGAGTCGCATTCATAGTGCATACTTGAGTGGCTATGTTGATGACTTGTGATTGATTGAAGTTGTTGATGACGGTGAAATGGTGAACTTATGTCTTCTGATTCTAACATACTGTTTTTCGTATGTCCTATTATATGGTTTGATATCTCACCCCTTCTGTTTGAATGTTACCCTCCTGTTGGTAACGTGCAGGTAATCACGAATGAAGGCTGCTTACCTTCGTTTGATCGAGTCGGTGTCGTCGCTCTGATACGTAACACTCGGGGGGATGACCGCTTATTTTTCTATTACTTATGTCGTTTTATTTGTTGGATTTCGAGTTTATTGTTGTTATGAATCTTGCTTAGATGCCACGGTTAATTAAGTTGAACCTTTTGAATTTCCGCTGCGTAGTAAATGAAATTTGACTTGTTTTGAAAATTGAAAATGTTGTGTGTCGGTTCATCCAAGTTAGGGTGTTATGTATCCGTTTTTCAGAAATGGCCTCATTATGTTTGTTCATGGTTTTAAGTCGAAAAATGTAGCATCCGTTTGTTTGTGAAAATTCTGATTTTACTATATTTTACCGGGTAGAAATGGGTGTTACAATAGAGGTATCAGAGCAATGTTTCGGTCTGTCCGACCAAGTTGTCTAGTTGTTGTGTCATTTGACGATCGAGTATTGTCATTTAGTTCTAACTATTGTTTGTGTTGTAGTGATATGATGTTGTATCAAGGTGCGAGAATCTTATCCCGAGTTGTTCGAATCAGGTAAAATTTTCGAGGACGAAAATATTCTAAGTGGGGGAGAGTTGTAACGCCCCAAAATAGTTAATTAATTATTTAATTAATTATTAGGAATTAAGTGGTAGAAAAATATTAGAGTAATAATAATATATTATTTTATGTGGGCTTATGTTTGTGTTAGGATTAGTAAAATTAGGGGGTGTGGAGAGAAGCCCATGGTCTAGTCGAATTTTATGAAGCATTGTAAGTAAGTGATAGTAGGTTAGGGTTTGCTCATTAGAAGAGAAAAAGAAATAAGGAGTAGAAGAGAGCTTAAGGAGAGGCGACGGCTAGAGCTAGAGGAGAGGAAAATCAAAGAGTTTCAACTTCAATCCAAGGTAAGGGTGGGGTTCTAACTCTATAATAGGGTATATGAAGGGCTTTATGTAGGGAATTAGGGGATCCTATGTTTGTTTAATAAGTGATTCTATTTGTTTAATCTTTGAAAATTTATTGATGATATTCGAAATTATTGTTGGTGAATGATCCTATATGTTGATCTATCTTTGGTGATTGGCTCTATTGTCTAAACTATTATTGTTGATTGGATCGATTGTTTGAACTATTATTAATGATCGAATCCATGTTTATCTCTTGAAGACTATGGTTAATGTTTGAATCTATGTGTTGGTGTTGGAAACCTATTGTTCATATTGAAATCCATGATTTGACGTTTGTAAATCTATGTTTTATGGTTTTTATTCATATGGAACTATTGAAAAATCATTTAGGATTTTTGAAAAATCATGTTTGTGGCTGTCCTGGGCGCAAAGGGCGCCAACTGTTTGTTCTGGGCACGTAGGGCGCCATTGGCTGGTCACTGGGCGCCATCATGGGCGTCGTTTTCTGTTCTGTGACACTGGGCGCCATGGGCGCCGTTTCCTGTTGTTCCCGTTGGGCGCTGGCGCACTGGGCGCCATTTCCTGCTGTCCCTGTTGTGCGCTGGTGCACTGGGCGCCATGGGCGCCGTTTCCTGATGACTGGGCGCCATCGGCGCCATTTCCTGATGTCTGGGCGCTGGTGCGCTAGGCGCAATGGGCGCCGTGTTTGTTGCTTGTGTTGCTGATGTTGCTGGGCGCACTGGGCGCCAAGGGCGCCAAGTCTGGCTGCCAGTTGCTTGTGTTGCTGATGTTGCTGGGCACCATGGGCGCCAAGTCTGGCTGCCCGTTGCTTGTGTTGCTGATGTTGCTGGGCGCCATGGGCGCCAAGTCTGGCTGCCCGTTGCTTGTGTTGCTGATGTTGCTGGGCGCCATGTCTGACTGCCCGTTGCTTGTGTTGCTGATGTTGCTGGGCGCCATGGGCGCCAATGGTGCCAAGTCTGGCTGCTCGTTGCTTGTGTTGCTGATGTTGCTGAGCGCACTGGGCGCCAAGGGCGCCATGTCTGGCTGCCTGTGCTTGTTGTCTGTTGGTTGCTGGGCGCCATGTGTGGCTTCCTGTTGCTTGTTGTCTGCTGGTTGCTGGGCGCACTGGGCGCCATGTGTGGCTGCCTCGTTCGGTTGCTGGGCGCATTTGGGCGCCGTCTTGTGGGTTGTTGGGTACTTTAGGCGCATTAGGCCCACGGTTGGCTAATTGTTGGTTAAGTCGTTAAATTGTTAATTGTCAATTTGTTGAGTTGTTAACTGTTGGTTGAGTTGCGAAACTGTTAACTTGTTAAGTTGCTAAATTGTTGGCTCAGTTGTTGAATTGTTGATGATGTTGCGCCTAGTTGTGATTACCATTGTGTGAAGTTGGCGACGTGTATCTGGTTGGATTGGCTCTATTTATTGGCAAGATATTATGTTGTAGGCCTATGGCCAATGTTGAATTCTGTTGTTGGTGTGTGTTGCTATGTAATCATTGATAATTGTTTGTGCATTCACATCGCGTCGCATACATAGCATTTTTATGTTGGAGCTATGCTCAAAACACGTTGGCCTGGACTGGCAAATTATGTTGAAGGCTTATGCCTTGTTGATGCCACTATTTACTGGCAGATTTTTACGACGACGACGGGAGTTCTTCTCCAATGGTACCACATGCATGTGCATAGTATTGAGTCGCATTCATAGTGCATACTTGAGTGGCTATGTTGATGACTTGTGATTGATTGAAGTTGTTGATGACAGTGAAGTGGTGAACTTATGTCTTCTGATTCTAACATACTGTTTTTCATATGTCCTATTATATGGTTTGATATCTCACCCCTTCTGTTTGAATGTTACCCTCATGTTGGTAACGTGCAGGTAATCACGAATGAAGGCTGCTTACCTTCGTTTGATCGAGTCGGTGTCGTCGCTCTGATACGTAGCACTCGGGGGGATGACCGCTTATTTTTCTATTACTTATGTCATTTTATTTGTTGGATTTCGAGTTTATTGCTGTTATGAATCTTGCTTAGATGCCACGGTTAATTAAGTTGAACCCTTTGAATTTCCGCTGCGTAGTAAATGAAATTTGACTTGTTTTGATAATTGAAAATGTTGTGTGTCGGTTCATCCAAGTTAGGGTGTTATGTATCCGTTTTTCAGAAATGACCTCATTATGTTTGTTCATGGTTTTAAGTCGAAAAATGTAGCATCCGTTTGTTTGTGAAAACTCTGATTTTACTATATTTTACCGGGTAGAAATGGGTGTTACAGTGCGCCCCAGAGGCACGGGCCGTGCATCCCCTGCTGCCATTCATGAAAAAAATTAAGTTTTGGCACACACGGATCGTGCGCCCTGACGCACGGGTCGTGCGTCTAGTACTGTCCCAAAACGTGGAAATTTATTTTTCACGCATGGGTCGTGCGCCATAGCGCACGGACCGTGCACAGAGTTCTGTTTTAGATTTCAAAATACGTCCCAGGCTATTCCTTTTGGTTCCGAATCGTCCCCAATCCCTTCCTTAACCCTTCCCAATGATCAATGAACAAACATGGGTTGATTTTCAAGTTATATTATAAAATTTGTTATGTTAGGGTTTTAAATACAAAACCGAAGTAAAACATAACAAACTATTTATGTTTCACCATATACAATGAGTAAGTTTATGTTATGTTTGAATGCAAAACGAGTAATGGCTGTATCGAGTGTGAAAATAAACAAAGCATCAAGAAATGGACTTCGTGTCCGAGTTAAGGATAAAAGATCATGACTTCGTGTCGAATAACAGACTTAATGTCCAAGAGGTTAAAGGAATACGACTTTATGTCGAGTAACGGACTTAATGTCCGAGTTAATAATAAAAGATATTGAGGGGGATGACGATCCCGAGTTATGTAGCATACCTAGCCGAAGGGAGTCTTGAATCCAAAGCTAGGGCCCTGGCATTATTCGTATAGCTATACGGATTGGGGTTTCCGTTGATATTGGGTATTCTAGAGTATCTGGCAGTAAAGAAAAGATTAAGAGACGGGTATGAAAAATAATGGTTCATAAGATGAGGTTAATTCACAGACAATGATAGTATGGGCGAGAACGACTCATGAGAAAAAGGAAAACATTGAGAGAGGAAATGTGAGGGGGTGCGAAAGAACTCACTGAGATTTATAATCTCACTGTATATGTTGTGGTGTTTTCAGATGTGCAGGGAAAGCAAAGCAGATTGAGGTGAAGTGGCGTATGCTGTAGCAGCTTAGTTAGAGGGAAGATTTCTTGGAGATCTTCATTATGTACTTTGCTTATTTCCCTTCATATGTATTATTTAAGTTAAATCCTTGAATTGTATCAAGGTCATGTAGCATTTTATAACTTTGTCTCGTAGATGGACCATAGCTATGTTATGTTATCGAATATATACCTTCTGAGTACTTATTTGGAAATTGTATTTGAGAAATGTTTTATCTCAAAGTCATGTAAGTGGTTGTAATCCACTTTAGTTTTTATTTGGTCCATTGTTTATGAGCAGGTTATACTCTGATGTTTATGATTTGGTTAATGCCTTTTTGGTCGCTATGAGGTGAAATTTAAGGTGTTACATTTTGGTATCAGAGCAGTTTGACTTTGTCAGACTTAGAGACCTAACGGTCAAAAGATTAGATAGATTGAGTCAGGTAGGGACTTAGACAATTGACTGTCAAAACCTTTTAGTATTTTGTGTGAGACGTTGAGTTTGGATCCACTCGATATTTCATGCAACGTACTGAGAATAATGATAATTAGTTGTCTTGGCCCCGAAAATGTCCAAAACCATAAACCCTAGGATTCCTGGACTTCTCGTTTCATCAGAGCATGCAGCGGAAGTAGCAGGCATCCGAGTTGGTTCAAGGAAGTTTGGGCGACCGACTAGTCATGGAAGCCAATCCGACCATTGTGTCATCATGTAAATTTCAGAAGGTCACCAAGAGAGCTATAAGTTGAGAATTCTTCCTATAGAAGCAAGGTAGTGTCCTATATTTGTTCAGGACTAGTGAGCATAGTAGAACACAGATCGTTGTCTGGTGAGTCTCTCAGTTACTGAGAAGATGTTTAGTAGTCAACCGTATTGTGTAGCATAGATTGACTCTAATTTATGTTTCAGCCAACTAAGATCCTTCGGGTTAGTCATGATTATCGAATAGGTTTCCTTTCCTAAGAAGCACCTTTTCCAAAGTTAGGAAACCAAGCTCATAATCTCTCATAGTGCTTGCCGTTTTGACAAGTAGTGCCACCCAGTGTTTGTTAGACTAGCTATCTGGTCAAAACTATGAGTTGGGTTCCTATCAAGAAGGGACTAGTAGTTCGTGCAAGGGAAGTAACCGTATATCGATTCTCCGATTAGGAGCTTGTCAGTGTTCAACTGTGGGAAAGTTTCGCTAGTCTTCCAACTTGTTTCATCTTTAACTTTTGATCCGGAACTTCAATTTAGGTATTTCGGGATGCGTTGGAAGCTAACGAAATTGTCTGCTAACGAAATTGTCTACACATACCAATGGAGTTTGGACTATATTTTATCCTGGTTCCAAAAAGGATTCTTACCCTACCCAAGCCTTAGGTTCTAAGTGCTAGTAGAATGGAAACCCTAGTTGGGCATAAGAAGCATGTAGCGAATCCCCAATGAGTAAGGCTAAGAAGGTAAGACTCAGACTAGGAAAGATTTCTTTTGGCGTCGTGAGAAGGCTATGATACCCAATATCCCAACATCCAATCACTCAATGACACCTCATTTTTTCTATTTAAATATTTGTTTTTAAAAAAAATATTGAACTCATTTTACCTAGAAGGTATCTTACCCACCAAACTCTGAAAGGGTATGGTAGAATTTGCCTACTAATATATATATATATATATATATATATATATATATATATATATATATATATATATATATATATATATATATATATATATATATATATAAACACGACTTATGTTATATATTTTGGTATCCCTCCCTCACTTTTTCTTCTCTATTTAATCTTGATATTTGCATGTGCATGTTTTGGACTTAGGAAGTAAAAATGAGTTAAAATTGTGAAAAGGGCGTTTTGAAAAGTAAATTGAATTTCGGAATTATGGTTTTAATCTTCACATATGCAAGGTGGTGCAAGCAAACCTAGTAGTAGAGAAAAAAGTAATATTATTCGGCCAAAAATAGCCAAAAACCACGTTACAGCACCAATTAACTAAGTTTTTTAAGTCATTAACCAACCTACTTTTTCACAGTTTTTAGTTCATGGCCTAGAAAACTGTGAAAAAGTAGGTTGGTTAATTGGTATTGTAATGTGGTTTTTGGCTATTTTTGGCTGAAAAACTTTAGCGGAATAACATTACTCTAGAGAAAATAGATCCGTTTCAAACCTAATAATGGGACGAACCTTAAACAAGTGTCCATATTGTATCCCAAAAGTAATTGTTGTCACTACCATTTCAGAGTATAAAATTAAAGCGGATTAAAAAGTTGAACCCCCTCAAAAAAAAGATATCCTTTTTATCTCTTGTATAAAATTATTTTTATTCATTTATTCCCTATATAAAAATATTTTGAACCCCTAAAATTATAATTTTGTATTAGGACCCCTAATTTTGCATCCAAATACTTCACACAAACACATCACTAGGCCAATTATGAGTTGTATAATTTATTTATTTAAATATATTAAAGTTATTTTTAATTATATTTTTAGCGACTCGTGATTTTAAAAATTTTGAACCCCCTAACTCTGGGTCCTGGGTCCGCCATTGTTTGTAGCGAAGACAGAAGAAGAGGTGATAAGTCATGTTTTAGTATGTTTTTAGTACTTATTTTAAGTAGTTTATTTGATGTTTTGATTCTAGTTTAGAGCTATTTTACTACAAATTGTTGGTTTCTATTCTCAGGTTATTATTGGAGCAATTGAGGAATTTTAGTGCTTAAAGAGCAAAGGATAAAAAGGCAAAAGGATGGGGAGAAGAATAAGAAATAGAAGGTGCAAAAATCAGATTTTGGAGGGAAGTTGAAAAAAATGAAAGGAAGCTGAAAAAACCCTGAGCGCGATCCGTGCGCCTGGGAGGCGCGATCCGTGCGCCCTGGCACGATCCGTGCGCCTGGGAGGCGCGATCCGTGCGCCTGGTTCGCAAAATGGAAGGAAGCTGAAAAAACCCTGAGCGCGATCCGTGCGCCTGGGAGGCGCGATCCGTGCGTCCCTTCTGATGGCCAAAAATGTTACAACTCTTCCCATTCTGTCTTTATGGATTGTAATTGATATTTAGTGCTTTGTCTCTGATCTTGGCCTATAAAAAGGACCCCAATGTAGCTTCACATTCATCCTGAATCATTGTAATTCTCACTCTAAGTTTATGTTAAAGTTCTTGCAAGTTTTCTATTAAGGTTATTGTTATTCTGTCCTTTTTACAATTCAGTCTTTTACACGTTTTATTTTAATTCTCGCTATTTACATTATGTCCTTCTCTTCTACTCCCTTGTCTACAATGAGCTATTGTGAGTAGACTTCTTTTAGTCTTGGGATTATGGGAAACAATCCAATGATGGTCCCTAAATAATCCCAAAGCCAGGCCCTATCTTATAATTGCTTTGACTTTTAATCTAATTTCATTGTACAAATTTGTATAACCCAAATGTCAAGCGAAGTACCGAAAGGTGAAGCTTGACATTAGAACCAATGGAATTAGACAAAGTAATCAAAGCATGAGAATAGCCGAGGTGACTTTGGGACAATAAGGTTGTGCTTAATGAGTTTCGGCGATGATCAACCATGAGAATAGGCTTGATCATCGTTTCGAGACACATTCTTGTTGTCCGAAAGGAAACTTGAATTAAACCGCAAGAATACATTGTCCTTAAAACAAACTAAATTATAAGATAGAGAATAGCTAAAGGGTTTTTCTATTACCATCATTGTGATCTAACCATGATCCCAAGACGCCTTTTTTATCCTAAAGTTAAAACCAAACATTTTCTACTTAATCATTCTTTTTCAGCTAATCACCACTGAAACTAGATTGGTAATTACATATAACTCCCTGTGGATCGATATTATTATTACGCGATATAACCGTATACTTGGAGCCTATCAAGTTTTTTGGCGCCGTTGCCGGGGAGTTAGTGATATTGATCAAAATTTTGGTACCGGTTAGACTGAAATTTTTTTCCTTTTATTTTATTTTCTTATTCTCTTTTTCTTTGAATGCGAAGAGTCCGAAGTCTTGGACAAATCGTTGAACCAATTCCTGAAATTGAAAGGTTCTTACATAGAAGAAGAAGAAGAGAATTGCGCAATAACCAAGAAATGGCTGCTAACGCAAATCGTGCTCTCAAAGAGTATGCTACGCCTTCTACGGCAGAGCCACATGCTGTTATTGTGCATCCAAATGTTGATGCAAACAATTTTGAGATTAAACCATCACTTCTTTCTATGGTCCAGCAGAACCAATTTTCCGGTTCTGCTACTGATGACCCAAATCTTCATCTGTCTATTTTTCTCGAATACCGTGGCACTCTAAAACTAAATGGAGTGACTCCGGAAGCCATAAGGCTGAAACTTTTTCCTTTCTCGTTAAGGGATAAAGCCAAGGCCTGGTTTCACTCATTACCTAATGAGTCTGTCACAGCTTGGGATCAACTAAGGCAAGCATTCCTTGCCAGATTCTTTCCCCCAAGCAAAACTGCTCAATTGAGGAATCTAATTACAAGATTCACTCAAAATGATGGGGAGTCTCTTTATGATGCATGGGAGCGTTTCAAGGAAATGCTAAGGCTTTGCCCCCATCATGGACTAGAGAGATGGTTGATCATCCATACATTTTATAATGGTCTGTTGTACACCACAAAAATGACTGTTGATGCAGCTGCAGGTGGTGCCCTTATGAACAAGAATATTGAGGAAGCTTACGCCTTGATTGAAGACATGGCGCAGAATCACTACCAGTGGACAAGCGAGAGGGCCGTCACGGCTCCATCTGCACAAAAGAAAGAACCAGGTAAGTACGAAGTTTCTGCCCTTGATCATATAGCTTCTAGAGTAGATGCGTTGTTTGCTAAGTTTGATAAAATGAGCGTGAATGCTATCTCTCCTACTACATCTTCTTCTTCTTGTGAAACCCTAGGGGCATCTACTGCTGGTTCTGAGCAAGCTAATTTCGCTCAAAAGGGGGATCCATTTTCAAACACTTATAACCCCGGATGGAGGAATCATCCAAATTTTTCATATAAAAATCCTCCATCAACTCAACCAGCAGTTGGAACACCCCCCGGTTTTCAAAATCAAAGGCCACCTCAAAAATCCAACTTGGAAACCTTATTGGAAACTTTTGTGTTAACTCAAACTAAGCAAAATGAAGAGTTCAAAAACCAAAACTCATTTTTGAATGATACTCTTATCAAGTTAACAACAAAAGTGGACTCTATCTCTACTCATAACAAAATGTTGGAAAACCAAATTTCTCAAGTGGCTCAACAAGTCGCTTCATCCTCTAGATCCTCCGAAACCTTTCCTGGACAGCCAGAGTCAAATCCCAAAGCCCAAATTAATGCTGTCATTTTAAGGAGTGGTAGACAATTAGAATAGCCTAAGGGAACTAATGAGGATAGTATGAGTGAGAATGAGAAAGAAAAAGAGATTCAAAATGAGAGTGAGAATGAGAAAGAAAAAGAGATTCAAAATGAGAGTGAGGTAACTGAGGTTGAAAAAGAGAAAGAACCACCTTATGTTCCACCACCACCTTACAAGCCCAAGATACCATTCCCTCAAAGGTTAGCCAAGTCTAAGCTAGACGTACAGTTCAAAAAGTTTGTTGATTTACTGAAAAAACTTCACATTAACATTCCATTCACAGATGCCCTGTCTCAGATGCCATCATATGCAAAGTTTTTAAAAGAAATTTTATCTAAGAAAAGAAAAATTGATGACAATGAGACAGTAGCCCTGACTGAGGAATGTAGTGCTATAATTCTAAACAAACTTCCACCAAAGCTTAAGGACCCAGGCAGCTTTTCTATACCATGTGTGATAGGGAGAGAGCCCATAAACAAAGCCATGTGTGATCTAGGAGCCAGTGTGAGTTTAATGTCATTATCCCTTTTCAAAAGACTGGGCCTAGGAGAGTTAAAACCCACCAAAATGACCTTACAATTGGCTGACCGCTCCATTAAACATCCAGTTGGAATTCTTGAGGATATTCCTATTAAAATAGGAGAAATTTTTATACCAGCTGATTTTGTTGTGATGGAGATAGAGGAGGATTCCCAAGTTCCAATTCTGTTGGGGAGACCCTTCCTTGCCACTGCAGGAGCGCTAATTGATGTCAAGCATGGTAAGTTGGCCTTCAATGTTGGTGATGAAAAGGTAGAATTTAATTTATTTAAATCTATGAACCAACCTTCCTTTGAGGTCTCTTGTTGCAGGATTGATTTGTTAGAGGCAAGTGATGTTGAGGGTATGGCACCCAAGTATGAGAAAGAGATTCTTAAATCAAAATCTGACAATTTGAACAAATCACCACAAAAGATCAAGAGTAAAGTGAAAAAACGGGCTCGTCGAAAAGGTGTCTTCACAAAACCCACGTGGGTAGATGATGTTAAAGGAAGAATGTCACATATAGGGGGAAAAATGAAGAAGTCAAAACCTCTCAAAGTCTGGAAAGTTAAAGGGACAGACATCCCTAAGTTGGATCCCGGATAATCACCATAACCGTCAAGCTAGTGACGTTAAAGAAGCGCTGCGTGGGAGGCAACCCACTGGTTTACCTTTGTCTTGGAATAAGAAGAAAGCTACAAAGTACCAATCAATGTGAGCTTTCTTACCCCCTCTCATATATTCTACTCTGTTTTACATTGAGGACAATGTCTAGTCCAAGCATGGGGGTATATTGCCCTGTTTTATTGTTTTCTTGTTTTTAATTTCTAGTTTATTTCAATAAATAAAGTTCATCTCCCCTTGCTGAAAGTCCTTGTGAGTTTTTGAAGCATGTTATATCTGATCAGGGCCTCTTTTGGATTAAATTTTTGAAATTCATAATATTCATCTGCTCTTTGGGTTTCACGCACACACTTGAGATTTGTTTCTAGCTATTGGTATCTTTAGGGGGTTTAGAAAAGAAACTAGAAACTTAGTTCCCTTGGTGACATTCACCGGATGCGTAGTTACTGGAGAAAAACGTCCGAGTTGGCGTATCAAGCAAAAAGAAAGAAAAGAAAAATCAAGCAAAAGGGCTGACCACTTTAGTCAAAAAAATAATAATAATTTCATTTAAAAAGTGGTTGGCCCAAATCAAAGAAAAATCAAAGAAAAGGAAAAAGAAATATTGCTTGAATGCCCAACGTATAAGGACCCTCCTTTGAGACCCGATCTAGTGAATGGAGGACCCAAGCTTAAGAATGCTGGGGAACTAGTTCTATGCTGACATTGACATCCCTCTTATTGTGCTAGTACCTAAAACTTATCTCACAAATCACAAAAGCTCAGAGTTGTATGTCTCAAGTCAAAAAGTTGCAAAAGTTTACCCCAGTCGGCTTGAAGTTTTGTAAGGATTCAAAGTTTTTTCCAAAAGTTGGCCCAATGAGTTCTATGGTTTTGCTTGAGGACAAGCAAAGATTCAAGCATGGGGGAGTTTGATAAGTCATGTTTTAGTATGTTTTTAGTACTTATTTTAAGTAGTTTATTTGATGTTTTGATTCTAGTTTAGAGCTATTTTACTACAAATTGTTGGTTTCTATTCTCAGGTTATTATTGGAGCAATTGAGGAATTTTAGTGCTTAAAGAGCAAAGGATAAAAAGGCAAAAGGATGGGGAGAAGAATAAGAAATAGAAGGTGCAAAAATCAGATTTTGGAGGGAAGTTGAAAAAAATGAAAGGAAGCTGAAAAAACCCTGAGCGCGATCCGTGCGCCTGGGAGGCGCGATCCGTGCGCCCTGGCACGATCCGTGCGCCTGGGAGGCGCGATCCGTGCGCCTGGTTCGCAAAATGGAAGGAAGCTGAAAAAACCCTGAGCGCGATCCGTGCGCCTGGGAGGCGCGATCCGTGCGTCCCTTCTGATGGCCAAAAATGTTACAACTCTTCCCATTCTGTCTTTATGGATTGTAATTGATATTTAGTGCTTTGTCTCTGATCTTGGCCTATAAAAAGGACCCCAATGTAGCTTCACATTCATCCTGGATCATTGTAATCCTCACTCTAAGTTTATGTTAAAGTTCTTGCAAGTTTTCTATTAAGGTTATTGTTATTCTGTCCTTTTTACAATTCAGGCTTTTACACGCTTTATTTTATTTCTCGCTAGTTACATTATGTCCTTCTCTTCTACTCCCTTGTCTACAATGAGCTATTGTGAGTAGACTTCTTTTAGTCTTGGGATTATGGGAAACAATCCAATGATGGTCCCTAAATAATCCCAAAGCTAGGCCCTATCTTATGATTGCTTTGACTTTTAATCTAATTCCATTGTACAAATTTGTATAACCCAAATGTCAAGCGAAGTACCGAAAGGTGAAGCTTGACATTAGAACAAATGGAATTAGACAAAGTAACCAAAGCATGAGAATAGCCGAGGTGACTTTGGGACAATAAGGTTGTGCTTAATGGGTTTCGGCGATGATCAACCATGAGAATAGGCTTGATCATCGTTTCGAGACACGTTCTTGTTGTCCGAAAGGAAACTTAAATTAAACCGCAAGAATACCTTGTCCTTAAAACAAACTAAATTATAAGATAGAGAATAGCTAAAGGGTTTTTCTATTACCATCATTGTGATATAACCATGATCCCAAGACGCCTTTTTTATCCTAAAGTTAAAACCAAACATTTTCTACTTAATCATTCCTTTTCAGCTAATCACCACTGAAACTAGATTGGTAATTACATATAACTCCCTGTGGATCGATATTATTATTACGCGATATAACCGTATACTTGCGGCCTATCAAGATCGAGGCGCAGCAGAATCTCATGGAATCAGCATTTTTAGGTAATATTTTCCCTAAAAATATTTATTCTTCATCAAATTATTTTCGTAGTTTTTGACTTTATGTGATCATCATATAATGGATATTGTGTTGTTGTTGATGTGCAGCGAGTATCATGCCTGATGTATTGGCTCGTATGAGGCAGATGCCAATGGCTGAGCTATTGGCTTTTATGAAAAATATGTTGGAACAATTACGGACACACTGACGAACACGAACAAAATAGGCCGAGTCGCGGATTAGGTCGCTCTTTTTAAGACGTTTCGCGGCTCTGCCCAAGGTGTGCAAGCAGTCTCTCCTAGCCTCGTCGTCCCTAGGATAAAACAGCATTCTCAAAAAATATATATGATTTTCCCTGTACCTAGAAAAACCATCAAACTCACACCCCCTTATTTTTTTTAGTGCTTGGTACGCCTTAAAATGGAGAATCGTTTCTCTATTTTGAAACTCTACTTTTCTTTCACATCCACGTATTCTCGTATCTTTTCTCTCTCTATATATATATATAGGTCTATATACTTTTGTGATAATAACTGAATAGGAAACATCAACTCAAATGGTTTTAAAAAATCATTATACCAAATAATGCTGCCTTTACAAATTAAACGTTATTTGAATTAAATCAAATTAAACAAAAGTTATGACTATAAGAAAGGTACCAACGTTCCTATAATTTATTTATAATAAAATCATTAAATACTTCATTTTTCTAATTAGAACCGTACCGTTGGGTATTAAAGGAATACATAAATTTGTTATTGAAATGTCTTTCAACTCATATATTAGAAAAATGTCACCAACACTAAAGCAAGTTAATAGCAATAAAAATGAAACGTACGACATACTTTCAAAGCTAATAAAAATATTTTATTGAAATATAATCAATTTGAGAAGTTGTTTCAAAAGGAGAATAAATATAATCAAAGATACTTTTCAAAACTAATAAAAGTGTAAGATTTCTCAAAGTAATATTAAATAAATTGTTTTATTAATTTTTAAATAAAACAACACAATAATCCCCCACTTGTTTTCTTTAAAAATTTCATCGAGCAATAAATCTTTTTAATATAAGACTGAGCATAAATATTGGTGTTCGTAAACTTGAACCAATACATAGTGATGATGCTTCCGTTTTAACAAGAGTGACACGTAGTCTTAACTCTATCTCAGACAACATTACACACTCAATCTTTCAGGGTGTAGTCTATAAACCCGTGCATTATGGCCATGCACGTTATCCCAGTATAGTGAACGCTGATCTAGCAAGTTTTGCCCAAAATTTACTTCCACATTCACATAGGCGAGTCTATCAAGAGTACTCATGTAGTTACGTACCCCACTCTATATAGAGTATAGAACTCATTAAGAAATTAATTCAACCTTCCAACACTACATGATATCATGCTCCACACTATGAATGAGACTTAAAATTATTTGTGCATGATTATACATCTTTTATAAGTTGTTATTTACCACATTGAACCTATTTCTTGGGATATCCAGTCTATTAGGTCGGGTTACCCTTATAAAAGACAAATTAATGGGCATTAGTCTCATTCCTCTTGCTAATCTTTTCGTCAAAGGATCAGTCAAATTTTCTTCAAACATCATATGATCTTCTTATTTACTTTGTGATAGCCGCGGTTCTATCACAATAGATCTATATGCTTGGAATCAGCATTTCATACTTACGAATATCTAAAAGACTATTCCATTCATCATCACTGTAACTTCATAGCACAGTGGGAAACTTTTTTTAATCTCAAGTGCATGGTCCTTTTAAGGTACATCATGACCCTCTCAGCACACAAGTGCTCATTACTAGAATTAGTAGTAAACCCGTATAGTAAACTCACAACGTTAATTAGTTATAAATCTAGTGCAATCAGCAGCATAATGAAGACTGCAAATGATGCTCGCAAACTCAGACTTTTCAACACTCTCATGGTGTTCTTGAGCAACTTGACACTAGGATCATAATGAGTGTCTGGTTTACAACAGAAGTAATTTTATATTTACTTCACCAACATCCTTCATATCAAAAAATAAATTTACAAATCATATTTTTGATATTTTTGACAAAAACTAATATTAGAGCCAAAATTAAGTAATTCATCCATGTGTAGAAAAATAATAGTGCAACTATTATTATCCAAAATATAAAATAAGCACTTACTACTTTCGGTAATTTCAAATCATATGAAATAACAATATTAAATTTCTCAAAATAAGATAAAGCAAAAGTCTTCATTTTAATCTAATTGAATTACTTTCTTCAATTTAAAAAAAATTATTATTATTAGAATCACATGTTCTAATAATGCACTATCAAAAAATAGAACCCCCGCTATTTTTCACATTTAAATGAAAAACGATTTTTGTAATTCACCTTAGTATAAAACCTTTGCTATGAATCACATCTCAAAAATAACTCTAATCATTTGAAAACAAAATAAATAAATAACAATTAAAAGAGCAATTTTCTTTTCACGCGTTACTCTCTAATTCTTTAGAGTTTCATTTATTCAAAGCAAACCATGACCAGAGATATTTTTCCTATTTTTTAAAAAATAAATAAAACACAATAATCATTTGAAAACCGCAGACAATATAAATATCTTGTTGACAACATATATACTTGTTTTCCAAAATTAAATACTTAAGATTCAATTCAATATAATAATAACACAGGAGCAATCAAAGAATAGAAATGTAATATAGACAAATTTATAGAATAAATTGTGCAAATATTCAATATAAATGAGTACAATCATTTCACAATATAATCACTCCAAAATATATAAATTGTTGGAACGTATTAAAATTGTTTGAACAATTACGAACACACTGACGAACACGAACAAAATAGGCCGAGTCGCGGACTAGGTCGCTCTCTCTCCTAGCCTCGTCGTCCCCAAGATAAAACAGCCTTCTTAGAAAATATATATGATCTTCCCTGCACCTAAGAAAACCACCAAACTCACACCCCCTTATCTTTATTTTAGTGGTTGGTAGTTGGTACGCCTTAAAATAGAGAATCATTTCTCTATTTTGAAACTCTACTTTTCTTTCACATATCCACGTATTCTCGTATCTTTTCTCTATATATATAGGTCTATACTTTTGTCAGTTATTATATGACTGAATAGGAAACATCAACTCAAATGGTTTTAAAAAATCATTATAACAAATAATGCTGCCTCTACAAATCAAACGTTATTTGAATTAAATCAAATTATACAAAAGTTATGACTATAAGAAACATACCAACGTTCCTATAATTTATTTATAATAAAATCATTAAATACTTCCTTTTTCTAACTAGAACCGTACCGTTGGGTATTAAAGGAATACATAAATTTGTTATTGAAATGTCATAAACTTTCAGCTCATATATTAGAAAAATGTCACCAACACTAAAGCAAGTTAATAGCAATAAAAATGAAACTTACGACTAGGTACGGCAACATAACCCAAACCCGCGGGTACCCACCCGACCCCACCCCAAGTTTGACGGGAAAAACCCGCTTTGACTGGGGACGGGGTTGGGTTCGGGGATGTCGATACCCACCCCGTCCCCGCCCCGAACCCGCTCGATAAAACATAAATTAATTATTTTATTTTATTATATGCATATTTACTCATTCATTTTGTTTCATAAATTTTGTTTATTTTTAATTTTGATCTATTTCCTATAGAAAAATCTATTTTAATACTTTTAACTTTATTTTATCATTGTATAATTATTATTATTTTATTAATTATTATAAATATATTTTTTGTATTTTTCCTATAAATTGTGGCGGAAATGGGTACCCGCGGGGAATCCGTCCCCGTTTGGGAGGGGGTTGGGGGATGCAAAACCCGACTCCGATAGAGGTAGGGGCGGGGACGGGGAATGCCAAACCCGCCCCCGACTCGCCCCGTTGCCATGCCTACTTACGACATACTTTCAAAGCTAATAAAAAAAATTATTGAAATATAATCAATTTGAGAAGTTGTTTCAAAAGGAGAATAAATATAATCAAAGATGCTTTTCAAAACTAATAAAAGTGTAAGATTTCTCAAAGTAATTTTAAATAAATTGTTTTATTAATTTTTAAATAAAACAACACAATAAAATGTCCCGCTGTAAAAATCTCATTTTTTATTATTCTAACCCTAATTTTGATTAATTAAAATCCCTCTTTTGTGTGATGTGTTTTTTTGTTTAATCAATGATTTGGTGTTGCAGAAAGGAGGTGAGGTTGTTTTTTGCTCAGATTTTGAGGTTCATTTCTCAGATGAAGAAGTCCGCATTGAGAGAAGCTTATAAGAACAAGTTCTTGCCACTTAATCTTGGCCCAAACAAGACTAGGGGGATTACCAAGCGTCAGGTACTAATAACCTCTTCATCTGCATATATTATATTAAAATTAAAATGAATGTTTTCAAACTGCAATGTTGATCTACAGTTAAAAAGCAACTGCAGAGAATCATTTATTTGATGGAGCTGGACAATAATTTTATTCTTGCTAACAATGTTTTCATTTGTTCATCCAGGCATCATTGAAGACTGGGGGGAGGGAGAAAAAGAAGGAGACATTTTTCCCTTGTAGTTGAGGAATTTTGCTATCAAGGCTTAGAACTGTACAGTAATTTGATCCATCTTATAGTGATTTAGTTGGAATTTCTTAAATCCACTGTTTGTGGAATTTCTTTTTCACCATCAACTAATCATAAATTATGCTTATGTATGATTTTGAAGGTTGCTATGATAAGACTCATTACTTTAAAAAATGATGTTTTAATTTTTGATAAGTTGATAGTTTGTGAAAAATTTGTACACCACATCAATTAAATTCTTGGTATTTGCATACTCTGTTTTGTTGATACATGTACAACAAGGTTCTGCATTCGGAGTAGATTCCAATCTGGTATACCCCTCCCATCTGGTAGGTCTGTTTATGGTTCAGTTCTCAAGGAGAACCGCACCGAAATGAACTGTTCAAACAGTCCGACCGAATCAAACTGAACTGTCTTAACAGTTCGACCAAACCGAACTGAATTGTTTTAATTGTTCGGTTCGGTAGTTTGAGTTCGAACCGAACTG
Organism: Astragalus membranaceus; assembly: GCA_039519185.1. Classification (NCBI taxonomy): domain Eukaryota; kingdom Viridiplantae; phylum Streptophyta; class Magnoliopsida; order Fabales; family Fabaceae; genus Astragalus; species Astragalus membranaceus. Next base: position 2,923,769 of record CM076847.1, read on the forward strand.
TTTAAATTTTGAACTGTTGAGCCCAAACTGTTAAGCCTGAAATGCCCGAACCGTTACCCAAACTGTCGATGTTCTTTAAAAAAAATTGAACTGCAGAAATTTAAAAAAACAACAATTTACACACTAATAAGGCTAGTCTTTTTCACATCTAATAAGGCAACTTCAGTTAGAGTTCCTGATTGATCACAATCTAGTTTTCTATAAATCGCCATCACAATTGAAATATCTTCTTTGCTGATCTTTCCCAACTTTGCTGCACTGACAAAACAAAAATGTTCAATGTTAGCATCTAACAACATAGTTCAGATAAATATATATATATATATATATATATATATATATATATATATATATATATATATATGTGTGTGTGTGTGTGTGTGTGTGTGTTGAAGCTATCTAGTAATATTACTCCTAAAACTGAAAAATACTAGTAATAATATTAATAATAAGAAGAAGAAAAAAAATGAACAATCCTCAACTGCAAGGGAGAGCCTGTGAGTCCGTGGCCAACACCCTAACTAGATGACACAAGGCCGACACCAGGACCGGCCATCTAGCTAGGTATGTACTATTTCTTCCCAACCACTCCCAAAATAGTACATACCTAGCTAGAATTGTTGGAATATAATAGAAAACATTTAGTATCAAGGAAATCTTGATATAATCTTGAATTATCTCATAGGATCAGTTTCATATCTTTTAGTATTATAGAGTATCACTTAGTATAAATTTTCATATTACGTATTATGATTTGTTTCCTGATTTAGTTATTTAGGGTTGAGTCTATTTATCCCTATAAATAGGGATTAGTGTTTAGTCTTTTGTAACCAATCAAGCTATTATCAAAAGTATTCTCAATTATATTCAAAGTCTTTATTATTTCAACACATGCAAATTAAATATCACACATAGAGGGGAAGCAAACCAGACCTATCTCATTATATTGTTCATAAAAATGCACAATGACTCTAAGTTGAATCCTTCTTTAAAAATACCATTTTTGATTGGTATTTTTGCATGTAAAATCCTCCAAGCAAAGGGCGTGTCTTGAAATAGTATTTATTTTTCACAATTTTTTCCACATTTGTTGATCAATATCATATGCTGAATTATGAGAGGCAACTACTTCGCACATTGCCTTTAAGAACCAATGCGACACACGAAAAATAGCAATCTGTGAAGCACCACACACAAACTCATTCGGTTACTAAGAGAAAAAAGTGACATCTAAAAGATTTGTTGAGCTTTAAAAGAGAGAAAAAAGCAAGAAGAATTTGTTTAGCTCCAAAATAGAGAAAAAAGAGTGATATTTTTTTTTGTTAATAAAAAGAGTGATATTCTTGATAGTGTTCTTTTTTCAAAAAAAAAAATCTTGATAGTGTTGACATTGGATAAAAATACAACATATTCAATATACGGAAATTCATATAGGGTAATTGTAATTCTGTAGAAATTTAGTTATTTTAGATTTTGTTATCACAAGTTTATATATTTCTGTATAACCCTTTTAGAACCAAGATTTTACTTGACCTTAAAGAGTCCCTGAGAGTCACTCACCAAAACTTTATCACTAAAAAAAGGAGTGATATTCTTTTTTTCGACATCAAACATAATTTCATTAACGTAAGTATAGCAATAAATCAAATGTCAATACAGTAGAAATACATATGCATCAATAATATTTTTTCGCAACCACTCCCCAAATGGCACGAACCTAGAATCATGCAAATTAAATATCACACCTAGAGGGGAAGCAAACCAGACCTACTTTGACCAATGATACTCCATAATGATATGAGAAATTGTCTCATTATATTGTTCATAAAAAATGCACAATGACTCACAGTTGAATTCTTCTTTAAAAATACCATTTTTGACTGGTATTTTTGCATGTAAAATCCTCCAAGCAAAGGGCATATCTTGAAATAGTATATATTTTTCACAAATTTTTCCACATTTACTGATCAATATCGTGGCTGAATTATGAGAGGCAACTACTTCACGCATTGCCTTTAAGAACCAATACGACACGGGAAAAATAGCAATCCGTGAAGCACCACGCACAAACTCATTCTATTCCTAAGAGAAAAGCAATAAAAGGAAAGATAGAACATAACGAAACTAAAGTCTAACATGTTTTATCCCATAGCATCAACTATAAGGAGAGGCGAAACTGGGCTAGGACAGAGGTGCCACACATGATCTCCATAGTTCATATTAGCTCCAAACTTTGCTAACCAATCAACACACGAATTGCCCTCACGAAGCGTCTGAACATAAGTCAAATCTCAAGCCTTAAGAGAAAAGGATTTGATGTAGGAAATAATGGAAGCATAGGGGTGGGTATTTCAAGCTCACGAGCAATCAACGATAGAGCGGTTTCAAAGTCTGATTCACAAATAATGGACCTATAACCATTGGACCAAGCTAAGTTCAATCCCTTGGCAATTGCATGGAGCTCTGCATTCAAGTTAGTAGCAATGCCACAATTTTCTGAGAAACCAAGAAGCCAACTACCTGTATGAACCCCAAGTAATCCCCCATAGCCACTACGACCTAGGTTACCAATGGAGCTTCCATCAACATTAAGTTTAATATAATTGCTAGTCGGAGGAAACCAACGAACCAATCTAGGAGGACGAGTAGACACCCCAGCAGACAAAAATTGAATAGCATCAACAAAAGGATCCGAGTCACATACTATAGAGATATATTACCAATACCAACTCTGAAATTTTAGATATTTTAGATATTCAAAATTCGAAAATTCATATAGGGTAATTGTAATTTTGTAGAAGTTTAGTTATTTTAGATTTTGTTATTATAAGTTTATGTATACATTTTTGTAAAATTTTATAATATTTTTTTGGGTGCTTTTAGGGTGAGGGAGCAAATCAAATCCCTCTAAATCCGGGTATCCACCACACGGACAGCAGTGACACTAATCTCTCGCTCATTGTAGGTGCCTCGAGGGGCAGGACAGCTGACACAGTTTTAACAAAGCTCCGTACCCAAGACAGAGATCAAACCCGCGACGCTTGGTTATCATTTGAGAGGGATTTGGTAAAACCTAATATAGAAAATTTGTTACCACAAAAAAAATTTTCGGAGAAGATGGTATTGTCCTCAAAGTCCAGTCAAAAGATACGCGCACAACAACATTTAAGTTCAATAAACTAATGCGAGATTTAAGTCCACGAAAAACACACCTCTATATTGTAGCACAATAATCCGCGTCAAAAAAAATAGCACAATACTCTGATCCCACCCACCGACCTTTTATTTTTCCGCATATCTTCTGTTAATTATGAATTTAAAATTATCCTTTTTTTATAATGAAAATTTGTATGATCAGGAGATGTTGAATTGGGTCACAGTGAATACCTCCAAATTCTATGAGTATTTATAAGGGAATTTACATTTGAGATTAGTGGGATTCAAACCTGCCAACTGTCAGTACGCTTCACCAAACCAACTAACCAACCCTTAAGATTAAAAAATAAACAAGTATTTTGCATTTTTAATAGTGTATATATAAAATTCTATCCTCCCCAAAAGAAGTATTTTGCATTTTTAATAATGTATATATAAAATTTAAAATGTTTTGCATAAAAAAAAAGAGTTAAAATAAAATGAAGCGATACAGTAAAGAATCAAAATAAAATTCTCCTAAAATTTTCGGACAAACAAAATAGTAGTTTTTTTTAGATAAGCAATACTTCATTGATAAAGCACTATGGGTGCTCGAACCCAAACAACAAAAGTTACATATTGTTTAGGCAATGAAGTGGATCAAGCCACCAAGCAGAAATATCAAAATTTAAATTACAATGAGATCTATAAACCAACCAACTCCAAGTTAACTGTTTGAAGCGAGAAAAAATAGAGTCAATGTTGGGATCCTCGGTCTTGAAGATAAGAGCATTCCTAGTCAACCAAATACTCCAACAAGTAGTCAACCAAATTAAGTACTTTGTTTGCTTAGCCTTTTTACCTTTAGACAGCTTCCCCCAGCAAAGACAATGATCGATCAAGCTGTTGGACCCCACGTGATCGATCCTAAGCCAAGCAGAAACCCGCGTCCAAATATCCGATGCAAAAGTGCTGTTCAAAAAAAAGTGAAGCTGCGATTCAGCTTCGTTCCAACACAGAGGACAAAGAGCATCAGTATCCGATGCGATAACAAGCTGGTGTCGTAAATTTCCACGAGTTGGCAAAGAGTCCCTAAGTAATCGTCATCCAAAAACAATAACCTTAGAGGGAGCGACACATCTCCATAATTTTTCCAACAGTTTATATATAAATCATTTTGATCGCTCCCCATTACCTCCCGAAGCAACTCTTTATAACAAGAACGGACGGAAAAAAAAATTTGAAGCCTCAAGTTTCCACACCCAACAATCCTCAATCTCTTGAGCAAGAGTCACAGGGGCCAAAATCTGCTGAATATTTGCAACCTCCATTTGACTAATACGAAATTGAGAAACCAACCAAGACTCATTCCAACGCCAAACACCAAAATAGTAGTAATAGTAAACAATTTTGGAAGAGGATGGTTTAAGTTTTTTTTTTTGGTGAATAGGATGGTTTAAGTTAATCCAAGAATAACTTTATAAAAGTTACTCTACTTCATAATTAATATAATTAATATTAATTATGGGAGTTTGCATAACAAGCTCCTATATTTCTATGGCCCAAAAAAATAAAAGTAAAAATATAGAGATTGAGTTGACCAAAATTTATTATTAAAAGTTATTTTTTTTCTATAATTAATATAAAATTTATTATTAAAATTAATTTTGTAAAAAAAATATATAAAAATTAATTGAATGATTTTGACTTTGTAAGCATAGTTAATTAAGAAATAATATTGAAGGATCTAGTCAGCAACGTTTATCAGAAAAAAATGGCAAATGGCAAGAAATCAGGAGATGGGGTCATGATGCTATTTATCGGAGAAAAGAGAAAGACAAGTAGAATCGTTCCGTAACTTCCGTTCACACGGGTTCGGATCCTCTCTATTTACTGAATAGTTTCAGTAGGAGAGAGAAAGACACAATAAATAAAATATTATTATTTTAAAATAATAATATTTTATTTATTGTCTCTTTCTCTCTCCAACTAGAACCATTCAATAACCAACAGGAGAGAATCCCATTCCCACACGCACGTACGAGATAGATTCTATTCTATAAATGGAGAAGCCATTAGCCATAGCCGTTCTCAATTCTAATTCTTATCAACACAACACAACACACGGAATTGTTAAGGTTAATGTTATCCCTAATTTTCATGCAATAATCTCTCCCTTTCCCTTTCTTTCTCTCTCCCCCTCTCTCCAGACTCCCACTCTCTCCACTCATAAAAAGACTCTTCGTTACCGTAACCAACAACAACACCATCTCCTCTTTTCATCCTTCTTCCCATTCTCTCAACAAACACCAAATTAAACCTCGCTTCGTAGCTTCACGTCAACAATTATTTCTTCAATCTCATGGTTAATTCTCTTTCTTTATCTCCCTTTCTGTACAATTATCATATCCAAAAATCCGTAATTAATTAGTTTTCTCATCACCGTTTTCCTTTACCTTTCTGTTTTGCAGGCGACAGAATCTCAGATTAAATACGAAGAGGTACGTACGTATATACATATACGCAGGAGTTTTCAAGTTGTTGTTATTCAAATTTAAATTCAAAGGAAAAAAAAACAGAATCATTACACGTGGTTAATAATTAAAATAAATATTTTATTTTGTTTGTTTTTTCAGGAATTCGTATTGAATTCCCGAGGGATGAAGCTTCTGGCAAGTCGTTGGATTCCGGTGAATGAAAATCCCAAAGCTTTAATATTCATGTGTCATGGCTATGCCATGGAATGCAGCATCACCATGAACAGTACGTACTAATTTATATTATATAAATCTTGCGACGAGGATTGTGATGATGCCTTTTTCATCTCAAATTGTATGTCGTTTAAGGTTATTTTAAATTGACGAGTAATTTGAGAGAATTTACGCGGTGCAGGCACAGCGAGAAGGTTGGCAAAGGATGGATTTGCGGTGTATGGTTTGGATTATGAGGGACATGGAAAATCAGATGGACTTCAAGGTCTTGTGATGAATTTTGATGATGTGATAGATGATTGTTCAAACCATTTTAGCAAAATATGTGAAAAGCCAGAGAATAAGAAAAAGATGAGGTATTTGTTGGGGGAATCAATGGGAGGAGCTGTGGCTCTTCTTTTACATAAGAAAAAGCCATCTTTCTGGGATGGAGCAATCTTGGCCGCACCCATGTGTAAGGTATTATTGATTCTCTCTAATTTTTCCATTTTTTGTTTTTTTGTTTACTAATTAATTAAATATATATATATATATATATATATATATTATCTTTTGCAACATATAATACTAATGTGTGCACCACATGAAATTTTGTTTGTTTGTTTTTTTTTCGTACATCTTGTTTGTTTGTTTCTGCTATATATATTTATTTATTTATTTTTTCATTAGAAAAACAAAATTTTGAATATGTGTCTGCACGTTTTTTTTCTTTTTAATTATATTTGGTCAGACCCGATTGGTGTTCTGTGATTTATATAAATTATTATGTAGTGGTTTCCCATCAAAATTCAGAGTCAATCAGCTTAATAAGTACGTAAATATTGACGTAGATTTTTCTTGATCATTTATCTTTTTATACGGTTACAGAAAATATATTCTTGCTGAGTCTAATTAAGTAATTATCATCCTTTTTATCATTCCTAAAAAAATCCTTTATTTGTTATTAGAAATCCTTTTTATCAGGGATATATTTTCACATACGCTCCATTAAGATGTAGAAATGAAGAAAGCAATACAGAATATCTTTTTTTTAGATAAAATAATATTTTTTTAAAAAAAGAACAAACGAAAATAAAAATAAAGAGTGAGATATATGTAAGCATGATGCAATGAGAAAGAAAACAAGGGTTTGCACCACATCATTGTAAACCAATTTTGCACTAATTAATGGCTAATAAGAATTTTTCTTGGTTGGCTTAGACAAATGACAACTAAACACAACATACGGTTGCATTTGAGAGCCAACTTGATGTCGTTGAAATTGCTAATCAACCGGTATGTGTTAGTTCACTGCACCATTTAGAATAGGAAATTATATCTTCAAGATAATTCAATATTCTTCATTACAATAAATTTTAAAATATTTTAGCTATTAGATTAAATAAAAATCATTTTTTTGGGAAAGATTAAATAAAAATATTAGAGATCTGTTTTCTCGACAAGTAATTAGCTCACGTCCGTTTTTTTTGGTATTTGGATGGAGTGATCACTGATCCACTAGAAACTCACACACACAACAATGAAGTTCCGAGTTCTAACTCGAGACATGATATCCAACCTAACAATTTCGGTATTTGCCAGTTGAGCTTACGTCAGTTTTTAATATAAAAGAATTATTATTATACATTATATTTGAGTTGATTCGTTAAAGCAAAATAATTCTACGGTGACTCACTTGGCTTGAAGATCAAAGTTTGACCAATACTAATCTTTGATAACTAGAATGCCTCTGACTTTTGGTTGGGTTAGGTTTAGTTGAGTGTACCTTTAGTTAGGGTAATAAACTACTAATCAATCAAAAAATTTACACGCTAAACCGTTGTTTTAGTGGTCCCTACATTACGTCCCATCTAGAAGACCTTTCCTTAAGAAAGGGACTTGTTAATTTTTAACATGACAATCAATTAATTCAATAATATTGAAATATTCAATTGACTACTAAATGCATTATTACATTTAAACTGCACCTTACGTTTTTGAAATATTTAAACAAATCAAGAACATGCATTATTGTTGATGATGTGCTTGCTACTTGGATTTGTTAATGCACATATAGCTGTTCGGTTCAGTGTATGCCTTTTTTTCTAAGCCTGAATTTAATAATTAATTGATTGATTTATTGTATATAATATAGCAATTTGTTTAGTGTGCATATTAACGTGACGTGAAAGCATTTACAAGTTGTATTAATGAAATATTAGTATACATTATGCAGATTGCAGATGACATAAAACCAAATGGAATGGTGGTTAGTATATTGAGTGCACTAAGCAAAGTAATTCCGACATGGAAAATAATCCCAACACAAGATATAATAGACATAGCCTTTAAAGTACCTGAAGTCAGAGAACAAGTTAGAGCAAATAAATATTGCTACAAAGGAAAACCAAGATTGAGAACAGGTTATGAATTAAACAGAGTGAGTACAGGAATTGAGAATAGTCTAAATGAAATTTCACTTCCTTTTCTTGTTTTACATGGTGAAGAAGACAAAGTGACTGATAAATCAGTTAGCAAACAATTATATGACGTGGCATCAAGTCCTGACAAGACATTAAAGTTGTACCCAGGAATGTGGCATGGTCTTTTGTATGGAGAACCACCAGAAAATTTGGATATAGTATTCTCAGATATTATTAGTTGGATAGAGAAGAGATCTGAGTTTGCTAATGCAAGATTAGAGAGAGAACAGAAAGAAGAAAATGAAGATTTGGTAAAGTAAAAGGGATTATTACTTGTTATTTAATTTGTTCCAATGGGTATATGATGTTCTCCTGAGACCTAAATGGATTAATCTTCTGTTATGAGTTATATATCTACTAATGTATCATATTCAAGTTCTATACCTCTTTTAATTGTTTGACTTATAATTTGTATTAGTCTCCATTTTCCTTTATCAATTTGACCATTCTGTAAATCAGTTATAAATCGTTCAAAAGAACAAACCATTGGCAGACGACTTGCATCGGCCAGTTACTTTTGCAGATATTAATATTGGAAGTAAAAAGTAAATTCTTTTTTTTTTTGACAATAAGCACTTAGTGCATTTCATTGATGATCCAATCCGAAATACATGAAGGGATAATAAAGTATTCTTGAGGACTAGCCGATAACAAGGCCACCCTCACTAAGGTGTTACCAACCTTGTTAGCATTCCTCCTAGTAAGTTCAACATGAGAGTTGATATTAAAAACAGGGAACAAGTTCTTACAAACATTAATGAAAAATCAAACTCAAATAATAAGACTCTTGGAATTGAACGGGTCGACAACAACTTTAGCATCCATCTCGAAGACCACATCCTTGAAACCCAACTCACGGACCCAATTGACGGCGAAGTGCAAGGCCATGGTTTCACTTAATAAGACATCCAGAACGGGGTGGAGCAAAGAGTCTTGGCCTTGATAAATTTACCTCAATCGTCCCGAAGACACATTTCAACTCCCACCTTATTCGACACCAAGAAAAAAAGGCGTCCACATTACATTTCAACCAACCCTCTCTCGGATTAGACCACACCTTCGGGGTGCTGGCAACACTTAAAGAGCCCCCATATCACGAAAATGAGGGGGACAAATACGAGCTTCCTTCCAACTTTGCAACAACCGATTCTCGATCCATTAGTCATAGCATCATCTTGCTTATTCTCCCACATGTGAGCGTTACGACTTTGCCAAAGGCTCCACAAAGTCATACACCAAGCTTCCCAGTTGTTACCCGTAAAGGAATTAAGAGCAACAAAGAAAACAACCCCAATACTATGTTGAGCGGTAGCAATATCAACAATCAAAGAGAAAAGACCAAGACCCAAGAGCACTTAGATGACATGGTAGATGTCTCTTCTAGCTTAACCAAGGTCCTAGGTTCGAATCCAGCTTTGGGCATGCAGTAGTGTTAAATCCAAGGTAATCAAAACCGGACCGGACCGACCGGTTCGATCGGTTGAACCGGGAACCGGACCCCTGTCCGGTCCAGTTAGACCCCAGAACCGGATGGCCAAAGAACCGGTTGAAAAACTGGAAAACCGGTCAAGAACCGGCAAAACCGGCCAGAACCGGCAAAGAACCAGTTGAAAAACCGGAAAACCGGTCTGAGAAATGAATTTTTTTTTTAAAATTTTTTTAACTGAAATAAAAAAATTTAAACTATTTTTTGTAAAACAAAATGAGTGTCGGGGCTCTATTTATATATTTTATATATTATGAAAGCCAAGAATCTCACTTATATTTTGCTGTGCACACTCTAGCTCTATTTATAGAGAAACGCATCTCATTCTTCTTATTTATCTTCACTGTTTGCAACATTAGCTTCTTATTTGCCAACAACAATTTTCTTATAAAGCCAGACTTATTTTTTTTCTTTCTAAATAATGCATTAAAATATATATTGTTGAGCTTAAGTTAAGCATAATTTAATTGTTTGTGGTGTGAAATTTTGGGTATTATAGTTTTTTATCTTTTATATATTGTAATAAAAATATTAAATAATATATTTAATTAATTCCGGTTGAACCCCCGGTTCAACCGGTTGAACCCAAGAACCCCTGAACCGCTACCTCTTCCGGTTCAATGTCCGGTCCGGTTTTGATTACCTTGGTTAAATCTCTTGAGGGAGAGATTTTCCGCTCATTACGGTCCTACCTGGCTCGAGGGATTAGTCTCTGCAGTTGTGCGTAGAGGATATCCAGCTTATAACAAAAAGAAGAGAAAAGACCAAGACTCTCCCAACAAGCTCTAGCCTTGGCGTAATAGATACACAAGTGCATTGCAGACACTGAAAAGGACACACACCAAGGACAAGATTCATCGACCTCAACATGTGTATGTCGCAAATTATTCCGGGTGGGCAAAACATCACAACACAAGCGCCATAAGAAATGTTTCACCTTTGGGGGAATCTTTAACTTCCAAAGAGCACGCCAATTACCGTCAACATGAAGATTACCGACATCCAAAATACACTACATAAGAAATTTGTAAGCACTACCGTATATACACCTGACTGCTCCGGCCACCAAATCCTTATAGCAGGTTTTCAAACTCTATGCCGTGGTTGATTAAGCAATCACCCCAATCTATACAAAAAATGAATTCTCAACCGTTTTCACTGCGTTGCATTTGTGGATAACTGTGATATTTATCTTCAAACATTTCCTTCATGCATTATGTTGATGATAAGACGACTGAAAGCAATTAGTATAATTTTTCAACTTCGTATTTAATAGGTATAACCTAAATATTGCGTGCAATTTTGAAAAACTTGTGTTTTATATCTCAAAGGATTGGAACCCACTGTTGCTAAAAGGTAAAGGTGGTGATATTCCGGACCATTCAAATTACGTAATAATGTTACAAACATCTCATTGAGACAACATGCTATTGCTCGGGGTGTTGGATAGAGAGAGATGGATAGGGTTATCACATCCACAAAGCGTGATAACAGTTAATTAACATTAATTACAACATAAATTGCCAACTGCAGCTTATGGGTTTCACTTCAGCAGCAGTAGAGCGTAGAGTCATAAACAGGAAAAGAAATCACAGCTTCCCGTGTGAATGAGCAACGCAGGTTTTCTTCACTTTGTTAGTGAATAACTACGGGCAAGCATGGATCCGCCATTACCTGCACAAGATACCAAACTACCGTATCAAACCAAAATCCTTGGTAACACTAAAGCAGCTTGAATTGCAACAATGACAAGAGAAATGAATCCATTATAATTGGTTCTTATTGGTTCATTTCTTGAAAAATCAGTGCAGTTTTTAAAAAGTAATCTATTTTGGAGGCAAAAGAAATGACTATATAAAAATGGACCAATGCCATGGAATGTCCAAGAGTGTATTCAGAAATGTATTGATAGCAATCCTTTGAAGATGATGATGATGATGTTGATAACTTACCCACATAATTAATATGGCAACAGATGGAATGTAAGTAATTTATGTTAAACATTTCCCGATCCAGACCGCATCATTAACTACATCAGATCAAATCTGAAGAACAAATATGTGCTGTCTCAGTGTCTCCTATCTATCCTCTTAGTTACTAATAGAGTTTTAGTTCTAAGAGTGAAAGAATAAACAAGCCCGTGAGGTGCCAACGGTGGGTTTCACCTTTTGTAATTCTGTAATATTATTTCTCCATAAAGATAAATAATCTCTGAATTCGGATTCTTTTATCATGTTTCCCACCTTTGGTGGTTCTATAATACTATAGATTATAGATGTCATTTATGATTATAGAATATTATAAATGTTAGGTTTGAAGATGAGAAATAATCTTGTCGAATTTTCTATGCATATAGGTTGCATTTAAAATTATTTTTTCAGATTTTTTTATATTTGAATATTTTATATTAATTAATCCACATGCCAGTCTGCTAACCAGTAGGCTGTGTGGACTGAATGGGAACTTGCAAATTTCTAGGCCCATTAGCTTGCGGGCCAATCAGTGCAGTCTATTTACTTGTTGGTAAATAACAAGTCGGGCTTAAACCAATAGGGCTTGTCCCTATAACCATCTCTCTTTTTTGGTTTCCCACGCCTTCCCCCTCCCCCCCATTGGAGGTAGTGTTTGAACCACTGTCGACATTAAATGTAGCACCTCTCTCAATGGGGATTCAAACCTTTTTCGCCACATTGTGAGAGACTAGCTCCTTTAGCTAGACTCAATAATAATAATACTAATACACCTATATAATACTACATGGCGACAGAAGGTAGTTTATGCAAAACATCGATCCATTCAAGTCAACCATTAGCTACTTAAGTTCTAATCTTAAGAACAAATATGGGCTGTCTTCCATCTTCCCTCTACTAATATATTAACCCAACTCTATAATTATATTGAAAAGGCAAAATCAAGAGTATTGGTTTCTAAGACCCAAACCCATCAAAGGGAGAAAAAATGTAAGCCACCATTTTGACTTCCATATTTTATCAGACCATATAAATATTGGCCTAGCGCATATTTTCCCCTCGGTTATTGCATTATCCATTGGTTATTGAAGTTCTATTGCACAAAAATATAAAATTGTATCTACCAATGCAGTTTCTGATTATATTGTTTCTATCTATATTTCTACCTATCTTGCTATTTTATTGCTTCCTCAAGACCATGCTATCCTGCATTCGCTCCATAGCTGAAATAAGAGCGTAAGTTTTGAAAAGGACTTCGGTTCTCGTTTAGAGTAATTAGAGAATCCAATACTTCATGTTGGCAATATCCTAAGATTGACCCCCCTCCCCCCCCCCCCCAAAGGATTATTCTAAGAATAATTGATCCTATTAAACACAATAGAGGTTACCCATAATCAAGATAACGAGATAAAGATAACAGAAGTGACCCATAATTAAGATAAAGACAACTTATTGCCTTATTAATCACAACAATACTATAGACAACAACCCATATAAACAGAAATCGGAATCATACCTCTAATGATCTCAAATGATCATGTCTTAAATAATCTTATTTCGTATTTCCTCAAGTTTCTTCAGTATCTCTCCAGGCGTCCTGTCCAATTCATCAGCAATTTTTCTCTGCAAATCCATCGGCAATGATGGATATTGCTCACATAGGTCCCCATCAATCACATCCTACACAACAATGCAGCTGCTCAGAATTTGTCCAAATTCAATGCTATGGTTAAAATATAGTAGATTAACAAATGGAACATTTTGGATGTGTCCGGATACACTTGATAGAACTGCCATCATAGGTAACAGAGATGATACTTTCATCCAGTATGGATGGCAATTAGTGCTTTGTAATATCAGAAAGAATAAACAGCTTAATATTGATTAGGTATACCTTAACAGGAAAGTAGGCAGATCTATAGGCCATGTGGTCTCTTCCACACAAAGGTGGATTGTCCTGTCTCATATGCATCTCCAAGTGAGAAAAGAAATCAACGTCATCCCGTGAAGTAAAAGCATGTAATGCCCCAACACTTCCCATAACTGTTCCATATAGAAGGCACTCTCCACCACCTGGTATAAGAGATGCCTTTTGCAAGCACGTGACCACATCACCGACATGATATTGTACAATTTCTTCCACCTTATTGGGGGCTCCATTCAGCTTTCCCTGCTCCCACTTGATCCTCCCACCAGTAGGATCTTCTTCTATCTCGTCAGAAACATCCTGTGGCAACCGCACAAAATAGATATTTCCAAACTTGTCTGCACCTGCCATGGTGTCAAAATCTATGTGGTATGATGCAGTAAGCCATCTTGGAACGCAATCATCAGCAAATATGTAAAGTTGGTTTTCGTCCCGCCTATACTTGCAGTAATGGAAAGACTGGAGAGAATGCACAAAAAAACAATTAACTGAATATGTAAATGGACAGGTTGTCTGTTTGAAAATAATAAGAAAATAACCTTAGTCAAATTTACCAAAATAGGATAATTCCTCCTGGAGCTTTCTAATAAAAACCAAATTAGTAAAAATTAAAATCCTACAACTTGGTGACCAAAGACAAATTAATTTCAAAAGCCAATGTGATGTCAAATGCTCATAAATGTCACTCAAATATCCAGATCTTCAACAAATAAAGGTATACCGTACACATTCAATAGGAACATACCTCTTGGATGTCACCCACGTAAAGTCGATCACGGTAGGTATGAATAGAAATAATTGTATTGGGGAATAGCTTATTCTCACATTTTCTCAACAATCTTCTTTTTCCCAAATCATATAGCCTCAACACAGGTCCTATTCCTGCAAGTAATCTTCCTTGAAACTGACATAGAGCAAGAGGAACACCTTCAACCTGAGTTTTATGAAGAAGTTCAAGAGACCTTCCATCCTCTAGAAACCTATATATATGAATAAATCCAGCAGTTAAACTCTTTTTGGGCGAAAATTGCAGTCCCTTTGCTGTGCCAACAGCTAAAAGAGTTCCGTATTCCTTATCATGAAAGTTTACTGTGCATAGGCTGAAAGCAGCCTCGTTCTCCTGAAGCTCCAAAAGACATGTTGTGTCTCCTGTCTTTGGATCAAGAACTCTGATGCAGGAAACCCACTTATCTGATTCAGCTTTTGGATAACCATAATGCTCGTCAGAGAGGGTATCATCTTTATCCTCATCCTCTCCACCATTCTCCATTTGGTCTGCACTTCCAGTCCCATTTTCCCCAGCTTGACCAGCCTCAAAACACTCTTTCCTTGCAGCTTCACGCTCTTCTGCAGTAAATGCTCCCTGATCACTCTCAATCACTACCAAAAGCTTCCGTTTGGGGTGCAGCACAAATTTCCTCGGCGTGTATCGAAGTGGAATAACAGTTTCGTTAAATGTTTCTCCTAATCTTTCAATGGTAAAAATCCTCAACGCCTCACCAGCAACAGCAACTACACCTTCCACACATTGGTCAGATGAAAAAGAGGCAGCAAATTCAAGGGTTTCATATGAAAGGGGAGTTAAAAGGAAATGGCCTTGGTGAATATAACCGAGCCAAGGTCGGCTTGACAAGCAAAGCATGGCACGCTTTCCTCTTACAACAATCGGAAACAGCTTTGGGGCTCTCAAACCTAAGAATCGGGAACGAGGATCAGAAAGCAGTCCTGTGACCATATCCACTACAACTCTAAACAAGACACCATTCTGCAAACCGGCATTCAGGAAAAGGCTGGCAGGATGATCTGCACCATCCTCACCACCAACAGAAGCTTGAACTTCAAGGAAGAGAAGAGATTCTGGAGCTGAAGAAACACTCTGTATACCTAGACACTGGAAACAATCATCAGGATCCAGAGATAAGATTCGGATTGTCTTGTCAAATGAGCCAACTGCAAGAAAACGGGATCTTTGTCTGCCTTCGGGCACTGGAGCAATGTCCAGACAAGCAACATCTCCAGACATTTCGTGTTTCTCCACCTCCATCAACTGACCAGTCACATCCACTTCAAAATATATAAGCTCCCCTCCACTCAGTGCAATAACCACTTGAAGTCTATTTGATCCAACTTTTGCAATTGTCCTCTTTCCAGGAGTTCTCCACTCATTAATACGGCCATCCTCCCTAATATGCCTAATACCATTTGGATGAACCTGCATGAGAGAATCCTCGCCTATCAAAGAAACAGCAAGGGAGGGAGTAGTGTCAAGAAACCCACTGTCACTGACTTCTTCAACCGTCTCACCAATGGAAAGCACAAGTGTAGCATTTGTGAACGACACAACGATGTACGCATCAAACTCATCAATAATATTTTTCTTCACTGTCCAAACTGCACTAGGTATACCAGGAAGCTTGGAAACTGCCATCTCACTAACAGCTAAACCAGTTCTCAAGATTCTCAAGGACGATCGAGGACCACGCCCACAAAGAGTGTAAATTTGAGGAGTCTCCTCTTCAAAGAGATTACTGACCTTCATATCCATAATTGACATCAAACTCTCAACCTGATCAATCCTGACAAGGTTTTTCAGTCTCCTGGGCTGGAAAAACACAGGCTGAAAACCCTCTTCAGTTTCCATCAGCGTAGCCGATGAGGCCTCGACATCATCATCATCCCCTATCGCCTTAAACTGATACAGAGCATGATTTCCAAACTCAGAGGCCGCAAACAAAAAACCCGACTTGAGCACACACATCGAAGCAGTAACAGGAATAGTATCAAAATACTTAATCTTCAATTCAGAGACCCGGTCACCTTCATGCTCCAAAGTTACCTTAAAGATATCCCCATACTCAGTCTGCAGAAGGAAGAAGAACATGTTCTTCAATTTATGCATGGCAGCAGAAACAATGAGAACACCACGCTCAGCAGGCAAGTCAGCACGCCGAGGAATGACAGCCCTAACATCTTGTTGCCCCTGATTCTTATAAATAACAAAATTCTCAGCACAAACAAGGACTCCACTAGGACCATCAGCACCACCAGGAACAGTGACAAGCAAATTGGCACCATTATCAACCTGATCAGACCACTTCCTAGAAACATGGTTAAGACCCAAATCAAGCTCATAGAAAATCAAATGCTTCTGTGCTTCAGAAGCAGCATGGCCAGTAGAATCCAGATCAGCCTCAGAGTAATCCAACTCTATAGCAGCGAAAATAGGATTCTCAAAGCCACAATCAACGCCGCAAATAGAATATACAAGAGTGTGTGATTTATGTGCTTCTAAAGGAGAAGATATAGTTAACCTAGCAGCAGTATCTCTATTCAAGACATAAACAAGCTTCTGCTTCTCACAAGCACCAATCATAACAGCTCTACCTTTAGGATCTATAGCTAGGTACTGACCTGGAACAATTCGGCGGCAACCGGATTTACCAAAGGTTTCTTGGTGAATTTTATCGAAGACGTTTTTCTCTTTGTTGTAGTCGAGAATCACGATTCTGCCGGAGTCGGAACCGACGACGATGAAATCCTTTTGAGCACCAGTGAGGCGAAACTGAGCTAAGGATCTAATGGCGCCGAAGATTTCAACGGAGAGAATGGTTTGGATTCGACCGTTGTCATCGGGACGAAGGAGATCGAGAACCTTGCCTCTGGCGACGACAATTTCTTGAACCTTACCGCCGGAGAAGTTTCCGTTGATGGCGCAGACGATGCCGGTGGGTCGCTGAAGAGTGAGACTGTATAGATACATGGTTTATGGTTATGGCTATGGCTACCGAGTCAGTCGAAGGGGAAAAAGGGGGTTAGGGTTTTAGAGTTGTTTTTCAGTTTAACATAAGATTCTCAGTACTAGTGTCACTGTGAGCGGAGCGGGAGTGAATTTAATATTTATACATCACTATTATTTTTACTACTTTTTATTTTCAGTGTGTTTATTAAGTGCCTTCATCTCTTTCTTGTCTTGCCGCTTGCTGAATCTTGTTGCTGAAATTGTCTTGCCTTGGGCACAATTTGTTATTAGAATTTTTTTTTTACAACAATTATTTTATTTGATTTTTAGCTTAATTTCCAATGTTTTGTCAAAAAAAAAGCTAATTTCCATTTTTTTAAAAAAATCAATTTTTAACTTAATTACCTGTAAAAAAAAATACTCTTGTTAAAAAAATATCAATTTCCGATTTCAATTTAGCATTTGGTGTATCCCATCTTCAAAATTAAATATTGATTAATAAATACTCTCTTCATTCCCTTTTAGCTATCATTTTTGAAGAAAGAATTGTTTCTATTTAAAGTTTAATATAACATTAACTATTTATTTTATTAAAAAATATGCAAAGAGAAAGAAATAGGTGGAATGAGAAAATAAATAATTAAGGATAAAAAGCTAAATACATCAAAAGTAATAAAATTTATTGGTTTTTAACGTGCAAATAACCTTAAAAATGACAATTAAAAAGGAAAAATGTCAATATGAGATTACATTACATTAATATATAATATATTAGTGTCTTTTTTCGGTAGTTGCATTGACAATTTCAACTACATAGAAACGTCTGCTTTAGAGTTCAAACTCGACCGTATAATTGTGTTATCTTTATTTGTCATTTCATACTTCTATATTAGTACAGACTCCAACCAAAAGAAGAGATATCATCGATTTTGCCTGCACAAATGGCAACTATTTACTTTTTATCCTATGTCGCCAGATTAGTAAACTACGTGTGTGCTTGGGAACGCGTTTGGTCACTGCCGCCGTGCGTCCCATGGCATTTTACCGTGGTTTTTGAGAAGCTACAATTCCAAGCTTCTACGTTGCCGCGATTTGCTTTCGTGAGTTTGGGGAGGTCCACCGCCAATCCAAACACTACTACTATTTGATTCCTCAAAAGATTTGCTGGATTACCCTTTAGAGTTAATTAAGGTCAATATAATTTCTTTATAATTAATTACTATTTTCTTGGCACCTATAGCACTATACGACGGCTTCCTGAAAAAATTTGAATCGTGTCTTAGGTGAGTTTGTTCCATTCATGCACAACCTAATCTTGATAACATTCAAAGAATCATAGTTTTACATAAAAAAAATCAATTAAAATTATTTCAAAACTTGTTTGATGATATTTTTAGTGACAAAATTTGTTTGATGATGCAAGCCATCTGAAACACTACTACTATAAAGTAATATATAAATATAAATCAGAAATATTTATAACCACTTGATAATTGACCATAGATTATTCCAACCACCACACTTAGTTATATAAAACCGCATACAAACCAATGCCAAGAGAAGCTATATGCATGCAACAATGGCTAAGCAATGCCCTTCTCATCTTGCAATAGCTATGTTACTTTTGTTCATAATAAACAAGTCTTCATCAGCTAGAACTCTTGGTAATCCAACTCCTAACCACAACCATAGCCATCACAGAATAACATTTTTAATGCAACATATACTCAATAATGCTACACATGAGCCTTCAAATAAGCCTACCACTACAAAAGTCACTGGTCATCAAATCCCTTTCTCAAAACCACTAGGAATTTTCCCTCCAAAGAAAGGGATTCCAATACCTCAATCTTCCACTGAAACACTTGACCTTTCTAGCATTGGTTTCTCTTTTCCAGCTAGAGCATCACTTCAAGAACTTCAGTTAGGATTAGTAACATCAATAGATGATGAGGAGTTACTTGAAGGTGAAGGTGAAGGTGATGAGATAAAGAAAGTTGGAAAAGCACAAGGGGTTTATGTTGCTAGCTCTGAAGATGGAAGTAGCTATATGGTGGCTATGACAGCTAGTTTTGTGAAGGGTGGTGAGTATGAAGATGATGGAGTGAGGTTTTTTGGAGTTTATAGGAGTGAGGTTTTTGAGTCACATGTTGCTGTTATTGGAGGTACTGGAAAGTATTATGGTGCTAATGGGTATGCTGTTGTTAAGGTTGTCGATAGAGTTGGGTCTAGTAGTACTGTTGAAGGAAAAGTAGCAAGTTCAAAACTTCTCTTGTTTGATGTGTATTTTATTAGTTAGTGGATTGATTGTGTTTTATACAGTATTGAAATTCTACTTAATATATATGGATTGGATGTTGTCTTAATATATATGGATTGGTAAATATTGAAAAATGTTACATTCATAACAAAATTTATGTATCTATGAAACAAAAGCCATTACCAGTTCAGTACTTAAAGGGAGAAGACATGCTGAGTAATCAAGGAATTTATATGTTTATATATATATATATATATATATATATATATATATATATCGATGGGAACATCTATATAGTATTAGTAGCAAGATGAGATGACAGATATCTTCGGAGAGAAAATAACAAAATTTTGATTTCATACACCAAATCCAAGGAACTCTTGCATTTTTCCATATCAGAAATAACAGAATGTCACATCTTTGAAAATGTCTGGTTTTCTTTTTTATGCTCCTTTACAAAGATCTGATCTATGAAACACCGACACAGACACAGACACCGGACACAACACGGGTACGGACGCCCGGACATCGGTCTTAATTTGAAAAAAACAAGTAATTGAAGTGTCGTTGTCGGACACCGGATACGTTTTCAAGCAGAAGTGTCGGTGCCACAGACGATGTAATGTTACACACATTTTTTTTAGTATCATTTAGAAATCTGTTTATCCTCAGAAAGCTTGAGTAGCTATATAATTAGACACATTTCCATAGGAAACTTGAAAAAAAGTGCTAAAGTAATAAGTAATAGGATGGTTTGATTTGGTAAAACATGAAAATCTTAGATAAAATATCTATATTAGAACAAATTATATGTTCTATTGTTCTATTGGTTTGAGCACATCTGATGCGCGAAAAGAGAGTAGTAGAGCATAAATTCACTATTCAGACAAATCCAATTTATTAGAATAGCAAATTCGGATCCAAAAAAATAGATAAAAACGCACACACATGAACACAATGTCACAAACATTGTTAATGAGCTAAGAGATATTGAAGGAGTGCACCAAAAAGAGTGCAAGAAGGAGGTCTCGGGTTCGAACCCCAGAAAAATTGCTTATAAAAAAAAAACAAACATTGTTAATGAGGTTGTGCAGTGCAGTGTGCCTAGACCGCTCCGCTAATTGCACTACGCTCCACTTGGTTATGCTCAATTCGAGGCATACACAAGAAGAATTTTTTAGGAACATATAAAGAGGGAATTGGATTTGGTTAGATAATATGTGGTTTGTAAACAGGGATGGGATAGTAAGGTACAGAAGGTATCATCAATTATTCAATAGCAGTAGCACGTCAAAATGTAGTTAATTGACTTAAATCAATTCAGAAAATCTTGGATAAAGTAAGAAAGATAACGAATTGTGATGTATAAAATAAGTACTGGAATGGGAGAGATTGTGAACAACTAAAATATCATTAGTTGTTTGATTTATATCTATATATCTAAATAATCTGTGAAAATAAATGGCTGTACTAGTATTAGATTATAGTGAACTTCTTAACAGTCTTGCTAAAAATTCATGTTTGGTTTGTCTGGCAACAACTCCAATTCCTTTTGATCATCCTAGAAAAGTAGATATCACTTCCACTAAATTAAAAAGTGACGTTGAATCCAAACTGCCAACACTAAAACAAAATCTACTGAAAGAACACCCAACCACTCCATAATATCAGCTCCACTTGTTGAAGAGTAGAGCCAATTATACATGTGTGTATATAGACACAACCAGAAAACTACTACATCAACAATCAAATCTTCCTTCTAACCAAGAAAAGGAAAAAAATCCATCCAACCTCACAGCAACACAACTTTCTCTTTGTGTAAACTAAAATGGCCCATGTTTTCATATTCAACCCTGGCACCAAGAAAGCCACCATCTGCCTATTCTTCCTAACTATGACCTTTCTGATTTCCAACTCTGCAAGAATCTTAGACGAAATGGATCAGCCACAAGAACCACAAGTCATTGGCAATCTACCACTCACTCCTTCAGTCACAACAGGCACTACCTCTACCACCACATTATCACCTGCAGCCACCACAGACACCAGTAATGAAGAAGCAGCAGATGTTGATCCACCAGCTCCAGAAGATGATCTCTCAGTCTCTCCAGTTGCGAGTCCCACCAGCAGCAGCGAGCAGCAACCGCAACCGCAACCAGAAGCTGAAGTCCCAGTCCCAGCAATCTCTGATGAAAGTACACCATTACCAGTTGCTGCAGCTGCTGCATCAGTGGAAAAGGAGCCATCACTATCATTCTTCATGCATGATATACTTGGTGGGTCACATCCATCAGCAAGAGTAGTGGCAGGAATAGTAGCAAACACAGATGTAACAGGCCTACCATTCTCCAAGCTCAACAACAACATCTTTCCAATAACAGGAGGAATCCCTTTAGTCAACCCCAAACTAAATGGCATCATCACAAACAACAACTTGCCAAACCTGGTAGGTCTCAGTGGCGGTCAGTCCTCCACCGTGTTCCAAAATCGAGGCACCAGCAACGTTGTAACGGGCGGGAACAACCAGCCGTTTGTTTCTGCAGGGAATCTTCCAGCTGGGTTGACACTACAGAAGCTCATGTTTGGGTCGGTGACTGTTATTGATGATCAGTTGACTGAAAGTCATGAGCTGGATTCTGCTGTGATTGGGAGAGCACAAGGGTTTTACATGGCTAGCTCTTTGGATGGTTCTAGCCAGAGTGTTGTGTTGACTGTGTTGCTGCATGGAGGAGGTGATCATGATGGGGTGGAAGATAGTATAAGCTTGTTTGGGGTTCATAGGACTGCATCTCCCAACTCTGAGGTTGCTGTGATAGGTGGTAGTGGTAAGTATGAGAATGCAAGGGGATATGCTGCACTTGAGACTCTCTTGAAGGAGGACCAGCATACCACAGATGGACTCGACACTATCCTCCATTTCAATGTCTACCTTACACACTAGTAACTTGTCCTATAAAACAGCTTTTTATTGCCTTTCATTTTGTTTTACATTTGGCGTTTGTTTGTGATTCTGCCTGCCGAGTAATAGAATGGTCACTACTCTTCTCGTGTTATCAATCACATATCTTTCTTATATGATGACTTTTAAAATCAACGCCTCTTTACTTACTTATTCAATTAGAAAACTTCATTTTTTCCTTTAATTAATATTTTATTTTCTTCCATCAACATAAAATTACAAGATTTTATAAAACACTATCAAAGTAATTTTAAACTTTTTTAAAAAAATAAAAAAGTCCAAACCCTTAATACAACACTTGACTATTTGAAAATTGAAACCAACTAAAACAGTCAAAATTGATGCAATCATGTGAAGGATGAGACTGAACCCCTTTTAAAAGCCGAAGACGGAACATTTTTCACTAATCATATGGTAAGCTGGTACAGAGTTCTTTTTATGGTACAAAATAAACTCATCTTTGACGTGCATAATCCAAAAGAATAGAGGAATAAGGCACGTTGTAGCGAACTTCTTAGTGTCACATATCACAGTAAACACTCCTTGAACCCCTTTTCCAATTCCTTGGCGTCCAAGTTTTTCCCTATGAAAACAATTTTATTTGTCCTTGGTTCATCTGGCCCCCACAACCTTTCCGGTGAACCTTGAAATATGTCATGAACTCCCTGTCACACAAAAAGCCATGCTTAATTCAACGAAACAGAAAACAAACTGAACATAGTGAATGATAACAGAGAGAAAAATCGGGCTTGGGCGACCAGGGAAGGTCGGGTGTGCGCAAGCGGGGAGGATGAGAGTGGATAGAGAGAATATATATAGCATAAAAGTAAAAAATTTAAAGGAATTTGTTCAAGATCCATATAGCAACACCATCATAGAGAGGGAATTCAACCTGAAAGACAAATCTCTCATCCATTCCATCAACAGATAGAAGACCTTTCATCCTATAAATGTCTTCACTATGTTCCATCAACAAGGTACCGAGCCACATGTTAGCCTGAAAAGATATGCTAGTTACCCTTTCAGTACATAAATGCCAATAATTACGTTATGCAAGTATATAAGTTCCGGAATAAAAGGCACTCCCCTAAGCATCCAAATGGAAAAGAGAAATCAACTAACTTGGTATTAAATCCCAAGGAAACAAATTGCAAGCACTAACCTTCTCAAGGTCCAAGTTTCCTTCACAAACTATGCTCACAGATGAAACACCAGGATCGTGACTGTGATCATGAGAGTGGTGATCTGCATATAAAATAAAATTATTTTATATTCAATCTCATTTTCTTTTTTCCTCATTTTTACTCCATTATTAATATTATAAGAAGATACCGACTTTTTTTTAAACTTTTTGCAACGAAACTATTTTAATAAATTTGAAATATCGCCTTTTATCAAGTTTTTCCTTTTTCTTTTATTACATTTTGCAACTTTCAACGTATTTATAATTTCATAGCAAATTATAACAAATACAGCGTCACTCGTGCGTATGCACGGGTAAAATACTAGTATTGATAAAAAAAACTACACGGTAAAAATATTAATATTCTATAAGCTATATCCTTATGAATTGACAATGTGTAGAACTGAGCAGCAATTAGGTAAAAACTGACAGCCGCCATCCAAATACTAAAAATCAGAGGAATAAATAGTTCTGTATGAATCCAAAAAAACATGTGAAATGAAGCAAGCTAAACATCATTGACAAGTCTAATAAAAAAGAGGCAACTACGCAACATGACTAGTGCTACAAACAAGAATAACATGCCAAGTAAACAGTTATCACACAAGACAAAGTAATAGGTACCATGCTTGTGGTCATGTGATTCATCATGGTGATGGTGGTGATGATCATGGTCATGGTGCTCGTGGTTGTGGTTGTGGCTGTGGGAATTATCTTCTTCAGTCGATCCTTCATCACTAACAGCACTCTCAATCCTTAAAAAAGATCAAGTAAACATAAACAAATCATATATTCAAGCTTGGACAATAAACAGATAACAATAAGATAATAACCAAAGAACAAATATCTAAATATCCATGTGAGGTTATGGACAACATGGTACTGAAGCAAGCCATTTGACAAGGGTCTAAGAATGCAAGTGCTACTTAGAGCATCGTTTCCATTAACGACAAGAATCAACACCAAAAGTTCGTAAAGATATACATCTATTAATCAATGAATAGTTGACAAATGAGAGGAATTTGAATATATATAGTTAACTAAAAAAATGAGAATCATTGAAGTATATAAAAACAAAGGTATAAAACTTTTTATAAGTTATAATCAAAAGAGAGGTACAGGCTTGCAGGAGGGCAATATTATCAAAACAAAAATTCATCGTGTAGAGAACAAGTAAATTTTAATTCAAATTTCCTTTTTCTTAGAAAATGAAGTAGGAAACAAAAACAAAAGCTACCTCTCCAAATCAAAACCGCCAATGCCAAGAACGTAATCCAAGTTGACTTTTCCAAACTCTGTCCGCTTTAAATGGGCCAAGCTGTTTATTTTCTGAATTAAATAACACAGCAACATTATAGGTGCTCAAAATAGTGACATAAAATAAAATTAAAACAAAAACAAAACATTTAGATACAGTACGAAGAGAAAGACACCAACCTTTATCCGCTGGACCAGAGAAGCAATGTCTGATTCACCAACAAGGTCAGTCTGGTGCAAGATAGACAAGAGTATTAGACAATTAATTTCTACCCTAAAGGAGTTTCTCAGTTAAAATAGCCCATGGCTCTTTAGTGGCTGATCAATCATTATAACATTCTTTTGCTTACAAATGTTCACGGAGAAGTTTCATAAGAAAGTTCTGAAAACATTGAGGTCCATAAGCTAATTTCAACTTAAACAGAAAAATCTGTTCAAAAAGTTGATAATAAATGTAACATTCTTTTAGTCTTTCTTTTTGTATAAGTGGTTTTTGAAAAGTTTATCCACACAGTTTCGCAGAGTACTAAGTAGTCAATCTTGGAAAGCGGAGCAGGGCAGCCGACCCCAAAATCCTCTGTAGCACCGACACTTCTAGTTGAAGACGTGTCCGGTGTCCCACACCTATCGTGTCGGACACCGACACTTCAATTGTATTTTTCAATATTTTTCAAATTAAAATTGGTGTCTGCGTGTCTATGTCGTGCTCGGTGTCCGTGTCTGTGTCGGTGCTTCATAGCCAAAAACGCTAAAGCGGTATAGCAGGCAGCAGTATGGCCGCTATTTTGACCTCTAAAATGCAGTATATATTACTAAATCATAGGCAACATACATAAATATAAATACTCAAATAAAAACTACACAAAATCAAAAAATCAAAAGGATTAACTAAGAGAGGAACTGTTGAGCAGGAACAGAGTAACTGTTGAAGCAAAAACACCGAACGCAGGCAAGAACACAGTCCCTGTTTCACTGAGACAAATCAGGGTAACTGTTGAAGCAGGAACACTGAACGCAGAGCAAGAACACAGTCTCTATTTCACAGAGGCAAAACAGAGCAACTGTTGAAGCAGAAACGCAGAGAGATGCAGAAGCAAAATTGTTTCAGAAAAAACAGAGCAAGAGGAGAACGCAGAAGCAGAGCACGCAGAGAGAGAGAGACGCGAGAATAGGGGAGAGCAATAAAGCACATTTACAT
The DNA here is from genome assembly GCA_039519185.1 of Astragalus membranaceus. Lineage (NCBI taxonomy): Eukaryota > Viridiplantae > Streptophyta > Magnoliopsida > Fabales > Fabaceae > Astragalus > Astragalus membranaceus. Next base: position 2,950,056 of record CM076847.1, read on the forward strand.
GATTTACCTCATAATTCCATCATTTAACCCTAAAATGCATTATTTAGGAAAACAACGTTCATATTTTGGGAAAAAACAGAATCTAAATCGATCCCTCCCAAAAGCAGTTGCGATCACCGCTTGGGACCACTATTGCGCCGCGAAAAGCGGCCGCTTCCACCGGTACACCAAAACTGCCCCGCAAAACAAAACGCAGAGCGCCACGGTGTATTCCACTCTACTTGCGATTGACTATCTAGCGTACTAAGTTAAAATAGCATATTGCTCTTCACTTTACGAACAATCATTATAACATTCTTTTGCTTACAAATGTTCGCGGAGAAGTTTCATTATTTCAGAAGAGAGTTTTGAAAACATTGAGATACATAAGCTAATTTCAACTTATAAGGAAAAATTCTGCTCAAAAAGTTGATAAATGTTAATAAATGTAACATTCTTATAGTCTTTGTTTTTCCATAAGTGGTTTTTTGAAAAGGTTATCCACACAATTTCTTAGCCTACTATATCTTGCACAAAAAAAGTAGTCATTTCATTTCATAACTAGTTACCATACAGTCGAAATGTCCCATTAGTACAAAACTAAAAGCCATTCTGTTATAAGAACAAATTAGTCAATACCTTATTTACAATTATCCGATCCGCATATGCAATCTGTTCTACTGCCTCATTGACCACACCCTTTGGCTTAACCTCATCAAGATGAAAATCAGCATGTTTGGCATCAACCAAAGTGACAACACCATCCAACTTGACTTCATTAAAAATATTATCCTCTGCATAAAAGGTCTGGATTATCGGTGCCGGATTTGCCAAACCTGTAGAAATACAAACAATAAAACAAGTCACACTACCAACAAAGTGTTTTTTTACATGTTTAGAACTTCAATGATATTAAAGGCATACATAACAATTAAATACCTGTAGTCTCTATAACAATATGGTCAAATTTCCCTTTCTTCTTAGAAACTAACTCCGAAATCATTCTAACAAGATCACCCCTGACGGTGCAGCAAAGGCAGCCATTGTTCAACAGCATAATATCTTCAGCACCAGCCGTTTTTGCAGCTACTAGAGAACCATCTATGTCAATTTCACCGAACTACAAAGAAGAAAGCAAGAAAACGTTAACACAAAAACAACAATACCATAATCAAATTCACAGCTGAAGACAAGCATCTTCAACTACAGCACGTACCTCATTCTCAATAACCGCAATTCGCTTCCCATGCTCCGCTGTCAGAATATGGTTGAGCAACGTTGTCTACTCAATTCCACGTCAAAATTAAGTTAAGAGTTTAAGATACTGCAAATTTGAAATTGCGATGAATAAGATTATAAGAAAACGGTAGAATATACGATACCTTGCCGGAACCGAGAAAGCCAGTGATGATAGTAGCCGGAATTCGATTATCGGGTGGAATAACGGTGGAAACGTCGGAGTCGTCGGTTTGAGGCGGTGATGAAGTGGATGTGGCGACGGTGAAGCGGCGAGCATGTCTGCTAGGTTTGTGGCAGGATATTCTAGAAGAGGAATAAGAGTTGAACGGTTGGAATTTGAAATGAGTTGGTTTAGTTCTGGTTGTGGTGCTCCTGTAAAGAAATGGAATAAAGGTGGTTTGGAGAGGAGTGAAGGGCTTGGGATTGCGATAAGCAGCGCCGAAGAAACTGGATGCCAGCTCAGCTTTGAGCGTGAAACAAGCCATCGCGAGATTGTAGGCAAGCGGGGTTTAGCGTTGAAGAAACTAGAAAGGGTGAAGAAGAAAGAAGATGAACCACGATCTCCGGTTTAGTTATGTTTCGTATTGGACGTCTCAAACGGATCTATACCCACGATAAAACAATTCGAGTGGTTGATTCCACCACCCCCGTGTTTTACTCCAGCACCCCGAACCCCTTTTTTCTAAAATATATCTCTCTCTCTCTCATTTCAATTTTTTTGGAATCTATCTACTATCTATATAATCAAAACACTCCACTACTAAAATCTCTATCTTATATCTTCTACAATCTATTTAATCAAAACACTTATATTTTACTATCTCTTATCAAAAGTCAATTCAAAATTACATGTTGTTGGTATAATTTCATTATTTTAGATTTCTCACGGTATAATTATTTTTTATATTCCATTTTCATAAATGTCGGTATTTTTATAGATGAACATTTTGTTTGGAGTCCTGACAAGAAAATATTAGATATTATCAAAATAATTATTTTCAGATTTTGCTTTTGAGTTCCAACGAGAAAACGTTAGACGTTGTTGTTAAATTTTATTTTTTTTCGATGGCAAAATATTACATGTTTGTCGGAATAATTATATTTTATTTTCACGAATGTTTTTCTTATAAATTATTATTTTACTTTTGAATCTCAATGTGGAACAATTACATGTTAGTGGTATAACTATTTTTGTAGTATGAATTTAAAAATATCTTTACTTTTTAAAATTAAAAATTTTGATTTTTTATATATCATTGTTTTCCTTTTGAGTCTCGGCAAGAAAACATTAGATGTTGTCGAAATTATTATTTGTTATATTTTGTTTTTGAGTTTCAACGGATAAAAGTTACATATTGATCGTATAATTTTATTATTTTTGATTCCCTACAGCAGAACATTACACCTTGTCGAAATAATTATCTTTTATAATAGTTCTTCATGAATGTCTTTAATTTTAATAAATGATTACTTTAAATTTTTGAGTTAAGAAGAGAAGGTATTACATTATTCTTTTTTTTTGGTAAACCAAGGTATCCTCCACGGCGACTGTGGAGACTAATCATTCGAGGTATCTGAGATCCATTTAAGGGGTTGACCTCTCCCAACAAATGTTTTTCCATACGCACCGGCCAGGGATCGAACCCAGGACCAAATGGTTAAGGGACCCAAGTATCTACCACGTGTGCCACATTATGTTGGTGTATTACATTATTCTTTATATTATGCTTTTGAGTTACAACGAGGAAGCGTTACATGTTGTTGGTATAGTTTAATTACCAAGAAAATCTTAAAAAATTTGACTTTATTTAAAAATAGGTTTAAATACGTTTTTACCCCCTACAAATAGGGGGTGTTTTGCTTTTACCCCCTACAATTTTATTTTTTTTAAAAACACCTTGCAAAATTTTTTTGTTTGATATTAGTCCTTCTGTCAAGTCTCTGTTAGTGGTTTGTTGGCGTGTCTAACGGAACTGCCAGCTGGCTTTGCCAAATCATTATTTTTAATTTTCTTTTGGCTTAAATATGTTTTTACCCCCTGCAAATAGGGGGTGTTTTGATTTTACCCCCTACAAATTTTTTTTATCTGAACCCATCTTTCTTCATCTTCATCTCTCTCTCTCTCTCTGTGTTCCTGTTGTTTCCATCTCATCTTCATCATCAACACAAACACAAAAACACAAACACAAAAACAAACACAAACACAAACACAACTTCATTTCTAATGCATAGTAATTATTAAACACCTTCCACCACTCTCTTCTCTCTTCTCTCTTCTCTCTCACACACATACCACCCCCACCACCAAAATCTCATATCTTCCTTCTTCTTTTTCTATGAATGAGACAAATCCAGAAAAATCTCAAATCCAAAAAGCGTTTCCCCTTCGTTTCCCCTTCGTTGCTTTTCTGAACTGAGAATATTAGTAATTGATTGTTGTTTCCCCTTCGTTTCCCCTTGCGTACCGTTCATCTTCCCCCAAATTGATTGTTGTTTAATGTTTTCGGTGTGGAGCTTGCTGTTGACTCACTTTCGGTTTTACATCCATGGGGGTTGCTGTTGAAGAAGAATGGGTTGTTGTTGTTGTTGTTGTTGCTCTGAGAATCGAAGAGGGAAAGAAGAAGAATGGGTAAGAATAGATGTTGCTTGGTGGTTCTGTGCTCATGGGTTTGTGTTTGGTGAAGATGGATTATGGTGAAAATGGAGATGAAGAGAAGAGAATGGTTCCTGGGAAAGGAGGAGAGAATGAATCTGGGAATGGGGGAAGAAGATGGGAAATTAGGGTTTAAAATAATTTTAAATGCCAAATTAACAAATAAAATAAAATAAAACTAAATATAAATGCCAAATGTGTGACACGTAGGCTTTTTTGTAACAGGGAAACTAACAGAAGGGCTAACGCCAAAATGGTGAAATTTGCAAGGTATTTTTTAAAAAAAAAATTGTAGGGGGTAAAAGGAAAACACCCCCTATTTGCAGGGGGTAAAAACGTATTTAAACCTTAAAAATATTATAAAGATATTTGTCTAATAACACATAAACTCGTTTTACTATTCAAATTTATGTTTATAATATTTGGTACCATATAGTTGTTATCTTTTATTCAAAATACATTGTCAATTAGTTGTCTAATAATTATATTGTTTAAATATTATAATTTGGATGATATTTGATTGATTTACAAACATCATTTAGAAATTACGAGCTGATAACTATTAACAATTTCGATTTGAAACTACTTTGGGAAAATAGTCAATACTAGTCATGCCCATGCACAAGCACAAGTATTTTACAAGTTTTTTATACACCATCGTACAAAAGACAAAGTTGTGTTATACACCGTAAACAACATCTTAAAGCATAACCATCATCACGTATCAAAATTCCTAACATAGGATTATTTTTCGACCTGGGTTCGACCGGGACCCAGACCATTGGACGGTTCAATTGCCACATCGGATCGGTTAAGCAGATAACCCGGTGTGATGTCAACAGGGCCGACCCACTCTACATAATGCACAATACTAGTGTGGTTTTTTTTTGTACCCCCACAATTTTTGATAATCCCAAAATACCCCTGAAAATTTAAATTTAACGGATTTACCTGTTTACCCGGTAAATCCGTTTGTAAATAAATCTAAAAAAAGAAGAATGTTTTGACAGTTACTTCTGTTTGCAACAAAAAATGTAAAACGGAAGTAGTTGGAGAAACTTACATCTGTTTTGTTAAATTTACGAAACGGATGTGTAAGTTGTTATTAGATAAATCCGTTTTTAGCAATGTAAGGTAACAGATTTATCTATTAACAAGGCACTTCCGTTTTGTAATTTTGTACATACGGATTTATCTATTAATTAGAGAAATCCGTTTTGTAAAAAAAAAGAAAATAAACCTATAACACCTCTATAAATAATAAATATGGAAAAATAATTACAAAAAACTACTACAATAATAAGTAAATGAAACGTCAATCTAAATCATCTGAATCAGCTGCTAAGTCTCAAACGATGGGCGGATGAGCGGGTGGTGGCAGGAACGGAGCGTGAGCAACCCATAGCTGAAAACGCCTGGTATACAGATCCAACCATGAAGTAGATTCAGGAGATTTAAAGCGCTCCCATTGAAGACAAATTGGAGGCAACGAACAGTCAGGCAAGAGCGCAACATGCACCCAGTGGCAGTGGTTCACGTGAAGAATAAGGATGATGCTGCGACTCTTAGTAGAAGAATAAGTACCTCTCAAAGGCAAATAAGTAAATGCTTGTCCCAAAGATAATTCAACTAGGGCGACATTATATTTGGTAGATATAATGTGCCCCATTTCAGGCAAGCTCAGCCACTTGTCCTTGTTCTGCTTCCCATAGCCTCTAACAAATAGGGACTCATTAATAACTGCAAGCCTATCAACCCCAAATAATTCAAAATATAGCTCAGAACAAGAGTTTATTTCTTGGATTAAATCGTGTCTAATTAAAGACCAATTTTCCTCACCAAGACCAAGACCAACAGCGACTGCTCGGAAGCCACAATTACCATCCGGTTCCACATCAATAATATCTGCAACATAAGAGTGGAAGTGAAGAGGAACCCACGGTAATAGCAATTTAGAAGTCCCCTGCTTTGTTAATTTATTTGAAGCCCGTTGTGATAATTTAGGAGAAGCCCCATGTGACTGTGATAACAGCTGTGATAATTTATTAGAAGTCTCAAAGTCTTGAGTATTTTTCATCTTCTCATCCACATGCTCCCAACCAGAAGGATCGCGCTTCACATCATAGAATTTTTGCTTCTTTTTCTTGGGTGCAACCTTTGTTTTAATTTTAGATAGTGGTGGAACCATTGAAAAAGTGGTAGGGAATGCAAGCTCATCAATCTGTTTCTTGAACACAAATTTCTCCTCTGCAGTCATACCATTATATCTCTCCCATATCATCTCCATAGAGTAAGTAATGTCACATTCAACATATTTTTCTTGAGAGACATCATCATCCAAAGAATCCAAACTCAAATTTCTCCAATGACCGTCAACAACCTCCAACGGAATAAAAGTACCAGAGACATAATAGACACCAAGCTCACAAGCACAGGGCAACAGATGTGTCATTCTAATCACGCACCCACAACGAGCTTTGTCATACCCCACACCAGAGGTGGTTTTCGCAAACTCCTTAGCAATATGATTCATAGCTTTTACAAATACAAGACCTCGTAGCTTTTTGTAGAAAGGAGTATTGTGAGCCACTTCAATACGGTTGATGCGTTTTTGGAAAGAGCCAACAACTTTATCAAAATGAAGCGTAAGCATACCTTGCACGGATTGCCAACACTTACATAGGTCTCCTCCAGAACTCCCCAACGCCCTCTTCAAAGCCCAATGAGCTGACTCAACTCTTAAATAATAACATAAATAAACACGTGTAAAAAAAATTAAACAAGCGTAAAAAAAATTAAACAAGTGTAAAAAAATACCTGGTGGTGGTTGTATTCCCAAAGTGTGCCACCCGGTTAGTCCATGCCAAAATAAATCCGCTTATGATTAGTCAATCATGTGCCATTCAAGTACTTAAGAAGAGCGGGCAAATCGACACATAAGTCATCCAATATCTTCAATCGCTGTGAGTACTCAACCTCGTCAAGTGAATCAATAAGATCACGCCAAAGAGAGATGACTGATTTTTGCCTATCCACATGCCAAGAACAGAGCAAATTTATAGAGGAAGGAAATACATCATGAACGCCACTCATAAGACCAAGATCCCTATCAGCCAAGAACACCTGAGGTGATAGGCCGTGTATACCAAACAAATCTTTCAATTGTTGCAATGCCCAAGTAAAATGAGACTCACGCTTATGTGCCAGATATGCAAATGCAACCGAGAAGGTTATATCGGTTGAAGTGACTCCTACAATCTCCAACAGAGGTATTCTGTATTGTTTGGTCTTGTAAGTGGTGTCGAGAATAAGAACCTTCGGAAACAACCTGAATAATTTAATAGAAGTGTGATGTGCCCACATGATGTCACTAACCACATCTGACCCCTCAACTTTCTTGCTCCAACATAAATAATTCTCAGACTCAATCAATCTAAGCAGCTCCTGAATATCAGTTCTAGGACCCCTCAAATAAGACCTATAGGCGTAACGCTGCCTATATATGTGGGCCATAGAAGTCACATTGCCCGGAAATTTTTTCTTCAAAGCATTAAGACAATCTTTTAGGCCAACCCTCAATGAAGTGTGCTCATCGACCATAACATTCTCCTCATTCGATAACCGACCAAACATTGTTGAGCCGTTCGAGGTAGTAAGAAGCTCATGTGTGTGGGGTCCACACCTAACCTTCACACGCCAACCCCCATCACGAATTGTACAAGTAGCTCTCAACTTAAATGGTCAATCGCACTTCTTTGACCCGATGACTCTAGAATAAATACTGAACTTCCCATGCTTCTCGCAACCAAAACTAATTTTATCTCTTGTCCCCCATTTACCTCCACCTTTGTTAGATCTGACAATGATAACCACAACTCCAATGCATCTCCCAACGTCTCTGACCCAACGAATAACATCCTCACGTGTAGGAAATAGCTACAACAAATACAAAATTGTTAGGTATTAATTAATTAAATATGTACATACATGTTTTAAATAATAATAATAATAATAATAATAATAATAATAATAATAATAAATTAAATATACCGTCTCTGTCCTGAATGACTTTGATGTATCAATCTCGACCGGAACCAACTGTGACTCCGTATTCATATCTATTTCAGTTTTACGTGAAAAAATAAGACATAACTATATAATTACAAAACGGATGTATCTGCTGCAGACATAAATCCGTTTTGGTTTTTTTCAAAACGGATTTATGTGGTAACAGCTAAATCCGTTTTGGAGCAAATTTAAAAACGGAAGTAAGTTTGCAATATATAAATTCGTGCATCAACTTTTTTTAAAAACAGAATTAAATTTTTAAACGTAAATCCGTTTACACCAAATTAAATGCCAAACCGAAGTAAGCGTTTTGAGATACTTCCGATTTGAGAAAAAAGTCAACTAACGGGTGTATCTTTCTCCGTTTACTTCCGTTTGTCATCGTATTTAATACAGTTTTAATAATTAACAGATTTAGCTCTACTGCAGGTAAATCCGTTTTACGATATAGTAGGTCCCACTAGAGAATCTGGTCAAATTTCAAGATTGTTTAATAAATGAGAGGGGTATTTTCGGGTTTCTCAATTTTTCAAAATTGTGAAATTGCACATTATTGAGATTGTGTATTAAATGAGAGGGGTATTTTCGGGTTTCTCAATAAATGACTTCAATCAAGGGTCTCTATTTCCAATTTCAGTATTCCCGTAAGTTTTTACGAGTTGAAAATGATACTCCGGTTGACATACTTAATTATATAATAAGACTTGATTCTTTTCCAAATGCCTTTGTTACTTATAGAATAATGTTAACCATTCCGGTAACCGTTGATTCGATAGAAAGAAATTTTTCAAAATAAAAATTAATAGTTATTAAAATTTTACCTACGATCAACAATGTCTCAACAAAGATTAAGTGGATTAGCTTTATTATCGATTGAAAAAGAAATGTTAAGTGAAATTGATTACAATAGTTTGATAAATGATTTCGCATCACAAAAAGCTCTTAAAATTAAATAAAAATAAAACAAAAATAAAAAATATTATCACTGAAATATAAATGGCCTTATTTCCGAACTCCCTTTTGGCCTCGTTGAGTGTTGGGCCGGTCCCGGACGTCAGCAACCCGAGGTTTGACCCGGTTGACTGGTAAAATCCTTTTTTTCCACATATAAAATTTTGCGTCCTTACCAAAAAATGTGCCACTTCATTTCGTTGGTTCTGTTGTGTAATAATTTATATCTTTGTTTTTTCACAGAACCTATTAATTATATTTATTTATTATTTACTTTAATAGTTACATGTGTTATTTTATATATATATATATATATATATATATATATATATATATATATATATATTATGTGTATATCTTACTTATTTAATATCTAATATTTTGTATCACATTCTATACATTATTGAGTGTGAATAATTATTAATTTTAAAATTTATTTTAATATTCAATTAATTCATATTAAAAATATTGGTTTAAAATATTATATATTTTATTCGGGTTGATCTTACCGGGACAGTTTTAATAACATTGGGTACAAGTTTGAATTCGCTTGAACCCAATTTGGATTTTTTAACTTGAATTTCTTACTCTAAAATATTTTATTTTATTTAAATGACACCAAAATAAAATTGTAATTAAACACAACTGAAAAATTATTTCTTTTATATTTATTTTATTTAAAAAATAATTATTTATGGTTCCATTTTTTATTATTATTTTGATAATTTAAATCAAAAAATAATTTTTATTTATTTATCACTTTAAAAATCACTTTTATATAAAATTCATTTATTTATAAAATATTATTATTATTATTACTACTTATAAAAAAGGTCTCATTTCAAAATTCGGTTTAAACCTCAAAAGATTTTGGGCGACCCTAGCTAAGCACTAATGTTTCACAATCTCACGAGGAAAGGAATCTACTCTCAATAGTTGCCATCAACCCACCACCAAATTGACTATTATGCCCTCCTGACCTTAATAGACCACCCTACCCTGTTTGGTCTGAAATTTAAATTTTCACTTCTCCTCCAATATCTTTCTTTTCAAATGGTCCAAGTTTGAAACTTCCCGCCAATCAGTTCAAAAAATATTATAGCTTCAATGTGCTCACAAGTACAGTGTTGCAGTCTACTTTATCAGCTTCGCAGATGACAAGACATCTCCTTTTTCACCTAAACTGTCAAACCCTAACATAATAAAGTAACACATTGAAAATTATCCCAATATTTCGCTGAAGAAAGAGGGTAAACGGGAGGAAAAAAGCTCTGATCTCGCCGGTAGTGAGAAGAACAAACACAAACAGAGAGGTGAGAAAATTTGAGCTGCAACAAGAAGATGATCAATGTAGAGAAGGAAAAAAGTACCCACTTGATACTTCTGACAAATTTGAATAGTGGATCTTCATCAAAAATTTCTTCTCCATTTCTTCAGGTTAATTTAATGTTATGCAGCTCACTAATTTCATTTTTATTTGTTGCAATAAAAGATTGCAATAGCAAAATTTGACTGCAACAAAAGGTAGCGCCTTTAACCTCTCACATAGGTAGCGGCTACTTCCCAAAAAGGTAACAAACTGACTGTCGTTTGAGTTTTCGGTTTACATTAAATTAAACCACTATCAAACTGAATCTCACCTCATTAATTTTCAACATTTCGAAGAAGCTCCTTCAAGCCTTCTGAAAATGCTCATGCTTAACCTTCTAAATGCATTTACTTGAAAATACTATTTTGAGAAGCTTTGCAAGTCTTCTGTTTTTAATACTTTAGGGATTTGAATATTAGTTTCTAATATAATGCTACTTTTTATGCTACTTTTGAAGGACCATGGAGTAGCAAACAATGACCGAGAGTGGCTCCTGTAAACACCCAATTTTAACCGGTATTTTCTTTTTGTTCGTGAAAATTCCAAAAAGATAATTTTTATGCACTTTTGTGATTTTAACTAATTTTGCGTGTCGTTTGGGGCTTATTGTTTTTTTTGCTGTTTATCAATATTATTATCATTAGTAGAACTTTTTTTAAGAAAAAAAAACTTTATAAAAAAAATCTGTTTTAGAATTAAATATTATTATTATTATTATTAATTTGTTTTTTACGGGTGTTTCTAGGGTGAAAGAGCAAATTAAATCTTTCACCGGTGAAACACTAAAATTGACCGTTGGATGTAGTATAAAAATTCATCAATGGTTGAGATTTAATATTGGTTGATTCAATCTTAACCATTCATAGCATTTTAAATAATATCCAACGGTCAATTTTAGTGTTTCACCGGTGAGAGATTTGATTTGCTCTTTCACCCTAGAAACACCCGTTTTTTACACATTAAAAAATTAAAAAAAAAATAGAAAATGTGCCTGTTTTTAACACATTAAAAAATTAAAAAATAGATTTGATTTGATTTGGTCTAATTTTTGAAAATGTGCCTGTTTTGTGTGATAATACAAGTGCCATAAATATTGCTAGGAACCCTATACAACACTCTAGAACTAAACATATAGACATACGACATCACTTTATTAGAGATCATGTGTCTAGGGGGAGCATTGAACTAAAATTTGTAGGCACAGATGACCAACTAGCAGATATTTTCACAAAACCCCTAGCCGAAGCTCCTTTTTGTAAAATCCGTAGAGAGCTAGGGATGCTTGACTATGCTAGTTTATGATTTTGTTTCACCCCACCTCCTTTTTGATGAAAACAAAGGGGGAGAGAATATTATTATGCATGTTATATATGGGGAGAAAATATTATGCTCATGTTATATGTGGTATTATGCTGATTATTGTTATGCATATGCTTAGGGGGAGCATTCTTTTTAAGATTTTTAATCCCTATGCATAATGTAATTTGTTATCATCAAAAAGGGGGAGTTTGTTGAACCAAGGGTAAAACAGTCCTTTATTTTGAATGATAACAAATTACATATATCTACTAATCTTTCACATTGAGCAAAGTGCAGGACTTATTTTAAAAGGAAGAAGACTCAAAAAGGAGAAGCTTGAAGAAGAAGAATCATAAGAAGTTCAAAACCCTATTTTGTGTCTAAGCCTTTTTTAGGACTCTTTGTAAAGGTCCTATCACCTAAAGTGTGTGACACTTTAGATATTGAGAGAGATGATCTTTTCAAAACATGCATGATGCACAAAAATATTTTACAAAATTGCATGCATGCATAAGGTGGCAACCAAAACTAAAGAAATTTTTTTTGAAGCAAAAGAATCGATTTCACTACATTACATATACTAAGAATCGATTCCTTCTTGGTTTCCTTAGCCTAGGAATCGATTCTCAAGTCATTCCTTGGATTAATGAAATCGATTCTCAAGTCTTTCCTTAGCTTATGAAATCGATTCCCTATGCTTCTAAATGAACTAAGAATCGATTCTCAGGACAACCATATGGCCTGAAAATCGATTCACTCCTTTCTTCATAAGCATAGTAATCGATTCCCTCATTTTTCCAAACATAAATGAATCGATTCCTCTCTTATTTCAACTAAACAAACAATCGATTCTTTTATTTTTTAAAGGCAATGAATCGATTCCTTCACATTTTAACTTGGTCTATGAATCGATTCTTCACCTATATTAAATGCTTTTCAAAAATTTTCAACGGTGCCTAAGCCTATAAATACATAGGTTGAGCTTCACCTTCAAAAAACACCACTGCTCACAATTTCTTCTCTACTCTCTCATATTCGAATCTCTATAGATCTATTGTTCTTCATTGTTTTATTTTTATAAGCTTTTTTAAATTGTTATATCTTTTTTCAAAAGTTGTTTATAGATCTAGATCTGAGATCCTGTGCTCCAACTGTTTTGAATCTTGTTTTTCAAAAAGCTTTGTTTTTTCAAAATCATATCTATATTTTTAAAAGCTTTCAAGCAACCTCAACTTCTATTGTTATATCAATTTTGAAGTGGTTGCAAAAGCAAGATCATCCCTCATCTTATAGAGCATCTATAATATCCTAAGATCACTCATCTCTCTCAGTTTCTAAATTGACTCATTCTCTGAAGTGATTGGATCATAGAACTCTATTGTGTAATTTATTTTATTTCAAGGTGTTTTTGAAATCCTGGGCTTTGTACTTGGGTCTCTCAATCAAGTGATTGAGTTGGTGTTTTTGAAATCCTGGGCTTTGTACTTGGGTCTCTCAATCAAGTGATTGAGTTGGTGTTTTGAAAACCTGGGCTGTGTACTTGGGTCTCTCAATAGGGTTATTGAGTTGGTTTAGAAATCCTTAGCAAGAGTGCTTAGGTTCTCAATTCAGGGGAATTGAGATTCACTTATATTGGGGTCGACTGTTTGTATCAAACTCTCTTCAATATAGTGGTTACTAAGTCCAAGGGTTGAAAAGCCTAAGGCCGAGGACGTAGGGGTTTTATCCCGAACCTCGCTAAATTGCTGTGTCTCTCTCTCTTCTCTATCTCTTTATATTTTGCACTCTATTTGCTTATAATATTATTATCATATACTTGATATAACTGCTTATCAAATTCTCAATATAACTGTGCAAATATATCATATTGTAATCTTATCCTGATCTCTTTATCCTTCTTCTCATTATCTATTTTATTGCTGTATACAATATTGATCTGTCCATCATCTCATTCTACTCCTCTTCTCCTTCTATATTGGTCAAATATTATTAATCCGCATTTAATCCAAACCAATATCGAAAAAGTTTTTTAAATTGAAAAAGAATCCATTAATCACCTATAACCTTATTCACCCCCCCCCCTCTAAGGTTACTTTATAGACTTTCAAGTCTAACAAGTGGTATCAGTAGCTAGTAATTGCTTTAGAGCTTTACATCTCGCAATTTAAATTAATCCTGTTATATATCTGTGATTATGGGTTCATTCATGAAAGAAGGAATGTCTTCTAATAGGCCTCCTCTATTTGATGGTACTAACTATGATTACTGGAGTAGTCGTATGAAATGTCATGTGCAGGCAATTGACTTCACTCTATGGAGAATCATAGTAGATGGTCCTCTAATCCCGATGAAGATCAAGATCACAAAACCAGGTAATACTGATGGTGACACTTCAAAAATTCAAGCCACCGGCAAAGCTGAAGAAGTACCGGTGGAAGACATCTACACCATCGACCTGAGTGAGTTAAGAAAATCTGAGCTTGACAAGATATCCCTAAATGCAAAGGCCATGAATATCCTTCATCTATCACTCTGTGAAGAAGAATATGGTAGAGTAAAAGGGTGTCAAAGTGCAAAGGAAATCTGGGACTGCCTTCAAGCCACTCATGTCGGGACAAGCCAGGTAAAAGATACTAAAATTAGAATTCTCACCTCTGAATATGAAAGTTTTAAAATGAAAGAAGGTGAGTCTGTCGCAGCAATGCATCAGAGATTAAATTTAATTGTAAACAACTTGAGGGCCTTAGGAAAGAAATACACCAACAAGGATTTGAATGGAAAGATCCTTGAATCCTTAACTGGTGATTTCTTCCCTAAGACTTGTGCTATAACCGAAGCCAAAGACATTGGCACTTTACCTCAAGAAGACCTTATTGGATCATTGCTAGCATTTGAGGTAGTTCTGGCTGCCAAAAAGAATCAAGAAAAAGAAACTGTAAAAGAGAAGAAATCTCTTGCCCTTGCTGCTAAAACTTCTAAAGTAGCAAGGAAAGAGGTTGAATCTGAAGAAGAAACCGATGATGAAGATATGGCTATGCTTGCCAAAAATTTCAAAAAATTTATGAGATTCAAAAAGTTTGGAAAGGGTGACTTTTCAAAGAAGTCCGGGTACAACAAAGAAGACAGGTATGAGAAAAAGAATGATCAACCAAGATGTTTCGAATGCAACAAACCCGGTCACATCAAAGAGAACTGTTACAAGCTGAAATCTAAGCAAAAGAAAGCAATGAAAACAACATGGGACAATACAGAAACTGAAAGTGAGACCGAAGAAGAAGAAGTTGCAAATGCTGTCTGCCTCATGGCAAAGAACACACCTGAAGCAACATGGGACAATCTCAGCACTGATGGTGAATCAGAAGAAGATGAGCAGACCGACAATGCTGTCTGCAGCATGGCAAATGATACATCAAAGGTAAGCCTTAACTTTTCTAGTCCCTCTACCTCCTCTATGCATGATGATATAATTGATAATGACTATAGTAGTCACGATCTGAGTGAAGCTTTTGAGGCTCTTTATTTTGAACATGAAACTCTTTTGTTAAAATCTAAGAAATTAACAAAGAGCAACAAAAGCTTGTCCACTCAAATCGAGACACTTGAAAATGAGGTAGTTAAATTGAAGAATGAGCTACATAAAACAAAACCTTTCAACCTTGAATTTCTTGAGCTTAAACAAAATTTTGAAAAAATCAAGGTTGAAAATGAATTTTTGAAAAAGTCTTTGAAAAAGTTTGAGGTTGGTGAAAAGACCTTGACTCAGTTGCTTCACTCTCAACATCAATATATTGATAGGAGAGGTATTGGGTACCAAGGAAATTCCACCACCTCCAGCTCAAACAAAAATATCACCTTTGTAGCTTCTACTTCTAATCATAAACCTACTATCTTCAAATGCACATATTGCCAAAAGGGAAACCATAGCTCTTCTTCATGCCCTATCCGTAAAATATGTGAGCTTGGAACCCTTGTACCTGTTTGGAAGAAACCAAGGTGGATTGTGAAAGCAAACCCCTTGATGACTAACTCCCAAGGACCCAACAAAAAGGGTACCTCGTGCTAGGTGTTAAACAATTCTTTTGCAGGTTGGTCCCTCAGCTAAAAAGAAAAATGTGTGGATGGTTGATAGTGGTTGCTCAAGGCATATGACTGGTGATGCTTCACTGTTTCTAAAATTGAGCAACAAAGCTAGTGGATCTGTAAAGTTTGCCAACAATGAATCTGCTCAAGTAATAGGTAAAGGTTGTGTGGGTAAGGAAAACACAATTAAAATTAAAGATGCTTTATTAGTTGATGGCGTTAAATTTAACTTACTAAGTGTTAGTCAACTATGCGATAATGATTTTGATGTGCACTTTTCTGTTGATAAATGTGTTATCACCCACCTGACTTCTAAACTCTACATTACTGGCTTTCGAGAAAACAATGTATACTATGTTGATTTTGATAATGTAAGTGATGAGATAGTATGTATGCCTACCTTGATTGATGATGTGGATTTGTGGCATAGACGCTTAGGACATGCTAGTATAGAACATCTATCTAAGTTAAGTAAGAATGAGCATGTTAGAGGTCTACCTAAATTGAAATATGAAAAAGGCCAATTATGTGATGCATGTCAACTTGGTAAAATGCACAAAACCTCTTTTAAATCAAAACCCGTTATTTCCACCAAAAATGTGCTTGAACTGCTACATCTTGATTTGTTTGGTGAAATTGATGTCGTAAGTTTAGGAGGGTCTAAGTATGTCTTTGTTATTGTTGATGATTATTCTAGATATACTTGGGTTATCCTACTTGCAAATAAAAGTGATGCTTTTAACGAGTTTGCTAAGTTGTGCAGAAAGCTACAAAATGAGAAAAACTTAGCCATCAAAGAAATTAGAAGCGATCATGGAGGAGAGTACGAAAATTCATCATTCAAGACTTGGTGTGAAAAGTATGGCATTCATCATAACTTTTCAGCTCCAAGAACTCCTCAGCAAAATGGTGTAGTTGAAAGAAAGAACAGAACTATACAAGAGATGAGCAGGACAATGCTGAATGAGCACAACCTTCCCAAATACTTCTGGGGTCATGCAGTGGATACAGCGTGTCATGTACTAAATCGTGTATACTTAAGGCCATCTCTCAACAAAACACCATATGAGCTGTGGAATGGTAGAGCTCCAAACATTTCATACTTCAAAGTCTTTGGAAGTAAGTGCTTCATTCTTAATACAAAGGACAAGTTGGGTAAGTTTGATGCTAAATCAACTGAAGGTATTTTTATGGGTTATTCAAATCATAGTAGAGCTTATATCGTTTACAATAAAATTGATAAAACTATGCAAGAATCTATTCATGTTTCTTTTGATGAAACTAACCCTTTTGATAAGAAAGCTGCTAATGATGAGGATGAAGTGATTGAAGTGATCAAAAATAGATCACCTGAAACTAACAGTGAAAGTGTAGAAGAAGCCGAGGAGGAAGCTGAACCTCAAGAAGAAGTTATAGTGGAACAAGAGCCCCAAGACATTGATGATCATCTCCATGGAAGAACTCACGATGATCTGCCCAAAACATGGAAATCAGTTCGAGATCATCCCATGGAGCAAATTATTGGTAGTCCATCAAAGGGGGTAACAACTCGCTCTTCTCTTAATCTTTTATGCTTTCATAGTGCTTTTGTCTCTCAAATAGTTCCAAATAATATCAAGGAAGCTTTAAATGATCCAGAGTGGGTTTTGTCAATGCAAAAAGAACTTGAACAATTTGAAAGAAATAAAGTTTGGCACTTAGTTGAAAAACCGGTCGATCGGACCATCATAGGAACTAAATGGGTTTTTCGCAACAAACTTGACGAAAATGGAACAATTTTATTAAACAAAAGTCGTCTAGTAGTTCAAGGTTTTAATCAAATCGAAGGGGTGGATTTTGAAGAAACTTTTGCTCCTGTGGCTAGATTGGAGTCCATTAGGATAATTTTGGCATTTGCCTCCTACATGGATTTCAAACTACATCAAATGGATGTCAAAAGTGCATTCCTAAATGGTTTCTTAGAAGAAGAAGTTTATGTAAAACAACCCCCTGGTTTTGAAGATTTTAAAAATCCCGATCACGTCTTTAAACTTGACAAAGCCCTCTATGGATTGAAACAAGCCCCAAGAGCTTGGTATGAGAGATTAAGCAAACATTTAATTGCCAATGGTTTCCAAAAGGGTAAGATTGATTCTACCTTATTCCTTAAAACCAAGGGCAAACATATCATAGTAGTTCAAATCTATGTTGATGATATTATCTTTGGATCTACTAATGATGATTTGTGCAAGGAATTTTCTGAGATGATGACTAGTGAATTTGAAATGAGTATGATGGGAGAACTTAACTTTTTCTTGGGACTTCAAGTGAAACAATTAAAAGAAGGAATCTTCATATCCCAAACAAAGTTCTCAAAGGAACTGCTGAAGAAATACAACATGAATGACGCAAAAGATATCAGCACTCCTATGGCAACAGCAACCAAACTCGATAAAGATGAAAACGGTAAACCTGTAAACGAAACTATGTATCGAGGTATGATAGGTAGTCTCTTATACTTAACTGCCTCCCGTCCTGATATTATGTTTGCTGTATGCTTATGTGCCCGATTTCAAGCATGTCCTAAAGAATCCCATTTAACAGCCGTTAAAAGAATTCTTAGGTATGTTAAAGGGACCATAGACTTTGGTTTGTGGTACCCGAAATCGAGTACTTTTGATTTGATTGGTTATTCTGACGCTGATTTTGCAGGTTGCACTCTTGATAGAAAAAGTACTAGTGGAACTTGTCATTTTCTTGGTCCTTGTTTGACCTCCTGGTCTAGTAAGAAGCAGAACAGTGTTGCTTTGTCCACAGCTGAAGCTGAATATGTGGCTGTTGGAAACTGCGTCGCACAAGTTCTGTGGATGAAACAAACTTTGCAAGACTTTGGTCTAATTTTTGAAAATGTGCCTGTTTTGTGTGATAATACAAGTGCCATAAATATTGCTAGGAACCCTATACAACACTCTAGAACTAAACATATAGACATACGACATCACTTTATTAGAGATCATGTGTCTAGGGGGAGCATTGAACTAAAATTTGTAGGCACAGATGACCAACTAGCAGATATTTTCACAAAACCCCTAGCCGAAGCTCCTTTTTGTAAAATCCGTAGAGAGCTAGGGATGCTTGACTATGCTAGTTTATGATTTTGTTTCACCCCACCTCCTTTTTGATGAAAACAAAGGGGGAGAGAATATTATTATGCATGTTATATATGGGGAGAAAATATTATGCTCATGTTATATGTGGTATTATGCTGATTATTGCTATGCATATGCTTAGGGGGAGCCTTCTTTTTAAGATTTTTAATCCCTATGCATAATGTAATTTGTTATCATCAAAAAGGGGGAGTTTGTTGAACCAAGGGTAAAACAGTCCTTTATTTTGAATGATAACAAATTACATATATCTACTAATCTTTCACATTGAGCAAAGTGCAGGACTTATTTTAAAAGGAAGAAGACTCAAAAAGGAGAAGCTTGAAGAAGAAGAATCATAAGAAGTTCAAAACCCTATTTTGTGTCTAAGCCTTTTTTAGGACTCTTTGTAAAGGTCCTATCACCTAAAGTGTGTGACACTTTAGATATTGAGAGAGATGATCTTTTCAAAACATGCATGATGCACAAAAATATTTTACAAAATTGCATGCATGCATAAGGTGGCAACCAAAACTAAAGAAATTTTTTTTGAAGCAAAAGAATCGATTTCACTACATTACATATACTAAGAATCGATTCCTTCTTGGTTTCCTTAGCCTAGGAATCGATTCTCAAGTCATTCCTTGGATTAATGAAATCGATTCTCAAGTCTTTCCTTAGCTTATGAAATCGATTCCCTATGCTTCTAAATGAACTAAGAATCGATTCTCAGGACAACCATATGGCCTGAAAATCGATTCACTCCTTTCTTCATAAGCATAGTAATCGATTCCCTCATTTTTCCAAACATAAATGAATCGATTCCTCTCTTATTTCAACTAAACAAACAATCGATTCTTTTATTTTTTAAAGGCAATGAATCGATTCCTTCACATTTTAACTTGGTCTATGAATCGATTCTTCACCTATATTAAATGCTTTTCAAAAATTTTCAACGGTGCCTAAGCCTATAAATACATAGGTTGAGCTTCACCTTCAAAAAACACCACTGCTCACAATTTCTTCTCTACTCTCTCATATTCGAATCTCTATAGATCTATTGTTCTTTCATTGTTTTATTTTTATAAGCTTTTGATTTTAAATTGTTATATCTTTTTTCAAAAGCTGTTTATAGATCTAGATCTGAGATCCTGTGCTCCAACTGTTTTGAATCTTGTTTTTCAAAAAGCTTTGTTTTTTCAAAATCATATCTATATTTTTAAAAGCTTTCAAGCAACCTCAACTTCTATTGTTATATCAATTTTGAAGTGGTTGCAAAAGCAAGATCATCCCTCATCTTATAGAGCATCTATAATATCCTAAGATCACTCATCTCTCTCAGTTTCTAAATTGACTCATTCTCTGAAGTGATTGGATCATAGAACTCTATTGTGTAATTTATTTTATTTCAAGGTGTTTTTGAAATCCTGGGCTTTGTACTTGGGTCTCTCAATCAAGTGATTGAGTTGGTGTTTTTGAAATCCTGGGCTTTGTACTTGGGTCTCTCAATCAAGTGATTGAGTTGGTGTTTTGAAAACCTGGGCTGTGTACTTGGGTCTCTCAATAGGGTTATTGAGTTGGTTTAGAAATCCTTAGCAAGAGTGCTTAGGTTCTCAATTCAGGGGAATTGAGATTCACTTATATTGGGGTCGACTGTTTGTATCAAACTCTCTTCAATATAGTGGTTACTAAGTCCAAGGGTTGAAAAGGCTAAGGCCGAGGACGTAGGGGTTTTATCCCGAACCTCGCTAAATTGCTGTGTCTCTCTCTCTCTTCTCTATCTCTTTATATTTTGCACTCTATTTGCTTATAATATTATTATCATATACTTGATATAACTGCTTATCAAATTCTCAATATAACTGTGCAAATATATCATATTGTAATCTTATCCTGATCTCTTTATCCTTCTTCTCATTATCTATTTTATTGCTGTATACAATATTGATCTGTCCATCATCTCATTCTACTCCTCTTCTCCTTCTATATTGGTCAAATATTATTAATCCGCATTTAATCCAAACCAATATCGAAAAAGTTTTTTAAATTGAAAAAGAATCCATTAATCACCTATAACCTTATTCACCCCCACCTCTAAGGTTACTTTATAGACTTTCAAGTCTAACAGTGAGAAAGGTTCAAACTTGAACATGTTTTGCTTTGAAGGATGAGGATCGTAAAAGAAAAGAGATCTGGCAAGGCAAAGATAATGATAAGTTTCCAACCGAGGACAAGCTTGATTGGTTTCGAATGAAATATGCACGAAAACATATTCTTAGCAAATATAACCTTTAGAACATCTTCATATCTATGCGCATGCATAACTCATACATTTCATGTCATAACATGCATACAACTCATATCAAACCATGCATTCCACTTCATGACAAGAAGCATGTGTTTTCCAGTCTCTTTGTGAATAAAGTAATAATAATAAAAAATAGAGTCATTCAAAGCAAGGCATGCATTGCATTTCCCTTCCATGCTACGGTTTAACATCTCAAAAGGCTTCCAAAAGCATAATTGATAAGACAAGTAAAAAGGGTAAATAGGGCCGATGAAGGAAAAAGGGTAAAAGGTTTGATTGGTCGAAGATCGAGAGTTCGGCGCAATGGTTCAACTCCTAAAGATTGACCTTTTATAGAAGAACATTCATTGCATTTTACTGCCAGCTCTGACATTACATTTTCTCATCATCAAATTTTTTGTGCTATCGGTTACGCCCTGGCACTGCATGCTATCGGTTACGCCCTGGCATCGCATTTTTAAGTTTTGTGCTATCGGTTACGCCCTGGCACTGCATGCTATCGGTTACGCCCTGGCATCGCATTTCTAAGTTTTGTGCTATCGGTCTCGCCCTGGCACTGCATGCTATCGGTTACGCCCTCGCATCGCATATTTTAAGTTTTGTGCTATCGGTCGCGCCCTGGCACTGCATGCTATCGGTTACGCCCTGGCATCGTATTTTTAAGTTATCGGTTACGCCCTGGCACTGCATGCTATCGGCTCCGCCCTGGCATCGCATTTTTAAGTTTTGTGCTATCGGTCTCGCCCTGGCATTGTCTTTATTTTCATGCTATCGGTCTCGCCCTGGCATCATATTTTAAACTCAGTGCTACCGATTCAGCTCTGGCACTAGTTTTTCATGCTATCGGTCTCGCCCTGGCATCATATTTTAAACTCAGTGCTACCGATTCAGCTCTGGCACTAGTTTTTCATGCTATCGGTCTTGCCCTGGCATCATATTTTAAACCCAGTGCTATCGATTCAGCTCTGGCACTAGTTTTTCATGCTATCGGTTACGCCTTGGCATCGCATTTTTAACTTCGTGCTATCGGTTACGCCCTGGCACTGCATGCTATCGGTTCCGCCCTGGCATCACATTTTCAATTTCGTGCTATCGGTTACGCCCTGGCACTGCATGCTATCGGTTCCGCCCTGGCATCGCATTTTTGTTTTGTGCTACCGGTCTCGCCCTGGCACTGCATGCTATCGGTTACGCCCTGGCATCGCATTTTTTTGTTTTGTGCTATCGGTCTCGCCCTGGCATTGCGTGCTATCGGTTACGCCCTGGCATCGCGTTTTAATATTTCGTGCTATCGGTTACGCCCTGGCACTGCATGCTATCGGTTCCGCCCTGGCAATGTCTTTTAATTTTCGTGCTATCGATTCAGCTCTGGCACTATTTTTCTTTTAATGCTATCGGTCTCTCCCTGGCATTGTCTTTAATTTCATGCTAGCTATTTTTACGCATATTTCACCGATTAAAATTGAGGTTCGTATCTGTACTTATTCCTTACGTTGATAATACGACAAAACATGGTTTTATGTATTATCTCGTAAGAAAATAATTACAGAGGGGCAACTGTGAACACCCAATTTTAACCGGTATTTTCTTTTTGTTCGTGAAAATTCTAAAAAGATCGTTTTTATGCACTTTTGTGATTTTACCTAATTTTGCGTGTCGTTTGGGGCTTATTGTTTTTTTTTTGCTGTTTATCAATATTAACTTTATAAAAAAAATCTGTTTAGAATTAAATATTATTATTATTATTAATAATTTTTTTTTACACATTAAAAAATAAAAAAAAAATAGAAAACGAAAATTCAGAATTTCAGCATAGGAGAAGCAGTTGAAAAAAAAAAGGAGACAGAAGTGGAGGTTGTTCTCTATACTCACTCATTTTTAGATTCTATAAAATGTGAAAATTTATCTGTTTTTTTTTCCCTTGTTTTTAAGTTGATTACCTTTTCACGTATAATTTGTGTTGGTATTGTTATTCGTAGATGAGATGTAAAATGGATGTTACTGTTATGTTGAACTGATATAAATTAGTGTTATAGTTAGATACTTTGAAAAGGGATTTATAAAAAAAAAATATATAATCCATGTGCCATTTTTCTTTACTGTCTCAGAAAAACACTTCCCAACAAAAACAATACCCTTTTTGTTTTTATTTTGAGAAGAGAAGGTGGAGAAAAGAGTGTAAAAAAAAACCAAGAGAATTAACACCTCGTCGCCGTACTACCAGTCTCCGGCGAGCACCACCGTCACCGTCGAGCCACCGTCACCCCCCCTTTTCCCTTCGCCACCACCACCGTAACCACCACCAAACGCCCTCTCTCACGGCCAAACAACTACCAAACTCTCTCTCTCTCTCTCTTCGCGCACCACCACCACCGTAACCGCCACCTCCAACAACCACCACCTCACGAAACAACCACCGCCCACTCTCTCCTCTTTTCATTCTCTCTCTCTCTCTCTCTCTCCATGGATCTCTCTCATCTCGTTCTTCTCCTACCTCCTTTCTTTCTCTCTCTTGAAATTTTTTTTCTCTCTCTTGAGAAGCTGAAGCAAGAACGGCGCCTGAGTGGAAGAAAAAATTAGGGTTAAAATGTTAGTTTTTCCTTATATAGTCTGCTTATGCTTCAGCCCATTTAATTATTTTAAAAAAAAAAAAAAATCGGACTAT
Organism: Astragalus membranaceus; assembly: GCA_039519185.1. NCBI lineage: Eukaryota > Viridiplantae > Streptophyta > Magnoliopsida > Fabales > Fabaceae > Astragalus > Astragalus membranaceus. Next base: position 2,973,792 of record CM076847.1, read on the forward strand.
TATTTGTACCCCTGCGTTTCATTGTTACAACCCCACAGATTTTTAACATCAGGCTGTTACTCGCACCCCACTGTTTTAGTGATGCAGCGCCTTTTGTTTAATATTTCGGAATCATGACCACACCTCCCTGCTTGCTATCTTACAGCCCCCAGAAGCCCAAAAAAAAAACGTGGGCTAGCTGGCAAAAGAAGTCTGGCTGAGGTTCGCACCCCTTCCTGCAGAAATGCAACCCCTCACTTTTTTTTGTTTGTTTTTCTTTTAAAAAAAGGGCAACTGTTGTTTACACCCCGTTTGTTTCTGTTTTGCACCTCCCCCTTTTAGTTTTGTCTTTTATCTATGTCCTTGGTTGTTCTTACTATTTGTCATTATTATTTTATTGTCCCCTTTTTTTAATTATACCCCTATTTTACCATTTTACCCCCCTTTTCGTTTTATTATCTCTTCTCAAAATAATTTCGTTTTAAAAAAAAAAGCCTATAAAAATTATAAAAATGGGTTTGGCCGAGATGTACATCTTGTCAATCCTGGTTTAAGAGACTTTAGCTGTACGACTTTGATCTTAAACCCCTTTCAAAAATTTAAATCTTCAAAAATAGGGGATTAAGTCGACTGTACAGTCGGGTTAGTCATCGTTCTAGGACGGATGAACCGTACGGCTCAATAGTCCTAAAATCCCTATTCAAAATAAAAAAAACACACCAAACACACAAACATTTTCGGAAGAACTTCGTGGCCTTTGATTCTCCGCTTCGGAGATACGTAGGAGCGGAGCTTCCCCGTCAAGCTAAATTAATTTTTTTTCCAATAAATAATCATTTCTTTTCTTTAACACCTATTTTCTAAAAAATACAAAAAAAGGGATTGGCTGAGATGTGACGTCTTGTCAATCCCGGTTTAAGAGACTTTAGCTGTACAGCTTGGTGATCTTAAACCCCTTCAAAAAAATAAAATCAACCAACCAACAAAATTTTCCAAGAAAGAACTACGTGACTCTTGGGTTCCTCATTGCACCCGAGGATACGTAAGAGCGGGGCTTCCCCGTCAAGTCAAAATTAAATTTTCTTAAGTTAGTCCCTATTTTATATTGTTTCTGAATAATTCTTTGTTTTTCTTAATATTATTTTTGGGGTAAATAAATGACTAAGTAATTTATTAATACTTGCACAATCAGATTTAGGGTAACTGTCTTAGGACAGATGTATTAGGGGTGTAGTGGAATTAAGTTTTTGCCCTTCCCTATGCATAATCGACTCCCGAATCCAACTCAGTTTACGCAGACCAAATAACCTTAAATGTAGGTATTTCTCAATTTTTCCTATTAAATAAATTGTGTGGCGACTCCTAAAATAATCGATTTTTGGGCCGTCTACGTCGGGATCACGGTCACGACAGCTCCATATAGTCTAATGTCTCTAATTTGTTTCTTTTGATTTCAAAGGTTTTTCATTTAATTCACATCTGGCGATGGATATTTTTGATATGGATTGAAACCATGACAAAAAGTTTTTCCCTAAAGAAAACTGGAAAGTGGAGCAGAAGAACAAATTACTCAGCCATTAATTAAGGTAACTATATAATAATTATTATCTACTAATTTATTCAAATATTTAACCAATGATTCTACCTGACCCAGTAAATAGGATGTTGAACCAACTTCATTACTTTATTTGCTACTATTTTCTATGGTGATATTTGTTGTGTAAACTATTTAGTATTTCTATATTTGCAATTTTTTTCGTTTATAGCCAGTATAAGCTTAAAATTACCATCATAAAAGATGAATTACCAATAGATGTGTTGATATTTGAGTATCTGAAAAAAGTGGAGTTAATAGTGGAGTTAGCAGTATGTTTAACCAATTTTACTCTTTAATATGGTGATATTTTTGACACTTCAAGACCCTTGGTTTAAGTTAGTCTTAATGTTGTTTTGTTCTGAACCATTTACTTTGAAAGGTATTTTTCGTGTAAGATGCAGTAGGCTATTCCTTATTTGGAAAGTGCTGCTGAAAGATTGAAAGATAGCTATGACCAAAGCCTTTTGGATTGGGTTATATTTACAACAATTTGGGGGCAGCATATTTAGAGTAGAATACACTCCAGTCAGCAGTGCAGATGTTTGCGATAGCAAAGGATATCATGGATGTTTCCAATTGAGTTTTCTCAGCAAGTTATTGATGCTTGAGAAAGTCATGGAACAAGTGCAACCATCTTGACTAATTTGTGGGGGTATGAAACATCTCTGAAAGAACACTGATACATTAGCATCAAACAAGAAATTGATTATGCATTTGATTAGCCAAATTTTGTTGTGGTACTTCTTTTTCAGTCTGACCCAGTAAGTTTGAACTCATGATTCAACAAGTAGCGAAGTGTCTGTCAATTTTGTTCTTCTTCATAACTGCAGAAACGACTGATATGAAGTACAAATCAGCTGATCTGTATGACCTCAACAGCAAGTATGTGTAAACATTGTGCTTACTTGATGTATCAATTTACGCCCTTAATTTGGTTTAGATGGATTACTATTTTACATTGTGCTTACTTGATGTATCACTCAAGTTCTACCTCCTATGCATTCTTTAGTAACCCAAATCAACATGACATTTTAATTTGTTTGAAAGAAGTTGCTAACTGAAACTAATTTGTTCAACACCCCTAATTCAGTTATTTATAACTACTATGATATTCACAAAGTATTAGTTATTTATAACCACTATTGCCAATATTGACGTAACTGAAAACATGGCAGAGTCATGTTTTGGGAGAAAAATGGCATAGTGAAGAAAAACAACGATGCATATCCAAAATGGCATAGTGAAGAAGAACATGGCAGACTCATGTTCACAGAGTCTCCACAATGACTCTTATAGTATACATTAAATGGGGCATTAAGAAGATTGGTGTTTCCATGTGTTAATTTTGTTGAATTCGCTTGCTGATTTGTATTTGAAATTACCTTTTTATCTACTAATGTTGCCTTTTATCTAAAAGATAAAGCACTACCCATCTGTGACTTGGTGTTTAGTAAGGAAGAAGCTGTTTTGAAGGGGATGCAATGTTGTCACGGGATAAGGTTTAGACTAATTAAATTCGTCTATTTTGAATTTGTCTTGATTTTCACGAATTAATGCTTGGACTAATCAAATTCTGTCCGAGTCCATTCATAGAAAGAACATGACAGTACCCGTGCGTATGCACGGGTATACCGCTAGTGGTTTCTATGAAAGCAAGGGGTTAGGCCTTTTGGGCTTAATAAAAAGAGACATAAACTCAATAAATCACCTCTTAATGATTTTTGGGCATATGCACAATTCTTTCTTTTTTGGTATCAAAGGTGCTTGGTGAAATGATTTAGTATTATGATCTTTAAGGCTCTGTTTCGTAAAAATTAGCGGATAGTAGATAGGTTAGCGGATGGCCGCGGATGAGCATAGCAGATCAACTAGTTGATAGTAAATATGTGTCTGGTAAAACTAGCGGTTAAATAGCTGATAAATATAAAACGACATAAAAAGATATTTAATTATTGATTAAATTATTTAATGATGACAAAATGTTTAATGAGAAAAGAGAAATAATTAAAGAAAAATAATAAGGGCAAAAATGCCAAAAAAAGTGAAACGCTATACGCTATCCGCTCAAACACTACTTGATGTAGCGTTTCAAAAAATGCTAAATACTAAATGCCAATGCTTACCAAACACATGTATTCATCACCCGCTAGTCAAATACACTAATTTTAGCGACTATCTGCTAGCGGATGAGACATGCCAAATAGCTAGAGCCCTAAGTAGTTTATCTATTATAGCTTTACTATAAACAATATGCCTTTTCTTGTCGTAAAATTTGTTTGTATTCATCCAAAAAATTCTATTGAAGAATTGAAGTTGGGAAAAGGCATAGGAAGTAGGGTTACACTTAGAGTCACATCGATACTTCATCCCACAATAGTTACACTTAGCAGTTGGATCTGGTGCTTCACTTTCTGGTAATTTAGTGAAGTGGTCCCAAGCCATGGATGTCTTACGAACACCATTAGCATTTTTCTTCCTTTTTTTGGGATTTTTAGGGGGAAGAGCAGTTGGATCAGCAGTTTGGTTGGGTGGGGCAGGTGGGCCAGCCGTTAATTTTTGAGGTATTTGTTCTTGAGTAGGAGTAAGAGTAGGAGTAGGTGGGGCAGCAGTTAGATTAGGAGGCTGGTCCATTACTGAAAATTACACCAAAAACAGGAATTCATACATGCATTCAAAGTATAAACAAATACCAGCAACTGAAATTCATACAATGATAATACATGACAATATAAGGACAACATATCAGCTCCTACATGATAAAGTGCCTTGTGTGCATTTAAGTAATTCAACAAGTATACACATATGAGATGTCTTTTAAGATAGAATTCAATAACCAAGAATCAAATAAGAGCTATAGAGCTTATAGAATCAAAACTACACGTAGATAACAGAGTCAATAATCAAGAAGCCGTAATGTAATGACTATTTTTTGAATAAGTTCTTATATGACACTAACAGAATCAAAACAAACTAAAAAATGAATGACTATTTGAGAGACAAAAAGTAGCAATTTAACTAACAGAATAGCAATTTCTTAATGATAACTTAAACTAACAAAATAACTCAGTCAATATATAAGCCATTAAGCACATAAATAGACAAACAAATAATTAGGAACCCTAAAATAGAAATAGAAATAGGCAAATAGCAAGTCCTAAAATAGATAGAAATAGAATACCTTGCTTGTTTAGGAGAAGATATGTGTCTTTTTTTTTTCAATCCCTTGTTCAATACCTTGCTTGTATATCTGCAACATAAAACGAAATCGAAAAAGAACCAGAAGTAAGTTAACACTTAAAACGAAATCGAAAAAACTAAAAATAAAAAACAAGGAACTGAAAACTAAAAAAAAACAGAGACGAAGGAAATGAAAACGATTACCTTGATGATGAAGGAGGCGAGAGAACAGAAAGAACAGATGACGAACGAACGAAATGCGATTTGGGGTTACGATTTGAGAGAGCAGAGACGAAATGTGATTTGGGTTACGATTTGAACGAAGGAACAACTGAGAGAGCAGGGAGGAAGAAAGAGCCAAAGAGGGCTACGATTTGAGAGAGCAGATCATTTTACGATTTGGAAAATGAGATTGAGAGAGACAGGAGAAAGAAGAAAGAGGGCTGCGCATTTTTATAGGTTAAGGGTTTGCCACTTGACTGCGTTTACGTTATAAGGCTCGGTTAGTTGCAAAGGGATACACTCAAATGGAAGGTGTTGATTACTTTGACACCTTCAGCCCTGTTGCAAAAATGACTACCATTAGAACTGTCCTTTCTCTAGCTGCAATCAAGGGATGGCACTTAGATCAACTTGATGTCAACAATGCCTTCCTCCATGGTGATCTTCATGAGGAAGTCTACATGGAACTACCTCCTGGTTTACTCTCTTCTGATGCTACCAATTCAACTAAGGTATGCAAATTAAATAAATCTTTGTATGGCTTAAAACAGGCCAGCAGGCAGTGGTACTCCAAACTTTCTACTGCCCTCACTTCTTTAGGATACAGTCAGTCCAATGCTGACCATTCTCTCTTCACCAAGCTTCATGGTGATCACTTTACTGCTCTCTTGGTATACGTTGATGACATTGTTCTTGCTGGCAATCATTATGATGAAATTGTCTCTGTGAAAAAGTTTCTGGACTCATCATTTCGCATCAAAGACCTTGGTAAATTACGCTTCTTTCTTGGCCTTGAAGTGGCTAGATCAAAACAGGGAATCTTTATTAACCAACGCAAATATGCGCTTGAATTGCTTGAGGACAGTGGTCTACTAGCTGTGAAGCCTAGCTCCACTCCTTATGATTCTTCCCTTAAACTTCATGATGCTGATTCTCCACCCTATGAAGATGTTTCCTCCTACAGAAGAATGATTGGCAAGCTATTGTATCTTACAACTACCCGACCTGATCTTGCATTCATTGTACAGCAGCTTAGCCAATTTATTTCCAAACCTTTGTTTGTTCATCATCAAGCTGCTGTGAGGGTCCTCAAATATCTCAAAGGTGCTCCTGCTAAAGGCCTCATGTACTCAGCAACTTCCCCTATGAAGCTTTCTGGGTTTGCAGACTCTGACTGGGCCACATGTCCCTCTACTCGCAGGTCTGTCTCTGGATATTGTGTGTTCCTTGGTTCCTCACTGCTGTCATGGAAATCCAAGAAGCAATCCACTGTCTCTAGATCAAGTTCTGAAGCTGAGTATCGTGCTCTAGCCAGCTTGACTTGTGAACTTCAGTGGCTGAAGTTCTTGTTCAATGATCTGCACATATCCCTTAATGCTCCCACTTCAGTTTATTGTGACAACAAGAGTGCCATTCACCTTGCTCATAATCCCATCTTCCATGAACGCACCAAACATATAGAAATAGACTGTCATGTCATTCGTGAGAAGATCAACAGTGGACTTATCCATCTGCTTCCAATTCCTTCTGCATCTCAGTTAGCAGATGTGCTAACCAAACCTCTGCTGTCTTCAGTGTTCAGTAACCTGGTGTCCAAGCTTGGCCTCATTAATCTTCATGGTCCAGCTTGTGGGGGGATCTTACCTGATGTAAATACATAGCTAAATTAATTACTATAGTTAGTTAGATTGTGAACTATAGTCAGTATTGTTAATTGTTAGTTAGGATCAGCTTTCTGTTATGATTCAGTTTCATGAGCCTATGCTCATATATATATTGTACAGATCATTACCTTCAACATAATAATGAAGATCATTACTTTCAATTCTCTCTTCTCTGAATTATGCACTTAACATATACCTAGGGTTTAGTGACATAGTTTCGGGCGGGTTTGGAGTGTCACCGCACCCGCCCGCGCGCAACCGTGTCAACCTTTTTGTAACTCCGCGTGAACCCGCAACCCGACCGAACCCGACCGACTGAAATTTTGTAGTTGCGGTTTTCAACGGGTTCGGGCGGGTCCTGTTTTAATGCTCCGCCCTAATAGGGTACTAATACTAGGGAAGGAATTTTGCTAGCTCAAATTACACAAACCTATTCAACTTTTCCACCTCTTCACTAGTACCAAGTACACGTTGAGCCTTTAAACCCCATATCAATAAGGTCACAACATTAAATCAATGCAACATTTTCTTGTTGGAATTCCAGTTGAATATCGCTTCTCCATTATTCTACTAGTCATAAAGGACATTATTGAAGTCAGTAATTATTTTTATAAGCATAAAAAGTGAATTAACATGTGTATTAAGAACAAACTTTGCTTTGAAACAAGTTGGAGCATTGTACATGACTTTTTTTTTGTGTACAACATAAATATTTAAGTGGCATAGATAGATGAAGTTGATACTTTTCATTTATTTTTTTCAAATTATCTAAATCTTTATTTTTTGTATAAAAAATTTATGGATCCGCCACTGGTTTTCAGAATGCTTGATTTAATCTCTCATCTATTTTTGATCGGCTAAATTGCACTTTTGGTCATTTATCTTTGACTTTGATTTCACTTTGGTTTTTTATCTTTTTTTTCTCATTTTGGTCCCTCATCTTCTATTTCTGTGTCATTTTGGTCCTTTTTTAGTATTTTCCTTCCATTAACTTAACGGACGCCACGCTGGCAGTTAACTGCTGATGTGGCGTCTTAAGTGTTAGGCTGACTTGGAATTCATTAAGTGATGTGGCAAATAGGGGACCAAATTGAAACTAAAGAAACATAAAGGACCAAATTGACATAAACCCAAGAACTTTCATCTCCATCTTCTTCCTCAAAACACCATTTCCATCTTCATCTTCTCCGGCGAGTTACCACCACCACCACCACAAATTAATTACTCTTCAACTCTTAATCCCTAACTTCTCTCCCTCAAACCCCAAATCCCTAATTTCTCAAACTTAATCCCTAACCTCTCATCCACCACCACCACTAAATTCCCTCACCCGTTGTGTGTGCGGTGCTGGTGCTGGATCCTTTGTAAATTAGACATTAGCCATGACAAACATTAAGCAGAGCAAAATATATAAAAACCAGAAAGCTAACGCACATCAACAAAATTGCAACAACCATCACTAAAACCCAAAACCAAACAATGACAAATATTTCAGAGTCTAATACACACCTCAAGATCTCAAAATACGCAGCGAGAGCTTCCCTAAATTTCCAGAAATTTCAAACTTAAAAGCAAACACAGTAACATTAAAAGCAATCCGAAGAAGAATTCAAGCATGAACAACAAAAAAGTAAATCCACGTGAAGATATAGTGACATATTACCTTTAATAAAAAAGCCAATTTGGGATTTAGGATTTGGGATTTAGGGATTTAGGATTGATATTGGGATTTAGGGTTCTGTTTTGGTGTTGTGGTGGTGGTGTAGTGGTGGGGGAGAGGGTGGCACTGGATGTGAGGAGGAGAGGGTGGTGGTGGCACGCCGGAGGTGGTGGTGGCTTACCGGGGAAGATGAAGATGGAGATGGGGTGTTTTTTGTCAATTTGGTCCCGTATGTTTTTTTATTTTCAATTTGGCTCCTATTTGCCACGTCATTAAATGAACGACACGTCAGATTGGACAATTAAGATGTCACGTCAGCAGTTAACTGCCAGCGTGATGTCTATTAAGTTAATAGACAAAAAATACCAAAAAAGGACTAAAATGACACACACAAAAAAGATGAGGACCAAAATGAGAAAAAAAAAATAAAAGACCAAAATGAAACCAAAACTAAAAATAAATGACCCAAAGTGCAATTTAGCCATTTTTGATTCGACTTTGTTACTACACGATTGATGAGCTCTAAATCCCTCGGTGTTTTTTTTAATTTGCTCCGATTACCATCTGCTAATAGGTTAACACTCCGACTGGAAATACAGTTAGGTCTCCCACGGTCCCACCCTAAAACCAATCTACTAGACTCATTTCCGGACCAACATGTGTAATCTTTTTGGCAATTTGATCATTGTAACAAGTCAGGTAGAGTACAGTATAGTAAATGTTTCTTTCCATGTACCAGGTATATAGAATTCAATAGGTTTAGAGATATGTGTTATTATTAGTCTGAATGAGTAGACTTAGTGGAGCATACCATAACAACTATTCCCTCCGTCACAAAATAAGTGTCATTTAGAGTTTTTACACACAAATTAAAAAAAGTAAACAGACATAGTAATTTTACTAAACTAACCTAATAATATATTTTTTCTTTTAATTATTTAATAAAAATACATAATATAGTTCTGTGGAGTACTTACGGATGACTATCAATTGTTTCCACCTTTAAAATTGTTTCCACCTTACGGTTCACTATCAATTGTTCACAATATAGGATCTTTGTCGTGGAATCATGTCCCCAATAAGCAATTATTCTCATAAGCAATTATTCTCTTTCTCTTATCACTTCACTTTAGATTTTTAACTAAAGTTCTAAATTTATACAAACACTACTATACTAAAATTACATATAAAAATATAAATGAGTCACACTAAAAAACAAAACAAAAAACTATCACCTTAAAATTTTAATTTTTCTCTCCGAAAACTGTTTACACTCTTATTGATAATTTACTATCACCTCTTATTGATAATCTACTATCTATCTTTCACTATCTACTATAATCTACTAATCAATTAAAAAAATCAGTTGAAACTACGAGATAACTGCAATGATATATAAAAAAACACGGGATAACTGCACTGATATATAAAAAAACACAGGATTAATATTTGTCATTGATAATTAAAACTTTTGAAGACTACTATAAACCTACTATCTAAAAAAATAAGAAGATTTAATGACTATTTAAACTATTGATTAATATTTAAAACAAATATTTCGTATTGATAATCTACTATCTCTTTTACCATCTACTATAATCTACTAATCAACTAAAATAATCAATTGAAACTATGAGATAACTGCACTGATATATAAAAAACACTGGATAACTGCACTGATATATAAAAAAATAGGAGATTAATATTTGTCATTGATAATTAAAAAATTTGAAGGCTACTACTACAAACCTACTATCTAAAAAATAAGAAGACTTAATGACTATTGAAACTACTAATTAATATTTAAACAAATATTTCTTATTGATAATCTACTGTCTAACTTTTACTACCTACTATAATCTACTAATCTACTAAAATAATCAATTGAAACCACGAGATAACTGCACTGATATATAAAAAAACACGGAATAACTGTAGTGATATATAAAAAGCACGGGATTAATATTTGCCATTGATAATTATAATTTTTCAAGACTACTATAAACCTACTATCTAAAAAAACAATAAAACTTAATGACTATTTAAACTGATTAATATTTAAAACACATGTGACAAATATTTGTCACTAATACCTAAAAAAAGGCAAATAATTGTCACTGATATAAAAAAACACGGGATAAATATTTCTTATTGATAATCTACTATCTATCTTTTATTATCTATTATAATCTACTAATCAACTCCAATAATCAATTAAAACTATGAGATAACTTCACTGATACATAAAAAACACGGGATAACTATACTGATATATAAAAAAAATACGGGGATAACTGCATATATAAAAACACGGGATAACTGCACTGATATATAAAAAACCAGAGGACAACAATATTGATATAAAAAAAACACCACACTGATATATGAAAAAGCACGAGATAAATGCACAGATTGTTTTTAAATGATACTTTTACATTTTTAGATTTTAACATTTATCTATTTTTTATTTGAAACTCATTTTTTATCTAGTTTAAATTTGTCTTTATTTTCACGAGTAATGTTCAGACTATTTAAATACTGTCTAAATTTATTCATAAAAAGAACACGACAGCACCGTGTGTATGCACGGTATCTACTATTCTACTATTATTATATACTAGGACATACACCCGTGCTATACACGGGGTGGTAACAATGACGCGGCTAAAATAATTCACCAAAAAATGGCTGTGTACTATTAGTGTTACAACATAGAATAAGAAAGGAGGAAGAAGAATTGGCACAAAATGATATTTTGAGTATTTGAACGGTTAAATTTTTTTCGAACATCGAAGTGTCTCAAAACATGCTGATTAGCATCACACTTTATGTATTTTGTAACGAAATTATATTTTTTCCCACTAAACTGGTTAGAGGTACAAATTTTGCATATTTGAATAGTGATAAACTCCAATTTAGTGCATTTTTTAGAGATACTTTTGGGTCATTTTTAGAGCAATTGTTAGTAATAATATATACTACTGACTTAATTTGCTCTTTATTCTGCAGAAAAGAAGAAAATAAGAAAAAGAATAAGAATCCAAATTAAAGCCACTTAAAAGTTATATATAAATATATATATATATATATATATATATATATATATATATATATATATATATATTATTGAGAGATTTATTGGATTGGAGTTGGGCCAAGAGAGAAGGAAGGCCCAAGTAATGATAATCCACATGATCAAGTAATGATAATCCACATGATGCTTGGAGAGAAAGAAAAGGTGAATTGGCAACGTATAGAGAAACAGTAGCCTCGTGAGAAAGGGGGTGGATAATTAAATTAAAAAAAAACAGTAGCCGAAGGGAGGGAGACGCAGAACAGAACAATTGGAGAAAGAAGCCACGCACAGTACCGCCGGCAAGGAGAGGAGGGGTTTTGGGTACCCGTTCTTGACACTGTGAGAGAGCTCTGGAGCAGAAAAAGGAGACTAAATTTTCAGGATCAGAAATTTTTCTATTCCGGGTTAATTTTTACCTCTGTAATTTATGACTCCTAATTTTATTTTATTGTTCTCGAACACTATGGATAGCTAAATCCTCTTCTAGGGTATAGGTGGATCTTGCTCGATTAGAGACCTTTTTATGTTCTAATTTCTGGTTTGAATTCCTGTTTTTATTTTAATTAATATTGTCCTATTGTTTTTATCACATGATTAGGATTAGCTACCCTTTGCATGTTTATAATCAATTAGTTGATCAGCGACCGTACTGCAATTAGTTGATGGACCTATAGGATAATTGGGGCTATAATTAGGGCATGACCAAACCATAATTTAGTCTTCCAATCATTCAACCTTTTTGCTCTTTATGCTTTTCCTGAATTTAAATTCTTGCATGACCAAACGAGGGTTAATTTAGGAAAAAGAATATTAATCGCGAATGACCAAACGGATTAATAGTTTTAGTAAAGGGATTGGTAATTAAGTAAAATAAGGGAATTCAGGTAGGATTAGACATAGGGGGAATCGAAGCTTGCAAGTGAAACCGTGATCCTAGGCCTCTCCTCATTTATTAAGTCTAGTATTTTAATTCTTGTTAGTTATTTCTTTTTATTTGTTCCATTACAATTCAAATATTTGTTCGTCTAAATAATAAATAATCTCGATTAGTTTGGTACTTGCTAATTAATCCCTGTGGACACGATAATCTTTTATACTACTTCTGCGGTAGAGTACACTTGCTCTAAGTGTTTTTTTAACGCAACAAATAGTTGGATTTTTTGCGAACACTAAAGCAAAAAAAAAACACACTATTGTGAATACGGAAGCATCCCAAAACATACTACTTAGCATTGTACTTTACTCATTTTGTTATGATTTTTTTCACCAAACAGGTTACTGATTTGTCACGAAATTTTGAAGCATCCCAAAACATACTACCTAGCATTGTACTTTACTCATTTTGTTATGATTTTTTTTCACCAAACAGGTTACTGAGGAATAAACTTTACATAATTTATCACGAAATTTATTTTCATTTTTCACCTATTCGATTATCGAGGAACAAACCTAATATATTTATAGATCAAATTTTTTCCTAAATTTTTATGTATTCGAAAAAAAAATGAAAAAAAGAAGAAGAGGGGGGTAGCATCACACTTTATGTATTTTGTAACGAAATTATATTTTTTCCCACTAAACTCGTTAGAGGTACAAATTTTGCATATTTGAATAGTTGGATTTTTTGCGAACACTAAAGCAAAAAAAAACACACTATTGTGAATACTGAAGTATCCCAAAACATACTACTTAGCATTGTACTTTACTCATTTTGTTATGATTTTTTTCACCAAACATGTTACTGATTTGTCACGAAATTTTGAAGCATCCAAAAACATACTACTTAGCATTGTACTTTACTCATTTTGTTATGATTTGTTTTTCACCAAACAGGTTACTGAGGAACAAACTTTACATAATTTATCACGAAATTTATTTTCATTTTTCACCTATTCGATTATCGAGGAACAAACCTAATATATTTATAGATCAAATTTTTTCCTAAATTTTTATGTATTCCAAAAAAAAATGAAAAAAAGAAGAAGAGAGGGGGTAGGGGGAGGGGGGGGTAAGGGGGAGGGGGGGAGGGGGGGTGTTTTTGGCGTTCAATTGGTGTAAAGTAGATAGTGTATTAATATATAGGGTTAGCATTGTACTTTACTCATTTCGTTATGATTTTTTTCACCAAAGAGGTTACTGAGGAACAAACTTTACATAATTTATCATGAAATTTATTTTCATTTTTCACCTATTCAATTATCGAGGAACAAACCTAATATATTTATAGTAAAAATTTTCTTCTAATTTTTTATGTATTCAAAAAAAAATAAAAAAAAAGAAGAAGAGGGGGTTAGGGGGGATAGTGGGTGGGGGGGGGGGTGGGGGGGGGGGGGTGGGGGGGGGGGGGGGAGATTTTGGCGCTCAAATGGTGTAAATGGGATTCTTTTTTGGTAAACATTTTGCATTAATATATCTACTATCTATCTATACCATTTACCCACTACCAAAATACCAATTTTATCCTTTTCACTTTTTCACTTTTTCAAACTTTTTCACTTTTTCACTCTCTCACACACTTTTTCAAACTTTTTCACTTTTTCACTCTCTCACACACTTTTTCCAATTCTCTCATTTCTCTATTTTTCATATTTTTTCACTCTCTCTCACACACTTTTTCACTCTCTTCTCCTCTTTCTTCCTCTAATTCTCCCATTTATCTATTTTTCACAATATATCTACTTTAATTTAATCTACATGTCACCTTCATTTTTCCTCTTTACTATTTTAAAATTTTCAAATTTTGACAAAATTTTAATATTTGTTTTAGGCTAATTAAATTTGTTAACTTTAAAATTGTCTTGATTTTCACGGGATAAAGTTCTGACTAATTAAATTTTGTCTGAGTCCATACATTACCCACTACCAAAATATCAATCTTATCATTTTTCCAACTAAGCAATTGGAGTATATTTAGGTAATTTTATTTTTTCACCGTTTCAAACTTTTTTACTCTCACACACTTTTTCAAACTTACCATTTACCTACTACCAAAATATCAATATTATGCTTTTCCCAACTAAATAATTGGAGTATAATCAATTATTTAAAAAAAATTATTCATTTTTATAATTTACTCAAACTACTCAAACCCACATTTTTTAAACTTTTTCCAACACAAATATTTTTTTTAAAAAAATTATTCATTTTTATAATTTACTCAAACTACTAAAATTACTAAAATCAATTAAAATGAGTAAAATCAATTAATTTTTTCATAAAAAATAAAATCAATCAATTTAATCACTATAAAAAATTACCAAATAACTATTTTATAATTACTAAAAATGAGTAAAATGCCAACAGGAGTGCAAACGGGAGTGCCAACGAGAACGCCAACAGGAGTGGCAACGAGAGCGGGAGTGCCAACGGGCTGCCAACATGAGTGCCAACGGGAGTGGCAACGAGAGTGCCAACAGGAGTGCCAACAGGAGGACCAACGAGGATGCAAACGGGAGGGGCAACAGGGATGCATATTTTACCTCTAATGTCTAAATACATTATTATGGATAAATGTAATTCTGATTGTCAACGGGGATGCATATATTCCACTTTGAATTTCAAATCATACATTTTGGACATTATTCACAACTTATAATATCTTCCAAATTTCTATTATAAGTTTCAAATTAGTTAGGATATGAAAACAAGCCTCAATGATTGATGACGTAAATGTTTAATGCGATTAAAAATGACATAAAGGACGGTCACATTTTGGTCAAAAAAAAAAAGGGACGGTCACATATATCTAGGTTTGCAAAAGATGAAAAAATATGACCCGACCCGAACGTGTGAATAATTTATTGGCTTGGACAATCACATATATCTAGGTTTGCAAAAGATGAAAAAAATAAAGGACGGTCACATATATCTAGGCTTGGACAATCACAGAGGTAAACTTTATGGTATTATTGGCATGATGTGACAGTTGTGGACCATAGGATAGAACCACGCATGGAAAATGTCTATCACAAACCCAAAAGGTTCCAACTAATTCATGATTTTTGTTGTTGTGCATCAAGTTACAAATATTTCCTCCGTCACTTTGTTTTCTGTTTAAAATTTTGACACATTCTTTAATAAAAATAATTAAGAGTTTAATTTTTTTTAAAAGTATTGTCTGACTTAGTATTTAATTATTTATTTCTATACATAAATTATGTGAATAATTTATTAAAAGTAAAAAGTTGTCAAAATTAATAGGAGTATAAGCAAAAAAAATATTAAAAATTTAATTAAAAATATAAAACAAAATATTACTCGTAAATTCACACAAAGGTAATACTTGATAGTACAAAATATTATAAAAAGTCACAATCTTTTAAGTTGAGGAAGCGATTAAATTCTTCTTTGGGGTACACGTATTATTACGACCTTAAGATATAGTACAAAATAATATAAAAGGTCACAATCTTTTATAAGCCACTGGTTATAAACAAAATTAGTGTTGTGTTAAAAAAATTATCCATTTTACTTTAAATTTCACACTTGTTTCATTGAATTTTAAATTTGTATTGAAAATTTATGAACTTAATTACATATTCGGACGTCAAATAGTTGCATTAAAAGTTGTAAAATTAAAAAGAGGGTTAAAGTTGATCTGACTAATGCGAGATCATGTTTTTTTGATTTTTTTGTTTTAATAATAAGAATACTTTTTCTGATATAAATAGCTTTTTTATTATTTTGCAATTGGATGAATGGAGAACTTTATTTTTGTTTGACAATTTTTTTTATATTTATAGGCTCATTATTTTCTTAATTTGTTATTTTGTTTTTGACGAGATCCTATATTTATTGTAATGAATTGTTACACATATCTTCTTTAAATAATATATTTTATAGACTAGTCCACCTATAAAATGCTAATAATTATTAAGCGTAATTTTATTTTGTGCAACATGGTTTAACATGAACGTTCAAAATGAAATTTTTCGATCACAAACTTTTGGCTTATGGGCCAACGTATTTGGCCTTATGCAACGTATTTGGCCTGCAACGTGCATAAGGCTGAGTTGGACCAATGAATTAGTGATCGAAAATAATTCTAGTCCAACCTAACTCAGCTTGAAATTGTCTTTTGTCTGAGTGGCGTTAACCCAACCCACATGCCAACCAGCCCGAGATAAGATCAGTTGTTATCTAGGTCCATATTTAATGATCCCAACTGATTATCGGCCGGTCGATCGGTTGGGCTTAAACAAGTCATATTATGTCTTGCAATATGTTGGTTGCCTTACTTTCTGATACAGATGTGAATTGGTAGAAGAGAGAGAGAGAGAGAGAGAGAGAGAGAGAGAGAGAGAGAGAGAGAGAGAGAGAGAGAGAGAGAGAGAGAGAGAGAGAGAGAGAGAGAGAGAGAGAGAGAGGAAAGAGAAGTTGATTTTCTATTGTTTGATTTAGTAGAGAAATAAAATAGAGAGAAAAAAAGATGATTAATTTAGTATTATTTCACATTAAGAGAAGCAAGAGAAAGAGAAGAGAGGAAGATAAAAAAAGAACGACTTTCTATTATTTAATTTGAAAAAATAGGATAAAGAGTAAGAGAGGAGATTAATTTAGTATGTTACACTATAATTGCCATCTTGTGTTAAAACCAAAATGAAATAGAAAAGGAAACGTGTGTTTGTAAAAAAAAAAAAAGATAACGTGTCGTGGAGGTTGCGAAAAAGAAATGTTATTGTTATAATGTTATTGACAAATACTCAACAGATTTTCTAAGACGACCCTTTATTTGTGTCAAAAAAAAAAGGACGATCCTTTATTAGTATTTTTAACTTATAGTGCGCACGATGAAAAAGATGTCATACTCTTTTTAATAATAAAGAAAAATGTGTCATACGACGTACGTAACATCTTAATAGTAAGTAGTAATGGTGATGATGACGCCACTTATCAAAAAAGCCCGGAAGGATCCATATTCATTATTTGAACTACTATCACGGCAATATGCATGGCAACATTTTTTTTGGTAATAATATGCATGGCAACAATTTTTTGGAAGAAGTATATAAAAATTGCTTGATGATATAATAAATACGTTTAATTTCCTTACGTATTTAAATAAAAAATGTTCGTAAGATACCACAATCGAAATATTTTATGTGCTTTACATTCGAACTTAGAATCTCTCATTTTTTGTGAGTAAGGCTCTCTTTGGCGTGTCACATCTGCTATCGAATAGCAGATGAAATTAGCGGATAAAGAGTACACGTGTTTGGTAAATACTAGCGTTTAGTATATTTTGGGTAGCATTTAACATTTTTTCAAACGCTAGCAGATAGTGAATAAGATCTCACTTTTTTTTAAACATTTTTTCACTTTTTACTTTTCTTAAATTAGTTATAGATCGTTATTAAATAAATGTAATCATGAATTAGTTATCCATCATTATTAAAAAAATTGTTTGTGTCAAAAAAAATTAACAACAGTCGCTGAAATAATAACAACAACAGTCGCTGTAATAATAACAAGGATAAAATGGTCAAACACAAAAAAAAAACAAGAATAAAATGGCGTGAAGGAGCACGAGCAGTGGCAGATCACTTCTCTCAGTCTTTCACGTTCTTGATTCGTTTCCGTTTCCGTTTCTTACATTTGATCGCAAATGGCTCTCGAGGTTGCTGTGAAGGCCGCTGTTGGTGCTCCTAATGTTCTCGGAGACTGTATGCTTCTTCTTCCTCTCTCTCTCTCTCCCTCTCTCTCTCCATTCTTTCAATTTTACCAAATTTTCTTTACTTTGGAGTTTGATTTTGATTTAATTTCAGGTCCATTTTCTCAAAGGGTTCTGTTAGCTTTGGAAGAGAAGAAGGTTCCACACAAGATTCACCTAATCAATCTCAGCGACAAACCCCAATGGTATTATTATACTCACTGTACCCTGAAATTCAACTTACTAATGCCTTTTCTTCTCTTCCTTTTTTGTGGTTTTTTCATTCCTTTTTTTGGTAGGTTTTTGGCTGTGAATCCTGAAGGGAAGGTGCCTGTTGTTAAGTTTGATGATAAATGGACTCCTGATTCTGATGTTATTGTTGGAATTCTTGATGAGAAATACCCAGAACCCCCTCTCGCTACTCCCTCTGAATTTGCCTCAGTGTATGTTCCGTTAAACTTCACTTTTTGCTACCTGATGTTTCAGCCATTTTCTTTTGCGTTGACTTTATATATTCAAACCGTTTTCACTGTTGTTGTTGTTGATTTTTTTTTGTCTCTGTTCATTTTTTTCTTATTTTGTTTGTTTCCCTTCATTCTTTTTTATTATTATTGGTTGTTGGGGGAGGAATAGAATATCCTTGCAAGACCAAAAATGGTTGGTCCGAGTGGTGGGTTCAGGTCTCACATCCCAAGCTCGAATTTTGGGTATAACAAAAACTTTTTTGGGAGCGAAGAGCCATATAGGCAAAGTCGTGTAAATACGTGGTCAGCCAGGTTCTCCAGCGTAGATTAGTTACTGCAAAACCAGAAGATAATGCGCACTAATAACATAGTAGCCAAAAAAAGAATATCCTTGCAAGGAAGTTATGACTATTCCGACATGGAAGATGGTATTCAAGATCAAGAAAATGCTACTTTCTGCATTGAAGTTTATTTGATGCTATATTTGTGTCGGTCATTTTCTTTTTTGTGTGAATCTTGTTGTTGTTGGGGATTTTGGTTATGTGAATGATAAAACTAGTACACATTTTTGGGGACAAAAGGGTACTCAACTTATGTTCTGTTTCAATTGTTAATATATTGTTTGAATTGAGCAAGTTTTTCATATCCGCTGCTGAATTTGGCTGTAAACTGTGTTCACACTTGCAGTGGATCAAAGATATTTGGAGCTTTCGTGAGCTTTTTGAAGAGTAAGGATCCAAGTGATGGCACGGAGCAAGCGTTGCTTGTTGAATTGAATGCTTTGGAGGAACATCTTAAGGCCCATGTATATACTTGATTTTATAATCAAAAACCTTATTTCTTGTTAAGCTTTACCTTTTCATAATAGCTAATTAGCCACACTAACATGCTGGACAGGGTCCGTATGTTGCTGGTGAGAAGGTCACTGCTGTTGATTTGAGTTTGGCACCAAAACTGTACCATCTAGTGGTAGCACTTGGTCACTTCAAGAATTGGACTATTCCTGAGAATTTAGCAAAGGTCCACAACTACGTCAAGGTACACAGTTGTTTTCTGCAATGCGTTATGCGTGTGATCTTTTGGGACTATTTAGTAATGTCTTTTGCATTGAGATTGAATAATTGTGCAAAGCAAACATTTATATTGATTGGTATCTGGTAGTGAAAATTTTCTGTTGTCAAACTTATGATGCCAACTGTTTTTTGTTGGATTGTTTACAGTTTGCTTAAAATGTCTTTAAAAGGACATCAATTGTTTATTTATCTACTGATTTTATATATTTTGTAGTTGGGGTGAAGATTGTGAAAGGAAAAGAAGATTATGAATGAGGAACTAAATATTATTGAAAAGACTGGTCTTTGTTTTAAAGAAAATCTCGGCTTGTTTACCTATAAATAAATAGGTCTAGTGGTGATCGTGCATGGTAATTTTAGCAGATAGGGTTTTCATGGATGTAAATAGTGTGCCACATCCCACAGTGCATGAAAATCAAATCTATTATTCTCTTTGCAGTTTGTCGTGCATGAATTCTATTGGGGTGGAGAAACCCATACAAGTTGAAGAAGTCTCAATTTTGGTCCTGATTTTTGAAACATCAATTAGTTTCTCAAAAGATTATTACATTCATTTGGTTATCGAATCATAACTTTTTGACTGAATTGACGCCATTCAATGACCAAATTTTTTATTAAAGGACCATTTTGGTGTCCACAAATTGATGTTCAAAAACTATTTCCAATATCAAATTGAGGGTTTTCCAAGCTTTAGTGTATAAGAACTGTCATGAAAAAAATTGGTGTCCAAAGATTAATCCCCCCATACCTCTTTCATACATAAAATTTTCTGAAATGCGGTGCTATCTAATTTCATTGCCCCCTCCCCACCCACCCAAATCATTTTGAATAGGCTGATACGGAGCATGCTTTGAAGTTAAAATGAACCTTATTAGTGTCAATTTTGAAAAGCTTTATTCCAAAATGGTTAATCTGCAAGTCGAGAACCTTTCTGTATATATTCATAGTGGTAACATAAGTAAATTGATTTCCTGAATTTTTCTATCACTTGGGTGTTCTGCGCAAAAATATTCCAGAGAATTGTGCTGTCTGTCATTCTCTAATGGACAGACTTATAGCATTTCTGAAATAGATCAAGATGAGAAATTAAAGTTTTAAAACCAGGGTTTTGAAGTTTACATAATTGTTGGGGATGCCTTTTAGGTGTCAAACGCTCTTGGGTTTTTCAGGGAAGTTTCTGTTAAACATTATCTGAGATTGCCATATAATAATAATTTTTAGTCTCATCAAATTGTTGTAAAAAAAAAAAAGTCTTTGGTTATATATATAGGCCTTCTCAGTTCTCCCTTTCTGTACTTACCCTCTTTTTTGTCTAATGAAATATCTTCTTTTATCCAAAAGTGAAATTGAAAAGCTTGTTTTTATTGTTTGCCTGGTTTCCCTCTTGATATCCTAGCCATGTAAATGGAAGTACCGATACTATGTGATGCCTTTTGTGTTCTTCACCATGTTCTACTGTGTGATGCCTTTGTGTTCTTCACCATGTTCTACTGTTATAAATTTTTTATTTAACGTCTATTACTCAATGTGGTCACAAGTCATGTTTTTCCTCATGTTCCCCACCTTATATTTCAAAGTTGTCTTGAGCTGTGCCTTTCTATGGAACAATTAATAGCTCGGTTTAACTTCAGGTGTGAAAGTTCATCAAGCTCGGTTATCATACATAGTCCTTGTTATAGATTATTGTTCTGATTTTAGTGTTGTACACATGATGAGTTAGACCTTTCATCATCAACCTCTTTTGGATGTTTAGTTTTAGTGTCTTGGTAATTTACAGTTTCTACCTATTACTAGAATGATTTGATTGGTTGACCGGTAATTATGTTATGTTGCAGTTGCTGTTCTCCCGGGAATCATTTGAGAAAACCAAGGCTGAAGAGAAATATGTTATTGCTGGATGGGAACCAAAAGTCAACCCAAAGTAGTTTGAAGTTATGAGTTTAATAACACCATCAGATATTTACTACTACTTTGATTGAACTTTGTTAAGAACAGATGGTGTAACTTGTCATTTTGAACAGTTGAAGTGTGTTTCCTTATATAAATAAATAAATAAATAAATGTGTTTGTTTGTGTGTTTATGTAATGTTGCAACAGATATTGATCATGGTAATTTTCTTTTAAAGACAAATGTTAGTTGTTAGAAATGTTAGTTGTTTCCTCTCCTAAAATATTTAACTACCTTATGACTTCTGAATTCTGATGGTAATACGTTTAATTCAGAATGATTTCAATAGTTGGGGTAACCTAATCCAATCAGTTTGGTTCATTTTTTTCTTATTCGGGTTGACCATAATCCAAAGCAACAAACAAACACGATGAACAATGGTTTGAGTAATGGGTTTTTATTTTCAAGACTCTAAACTCCAGCCATTGTTGTAGTATTTTAGCAAGGATTTTGTTCTTTAGTTTCTTGTTTAGCCTCTAGATTTTCTAGTAGTTCCTACTTCTTAGGTTTCATTCTTTTGTTTCCTTTTTTTGTCTTTCAGCAATACCTTCTTCCTATTTCATCCATTGTCCAATTACGGCTGGTCGTCCACAACGTTCATATTCTCCTTTCCTTTTAGTGCGTTTTTGTAATTACGTTGACGAAAAAACGAATGCACGTTTCAACCTCTCAATTGTGATTTCTCGACCACTAGTGGCAGATCCAAAAATTTATTATGGTGGGGGCCAGTGGTAGCCTTGAACATGGGCGAGAGGGGTGATCGCTCAGGCCACTGAGGGGGCACCAAAAACATTTTGTTTACTTAGTTTTTGTTTGGCAATGACAAACCATTAGCTTATAGCAGCCAGTGGCGGACCCAGGACCAAAGGGTCAGGGGTGTCAAATTTTTTAAGGCCGGTGTCAAATGGGTGCAAAACTTGGTCTACTAGTACAATTTCAAATTTTTAGGGGTGTCAAAATTAAAATTTCAGGAGATTTAGGCTATTTATATAGGGTGTTTAGTGCAAAAAAAAAATCCAGGGGGTTCAACTGAACCCCCTGGTTACATGCCAGGTCCGCCACTGATAGCAGCTAGCTTATAGCGGATGAGTCTTTTGTAAGTGTTTGGCAACACTAGCTTATAGCGTTTTTTTGAAGTAGCGTTTGAGCTTATAGCTTTTAGCGTTTCATTTTTTCTCTAATTTTTATCCTTGTTTCTTTAATTAAATTCCCAATTTATCCTTCATTAAATGATTATTCTCTCTCATATTTAAACATTAATTGCAAATGTCTATATATATATATATATATATATATATATATATATATATATATATATATATATATATATATATATATATATATATATAGTTCAACCCCTAGTTTTACCAAACAATTTAAATTCGATCTGCTAGCTTATCCGCTATCAATTCATCTGCTATCCGCTAGCTTATCTACTAGTTAGTATGTACATATATTTGAATAGAAGTTTATATCATTAAAATCATAATCATAATTATATACAAATATATAGTAAAAATTAACAAATCCATTAATTAACTATCAAACCATTTTCTGAAACATGTTGGGAAAGTCATGCGAATAATGTGTATGCAATTAAAATTCAAGTTTTATTCATGAGAGAAGTCTTACTACAACTAGTTGAACAAGATATTGATCACAAAATTAAAAGTGAAGTTGGGATTTTAGCAACTCGTGAAATTGGAAACTTTGAGTATTTATAAGCTAATAAAAGAAAACTACTGTTAATGAAGTTCACAAAAATTTCCAAAAAAATAAATATATGTGCATTGATAAGCCTATAAAACTAGTCAAAGGTTTGTCTAATTACTTAAATAAATATAGAGAATATGAATTTACAAATGTTATTGTTTGTTGAAAATTTGTATATGGAATGGAGATTAAATTGTGTTCGTTCAAGTACATCAAATTTCTAGAAAAATAAGTCTCGTGAAAAGTCCTCTAAATACACACAGCCAAACATTTTGTTTTCAAAAGAGTCTTACTGAATTCGTTATTTTTTACATGTTGTAGATCAAGTAAATAACTCATTTACTAAAAGATTTGAGCAGTATAGCACATATGAGGAGATTTTCGAAATTTTGTTTAGCATTGAAAGACTTAGATCTTTTCTTGATAATGACTTGAAATAAAGTTGCAAACTTCTTGAAATTCTATACCATGTTGATTCTTATGATCTTTGTGGTGAAATTATATTTGGAGAATTGAAAGTCATGTGAGAAGTTTTACAATTGAATCAAAATCAAGTTATATGATATTTAACTCTTTGAAGACATTTAACTGTTTTGTTAAAATCTTATTTGCAATCTACTATGCCACAAAATAGATCAAATAGTCTGATGTTGATTTGTATCGAAAACATTTTTTATAGAACCATGATCATGATAGAATCATTATTGATTCTAGAACAAAAAATACAAGGAGAATACAATTAAATAGTTACAAGGGCACCTCTTTATTGGTTCGCCCAGAACACCAAACGACCCTAGTGGGGGAAAACAATAATCAAACATTTTTTTAGAAAAATATTTTAATTTTTTACAAAATAAATATACTCATGACAGAACAGAGAAGATATTCAAGCTACTCCAAATAACAAAAACTTACGTATTTTGAAAACAATAAATTAAAAATATCAATTTAGTCCTTAAATAATGGTTAAATTAGCCCTTGTGAAATAATTGTAGGGACATTTTAATCATATTTTGAAATTAGTTTGACTAGTATTTGTAACATCCCTAAAATAATTGTTTCAATTATTTTAGTTGATTGTTTTTAATTATGTTAGTTAGTAATAATTTTAATTGTGAGTTGGTTAATTGTTGTTTCAAGTCGATGATTGATAGTCAAAATTGCTTAAATGCGATGTTTGTGTGTGATTATGTGATTGGTTGATTATACACTTAAGTGAGGAATAGAGAATAGGGGTGGGATGGGAATTTCACCACTCCTTAACTTAATTACCCTCGATTGAAAAGAAACCTTCACTCACTTTTATAAAGACACGCACACTTTTAAAAGAATCAGAATTTTTAAAAGAGAGAAAGAAAAGAAAGAAAGAAAGGAATTGAGTGAGAGAAGAGAGCGAGAATGAGAAAAGGGAGAGGGAAGAGCTGAAGTACTATTTTTGTTCTCAATTTCAGCTTCATTTTCACATCATTCCACTTCAATGTTTCACCATCCCTCACTATTCTCATTCATCCATAAACAGAATATAAACCTACTCAAACCCCAAAAAGAGAAGCTTGAAGAAATTAAAAACCCCTTTTTGTTACCACAAATCTAGTTGCATGTTGGAAATTAAGAGAGAGTCATAGCTTAAGAGATGAATAATGGGTAGAAGAAAGCTTGTGAGAGGTGATTGAAGTAGGAGCTGGGATTTCAAGCTTCATTTTCATGGTTTCGGAAGTTAGAGGTGAGAACTCAAATGTTTTTCAAAAATCATACTGAAACAGTTTTTGATTTCATATCTTCTCCCTTTAAGTTCTTCAATTCCTACTTACATGTTGAGCTAGAGACCAAGTAGTAACTGGAGGAAGGGATAGACTTGAAGATGGTGGCTAGGGTTAGCTTCTTGGAGCTGAAATCGGACAAGAAGATGGTAGAGGACGGGGAGGGACGACACCTAGAGTGGTTAAGAAATTGTGACTTACCGAGTGAGTTCTTAACCCACTTTTGTTGTTATTTCTTTAATTTGTTGGTCCATACATGTTGATTGTTATGAGATTCTGGTATTGCATGTGTGTTCTGAAGTTGGGATATGTTTGATTGAAAAGTAGCTATGAGTATGGGTACATGTTGAGTGGATTATTGTTGAACAATGCTTGATTGGAACCACAAATTATGTTTCATTGATGATTGTAAAAGATGTTTGTTATATGTTTGGATTGAATTTAAGAGTAATAATGTTGCTTTTCGAGTTGGGAATAAGTTTGAGTTGAATTGGTATCAAATGGGATGCTCAAAAGCGTTTTAAAAACAGAGTTTTTAGTTTACTGCATAGGTTGGGAATCTGTTCCCAGATTGTGGATCTATTCCCATTTTGTGAATTGATTCCTAGGACTGTGCATCTGTTCCCAGATTGTGGATCTGTGAATCGATTCCCATGAGGATTGTGAATCGATTCCCAGGACTGTGAATCTGTTCCCAGATTGTGGATCTGTTCCCATTTTGTGAATTGATTCCCAGGACTATGAATCTACTCCCAGATTGTGTATACCGTATTATGATTATATAATCAAACTTAATTGAAGTATATTTGATGGGAAATAACAAGGTTTTGATTATGCGAAAGTTGATTGAAATGAACACATTTTACAAAATTCGAGTGAGAACATAACTAAGGATATTAATAAAACACTATGGGGAGGACGATCCCAAGAGGTTAAATAGTGTACGTGGAATGGGAGGTCATGTCTCCCGAGTTCAAGGCCCAGATTGATTATTCGGGTTGGGTTTAAGGCCCAGATTGATTATTCGGATTGGGTTCTCCGCTGAAGCCGACGTTGTTCAGCCTTCTTATGGATTACTGATAACTCTTATTTATATGAGTTATTTTATTCTTTAGGCTTATTTTAATGTGAGTTCATAAATAATTATGTTATTAAATATGTAAATATGTGTTAAGAAGTATAAAAGCGAGTTAGGAACTAATTATGTGACAAATTGACACTTTTGGTGCCCTCTTGTTATTTTTAATTTGTTTGTTCAGTGCTGCAGCATTTGACGCTATAACGTTGCGTCCTGCGTGAGCAAGAGAGAGAAAAGCAAAAGGCACAATTTTGGAGCTCAGACTTTATGTCATTTCAGCTCATATTTAAGGGATAATTTTGCTACTGAAGTCACCAACTAAAAGACTTTATAGGGACACTTGTCCAGTTGCAGATGGAGACTACTTTTGGTTGGTGGCTTGTCAAATCACCTTTTTGAGCAAGTTGGCTTTATCTTTTGCAAAGGGTCTTCTTCTCCAACACACTTCATACTTGCTCGTTCAGTTGGAGGGAGTTTTTGACACATTCTCCTCTCCATTTTCGTTCAAGCTTACTCACAAAACTCAAAGTAAAAATTCTGCACTTCAATGCTGCGAAGTAGTGCTATCGCATCACGGGACAGATTTGTGCAAAGGAGTTTGAGTAGTGTAACTTCTATGCTATTCTCCTTCTTTTGTATTTTCAGTTATATGAACATGGTTTCCATCATAGTTTGTATTTCCTTGTTGATGCTCATCATGAGCTAAGCCTTTTGTAGTTGGATGCTTGTAGCTTTGTAATGACTTTTTAATAGTTCTAATGTAATGTTTTAATGTTTGCATTTTAATCATTGTGTGGAACTTCTTTCAAACTTATTTTAGAACTGATCAACTAAATATAGCTGTATTTATAGGTCCATACATTGTCTATAAATCAAACTTAAGGGTTAATGTGGGTGAGTGGTTGTTTAAAGGACACTTAGAATAACCCATGCTTAAACCTAGACATAGGAAAACATAGTTC
Source organism: Astragalus membranaceus (assembly GCA_039519185.1). NCBI lineage: Eukaryota > Viridiplantae > Streptophyta > Magnoliopsida > Fabales > Fabaceae > Astragalus > Astragalus membranaceus. The sequence goes on from CM076847.1 coordinate 3,000,814, forward strand.
ATATGGTGAATACCGTGGGAGCTTAATATACAGGGGTGAACCTATTTAGAGCTTAGACATAGGCCCTTGTAACAAAACTCTGACGTTAGTGACCGAAAGACACACATCATTTGCTACAGCACTCAGTGCTATAGTGTCAGACATTACATTGAATTGTTTTAAAAGATTTACTTAGTGAAAGGCGTTCCAACTATCTTTTAATCTGAATTTCTACTCCATCCTTATTTGCTTATTTAAATTCTGTTGTTGACAACATTGGTTCCACAAACTTGTTATTTTATTTTACTCTTTCATTAATTTGCATTCTAATTAAACTCTAAAATTAACGTCAATCCCTGTGGGTACGATCTCTTACTTTTTCACTTTATATATTACTTGTTGCGACTGTGTATACTTGCACATACTCTTTTCTCACAACAATTACGCTACACTATGACAAATGAGAAGATTAAGAAAAAAACGATGAGAGGTTATGTGAGGGGCCGCGAAAGAACTCACTGAGATTTGTAATCTCACCATTTATGTTATGTTTTTCAGATTGACAAGTTAAGATCAAGCGAGGCGAGGAAAGTAGAAGATGTTTTGGGCTACCGACTTATGAGATCCTTCGAGATCTATGTCCAAGTGATAGTTCACCCTAGTTAAGGTTCATGTATTATAGTTTTAGACATTTTAGATTTTAAGTTTGTATGTGTTTAAGTTAATGTATTAAGTCTGATTCGTTCTTGGATTTGAACTATGTTTAAGGAATGACATCGTGTAAACTGTTTCAGTTATATCATTTAAGTTATCCTTTTTGGTATTTATACCACTTGGGACTATGTTTATTCAAATCCATTAACGGGTTAGAACTCTAATTGTATTAAAATGGTTAACAGCCTATAGTTTATGACGTCTAAAGTTCAGGGTGTTACATATTTACTTTTTTTAATGACCAAATTGGTACTCTTCTTTTTTTAGAGAACAAATAGGTCTTTGATTTTTTTAAAAGATTTTTTTGAGGCTCGACTCATGAAATAACACAAAATAGTTAACTTCTTCATGTATTTATTTAGTGTTAGAAGAGGCCGGAGCAATAAATATTTGAAGAACAAAAGAATAAAATGAGTGCCAATTATTCTTTCTTATATCTCTGATAATTTTATACACAACATTCAAAAAGTGATTAACTTATATAGGACAACACTCTTTTTTTATGGGGGCAAACATATTTTTATTAAGGACACCAAAATAAATTATTTTTATTTTAAAATACCTCATTCCTCTATACATAATACATGTATCTGCCTCCGTCGACCATGTGTTTGGGTAGCATCATGAGAAATTGATTTTGCTACTCAATAGACTTTTACTAAAGCTACAAACTAGAGATTTCATGTAAATTGTAAATCAAATATTCAACTTTTTTTTTTATATTTGACTAAGAACCTTGCCAATATTACCAATGAATAATCCACGCAAAAAGTAGAAAACGGCAAGCGGAAGCCGCATATTCTTTAGGTGTGATTTCTCTATTCATATTTGGCTACAAGCAATTAGCCACAAAAAGCCAAATATGAATAGAAAAATCACACCTAAAGAATATGCGGCTTCCGCTTAATCACCCCACTTTATTGTGATGACTTTCTGACCTAGAGTGGTAAGCAGCGGTAGAGCCGGCCCAAGAAATTTACCTGAGAAGTATTGATGATAAAATGTATGACTTAATAAAATAAAATTCTAGACGCGCAATATATGTAAAACAAACAAAAATTAAAATAAAAGGCAAAAGATTTAAAAAAATATATCAAACAGAACACCAGAAGATTTAAAAAATAAAGGCTAGAAAATTTCAAAAAAATCTATAAGATTTTTTTTTTTGACAACGAAAAATCTAGAAGATTTTTTTTTGACAACGAAAAAATCTATTTAAAATTCAATTAAATTGGAGCGGCTAACTTACACACAACGAAAATAGAATCTGTTAGTGATCTACACATTTTTTTGGACTGAAAACTCAACTATCAGTTTAAATATATACTATTAATATTATTAAGGGAATAAATCTAGCTTGCTTGACTATCAAATTTGATGTCATATTTTTCTTTCAATTATGCCTTTGGTGGAAACAAAATTTACTTATATAAGTTCATATATTGGTCATGAATAATTCTAATACAAATATGTAAAGTTGAATTTGCATTTATCAATATTTAACTGAAATTTGAAATTTATTTTTATCTATAACTCCAATATGCGGAAAGACAGGCTCATAGTGGTCGTCTTTCCACTTGTGAGTAATAAAGATATTTATAAAAATATTATGTGCAGAGTCGAGACTCAAAAATAATAATTATTTATAAATAATAAAAATATTTATAAAGTCGATATATGTTCAAGATAATAAAATTCTAATGATAATATGTATTGATCCCGTAGGGATACAAAAGTAAAATAATTTATTTATAAGTAAAAAAAGTATTTAAAAAATAGATATGTAATCGAAGACAATGATTATATAGCAAAAATAGGTATCGCATCCTGTAGGGTATTGAAATTAAATTAATTATTAATAAAGTATTTAAAAAACTGCATACAAGCTTAAAGGAAATATAATTAAGCAATATTTTTTGGCAAAAGGTATTGCTTATAATCCCTGCATTTGGCGAATTTAGTTCTCTTATTTTCTTAATTTTACTTTGGTCCTCCACTTTTCATAATTCAGGAATTTTCGGGGCTAAAAATTGGAAAAGGAACATTTTGGAAAAGTATTGGAACCAAATTCATAAAGATGTAAAATGGGCAAATTTTCTTAAAGATGTAAAACTGACCAAATTTATGTAGAAAATTTTTATAATATTTTAAAAATGAAAATAATAAAAAAAAATATTAAGAAAATTATTTTAGGATGAAATAAAGTTTCTCAAATCATGTGTCCTAAAAGTACCATGTTTTCTTATTTATATCAATACTTGGGGATTCACTTTTTTTTAGGTCCATTTTTCCTTTCCAATTTTACCCTTTTTAATAACTAGAATTTTATATTTAAATTTAACTTTATTATAATAGTGTAACTATAAGCAATCATGTCCCATCCTTTATTTTTTTGCGGTCTCTACAAAACAAAATAAATCAATTATAAGCAATCTTATTCCATCATTTCATTTTTTTAAAATGAATATAATAAACCATAACTAAAAAGAGTGTTATAACTTATGTACTTAAACAATATATTGAGACAATATATACATACTGAACTCGTGATTTAACTCCAATTCATGAAATTTATCGCTACCAACAACTAATGAAGCCATGCAACAAAGTTTAAATGAGCACGTAGTTGTCTAGCATGATTTAACTCCAATTCATGAAAATCATGACTACCAACAACTATTAAAGCCACACAACAAAGTTTAAATGATCAAGTAGTTATCTAGTAACCATTTGATGTTGTTTGGGTTTGAGCACCCCTAGTGCTCCGTTAATGAATTACTGCTTATCTAAAAAAAGTAGCTATCTAGTACAGTTCAATGTTTAAATGAGCAAGTAGTTTAACTCAAGCCTATATGCATCTTCATTTTCTGCATATAGATAAGTAGCTTTGCCGGCCCACCACATTAGCTACTTTAATTTTTTTCCCTAAAACTATTGTACAAATGACGTACACAAAACATTTGTTGAACGCTCGGTAACGATTCATCAATCGCCGTTTCATTAGAGTAATAATATCCTTCCAAACCTCTCCCCATGTGCAATTGCTTTGCACACACCCTTGGTTCGTCTTCTTCACCGATCAGCAACATGCAATTTTTGCTTCTCGCACAACCCTTTTTCCCTTTATCCTCCACCTCTGCCTCAGTCAACCTACGAAACTAATCCATTCATGAATGGTCACTTCAACATTTCTTCATCAGTTGTGGCTTAACGAAGATGAAATGAGCTCGCTCAATAAATTCTACACCATCCTTCGTAAGTTCTGTGAACACCACCCCAATTTTTTTTACTGATTTGAACAACTGTTACCTCTCCGCCTCTCCCATTTTTAACTTCTAAAAAATTTCCACAACATCGATACTTCGTAAGGTTTGTGAACACCACCCAAAAAATATTTACTGATTTGAACAACTATTACCTGTTGGCCTGTCATGTTTTTCACTTCTAACCTGTCGACCATTCATCTTGTCAAAAAGATTTCCAATATACTATTTTCCACCCTTACTATACCTGTCCTTAATGTGACCATCCTATTAACAACTATTACTTGTCTGCATCTCCTGTTTTTAACTTCTAACTTCCATTATTTTTTCAAAAAAGCTTCCATAAGTAGAGAACCCATCGACCACAAAATAGAGTGTGAGGTGTAGAGCGACGATTTCAATGATATTGAGAGGAGAAATGATATCGTGAGGCTAGGGTAGGGTTTGTGGCTCTCTTAGTAGCGAGAGGTGCGTTAAACAGCTCCGTTTACCGATAAAAAAAGCCTATTAATATTGTGCTTGTTATGAAAGCAGGTGTAGAGATACCGAGATATCGTTGTTTATGTGGAACTGATTCTCCCCTAAAGACTGCACGAACCCCAAAAAATTACGGACGACAGTTTTATGGTTGCGGGCTTTTTCAGCCAGGAGTAGGGCCATAGTGCAGATTCTTTTATGGTTGTGTCTGCAATTCGAGGCTATTTTGTGGCCTGAAATTGCAGACACAAGGATCATATGTTTGGAGAAAAAAGAATTTAATAAAGATGAACGATAGTATCAAGTTATCGCAATAAATACCTAATCTTTTTTTTTGGTGATAAAACAGGGCAAAAGCCCAAAACCAGCAGACTAGGTCACATCAGGCCCAACACCCTCCTCCAACTCACTAGCTAGAGCAGCAGTAAGAAAGGAGGGAATGAGGTCAAAAATATTACAAATAACATTGTCTCCTAAACTAGCCTTAGCTAAGCAATCAACAACAATATTAACTTCTCTGGATACATGGTGCCACCTAACATCACACTTATCATTACTCAACTCCCAAATTGCCTTGACTAGAGAGTGAGAATTTGATGTAGATCTGGATCGCAGCATCTGCAGAGCTTCCATTGAGTCTGAACAAACCAACAAACGAGTGATCCCTCTTCCTATACCAATACATATGCCATGATAAATTCCCCATAATTCACTTTCCAGAACTGAGCAAGACTCCAACTTCTGCGAGAAAGCCACTAGAAATTGATACCCATCACTGCGAATAATGCCTCCACAACCACATAATCGCCCTGCGTTAGAGACAGCACCATCACAATGAAGCAAAGCAAATCCACGAGGAACCGAAACAGCACCATCCCACCTCAATTGAGTCAGATCATGACTTTGATCGAGAATGGTTGAAGATAATTGAAGCGCTGCACAGACGCCAGCAACATCATGTTTGATCTTCCAGCTCAAGTCTTGGGTCGTTCTAATCTTCTGCGAAAACACCAATTCATTTCGGGTACGCCACAACCAGTCCAAGGTAATACCGAATTGCATGTTCCTATAACCACTTTCAGTGTCCTTTCTACGAATCATTAAATTGGAAGCCAGCCATTTACTCCAATTTCCTTCAGTCCAGAATTCCGAAATTGTAAAATTGGGGAACGATAACCAAATGCTAGGGTCTCTACTGCAATCTCTGAACAAGTGCAACAATGATTCTTCTTCCGTCAAACAGAACGGGGACGATGCATCAACTGCCAAGTGACGTCGCCGTCTTTCCTTGTTGGTAAGAATAGAACTATGAGCAAGTTTCCATAAAAAGTGCTTAATTCGTTCTCGACCTCACAATAAATACCTAATCTTTGAAACTGGAAAGCGATAATTATTAATTCAGGTTTATGTAAACATATCTGGTGTAACTTTATATTTAAATGTAACCTTGTTACAAATAATAGATTATTTATTTGAAATTTTAAATATACAATCTTCAATTATTTTGTCGGCCGATGCGCATACTATGTCTTTATTAATTATAAATAGAGCAACTTTCTCAATATATGTGAATTATCTCCCCCCTTATTTTAAATCACGCGCTTCTCTTCCTTAACGATTACAACATAAAACCCCATCCATCCCAAAATATGAGGCCCATTTTTCATTTTTATTTGTCCCAAAATATAAGGCCTTTTATAACTTTTTAAATACATATATTACCATTTTTCCAAACATATCTTTATTAATAGTACTAAATTGTGTTGGTATATGAAAAGTTAACATTGAATGTTAGGTTAAATTTAGTAATAGTCATACAAAATTTTAACATATTAATGACACCACTAACTTTTCTTAATAACTGCGAAAAATTCACACTACAAGAAAAACTGATTTTTCAGGCCAGAACTTTCCGACGGATTTTTATCCGCCGAATTACCGGCGGATTTGTTGGATTTTCCGGCGGATTTTTTTTTCCTCCGCAACATTTCCGGAGGATTTGGGTCTACAATTTTTTTTAAAAAAAAATCCGCCGGTAAGGTCATTTCCGGCGGATAGTTAAAAGAACCGCCAATTTTGAATTTCGAAAATCCGCCGGAAATGCGTAAAAATTCACTGGAAATGACAACCCGACTAAAATCCGCCGGAAACGTCATTTCCGACGGATTGTTAATCCGCCGAAAATCCTTGAAAATCCGCCGGAAATCCCCTGACCCCCTAAAATCCGCCAGATTTGATTTCCCACACCCCTCCCTACTTAAAAACACTCTTTCTCCCTCTCAAACCCCTCACACCCACCAAAAACACACCCAGCCGAAACCCTCTCCCTCTCCCTCACCCTCTTCGACTTCTCCCTCTCCCAAACCCATTCAATCTTCGATTTTAACCTTCAAACTCATTTTCGGAACATAAGGTACACGATTTCTAACCCTCATTTACTTGCATTTTGCTTGATTTGCGGTGTTTTATCGTTTTTTCACTTCTGCATTTTTGCGAAGCATTTGGTTGACGACAACCGAATACTCCTGGGGACGAAGCAAAATGGACCCATTCGGTTGAGGTCAACCGAATACGTTCGGTTGAGTTCAATCGAATCATACTGATACTGATTGTGTTTGATATGTTCGGCTGCAGTATGATCCAATTCGTTACCCTCATTGAACGAAATGCTGGGAGGATTTCCATTCCAAATGAGATTTGGAGACTAGAGTTGCCTTCTTCATTTTATTTTGTTTTGGAAGTTGGCTCTTGTATTCGTGGTGTCAACAACATGCGTTATGGCAACATCCTTACTAATACGTATGCCATCTGCCAAGCGTATGGGGGTGTTGAGAGTGTGGAAGCCTCGTTAACATACTATCAGACCGGGAGCTTCAAGGTCGCCAGGATTATGCCGGTGGTTGCCTCTGATGGGAGTGGGAGTGACAGTGATACTGCGAGTGATGCTGGATCCGGCTCTGTTGTTACCCAGTTGTAGTTTTTTACTGTTATTTTGTTTATCAATAATTGTAATTGAACGTCACTGATTTAGTAATGAATAAATATTGAGTTGATTATTTTTTGGTTTACAATACCGTTTAAATTAAACAACAATTTTATTATTAAAAAGCGTCACCGTACATAAAACTCGAAATACACGAAAATGATAAAATGACAGAAACTACTGAGCTGGTGGAGTTAAACGACTAAGGATCTCAGCGACGGTCCGTGTGGTTTCCACGTACAAATGCAGATAACCCTTCCATTTAAACAGGACATAAATGGACATCATTGATTGGACGTCATCGTCGTTCTTGACATCCATTGTAGACCAGTGCACACGTCCATCAGACCAATCGGGTTTCCGATAAACTATACTAGTTATCTCTCGCTCGTCGCCCTCCACTTGCACCTTACCCAGTGGTTTATCTTTTAGGGCAACAAATGTTATGTTGTGTTTAAGCCTACACTGCATTGTGTCTCGCCCCTCGAAACAGACACCATAAACTTTGTTGGTGATGATGCCCTGATGATGAATGATAGTGTGGGAAGAATCCCGAGTATTGTGTTAGGGGCATTTTTTGTGTTTATACGATTTGGTGGAGAAGAACCAGAGAAGGGGTTAGGGTTTTTGTGAAGTAGAAGGGAAAGCTGAAGCCCAATTTATAATAGGCGTGGGGAAACATGAGCCGTTGATCAAAATTTTAGATCACAAATTTGAGCCGTTTATTTTATATCCGTTGGGTCACAATTTCCAAAGGAAATGCCATCCACTCATTTTCCTGACACGTTTGACTGGTTGTGAGCCGTTGGCTAAAAGTGTCGGTGGAATCTGAGCCGTTCAAATTTTTTTTAAAAACCCGTAACCGGCGGATTTGTTGGATTTTCCGGCGGATTTTTTTCTCCGCAACATTTCCAGTGGATTTTTAGGTATTTCCGATGGATAGTTAAAAGAACCGCCAATTTTGAATTTTGAAAATCCGCCGAAAATGCGTAAAAATCCGTCGAAAATGACGACCCGACTAAAATCCGCCGGAAACGTCATTTCCGGCGGAATTTTTTGAAAAAATCGGGGGATTCGATTTTTGAAAAACATCAAGAAATCCTTGAAAATCCGCCGGAAATCCCTTGATTTGCCGGAAATCCCCTAAATCCGTCGGTAAATGACATTTCCGGCGGATTCTGCCTTTTGACCGTTTGACTTCGTTTCTTCTATATAAATCCCTTCTCCATTCTCCACTCTCCACTTCTTCTTCACACCTCTACCAATACTCGCCTTCTCTCTACTAAATCTCTTCTTGAAATTCCTCTCTTCCTCCCTACGAATTCTCTTCTTCTCTCTACTAAATCTCTTCCTCTCTTTAGCAAGTTTCTTCGATCTAAGGTATGTTTGTAACATGAGTTAATAGTTTTAGTTTTTGAATTATTTTATAATATGAGTTTGTTACTAATTGTGGTGTTGTTTGTTTAGGTATTGTTTGAGTTTGTGTTCCTCTTTTTCCCTCTTTGTTTGAGTTGGGGATACGCTTCAAGTCAGAGCGTTTTCTTCACTACGGTTAGTTATCAATGTAAAGTAATTAATATATCAATATATATATGGATTTTTTGTTTTTAGTGTCTAAAAAAATGTTACCAACTTTTGGTCACCGTAAAATTTAGATTTTTTCTTTTAGTCCTTGGTTACTTTTGATAACGCTTATTGTCGATGATTTGAATACATGTTCCTGTGTCTCATTGTCGTGTCTTAGCAGTTGGTTTTCTCAAATCACATGTTCCTGTACAATATTAAAATTAATAAAATATTAATTACTTCACTATTTATAGTAAAATTTTGTTACAAATTTTGTTTGCAATAATAATACAAAATAATTTATATTGAAAAAACTTATTTATTAAGTTCACTTATAAATTTTATTAACAGATATTGTCTTATAAAAATTGAAATTTAAAATTAAATTTGCAATTATTATTTATAATGTTTAAATTATTAATATATAACATTATCTAAAAATTCATTGTGTTGCTGGTAATTGATAGTTTATTGATATATCAAAATAAAGTAATTAATATATCAATATATATCAAAATATAAAGTAATTGATAGTTTATTTGATAGTTTATTTCATTTACGTTGTAGTGTAGTACATAGATCTTGAAATTATGGATCGTAGTTGGATGTATGATCGATTGTTTCCTGGAAGATCCGATTTAAAGCGACGTTTTGTAGAAGGAGTAGAAGAGTTTATTTTTTGTGCCAAGTGTCATGAAGCATTTGCGCGAAAAGGCGGTATTAGAGGTCCGTGCTTGAAATGTTCCTTTCGATTTATAAAAGACTGGTACCGAAGCTTGGCTTAAAATCTAAAAGAATTGATTGATGTGTGTCTGGTTGCATGCTCTATTATAACAATGAGTTTGGCATAAATGATGGAGAGTTGTCGGAATGCAAGTTGTGTGGAGAGCCACACTATCGTGTTAGTAGGAAAGGGATGAGCAGAGGCAAACCGGTTCCACGAAAAGCAATGTTCTATCTGCCGCTTATACCAAGGCTACATAGAATGTTTGCTTCAATGGAGACCGCAGGTTAAATGACGTGGCACCATCAAAATAGAAATAATTCTGGTGAATTACGTCACCCATCTGATGGTGAAGCTTGGAAGCATTTTGATCGTGTTCATCCAGATTTTGCTAGTGATCCACGCAATGTTCGTCTTGGTTTATGATCTGATGGTTTCACACCATATATTCAAGCCTCGGCAACACCATATTCATGTTGGCCAGTTATTGTTACCCCATACAACCTTCCTCCAGAAATGTGTATGTCTAAACCATACATGTTTTTAAATTCTATTATTCCAGGGCCAAGTAATCCAACAGCTGGTATTGACATATATTTGCAACCTTTGATTGATGACCTAAAAAAGTTGTGGAATGGTGTTTTAACTTATGATGCAGCACGCAAACAAAATTTTGTGATGAGGGCGGCTTTGATGTGGACCATTAATGACTTCCCTGCCTATGGAATGTTGTCTGGATGGGGGACACATGGTAAGATGGCGTGTCCGATTTGCATGGTTGACACAAAGGCTTTTAATCTTAAATACGGAGGAAAAACTTCATGGTTTGACTCGCACCGTAGGTTCTTACCTATGGATCACCCATTTAGAAAGCAGAAATATGCGTTCATTAAGGGAAATGTTGAAACAGCTGGACCTCCTCGTAAGTTGACACCAGAGGAAGTTTGGAACAGTGTTAGGGATATCCCTCCTGTGGAAGTTGTAGCGGGTGTTGTTTCTCGTCCAAATGGCTATGGACAATGGCACAATTGGACAAAAAAAAGTATTTTTTTGGAACTTCCCTATTGGAAAGATAATCTATTGAGACACAATCTCGATGTCATGCATATAGAGAAGAATTTTTTTGACAACATATTTAACACTGTCATGAACGTGAAAGGCAAAACGAAAGACAATGAGAAAGCTAGGAAGGGTATAGATCATTACTGTAGACGAAAGGATTTGTTGTTGGTTGAGGGAGGTACTAGGACATTGAAACCCAAAGCCAATTATACTTTATCTACTGAACAAGCGAAAGCAGTTTATCAGTGGATAAAAGAGTTGAAAATGCCAGACGGTTATTCTTCCAATTTATCTAGATGTGCGGATGTGGATAATGGGAGGTTGCATGGGATGAAGAGCCATGATTGTCATGTATTCATGGAGTGCTTACTTCCTATCGCTTTTAGTTCGTTGCCAACACACATTTTGAATCCGCTCATTGAAATAAGTCAATACTTTAAGAATTTGTGTTCTGCAACGCTAAAAGCTGATGATCTTTCAAAAATGGAACAAGACATCCCACTCATCTTATGCAAGTTGGAGAGAGAATTTCAGCCTGGTTTCTTTGATTCTATGGAGCATCTACCGGCGCATCTCGCATATGAAGCTAAACTTGGCCGACCTGTCCAATACAGATGGATGTATCCGTTTGAAAGGTCAGTTAATTTTTATAATATAAGAAACAAGTTTAAAATATATGATTATTATGTTAATTAATATCATTTTCTCTAGGTTCATGGGTGATTCAAAAAGATCGGTGAAAAACAAAGCTAGAGTTGAAGGATCGATATGTTCTTCTTACTTACACCGTGAAACAACACATTTTTGTTCTTATTATTTCAAGAATGAGTTTGCTCCTGGAAGCAGTCGAAATGAAATGGATACTGAATGGCCTGGACATCATTTAGCTTTGTCTGTCTTTTGTCTACCCGGTCGTCCATCTGGGAAGGAGTCAATTCACTGGCTAACAGATGAAGAGTTAAGTTCAACACATGTTCATGTGTTGATAAACTGTACTGAGGTGCAACCATTTATTGAGTATATTCCTCAACATTAACTATCGATCTTAATTAGTTAATATAAAGTAGACAAATGTGTAACAATTAATTATTTCTTTTTAGGGAATTCTTGTCATCAGAGGACGTAAGTGAGCAACAATATTCTGCTCATATTAATGCACATTTTCCAACGTGGTTTAGGCAACATGTTTATGCCCTCCCACCAACTCCTACCAACCAGCACTTGAGGAACATATCAGGCGGTCCTCGAAGATGTGTTAAAGAATGGTACACATACTTTGTCAATGGATACAAATTTCACACCAATGAATGGACACAGAGCAGAGAGACAGTCAATAGTGGAGTATGCATGAATGGTGTCACTGGAGGAGGTGAAGATGATTTTTATGGTGTGGTTCAACACATATATGAACTTTCGTACCCCCATCTAGATTTTAGTCAGAAGGTAGTGGTTTTTTATTGTAATTGGTTTGATCCGTCTGCTCGAGAAACAAAGGTGAATCCAAAGTCAAATTCAGTGGACATTAAAATGAATGGTAGATATCGACTGTATGATCCGTTCGTCATTGCACAAAATGTGAAACAAGTCACTACAACAAAATTGGCAACCGGCGGCGGTTAATCTGCGGCGGTTTTGGGTAAACCGCCGCCGCTTATCATTTGGCAGCGGTTTGTTTGGCGGTTTAGTTGATTGCCTCAGTTAGTAAGTAAACAGCGGCAGTTATAGGGTAATCTGCGGTGGTTTGTTTTATGGAGTCAAGCGACGGCGGTTTCTGGCAGATACTGCGGCGGTTCTTTTCTATTAACTTTTGTTTTAATAAAAATTAAGATCAAAAAACCCTAAGAAACAACTCTCTCTCACGATTCTTTCATCCACCACTCTCACAGTTTCGCTCTCTCTCTCTCTCTCACAATTCTTTCATCCACCACTCTCACACAACTCTCTGCAACTCTCAATTTCACTCTCTCACACAACTCTCAGTTTCGCTCTCTCTGTCTCTGGAACTCTCTCGCCTCCGCCACTACCAACCAGGTTCGTCTTCTTCCTCTCTCTCTCTCTCTCTCTCTCTCTCTCTCTCTCGCATCCCTCTCAGCATCTCACGCCGTCCCCTTGATTCAGAAATAGCATCGTTGGTTGAGGGTCGCTCATCCCACGACTTTTGTTTGTCTGGTCGCTAGCCGCCATGGTTCGTCGCTCATCCTCCATCTTCTGTTTGTCTCTCATCCTCCACCTTCTGTTTGTCTCTCATCCTCCACCTTGATTCAAAACCCAATTGAAAGCCCAGCTAAGATAAAACCCTAGAAATGGGAATATAAAATGGCAGTCAGCAACACCAGGACTGATAGTCGAGAGAGAGAGAGAGAGAGAGAGAGAGAGAGAGAGAGAGAGAGAGAGAGAGAGAGAGAGGGAGGGAGGTTCAGAAGCGAAGCGGCAAGGATGCGGATCCTCGTGAAAACCCTAACTGGGAAAACCATTACCCTCGAAGTTGAAAGCAGCGACACAATCGACAATGTGAAAACCAAAATTCAAGACAAGGAAGGTAGCAATCGTAATTTCCAAACCCTAATCTTTCTATCTCTTCATTCTTTGCATAAAATCTCATTCCATTTCTATTCAAATTGAAACTTAAACGAAATTCACAGGAATTCCACCGGACCAGCAGCATTTGATCTTTGCCGGAAAGCAATTAGAAGATGGACGTACCTTAGCTGATTACAATATTTAGAAGGAATCAACTCTTCATCTTGTTCTTAGGCTTCGTGGTGGTATCATTGAACCTTCTTTGATGGCTTTGGCTCGCAAATACAATCAAGACAAGATTATTTGCCGCAAGTATGGTTCTTCATTTTTCTCTATTTTTGTTTTCATGGGAATATAACTTAACCTCTTTTGTTTTTTATAAGTGCAAAAGAGGCTATACTTGTTCCCCATATTGATATCCATTCCTTACTTTGTCAACTGGATTTTATTTATTTTAGTTGATTTTCTCGGTTTGGTAGATTCTATGTTTGTTTACTTTAGATTTAGCTTTATTTTTTGTTGATTTCTACTACTGTATTACTGAATTGTTTGTTTTTATTGGATTTTATTAGATGCTATGCTCGTCTGCACCCTAGGGCTGTCAACTGCCGCAAGAAGAAGTGTGGTCACAGCAATCAGGTCAGTGTTTATATTTTTATTCATGTTTGTGATTTTCAAGTTGTTGATTTTGATGTTGAACCTTTTTTTTAATGGTTATTGTTTTGATTGTGAATCTTGTATTTTAATTTGCAGTTGAGGCCAAAGAAGAAGATCAAGTAGATTATGGCTGACTTAGTTGTTTCTTCTCTATGTTTGATCTTAGACCTGGTTAATTATTTACGTTGGTCACTGTTCGGATTATATTGCTTGTTTCAATTTATATGGAATATATATTGAATGTTTTTGGAACTCATTTTGGTAAGAGTTGATTTTATCTTATGACGGCATTATGAGTTTCGGAATTCTTTCGCATTATAAGCAAAGAAAATTACTTTTCACAAATGAATTAAACAGAATGGTAACTCAAAATTGATATAAGTAAATTGCATGGTCCAACTATTGCGGCAATGGAATAGCTCAACAAAGATTGAATGCAGTAGTTTTGCATTTTTAAATTGATTGGAGAATGCTCAATTTCTTTTCCAATTATTTTATTTATGAAATTAAAATGCCTTGTTCGATCAGGGACACATAGTTTATTACATATCACGTTATTGTACATCGCTTTTTGTATGATAATTACTCGCACAAACTCAAGAATCGGTTTTATTACCTTAAGGGAGCTTTTCTCCCTTATTCCAATTGCTCCATTAAAGGAAAAGCAAATATATAGAGAAAAAGTAAATCTATTTGTTATGGTCGATAGTTGATTTTTTCTTTGTTTTGGTTTCACCTTTGCTGTATTGGTAGGTTGTTCCACACATTACAGATGCCATCCAAGACTAAATAGAACGTGTAGCACAAGTACCAGTTGATGGAAAAGAAGGCCCGGCTGATGTTTGTGTCATTGAATTGGGTGGAACTATAGGTAAAATAACATTTTCTGGACAAATTTTCAGTGATACTCGGGCAGAATTTGTTTTTAGTAACATTTTAGTTATAATTTTGTTTAATTTTGAAAACTATGGATGAGGCTGAAACAGAAACTTTAGCAGGACTGTGGAATGCTAGAACCTCTGTATTATGAAACAGTATTTGAAAATGGCCTTACTTTAATGTAGGGGATATTGAATCTATGCCTTTTATTGAAGCACTTGGGCAATTTTCCTACCGTGTAGGTAATGTTTCTAATACTTGAGACCTCATAGTATATACTGAATTATATCAAAAAAAATTGTAGGGTGTTCTTTGGCAAATCAGTTGCTTATCTTGTTTATTTTTTCTAGGCTCTAGCAACTTCTGTTTGGTTCATGTCAGCCTGGTGCCTGTTCTCAGTGCGGTTGGTGAACAGGTACACTGCAATTAAGCTTTATGTCATCAATGGACATTTTCTTTTATATTTTAATATTAGGAATAGAAAAAGATAAGAAGAAAAGGAAATTAGATTTATTAGTCAGTATATAGTGCATTGTTTTTGTTTCTTTTTAAATAGATGCTTCACCACAAGTAAATTGAGATACTGTCATTGTATCTTCTCATACAGTAAGAGTAAGTAATCCTTTGTTTGGCACATTCCTTTGTTTTTAAGAGTAAGTAATCCTCTGATATTCTATGAAACTTCTTTCTGTTGTATCCTAGTATTACTAGAATCATGCTTAAGAAATGTTGAACTCTTCAACTTGGGGTTCAATATCTTTCTGCCTTGATAGTTGAATTGCAATATTTTCTGTTATTTTATGTGTTTCATATAATAACTAAAAGTTTTTCTTTTGATGTTGTTCTGTTACAAATAGGACCAGAAGGCACACGAGGAAATCCTGAAAACATTAAACCTGCAAGGGTTTGTTTGACACACTCATTCTTGTGTTGATGTTCTGAGAATTTATTGTTAATTGTGGCACGACAATTAGCTTAAAATGATTCTATCTTTCCACTAATGGCCTTGTTATTTGCAGTGTTGCTACAGAGCCTAATTTCAAGGAGTGGATCACTACAACAAAAGTTTATGACACATTTCATGAATCTGTGGGTTTCTATATTTCTGATATATCATTTGAAAAATTAATAATTGACTGGATATTCAACTCCATGAGTAGTTCCAGTACTGACCTCACATGTTCTTCACAGGTTAGAATTGCAATGGTTGGAAAATATACGGGCCTTTCAGATGCATAACCTTTTGTATGGCACTCAGGTTGCAATGTGGTGTTTTCTGGTCATCAAACTAGCACATAGGACTCTCAAAGAGGAATATATTTCCCAGTTTGGTACTTGATCACCAATCCAATGAATTCACAAGATTTATGTTTAGTTCTTTGTTTATGATTGAACGACGTACTCTCTAATACTTGTCTTAGGTACCTATGTAATTTTTGAGTAGAATACTTGTTTGTAATAATTTTTTGGAAGTAATGAAGTCAATTTTAATTTAATTGTTGTTTTCTTATATTTTTAGTTGTTATCATAGTAATTATATAATTTTTAGCATTCCATACGATTCGACCAGCAGCCAAATAAGAAATATTTTTTTATAAAAAAAAAGCAGTTAATTACGTCGGTTATAAACCGCTGCAAATTGACACTGATTATTCTGACTCCATTTGTTTAGGGGCGGTTATAAACCGCCGCAAATAGAAACCGCCGCTAAATTCCCACGAACCGCTGCAAAAAAATTGGGTGTTCTATAACTTAGCAACTGTTTTGTGGCGGTTCAGAACCGCCGCAGATGTCAACCGCCACACAAACCGCTGCTAAATGCTACTCCCGGCGGTTATTCCAGCGGTTGTCAAAACCGCCGCAGTGTTACCTCGCGGCGGAGAAAACTGCAGTGGTTTTGGAACCGCCGCGAGATGCATTTAGCAGCGGTTAAAACCGCTGCAAAATGCCTTTTGAACCGCCGTCGGTTGCCAGTTTTCTTGTAGTGAGTCTATTATGTCCCTTATCCATCAACGCGGACTGATAGACGTGGTTGGTGTGTCGCAATTAAAACAAAGCCAAGAGGTCGCATTGAGACAAATGATGACACGGTGGAAGATGTGCCATATCAAATGGAAGAGATGTCTAATGTAAATGAAGTGATTCAAGTTGAACCCATTATGAAGTTGATGACGAAGAAGATGCTGATGAAGATGCAACAGACCACATTGGTGTATCAAGAATTCACTCCTCTGATGATGATGATTTTGAGAATGAATGGGATTCCAATTAGTTATTTATGTTTCAACAATATATGTTAACCTATTTTTAATCAAGGATGTAATTTATGTTTGTTTAATTAGTATGTTTATATATTTTAATTTGTTTAGTATTTATATATATATATATATATATATATATATATATATATATATATATATATATGTCTAGATACGGTCATGGCATCTCACTCAGGATCCGATGACGAGACATATGTTCCTCCACCTGTCACGGGTGATGCCGCCAGCACTAGCAGGCGGAAGAATTCTACTCGCCTAGGGCGTCGTGTTCAGCCTGCTCGTGTTGTTGTTTCTGGTGGCAGATATTTGCCACCACCTGGGTCTGAGCGTGCTAGTACTAGTACTGTAGGGGACCCAGTGATTCCTGCTATTACTAAGGGCTTAGCCCCGACAGATGTTGATGCAGATGGGGTACGCACATTCACTGTTGACCGTGAGGTGGTGAGGTATTGTTTACTGTGATTTTTAGTAAACACCGCTAGTTTCACTACACGTGTTACTTGCGAGATCAACTAGGAATCTCAGGCCATTTGTGATCAAATTTTACTAAGAATTGTTGATATTTAATAGTAGTGCAGAAACTTACGATAAAGTGCAAGAATTTGTAAATGCGGGAAGAGGAATCAAAATGCAGTAAATTGCAGTAATTGTAAGTGAAGAAGATGACAAAGTGCAGAAATCTAAAAGAAATGAAAACAATTATATAAAGAAGTGGTACGCAGAATCATACATGAATTCCTGTTGACTCTGTTTTCTCTGTTTGCGGAAGTAGAGTGTTTTAGGAAATATGTGTAGTGAGATTTGCGACCCTTTTTTCCCTCTACAGAACCTCTATTTATAATACAAATAAGACTATAACCGCTCAGCGGTTTTCTAAAACAAGATAAGACAGAGTAACTGCTACTTCGACGTGCTTCTACTTCGATTGTCTAACTGTTCTTTCTTTTCGACCAAGGAAGCAATATCCTATTCGACAGATCTCCATAGCTTTGCTTGTTTCGCTGTCTATAATCTTCTCTCTGTCGAAGTGTGGCCTCTTTTTCCAAATTCGCTAAGTTATGCATTAGACTGCTTTCCCTTGGTTACTACCTCTTGAAGTCGAAATTATACCTTGGTGTCGAAGACCTGCCTTCTTTCTGAAATTATTAAGTCAAACCCTGTTGACTGCATTTAATATTAGCCTGTCGAAAATGCAGGCTAACAAATTGCCCCCCCAAAAAGACGTTTTCGACTGAATTCTTGAATGAAAAAAGAAAACGGCTTTTTGAAACTTCTTTCGACTATCCCATGAAATCTCATGCTATCATTGCATATCTTTTTTCAGAATACGAGGGGACGTTTCTGAGCTAAAACAGAGTTTGCTGGTGCCAACGAGAATGCGCCACGTGCACAATTAACTGTCTCACGTTTCCCACTAACACCACGATTGCCAAAGCAATTTATTATTATTTTATTTTTTAACGTGGTGAAACGGCTATAAAAGGGAAGTAGTACCCTCTCATTTCTTTTTTCTGAACCTTCAACTTCTCCTTCTTTGCGAAAAAACTCCATTAAAGCATCCTCTGATTTCTGCATTTCTTTCCCCTTATTCGCTTTACGAAGCAAAGCGGACACTACTAAGCACTTCCATTTCTTCACTAACTTCCTGTTTCCAACGATGGCATCTTCTTCTACCATAAAATCTCCTGCTGAAACTCTTGGGAAGAAAACCCTTGTTCCTGAACCTGCTCTTACTTTGGAAGAAACACAAATTTACCGGTCTCAGGTACTTATCCCCTTCTCTAAACCTTCAAATCATGCATTCTTAGGCCCTCTCCCTCTCGCTGATGATGATTCCTCTAGGATTAGGGACATTTTCCCTAGCTATCATAGACTCAGCCCTAGGATTTTCAGCGAAGGTCCACACGTGATGGATTTTATGGGTAACCCGAATAGGGTTTTTCGATCCTCGCCACCAACTGAGAAAAACATGCCTTACATCGACTGGCTCAACAAAATTGAGTCGAAAAAAGGAAATATCTGGAAGAGCCAGGGAATTTTCGATCTGATCCAAATCTCAAGGTATGGGCCTAAGTATCAAAGCCCAATGCTCCTTTCTGCTCTATATTTTTGGGATATCACTACCAACAGCCTTCATTTGAAATGTGGCATGCTTACCCCTACCCTGCTTGATGTGGCAGCTATAACAGGTTTAAAGCCTTTAGGAGAAACTTTCGACCCTGCTATCCAAACTGATTTCGATTTTGACTTCAAAAAGGCTAGCTTTAAAGGTTATATTAAAGAGAAACACGTTACTGAGTCGAAGGATGTTTCTGATGAAGAGCATATTGCTTTTCTCACCTTCTGGTTATCCTTTTATGTCTTCTGTTCTTCGTCACTTCAAGTGGCTAAGATGTATATCCCCCTAGCCATTCAATTACATCAACGTCGAAATATTAACTTGGCTACCCTTATTTTAGGATCCCTTTTCGACAACTTGAAACAAGGGGCTCTTGATTTGAAAGGACTCAAACCAGAAGGGAAATATTTGGTCTCTGGACCAATTTGGCTGTTTCAATTGTGGCTTCTTGCCACTTTCAATTCAAAATTGATAATGTATACTCCTGATGAGTATCTTGACGTAATTTCTAACAGAGGGGTCGAAGGTGTGCGACTTGCTTTGTTGAAACCTAAACAAATAGGAGTATCTGTCGAAGATCTCTTTTCACAGGCTTTCAACATGTTTCTGAACTGTACAGAATTTTCTCCTTCTATGGCCCCTTTTGCTGGAAGAAATTACGGGCCACATTGGTTCACTAGGGAATTCCCTGCTACCAACCCTGATGAGGAGCAAGAAACCAATCAAATTTGGAAAGCATTTTTAACTCCTCAACTGCTGTCATCTCGAATTTCTCCTGGGAAGTTATCAAACCAATTTGGTTTATTCTCATATCATCCAAGTTTATATGCACGGCAATTTGGGTTGTGTCAACTTCGACCCAGCCCTTTTTTCCGGTCTAGAAGGGAACTGTTAGTCCCTGAGAATGAAGAAGAATGGATAAATCGTCTCAATGACTTTCCTGCTGATTCTTTTCGTCTTACTCCCCTCTCTTTTGAATCAACTTTCTCTTGCACCCACAAATTTTCTCAGTGGTGGACAGAGTATATCACCAGGAAATTCACTGGTGTCGAAGAGGCTAGTCTATTGGTCAAACTAATATCTGCTTTGCCTTCTTCGCAGAAAAAGAAGACCAAGTCGAAAGGTATACATATTCGAGAAATTCAAGCATTTCAACAATATTTCGAAACTGTATATGATCCGACTAATCTTCGTCGAACTGTTTCTCAAGCTGCAAAAGTTTTTAAACAAAAAATTCTTGATAAAATCCCGACTATGATTTTTCCACCTTATGTACCCGACAAATATTTTTTTGCTTTAACACAAAACAAAATTAGATTTCCACCCTTACCAACCAGTGAACTGGCTCTGGCATTTTGGTCACCCATTCCAGAATGGTTCGTATGTGGTTCGACCAGGGCACTATTTGATTTTTTGAACAACAAAACAGCTGAGAAAGTAGTTCCGACTAAGCAGGACATATACACTTTTGAGGGTCATCTTCATTTAGATATTCAACATATTCGAATCTTGTCTTCCATTAAAGAAGGTGATTCACAAGACTTCTTAGAAAAAATAAATTTCCTTTCTATGTATTTCATATTAACACTTGTTTGTCGAATATTTGTAGCCATTCCTATCACATCGTCTTCGACAGATGGCGCAGCAACAAAGACGAAGAAAAAAGATGTCGAGGCTTCGTCAAAAAGAAAACAACCTCTTCAAGAGGAAAAACAAAAAGTAAGTACTTATCTTTACTCGTTGTGTTATCTTCTTATACTCTTCGACTAATTAGTCATCCGTTTTGCAGAGTCGAAAAAGAACAAGCAGCTCTTTAACATCCAATCCAAAGAAAGCAAGAAATGTCAAACCAAGAGTCGTGAGCGATTCAGAGGTTGAAGTTCTCAAAACTTTGCCTATTTATATTTGTTTTCTTTTTCTTATTCATGCTTATGCGATTGTTGTATTTTCAGTCTGATGAGAGACCACTGCTTAGGACTAAACCCATCAAGGTTCAAGTCCCTGAAACAGAAAGAGAGAGAAAGACAAAACATTCTCAAGATGTCTCTAAAACTGTTCCCCAACAAACTTCTGTCGAAAGAGAACAACAAGAAGAAAAAGTTCCGAAGAGGCTTATCAAGAAAACCCAGAGTGCACACTCTTTTGTTGAGAACATCATAGCTAAGGTGATCAAATTGAAGCCTATGTTTTTCGGAAACCCGAAAACTTTGTTTATGTGATAATACTCACTTTACTTCATTTTTTAGGAAACTGAAGTCCCAACAAAACAGGCTACGCCTTCCTCCACTCATTCCCCTTCAAAAACAAATGTTTCTGGAGAAGGTGTCGAAGATAAAGATTTGCCTCAACATACACCTGTTTTCGAAGATACACCGTTGGCCGAAAAGACTATTCTTGCTGAAACTGCCCAGGAAATTCCTGCTCATGGCCCGGAGCCTGCTGCTATGGACGTTGATGAAAATCCTGATGTTGGCCACAGTGGAGCTGAGATCAGTATATCTTCTTCTCCAAACATGGAAGAGCAAGGGTACGACGAAGAAGAAAGTGAAGACGATGGTGATAACGAGAGGAGTGAATCTCTTGAGATAGCTAATTCTCCACGTTCTGTGCCCTCAACACATGACACCGCTCTTAACCTTCAAGAACAAGAATTTTTGGACTTAAAACGCAAAGATCCTCTTGAGGCTTTCAAACGAATGGTGAGTGGTTTATCTTCGACAGAAAGTAAGCCAAGTGCTTCGACTGCTTCTATTGGCAATTCCTCTGAAGGTCCTAAAGGAAATCTGATTCGAGAGCTTCAAACAACCCTCTTTGAGATAGATCTATTCGAGGCTATCGAAACAAATCATATGCTCTATTACAAACTCAAGTCTTTGCTCAATGAACTTAACAACTCTGGCTCCAGTGACTCTCTTTTAAGCTTTATTGTTGAATTTGAGCCTTTACTAGAGCAAATTTCCAGAGATATTCAGAAAAAGAAGAGCACTATTGTGAGCAAAGAACGTGAGCTTGAGCTTCTGACAGAAGAAAGTGTCGCCGTCGAAGCCTCAGAAAGCAAGATTTCATCCTTGGAAATTCAAGCAGCAACTAATTCCAAGGAAATAGAAGACTGTGATGCAAACATTTTGACATACAAGGCTCAAATCAAGGAGTTGCAATCGAAGATTGAAGCGGAAGAAAAGAAGAAAATCTCTGTTCAGCAGAAGTCTTCAATTTCTGTGGAGAACGCACTTCGCACTGAGGCAACCTTGGCTATCGAACACTTGGAGAAGGTTCAGAAACATGACGAAGCAGTTAAGAGGCTAACGGAAGAAGAAACTCTTTTAAATACCAGATTGAGGCATGCCAGAGCAGCCTTTGAGAGGCTTAAAGCTTCTTTTGTAATTTAACTTTCCATCTGTAATCTGACAGCATTTTACTCGATCTGTATTTTGACAATATTTCCTGGCATGAGTGCCATGTTTATATCTTCACATTCTCTTAATTTTGCGTTATTTTGATTTCTTGCAACATTGGCTTATATCTCTTTAAATACTTGCCATTTATACGCAAAATTCGATTATCAGCACTTAACTCTTCGACTTCATAAGCATCGTTTGAGAATACTTGTAAAATTTTAAATGGTCCTTCCCAATTTGGTGACCATTTTCCCAAGGCTCTATCTTTTTTGTCCATGGGTAATATCACTTTCCACACTAAGTCTCCTGTAACAAAAGCTTTGAATTTCACCTTCTTGTTATAAGCTTTAGCTACTCTTTCTTTTTGCCTTATAAGGATATCTAATGCAAGTAACCTTTCTTCATCTATGTCAACCAATTCATCTAAAATCATGCTCCAATAATGGTCTGAAGGAATTTCAAATTGCCTTTGGATCCTGGTTGATTGTAAATAGATTTCGACTGGTAAAATTGCATCATGCCCAAAAGTGAGAAGAAATGGAGTAGTGTTGATTGATTCTCTAGGAGAATTTCGACAAGCCCATAATGCTTGATCAAGGGTTTTGTGCCAATTCTTAGGCTTTTGCCCAATATGTTTTTTAATCAAATTAATGATAATTTTATTGGCTGCTTCGACCTGACCATTTGCCTGAGCATAATATGGTGTCGAACGTAATAACTTAAATCCACTTATGGAGGCAAACTCAACCATTTTTCGACCAGTAAACACTGAGCCTTGGTCTGTAGTGATGGTTTCTGGAACTCCAAACCTGCATAGAATGTGGTTTTGGATAAAGGCTATTACTGCCTCTTGGTCTACATTAGCTAAAGGGATAGCTTCGACCCACTTAGTAAAGTAATCGATACCCACTAATATGTAGCGGTGACCTTTCGACGACGTTGGTTTAATTTCGCCAATTATGTCTAAAGCCCATCCTCTAAATGGCCAAGGCTTTATTATTGAGTGTAACTCATTTGCAGGTACATGCTGTATTCCTGCGTGTTTTTGACATTCTTGACACCCTTTAGCAAAATCTATGCAATCTTTAAGCATAGTAGGCCAGTATACTCCTTGTCGAAATAACAGCCACTTCATTTTTTGCCCCGCTTGGTGAGATCCACAAACTCCACTATGAGTATTGGAAATTGCTAAATATGCCTCACTCTCATTAAGGCATTTAAGTAGGACTCCTTCCGGGGTTTTCTTTAACAATTCGTTTCCGAGAATTACATAGCTTAGAGCTCTATACTTGGTTTTTCGATTTGTTGTCCCTGTTGGATTTTCCAAGTATTCGACAATTGGTTTTCGCCAGTCATCATTCGACATATTGTCAATGGCAAAAATTTCGCCATTTTCAATTGGAGGAAGTAGCTCTACACTGTCTGCCCCCCCAAGTTTTTGCATTGACAATTCATCATCCTTACGATCTGTCGAAATCAATTTCTCTTTAATTTCGATTAACTCATTGAGTTTTGTTGGAGAGACTTTATAACTTGAAGCAATTTGTGCCAAGTCGTTTGCCTCTTGATTCTCAATTCGAGGTATATGCTCAATGTGAACATTGTCGAAACGTTTTAACAAAGTATTGGCGGTGACGAAATATAAGATTAAATTTTCTTTGATGCACTTATATTCTTTGGTTAACTGCTTCACCACTAATTCAGAGTCACCTTTAATTTCGACAGCCTTTGCCCCTAATTCTAACAAGATTTCCAATCCTGCAATTAAGGCTTCATATTCAGCCTCATTGTTAGAACAGCGCTCTTTGATTTTAAACTTATACTTTGTTGGTATGTTTACTGGTGAAACAATTAATATACCAATTCCAGAACCATTTTTATGGCTTGATCCATCGAAATAAAGTGCCCAAGGTCGATTATTCATTTGACTAACTGTCACTTCGACCAATGAATGGTCAACAATAAAGTCAGCAACAATTTGTCCTTTGATAGCTTTCAAAGGCTGGTATGTTAATGAATACTCAGATAAAGCTAGTGCCCATTTGCCAATTCTATTATGCAATATTGGTTTCGACAGCATGTGTTTAATAATATCGAAATGAGAATGCACATACACATCAACTGGTTTGATATATTGCTTTAATTTGGTACAAGAAAAATACAGACAAAGGCACAATTTCTCCATTGGCTGATATCTAGTTTCAGCATCATTTAACACTCTACTCAGGTAATATATAGCTCTTTCGACACCATTATCATCCTCTTGTGCTAGCATACTACCTATTGTTAGCTCTGATGCCGCTATATACAATTTCATCACCTTATCTCTGATAGGTGGCAACAATATAGGTGGTTTAACTAAATAAGCCTTAATGTCGTCGAAGGCCTTCTGGTGCTCTGGATCCCACCTGAATAAGTCTTCTTTCTTCAGTCGAAGCAATGGCGAGAACACTTGAGTTTTGACACTTAGGTTGGATATGAACCTTCTAAGGAAATTAATCTTCCCTAATAATGACTGAAGCTCTTTTTTGGTCGAAGGGGCTTTCGTTTCCATGATTGCCTTCGTCTTGTTTTGATTAATCTCGATGCCTTTTTTGTGAACAACAAAGCCCAAGAAATCACCTGCACGTACACAAAAGGCATATTTGATTGGATTCATTTTCAATCCATATTTTCTCATTCTTTCGAATGATTGTCGAAGATGGTCTAAATGGCCATTTTCTGTTGAAGATTTGACAACAATATCATCTATGTATACTTGCATAAAATTTTCAATAAAATCATGAAACATAGAATTCATTGCTCTCTAGTATGTTGCACCAGCATTTTTTAAACCAAATGGCATTACTACCCATTCATAAACACCTAATGCCCCTGGGCATCGAAATGCTGTTTTTGACACATCTTCTTCGGCAATAAAAATTTGATTATATCCTGAATATCCATCAAGCATACTTAGGTATTCAAATCCCGTTGCCGAATCAACTAGCATTTCTGCCACAGGCATAGGGTATTGATCTTTGGGTGTAGCATTATTTAAATCACGAAAATCTATACAGACTCGTAATGTTCCATTTTTCTTAATAACAGGAACAATGTTGGCTAGCCAATCAACATACCTGGCAGTCCTGATGAAGTTGCTCTTGAGTAATCTTTCGATTTCTTCTTTGATCTTCGACAGAACCTGAGGTGCGAACCTTCTTGGTGTTTGCTTCACTGGTTTTTTGTCTGGTCGAATGGGCAGTTTCAGTTCGACTACCTCTCGTCGTAGACCAGGCATCTCATTGTAATCCCAAGCGAAGCAATCTTTATACTCTTTGAGTAACTCGATAGTTCGATCTTTCAAACCCTTGTCGATTTTAGCACTGATAAATGTTGGCCTTTTTATGGGGCCATCTGCTAAATCAATTTCTTCAAGAGGGTCTTGAGCCTGCATCTTCTTAGTCGAACCCATTGGGTCTTTTTCAAAACCTAAAGGCTCATCATCGTAGATGCAGTGAAGTCTCTGGCCTTCGGCCATTTTATCTTTATTGTTAACCTCTGGGTTAACTTTTATGGCTTGTTCAACCATATTTTGTTGTAATTCGGCCTCCAAAGCCATATTTTGTTTATTTTCGGCCACATAAGCCGTAATTCTTTCCCATACGGTGGGTATAGACATCATCACCGTTTAGGGACCATCCCACTCAGTAGGCTTGCAAAAGCCTATTGAAGGTGATGCCTCATCGATCACTTCCCTCTCCCATATAAAGCCATGGTTAGGGTGGAGATCTAGGGATTCAAACACATTGTCCATAGGGACATATGCAGTGTCTGAAGGTGTGCATGGCGCAATAGTCGCCAATTGTTTGTCAAAGGTCCTCCTTGTAATATGGTCGACCTCTGCCAAGAAATAACTCTGGTCTGCTTCTATATTTTCGACCAGACCATCTTCTCTCCAAATAGAGAGTCTCTGGTGGAGTGTTGAGGGCACTGCTCCTACTCCATGGATCCACTCCCTACCCAGGAGTAGATTGAAGTTTGCTCTGGTGGGTATGACTATGAACATAGTTTTTCTCTTCACACTCCCCACTGTTAACTCCACTTCTATGGCTCCTAACGAATAGCCAGATTTTCCCTCATAATTAGTGAGGACTATGTTATGTGGCCGTAAATCAGTCTCTGATTTGCCAACTTTTGCTAGCACATGTTGTGGCATCAGGTTAACCGCTGCACCCCCATCAACCAATATTTTATTGACGCCTACATTGTTTACCTTTGCTTGTATAAACAATGGTTTTAGATGGTGTTTCATCCCTCCATCTGGCCTTTCGAAGACAGCATTCTGCTCTTCTATGGAGCCATTATTTAATACGTAGTAACACATTGGCCTGTGCTTAGCCATATCTTGATCGAAATCTTGTTCGATCTCAGTCACTTCTGAAATGACGTCGAATTCAATTGGCAGAATTGAAACGACGCAGATGATATCGAGGTCTGGTTCTGAATCTAAAAATTCAGAGTCCATATCATCATCTAATTGCAGGCCTTCTCCAGAGTCAAGACCTTTTTTGATGTCTGCAAGGGGAGGGAATATCCTCTCTTTTGCTGACTTTCTTGGGATTTCGACACTGGAAGCTAATTGCTTACCTTTGCTTGTGTCGATGTTCTCTTTTTTCTCAGCAGCAGTCATTTTCATCTGGCGTTGGTATCTTCGCCATTGCGTTCTTGTCATGGGGTTTTTCCCCTTGTAATTATTGCTGTAGGCGTACCTATTGGAATTAGGCGCCTTGTTTTGATTCATGGCATTGGAAGTCTCTCCTGCCATCTTTAGGTGACATTCAGTCTCCTTATTTCCTGGGTATACCCATCTTCCGACAGGGGCCCTTGCAGGTGGCACAAATGTTCTCCTTTGAGCCTTCGGAGCTTGTCTTGTTGAAGATGTAACCTTATATGGCACACCTCTTGGGTTGAAGCTGAATTTGGGCCTATTATCGACCCATTTGTTTTTTCTCTTGAATTGAGGAGTGACACTTTCAAGGCTTTTAGCGGCTTCTTTGTCGAATACAGAACTGCACCGTGGGCACGGCATCACCTCGGTGTTATTTATCTTGCATCTGTTGAGGAAGTCTATCAAGTCTTCTTCAGCTTGTGGATAAACCACCTGCATTTTTTCAGCATATTGGTCATTGGTGACCATTTTGATGTTCGCTTCAAGACTTTCAGCAACCACTTCATTGGTTTCGACCATCAAAATATCTACTTCAGTGTAGTTTGCTTCTGCTGTGGGCATAGGATTGCTGTCGATCTGCATTGATGACTTATTTTTGTCATCAAATTTCAGCCTTCCATCATTCAATGCTTTCTGAACTAGATCCCTGAAAAGTACACATCGGGAGGTGTTATGACCCAAGAAATTATGATATTTGCAATAACCTCTTTTCTTTTGTTGTTCTAATGGTGGTATTTTTAGACCTTTAGGCACTAAAATTTGACCATCAGGCACCAAAAGATTAAATATTTGGTCACATTTTGTGACGTCGAAGGTATATGTTTTTGCAACAAACTTATCATTTTTTGGTTCGACAGGGTTTTTTCCATTTGAGGGGTTTAACAATTTG
Organism: Astragalus membranaceus; assembly: GCA_039519185.1. NCBI lineage: Eukaryota > Viridiplantae > Streptophyta > Magnoliopsida > Fabales > Fabaceae > Astragalus > Astragalus membranaceus. Next base: position 3,029,034 of record CM076847.1, read on the forward strand.
CATGTATATGGAGGTCCAGGTTTTAATTCTGCAATATCAACCTCCTCCTCGACATTTTCATAAGCTATGTCGAATTCTTGGCTATTGTTATCAACATTAACAAACGCCACTTTTTCTTTCTTATTGTTAAACTTGGTTGTCGAAGCTTTTTCTGCTTTAAGTCTTTCAACTTGTCGAACTCTATCAGCCAATTGAGCCATATCTCTTAGGTGTAAAGTATCCAGTTTTTTCCTGATGGAATAATCTAAACCACCAGCAGCCATTTCGACTAACTCATGTTCAGGCACTTGGGTGAAACATCTCGCCTTGAGTAGTCTAAATCTATTGAGATAGTCATCAATAGATTCTGGCATTGTGCGTCGAACACTAGCCAATTCTTTAAGGCTAATCTTTGATTGTCCCATGTAAAATTGTTCATGAAAGGCTTTTTCTAATTGATTCCAATTAAACATGGAGTGCGGGGGTAATGTTGTAAACCAAGTAAATGCATTTTTCGTCAAAGAATTTGGGAAATATTTCATTTTCAAATTTTCGTTTAACGCAATGTCCCCAGCCTCAGTCAAATATCTTGCAATATGTTCGACAGTAGATTCGCTGGTTTCCCCAGCAAATTTTGTGAACTTAGGAATTTTCCACCCTCTAGGCAAATCTGTTTGCATCACATATTCAGACAAGGGAGATACAAAATTAGGTCTGTGTAAGCCTAAATTAAGTCCATTATTTTGAGCTAGTATAGTTTCGACAAGATTAGCCAAATTATTTTGTATTCCGAGGTTATTTTGCTGGACTTGCCTAACTACCTCATCAGCATTTTGATTTCTATTTACTAGCACCACTTCAGGTATAGGCTCTTCGACAAATTGTTGTGCTCGATTCACGGGGGTTGCATTATTAGGCCTTTCGACAGGTAAGTCAACAGGCCTGATGTTTTGTACTTGGGGAATTTGCTGGTTTTGTATTTGTGGAGTGCCAAAGAAGTCAGCAATTCGACCCATTTGTGTTGCTAACATTTGGTAACTATTATTTGTGTCCTGTATCAGGGGATTAAACACTGTACCTATTTGCTGTGTTAGCATATTTACCATGTCATGGTTACTATCATCCATTTGTTGTCTTAATGCCAATAATGACGAAGTGTTATTGAAGGTTGTATATTTCGACTATACATATTCTCTGATGGGTTGTGCATAGGTGAAAAGTTCGAAGCCATGTTATCTGCATATGTAGATGCATTTGTATGGAGTCCTACCATCATGGCGGTTGGCATTCCATAGGGGTAATTTCGACCATTCATGGGAAAACTATATGGCATATTTCTCACCATAGCGTTAGGCATCCAGGGATTAGTTGAACCAAAGGCTGATGACTGGGGAATCATCATGTTCGACCCAGGAGTTATAGTGGGGGCGGTTACAGCGGTTATACCCATGTCTGCCGAAGACGATAATGGGGCGATTACGCCGACCACGTTTGGAGCAGTTATGGGAGCGGTTACTCCTGGAGATGGTGCAGGAAGGGTTGTTCCCTGAGTGTTCGTGGCGTTGGTATCAATAACTGACGCCTGGGAATGTCCATTCGATGTAGAAGCACCATTCATGTTTGAACGTGGCATTTGATGTAACTGTCTACCACTTCTTAAACGCATGCAACGTGCGATGTACTGGTTCTGTATTTAACTAACCCAGAGTTATCTTAGTAAAAAAAAAATTTAATTAGTTATCACAAATGTCCCACCGGGCGTGCCAATTTGTTTACTGTGATTTTTAGTAAACACCGCTAGTTTCACTACACGTGTTACTTGCGAGATCAACTAGGAATCTCAGGCCATTTGTGATCAAATTTTACTAAGAATTGTTGATATTTAATAGTAGTGCAGAAACTTACGATAAAGTGCAAGAATTTGTAAATGCGGGAAGAGGAATCAAAATGCAGTAAATTGCAGTAATTGTAAGTGAAGAAGATGACAAAGTGCAGAAATCTAAAAGAAATGAAAACAATTATATAAAGAAGTGGTACGCAGAATCATACATGAATTCCTGTTGACTCTGTTTTCTCTGTTTGCGGAAGTAGAGTGTTTTAGGAAATATGTGTAGTGAGATTTGCGACCCTTTTTTCCCTCTACAGAACCTCTATTTATAATACAAATAAGACTATAACCGCTCAGCGGTTTTCTAAAACAAGATAAGACAGAGTAACTGCTACTTCGACGTGCTTCTACTTCGATTGTCTAACTGTTCTTTCTTTTCGACCAAGGAAGCAATATCCTATTCGACAGATCTCCATAGCTTTGCTTGTTTCGCTGTCTATAATCTTCTCTCTGTCGAAGTGTGGCCTCTTTTTCCAAATTCGCTAAGTTATGCATTAGACTGCTTTCCCTTGGTTACTACCTCTTGAAGTCGAAATTATACCTTGGTGTCGAAGACCTGCCTTCTTTCTGAAATTATTAAGTCAAACCCTGTTGACTGCATTTAATATTAGCCTGTCGAAAATGCAGGCTAACAGGTATACAACTGATGGGCGTATCATATTGGAGACTGCTGGCGATTCGTAAGTATATATATTATTATTTATTAATTTATTTTTGTTGCCTTTTATATAACTTATATAATTTGGTGTAATAAAATTCATCTTTTTTTAATGCAGGTTTCTTCCTTCGAAGGCTACAACTACCGCCATCACAAAAACAATCAAGGACAATTTCACCGGTAGCTGAAAGAATTGGACGACTGTTAGAAAAGATAAAGAGGCAATTGAGAGGATGTTAAAATCATTTTTGGTAAGTTGTTCTACGAAATAATTAATTTGGTGTATTATCTTATTGACTTGATTAATTAATTTGTCTTATAATTAACAACATTATTGTAAATTTATTAAATAGGAAAAATGTACATGGTTACCAGAGCAGCAAAGAGAAGTTGAGAGAGTGTTCCATAAGAGATGTTCCCATCACTATTCTGAATTACTGCGGGAGGCGCGCGGTAAGAATGCGAAGCCATCTTATATGGGAGACTCAACTTGGGCTGGGTTAAAGAAGTACTGGCAGACACCAGAATTTAGGAATTATTGTGAGAAAGCCAAGAAAATCTGTGCTTCTGAAAAAGGTGGCTGCACACACACATGGGGGAGTGTTAATACTGCAACGTATCACATGCGTTTGGTAAATTTATTACTTTATTACTTGATTAATTAATTATTTATTATTAACTAGTCATTTTCATGTGTATTAATTAATAATATGTATATATATAGGAGGCGAGGGAACAAAGGACAATCACTTTGCCTGAGTTGCATCGCTACCTTCATATGCGGGAGGACACTGGTGAGTTTGCTACAGATCGGGCGAAGAATATTCAAGTAAAACTACTTTTACAATTATATATTAATGTTTATTATTTATATTAATCTTTATATCGGGCGCGGAATATTATATTAAAACTACTTTTGCTATAGTTATTTATTTGTTGGGTTATCTTTTCCAGGAGAGCTTTCAGAGTGGGCTGGCTGAGTACCATGAGTCACAACAGAGCAGTGGGGCAGCTGATATCGATCCAGTGGAGGAGGCAAGAGTAGCTCGTGATATTTGGGAGAGAGCCGTTGGTCCCCAAAAGAGTAATCGTATGGTAGGATCAAGAGGTATTGGACCGGCTGCTTTCCGAACAAGCATTATTCTGAGTCTATCAGCTTCACATTCTGGATCCTCTAGTACTGGTCGCTCTTATGTTCCCAATGTTGGTGAGTTGAATATTGTTACACAATTGACGCAGCAACTGAGCGAGGCCCAGCGTCAATTTACCGAGCGGCAGGAGCAAAATGAACGAGAAGTGCATGCGCTTCGGCAGAAAGCCAGGATAGCTGCGGAGCGCATGGAGGAGCAGACTAGGGTAGCTGCAGAGCAGGCTAGGCTAAATGAGGAGCGCTTTAAGTTTTTGCAGGATCAGCTGATGTCTCAGCACTCGAGGCCATCCACATCACATATGCCATCCTACCTGTCGCAGCAGCCGCAGCAGCATTACGGCGGTGCATTTCAACAGTGGCCTCAACAGCAGTATGCACCCCAGTATTCCCAGCAGTATGCACCTCAGCCATACCAGCAGCCCCAGCAGCAGTCACCCCACCAGCCAAACCAGCACCCCCAGCGGCTGTCACCCCAGCAGCCCCACATCGATCTTAATATCGATGCGATTAGTGCTTTTCTTGCATCTGATGATACCTATTATCATGGTGATGACACAGACCAACAGCCACCCCAGTAGCTTTGGATTATTTTATTTTGTTGTATGAATATTTTTTTATTGTATGGATATTTTTGTTGTTGTATGGATATTTATTTAAATTAATTATTAATTTTCATTCCTAATTTTTATTTTTTTAAATAGTAAATTAATTAATTATTAAATTTTATTTTTTTATCAATAATTAAAGTTTTTAATAAAATAATTAATTAAAGTTTTTAATAAAATTATATTAATTTTTTGAATAAAACGATTTTTAAAAAAATAATATTGATTTTTTAAGAATAATTAATTTTTCAAAAAAAAAAAAACGGTTTTTCCGGCAGATTTGTGGACTTTCCGGCGGATAAACTTATGCGAATTGTTTTTGGATTTTCCGACGGATTATCCGCCGGAAATTTCCGGCGGATTTTTCGGCTCCACGAAATCTGCCGGAAATTTCCGACGGATAATCCGCGAGAAACCGTTTGCTGCGAGCTGGCTACCGGCGCCAAAAATCCGCCGGAAAGTCCACATTTTCGGCGGATTTTTGGCTTTTCCGGCGGATTTTGCCCGCCGAAAAGTCCAATTTTTCTTGCAGTGTCAATGGGACCTTATATTATGGGACTGGGGGAGTATAATACAATTACTAAATTGATATATGAGATTTCTTGTGAAAAAAAATTCATATTTGAGAAGTGTTTAAGATTTTTATCTTAGAAAATTTTGAAATTAATCAAGTAAGACTTAAAGAATAATGAATCACCAGTACACCTTACCAAAATGCTAAGGGTGAGCAAAGGACGGGTTGGGTTACATTATACTTGTCCCTAATTTGACCCTAAATTTTTATAGGGTCATTATTTAAACCCTAACCCATCCTTAGATACGAACATAAATACGACTTAGGATGAGATCGGATAGACCCAAAGGACAATTGAAACAAAATTATAAGGTAACCACTCAAATATGACTAAAAGTTAAAAGTAAAAATTGATTTTTTTTACTATTTTACCATGTATTCAAACTCAAAACACGACTTTTACAATAGTACTTACAAAAAATTTCTACTTAAACTAAGCCTAACCCGTCCCTAATTTTCAGCCGGTTTAGTTCTTTAGAACCTAACCCGTCCTTAAATCCGAATAAACCCAATGCTTTGCGAATTAAATAAAACAAATAACTAAAATGTGATATATTTTGACTACTATGCTACTAATGTATTTTAATTTAAAATACAAGGGAAGTGGAGTATCATTCCCATCATTTTTTGTCGGCAAGTTTTAGGGTGATGAGATGACGTTACAATTCAAGATAGGGAATTGAGTTTTTGAGTTCCTACGAACGGATCAAATTATATCATTCACTTTACCTGAATACAAATCATGTCATGCTCCACTAGACCAATCGTTAAAGTTACCATTCTCCATCTCTTAAATGAGGGGAGAATAATTAACTCTTATAAATATGGATCGATAAAGTACACCGTTAATTCCACCGATCATGTTTATAGAAAACTATTTTTCTTAAAAAAACTAGTTTAATAGAAAACTATTAACGATCAAATTTTAATTGATGTTAATAAAAGGCTAAATTATAGTTTTGATTTCCCTATTTTTAAAAAATTCAGATACTTAGTCTCCTTATTTTAAAACTCGGACATTTAATCCCCTTATTTTAAATTTTTTTGACATTTAGTCTAAATGGAGGTTTTTTAGTTTTTTTGGTGATGTGGAGCCATGTCGAAAAAAAGATGAGTTGGAAAACCTACAATTATAGATACATGCCATGTTATTTCCTTCTTCCCAGAAACACAAAATCGGTTCCTCAATTACGAATTATGGGTTTGTAAGTAGAGTGAAATTTGAGATTTTAGGTTTTAGAGCAATGGTTGAAGTGGAACAAAAATGGGTAAGGAAAGAATTATGTTGGGGAAGAGAGAAAGAGACAGGGTTTTGGTTATGGAGATAGGAAGGTTATGGAGATGCGAAAGGGAAACGGATTAGGTGCCTTGAAGGCGCCATACCTTGATACCTTTCTTTTACTTTTAACCATTAGATGAATCATGCGATTCTAAACAAGCCACGTGTCCGCGTTTTATTAAAAACTAAAAGAAAGAAAATCCAGTTCTGGTGCTTTTCCCTTTCCCGTTAAAAAGCCTCACCCTGAATTTTTGAAAATAAGAGAACAAGAAATATAACCCAGTGGTATAATTGAGTGGTTGGGACTCATCCTCTCTTAACCAATCGTCGAGAGTTCGATGATCGTCGTGGTAAAGCAGCTTTAAATCTTAATTCATTAATAAAATAGTTTAATAAATATAGTTAATGCATTGTCGATTCTTACCATCTCTCTACATTAGTGTTCTTCTCACAGAGAAGAGAAGAGCAGAGGCATCCATGGGTAGGGAATGGTTGTGCACAGTTCCCAGAAGGCTCACAGTAGTACTATTCATCATTGCTTCTACATTCTTCTTTTCTCAAGCTCTCGGAGTCAGAACCTCACAACCATTCATTTGGCCTCTACCCGCTAAATTCACATTCGGTAACTACTCTCTTTCACTTGATCCCGCACTTTCCCTCTCCGGCAATGGTGCTTCCTCCGCCGTTCTCCGAGATGCTTTTGATAGATACAAAGTGATAATCTTCAAGAACGTTGGCTTTCAAAGAACACTAAGGGAAATTGCTTATGATGTTACCAAATTGAATCTCATTCTTCATTCCAACACTGAAGATGTAAGTTCATTGAATTCCTAATTCTTTTTTTAGTTATGGTTTTGATTTTTTTTTTTTTGAGATTGGGAACTTTAAACTTGTGCTGCAGCTTCAACTTGGAGTTGATGAAAGCTACAATTTGTTCGTTTCAAATGCCAACAACGTGCATTCTGTGACGATTGAGGTCTGCTTTTGCTTTCAATTTTATGCTATTGAACTCGAATGTTCGAAGTTCGAACATGCTATTTTGTCCTGTGAATGCATCTAATTGTCTGATTTTATTTATTGCAGGCCAATACTGTTTTTGGTGCATTGCGTGGATTAGAGGTATGTATAAATTTGTGACTCGTTTTTTTATTCTTATCACTAATTTGAAAGTCATTTGTAAGTTGTGGAATTATGAATCCTAACATGTTGTATATCTATTGGTATATGGATAGTAAGTTGTGCAAAGTCACTTGTATCATATACTTGCTTTCATTGAAAATGTTAACTGACCTACATTCTGATTGTATATCTATGAATTATGATGACTTATTTCCCCCTCTTTTGGGATGCACCAGACTTTCAGCCAACTGTGTTCTTTTGATTATACGACTAAAACAGTACAAATACACAAGGCTCCTTGGTCCATCCGAGATAAACCACGATTTCCATATCGTGGGCTCTTGTTGGGTGAGCCAAGGATTTCGTAAAAGTGACGAGTCTGCATTTGGTGAGTGCTCATATGCTTTGAGCCGCGGCTATTGATACATGTCCTGGCTTTCTATTTACTTTGCAGATACATCAAGGCACTATTTACCAATTGACGTAATTAGGCAGATAATTGAAGCCATGTCCTATGCTAAACTTGTAAGATGAATATCATAGCCTTGTTTTTCCTCCCTCCCATTTGTTTGTCACAATTCAAACTAAAGCATCTCCTAAATAGCATACTTTTTCTTATGTAATACTGATATGTAAAATTGCACTTGGTAGAATGTTTTGCATTGGCACATCATAGACAGGGAATCATTTCCTCTTGAAGTACCCACATATCCAAATTTGTGGGAAGGTTCATACTCAAAGTGGGAACGTTACACAGTAGAGGATGCATATGAAATTGTCAAGTAAGATTCACCTTATTCCATCTCTAACCAATACAATACCTACAAATGTTTCTGGAAAAATATTCATTTTTTTGTCTTTGTCATAATTGGCAACGACCAATTACCAATGGGAACAACTTGAGAAAGTGGTAGAAAATTTGTAATCCAAAAATAATATAATAATATTCTGTTCAATTGATCCGGTTCTTTTCTTTCCTGTTACAAATCTTTGAGTTGGTTTTCTCAATCTAACGACGACTATTACTGTGTTTTCTTTTCATGTTTTATTATGCCTTGATATAAAGCTTTTCCAAAATGAGAGGTGAGGTATCTTCAAATCCTTTTTAGGTTTCTATTTCATATTACTCACATTATTTGGCAGTTTTTCATAGTGCAAGATAATGGGAGTTTCTATTTGCATGGTTTATCACAGGCATAAATGTGATGGCAGAAGTGAATGTCCCTGTTCATGGAGAATCATGGTAAAGCTTATGTCTGTTCAATTTTCTCTAAAGCTGATAGGCATATAGCATCACTAATTTACGGTAAGGTTGAAATTGATATTGGGTATCAATGAAAGCCTATAATTTTTTTTTTTTTAAAACTTAACAGAAATATTTCTTTCTATAAAGGCTCAGTTTACCATAAAAGGATAATTTTAGCCATGTGTTGCATGGACATAGGTATGTTCTCAACTCATGCTCCCAATGGATTGAAATTTAATTTTTTATTTTATTTATTGAAGATAGGAATTGATTATTTTTCCCCTTCCATATTTTGTTGGTCTGATTTTTATCTTATTGTCGAGCACTACTTTGAAACCTTTTATTCAGGCTTCGATCCATTTATTATAAAAATTTAGACTTTAATGTCCAATAGTTAGATACTTCAATTGACAACTATTTTACACCAGAAATAACTTGAAGTTGTTCCTTTTTGTTTCTGTTTAGGGGTATAGGATATCCCGATCTTTGGCCATCACCCTCCTGTAGGGAGCCACTAGATGTTTCAAAGAAATTTACTTTTGATGTCCTTTCTGGTATACTGGCAGGTTAAGTTCCCGTAAAACTTGCATCGTTTTACTAAGATGCTTACTTACCTTGTTTCTTCTTCTGCTCTACCTTTTTCCTTAGCTTTAATTTACAAAACTATCAATATCATGATGCGTTTGTTAAAATCAGCCCACATTTGCTCATATCTTCCCCCGCTACTATGTACATTGACAGCATAAGTTAACTTTTTTCCATTGACCTTTTCTTTGTGTTACAGATATGAGAAAAATATTCCCATTTGAACTATTTCACTTGGGTGGTAATTTAGTTCTTACAGGTCAGTATGCATGGCTTTCTTCTTGCTACTTGTCAAAGAGCCACTCACCTAAAAGTTTGAATTTATAAGGGCTTGGGAATTATTTTTATTGTTAGCAGTAGCACAACTTGAAGTTGATCACCATAGTGTTAAAATGTATAACAGTACTCGTGTGCATTATACCAATCAAAATAAAAAGTAGTGATTGGTTTAGTGTAATTTTTCAGAAATTTTGTAGCAATGCTAATAGTTAAGAAGTTACAGTTTGTTTTGACAGATTGCTGGACCAATACTTCTCACGTGAAGAAATGGTACAAATATTAACTTTCTATACTCATTCATATGAAGTTTTTTGTTGACTGCGTTGGTAAATTTATTGAATCCATTAAGGTATGGAAACTCAAATAAATCTCAAAATGTGAACATCTTAACATAGGAATTAGTCTTTTTTTTACCCATATATGATGCGAGAATATGTAGTTCAGAAGGACTATTGTTGCTATATTTTGAGTCAATTCAGTCTTACTTTGCTATACTATCTTTTTAGTTACTCAATTTTGGGTCTCGAGTATTGAGATAACCATCGCAATGACGCAATCCATGAATTTGATTATTGTCATGCATCAAGCACAATATTCAGATCTGACTATATCTCTAATGCAGGCTTCAGAGCCACAACATGACAGCTGAAGATGCTTATCAATATTTTGTAGTGAAGGCCCAAAACATAGCTCTTTTGAATAATTGGAGCCCTGTAAACTGGTATGATCTCTCTATATATATGGCATTATAGCATAAATAACTCGTGTTTAGCCTCAATTTTATTCTTGAGTTGATGGACATCTCACCTAGTATTTCTACTACCAGTACTAGTTTGTATGTGCATAAGCTGTACAATAGATATATTATTGTCTTCTAACCATATCATTGACTATGAAATAGCACTTCAGTTTACTATTTCATGTTCTTATAAAATAGACGTATTTTTTAGAAGTGACCTTTTTATGTAACTTATCAGGGAAGAAATCTTCAATAAATTTCCAGATAAGCTTCATCCGCGGACTGTAGTGCATAACTGGTGAATTCTCGTCCATGTATTTTTATTTTAGCATGAATCTCAAATCTCACATTTCTAGAGTAAGAATTTTAAGCAATTACTGTAGGTGGGGACCTGGGGTTTGTCCAAAGGTTGTTGCAAAAGGCTTCAGGTGTATTATCAGTAACATAGATGCCTGGTATCTCGACCATCTGAATGTACCTTGGGATGTTGTCTATAATGCTGAGCCACTAGAAGGAATACAAATAGCTTCGGAACAAAAACTTGTACTTGGAGGAGAAGTTATCATGTGGGGTGTGACAGCTGATGCATCAAACGTTCAGCAAACAATATGGCCTCGAGCTGCAGCCACAGCCGGTTAGTTGCGTTACTTATCAAAGTTATTCGGCATTCTTGCATTATTTATTCTTGTAAAATTGACAGTCGCTTCCTCTTCTCTTTAATAAAATAATACAAAAAGAAAAACTGGGTATCCCTCTATCACTCTCCTCCACTATACCAGATTAAATATGCAAGCCTTGTGAAGGGTTCGTGTGTGTATATTGTCCACTACTTCAGGGTTTAGAATATGATAAATGTGTATATAAATATGTTTATGGATCTGTAAATCTTGTCGTAATCTAGAGGTGCCTCTTCACTTTATCATTTTCCTTTGTTATATTTACATTTTGGGTAGGGATTGAAGAGGTAGGCTGCTGGATTTGATTTGATTCTGAAAAACTAACTGCGGCTTGTTTCCAACAGAGCGTTTGTGGAGTCAGAGGCATCACACATCAGCAGGGAATAGTAACTTAACTGCATTGCCAAGGTTGCAATACTTCAGATGTCTCCTGAATAGGCGAGGGGTTCCAGCTGCTCCTGTCACAAATTCTTATGCTAGAACTGCTCCTGATGGTCCAGGCTCATGCTTTGAACAATAACTTTGGCATGTTTCATCTGTCCAAGTTTAGACTTTTGTGAAATTAAGGAACTCATGTTTATCCACTGTGCCTAGTTGATGAGCTAGAAATCTAACTTGATATTCAGCTCCTTGTCAGCTTTAGGTTAATGAATGTTAGAGCTCTGATGAATGGACAACAGTCGTGTTGTAAGATACTGTTGTATTCAATAAATTATATTTATTCACTTGTTAGTTGTTTCTTCATGTACTGTTGTAATCAAAACTTACAAATGACATCATTTTCCTCTTATAAACCTATTGATAGAATGTAAAATGTCAATCATATCATAATATATTAATATCCAAATCCTAATAAGTCTTGTGCAAAATAATATTTCATGAACCAAGCTAATCAATTTTGCCTAATATGAATTTCAAACGAGTAATATATTGCAGGTACAAAACAATGGAAAAAAATAACTTAAATTGGACTAACAAATCATAACTCACAATTTGGAGAAACTAAAAATGTTTAGGAAGTAATTAACTTAATAATTACATTATTAAATATACATTAGTACTCACCTATGCATCACTAGACCTCTTATCCATGAAATTCTATTTCCCCTTTCTAGTGACACTTTTTGAATAGTTCACCCTTGTGTGGTATTCTTTCTAAACTCTTAGCCTGCACTTCTTTGAATATACACACATAGTAAGAATATTGTAAAATATAGATCAGTTGCGATATTTTTAAAATTTTAATATAACTTACCAAATCAAGTTCTTGCTAAAGTTATTGTCAAACAAAAAAGTTCATCCTTAAGTCTAGACATGATCTTTCATAGTAGTTCCTTTGCTTTAAACTCCCAAATGGCTTAAATATTTGACTCTTGTTGACCGATTCATTTGCAGCCTTTCTACAATTGTTGAAAAATACAATACATGAACCAATCCAAAATTATTTAAAGTATAAAGTTATAGCAAGTAACCAAGATATATTACCGCCCACTCTTTTAGTCACGGTTTTTTGATTCTAGCATTACAATATAAACAAGTTAGATATAAGTATACTAAATTACATTGAAATTAAGAAAATAAATATAAGAGCATTTTAACTTAAATAAATAAATTGACTCGCTATCCTTTCAATGTATAGACCCAAACTTTGTTATTTGAAAGATCCTTGCCCCAAGGTAAATGCATGTTATGAATACCATGTAAGGTAGGGTCCAAATGGGATAAATGTTAGGGTGGGCTATTCTATCCATATCTTGTGAGATATTCGTGAGATATTTAAAAACTTTGGGATTTTTTTTGTACCCCCATCTTTTCAGCTTATACCTCCATAATAAATTTTAAGACAAAAATACCCCTGGTTAAATTGACTTAAATCGGATCTACATATAAGGTAGGTAGATCCGATTCACAAAAATAAAAGACGGATTTACGTATATCCGATTAGAATTAGTGAGGGGAAATCGGATCTACCTTTAGTGAGGTAGATCCGATTTGTTAAAATATAAAAGCGGATGTACCTATCAAGTAGGTAAATCCGCTTTGCAATTAACAAAGCGGATATAGCTATCAGTGGGGGTATGTCCGCTTTGTTAAAATGCAAATCGGATTTACCTCCCTGATAGGTAAATCCGATTTGTACTAAATTCGACGGGTAGGATTTGACTGCCAATGTTGATCAACGGTGTAGATTGCACCGACAATATCAACAGTTGATAATCATTGGCGGATTCTATAAATACCAATGTTTTAAAACTCGGACCGGTGGCCGACTCGGTGAAGGTACCGGATCACTGGGTCAAGGGTCGGACCGAGGGGTCAACAGTTGAACCGCATGACCAAAACCGGGACTGGATGACTCGGACCCGGTCTCTATTTCGAGAATTTTCAATACCTATATAGTATATAATATAAATTTTGTACTTGTAAATTTCCAAAATTAAGAAAATTTCTAAAGGTAAATACCCATTGTCAACCTCATTCTTTTCACTCAAAAATTTCACTCTCACTTGCTTATTTCACTCATCCAAAATGGAGATATGCCTCACTCAACGCTCAGATGACAATAGGCTTTGCGGTATACATCATCGGGGCCAAATCACGATGAGAGAAGATGGTGTCCACTTCTGGAGTCCTCAGCCGGTGTTATGCAGAATCCACCGCGGCATGGAGTTTGAAGGTTTGAAGGATAAAGTGTGGTCCAAAGTTCTAGTGACTGGTAACGACTGTGACGTCACTAGTATCACTTATCGCAAACCTTATCTTGGAGAAGATGGCCGCGTTTCCTTCTCGTCCATGACAATCAAGACTGGCGAAGATGTGGCAAACATGTTAAACATCCATGACACGCTTCAGGGGTATAAGCCGTTGGAGCTGTACGTGGAAACTCAACGGAGTGTGAATGAAATTTTACGTCGTGTTCGAGGACCAGAATTTTAGGAAAATGTATTTGTCTATTGTTATTGTAGTTGGTTATGTTTTATCTTTTATCGCATGAATGAAATCGAAATTTTAATGAAACTTCACAAATATAATAAACAAGAAATAATAAGAATCAAGTCATATAAAAATAGTTCAAACATACAATCCCACAAAACCCCTGGCCACGCCTCGGTAGCATATCCAGTAACCGCGTGAGGCGAGCGTATGTCTGACTACTCATCCTAATGTCTCCGCTCCGAAGCCCCCTCCAAATCTCCTCCTCCACAATCTCGAGCAAATCTGGCTGTACTGGTGGTGCAGCTGGATGTACTGGTGGTGGTGGTGGTGCAACCCGTAAGAGTCTAGGAATAGATGCTCTCACATACCAATGTAAGTAGTCCGGAGAAACCTGACCCAACTCCTCAGCAGGATAAATAGTACACAAAACCTCCTCCACCACAGGCATATAATGTGCAATACGAAAAATGCAGTCTGCATGGCTCAGACGGCCAGTAAGAGGGTGACGTGGGATGACCTGCACGTACCCAAACTGTCCGAGGCACCTATCTGGCATGTAGGGAACAGTGATGTCTCCCCAGCTGATGTGTCCCCAGTATAATGACACCTGCTCAAAGTCTCTATCCCCCCGGTGCTCCTCAAACGGTCGCCAACAGACATCATCCGAGGTCAGCACATCAATCCTCTGCCTGTATACCCTCAGCTTCACTCCATCTGTCTTCTTCTTCCTCCAACGCCCACACAGTGCTCCAGCCCTCAATCCACTCCTCATCTCCACTAGTTGAGGATAATACCATAAAATTCAGCTCTGAAATGCAAAGATAAACAACATGGTTCAGCTAAAAACTGTTTAACAGAAATTTAACCAAACTCGAAAAAAATAAATCTAAAATTATTACCTGTAATAGGGTCGCATACCCTCCTAACTGATGCGCCTGGTCCAAACAGGAGTAGTTCAACTGGTCATACATGAAAGCAAGCCCTACTGCCCCCATGCATATGATCCAACAACAGCTGCACTGACGTCCTGAAGTAGAAGCAGCCACTTAGCCTCAGCCCTGTCACCGGTCTTGACAGTGAAGATGGACCAGCTCAGGATCAGAAGGATAAAGGCCCTGACAGCAGGACGCATGTCGTTCTGTATGGACCCTCTACTAACTATCTATTACAGCCACTCAAAACGGAAATATGGACCAGAAAAAGCTTGACACTCCAGCCCCGCCTCCTCCATAGTCACTCCTAGATAAACATGTGCTAGGTGGATGGCCTGATCAGTGGTGACTGAAGTAGGTGGAGCTCTGTAGTAGTTCCTAGTAATGGGTAAATGCAGCAAACCGGACATGTCATCCAAAGTAATCGTCATTTCACCAAATGGTAAGTGAAATGACGATGTCTCTGAGTGCCACCTCTCAAGAATAGCAGACATCAGCTCATGGTCCACCTTTGTATGTCCGGTCGAGACGAGGGGGGACTAATCTGAAACCTGTGATATACTCCCACAACTGGTAACCTTCAATTTACACTCATATGTCTGAATTAAAAAAAATAAGGCTATGTAAATAAATTCAACTAACAAGACTATGTAAATAAATTCAACTTACCAGGTCTCTCAGAACAACGGTACAAACATGAGATGCTAGCCCAGTGAATAGAGGAGGCTGCTCCTGATGTTGCTGAGGCTGATGGTAGGGCTCCTCCTGAAACTGCTGCTAATACTACTGAAACTGCTGTTGCTCAGGCATATACTGGTCCTCAGACATAGAATGCTCATCAAAAGGGTGCCACTGCTAGCCCTCCTCATAGTGATAGTCTGGGGCCTCCTCCACCTCCACCGGCTGCTGTTGTCGGCTACGCCGGGTAGACGCATGTCCCGCAATCCCGTGGCGGGTGCGTGTACTGGGAGCAGATGGCGAGGCCTGAGCCGAGGACTCCCCTCGATACCTATTGGACACTTAAAAAAACAAACAAATTGTTAAACAAAACTAAAACAAAAATCGGATCTAGTATTTCCGATGTGAAATCGGATATAGGTAGATACGATGGGAAAATCGGATATAGCTAGATCCGACTTACTATTTACGCTGAATCTGAGGAAGATCGGATGTATGTAGATCCGATGGTAAATCCGATGGTAAAACGGATATAGCTCTCTGAATGGTAAATCCAATTTTCTCAGAAAACTTTCTGGTCAAGCGGATGCAAGTGAAAAATGGTAAATGTTTTGTAAATTTGTATAAATTTTAAGGGTATTTTCGTCTTTTAGCAGGGTCCATGGGGGTATAATTGAAGATGGAGGTACCAAAAAAAAACCCCTTAAAACTTACAAGCTGTCCCGCTTCGGTGCAAATCTTCTGATTTTCCCCCAAGAGCGCACGATATATGTTGGCTGAGACTGATTTAGGATACTAAGCCAAAAGCTTAGTAACAAATACTAAAGGGGTAGCAGAGTAATTTCCTCAATAACTAAAAAATACTCAACAGATATCATTTAATAAGCATTAATAATTAATCATAACATTTATTTCAAAAAAACCCAAAGCTCACGAAGCAGGCCCACCGTCGCCGTCGCAACCGAACTCTGAGCAGAGAAGAACACCCACCGTCGCAACCCACCGTGAAGAGGTTATTTCTTCTCTTTGCCCTCTTTCTCTTCATCGATTGAAACTTTTGTTTGCGTCTCCCTCTGTAGAGAAAACATGACATGCTTGCGGTGGAGAGTTCTTGTGAAACTGTGGCGTCGACTTTAGATTCTTCTTGCTCCTACCTTCTCCTTTTGCTTTCCTTATCTTCTCCCTTTCAAATTCCCTTTTCTCCTTATCTTCTCCCTCTTACGTGGTTTCTATTTACTTGTTTGTTGCTGTGATTAATGAATTATTGAGGGCTTACATTCCAAAAGCAAAGGCTGGTTTGTGATTACTGTGTATGGTTTTGATACTTGTTCAGAATGGCTTGAAAGATTGGGCGAGCTTTCAACGCGGGTAGTCATGGGTTTTCTTGTTGATGCTCAGAATGTTTTGGATTTGGTGGTTGAGTTTACTTGTTTGTTGCTGTGATTAATGAATTATGTTGATGATTTGGGTAGAAGTTAGGGATTTGGTGGTTGAGTTTTTAGGTTGAAGAAGACATGTGGGTTCAAAAAGTGAATGGAGGTGCAGTCTGTTATTTCGAAACTGGGAGAGTCGGTCAGCCGGTAATGTGATATAAAAAAATACTGACGTGGCTTCAGATTGGAGCAAGTGTTTTATGAATTTGGTTCATGACATTCTCATATTTATGAATTTGCTTGTTGATGTGGTTTTTGAATGAAAGTGCACTTATTGAAGTGTTAAAAACTGGTGTCTTGCATTTGTATTATTTCTGTAAATTTGTGAATGAAATTGCAAATTGGAAGGTCAATTTTCCGATTTGAAATAGCATGAAATGCATCATTTCATATATGATTTAGTTATTCAAGTTATGTAGTCAGATTAGGGAAAACAATTATTTTCTGGTGCTTTTTTTCTCTTCCATATTTTATTTGTAGAAAGGACACACAAAAAGGGGTAAACGCCCTATTTTTCACTTTATCATGGTATTATTATCAATAGGTGTTATTGGCATGCCAATTTTTTTAATTTTAGTAGTTAGTTGTACTGAACTTTAAATATGATACAGTGCATCGAAAGCTATTGAAATTTTTGAACCATATGAAGGAACATTAGAATTTAGATGATTATCCTCCAGAAAATGAACGGTGTGAGCATGGGGAAATGGTCTTATATAAGGTCTTCCCTTTGTCTATTTTCTACACCTGTTTCTTGTTGAGTGTTTCTTGTTGAGTGCATAATTGCATAATGCTTCCTTACATTTGCATACCAGAAGATTTTGCTATAACATGATAAGATTATGAATTGGCTTCTATGATTCATTAGTTTTATACTAAATTCCTCAATGGCAATGGCTGGCTCCAGTAAAAGAAGGGAAAAAATTAGCAGCGTGACAAAGAGAGTTTTCATTTTTGATAACTTGCTAATAATTAGAGAGAAACTAGTATATGGTACTTATTGGAAATTTGTGGCATCTAACAATTATTAACCATAATTGTACTAATCTGTGGTTAGTGGCCACTAGCCATTGTGGTACTTAGTTGTGGTTATTGCCCCTTACAACATTATCACAGAATCACATATTCAATAGCCACAGATCTGAATAGTAATTAGCTGTTAAAATTACAGTCTGGCCCAAACTCCTCCGGATGCTAGACAGAAGCTAGCTGACGAAGTTCAAAAGGACGTTGAGTTTTGCGAAGTTCACTTTTTTGAGATTCTTTGGTGAAGACGATATGCAGGACAAAATAGTAGTGTAATTATAAATACGGCTATAATATTAACTTGTACATTGATCTCATAGTCATCATTTCAAGTAATCTAACATGATAACTTTTAAATTTCAGTGCAACTCCAATCAGGATGGAACCACCGGAGGTTGATGAATGTAGCAAATACATAAGCAAGAGGAAAAGAAAACAGAAGCCATCGAGATTCTTGCTGAGCCCATACAATGGCCATGGTGTTTTTTTTTTCCACACCTTTTGAGATTTGAGGATTCCTCAATCAAAGCCTAAGATGGTTGTTGGCAAGAATTCAGAAATTAGATGTCAAAAAGCAAAAAAAAAACCCAAAAATTTGGGTTGCAGAGGAAATGGAGATTTTAGTTAATGGAAATAGATGGCATTAAAAATTAAAGAGAAAGGCACACGTGTTGTATTTTTATTGTACATTAACCACACATATGCACAACACTGGTTAGTAGTCACTAACCACAGAACTGCTTAAGACTGGTTAGTGGCCACTAACCACAGATTGTACAATCGTGATTATTAGTTGTTAGATTGATAATGTGATTCTAATTTCAGTTTTTGATTCTAACATCATGGTTGTTGCCCCTCACTTTTAATTTCAATGTCCACATTGTTTTCAAATAAGGATGGCAAACAGAAACAGATCGAAAGAAGCCATAAATTGAACATATAGACATATGTGTAAACCACAAATGGTTCAGACATTTCTCAATGACATTGATGGAAGAAGGAAAGAATTGCTAGAGTCAACAGGGTTTGGGTCTTTTGTGGTTAGTGGCCACTAACCATTCTTAAGTAATTTTGTGGTTAGTGGCCACTAACCAGAATGATATCCGTGGAAAACACTACCAGATATCCTATTAACACTGAAATTCAAATTGAAGGTTCTGCGAGTAAGGAACAAAGGAAATCAAGCGATACAAATTACAAAAGGAGAATCAAAAGAATACATAAACAATGTAAATTCAGACAAGAAAAGACCAAATTAGATAATAGCACAAATAAATTATAATAAAATAAGAAATTAATAGTAAAGAATTGAATTATGGTGAGAAACGAAAGAAGAGAATACCTGAAGTCAAACAAAGATGAACAACAGAAGTGAGAAACGAATGCGTTGATCAGAGATGTGAACGAATGCGCACGCAGATCTGAACGAATGCGTTGAACAGATATGAGTGAACAGTTGCGTGAGAGAAGATTTGTTCGCGTGTGAGATCGTTGTGTGAGTGAATTACGTTGCTCAAATGATGCAGAGAAACTCAATTGAACACGATTTCGCAAGATGCAATAACCACAAATTTGTACCACAAATGGTAAGATGTCACTAACCACAAATGTGCATAGCAATGGTTAGTGGCCACTAACCATAGATATGCACAATTGTGGTTAGATGCCACTAACCACAGTTTTGTATACCAATGGTTAAGTGACTACTAACCCTCCATGAATAATTTTTTTTTATTAATTTTTTATATTTATAAATAGATAAATATATATATATATATATATATATATTAATATTTATTATATATTATATATAATAGATATAAATATATATTATATATAAATATATATGTGGTGGTTGCAGGTGGTGGCCGTCGGAGCTCCGGTGGCCGGTCAGCGGTAGTGGTGGTGCTATTTATTTTAATATATATATATACTTTTATATATATTATTATATCCAACAACACCCTTATTTTTAAAATGACAACAATACCCTTATTCATTATCAACCATTAGATCAAATTAAATTAATAAAAAAAATCAAATGGCTAAAATTAATTTAGTAAAAGAAGCTAAGCTTTTGGCTTGGTATTGTAAACCGGTGCCATGTTGCCTAACCTTTGGTCCTATATGTTTTACTTATCTCACCTTTCCACGATTTGTAAACTTTATGTTCCATTATTGTCAAAAAAAAATCTTTGGTTAACCATTACTAATTTGTTTTATTGAGACTTTCACTAAATAGAATTAAGACTTTTCGACCTCCTCTCTTCTTCTAGTTTTCGTTTATGCATCGCCTATGTATATGAAACTCTGATTTAGTTTTTGGTTGCATGTCAGAGTTACAATAATTGTCGCTGTTTGCGGTGGCGGACCTAGCATGCAACCACTTGAACCCCCTCAGAATTTTTTTTTTGCACTAAACACTCTTCTGAAATTTTAATTTTGACCCCCCTGAAAATTTTAAATTGTACTAGTAGACCAAATTTTGCACCCATTTGACACCGGCCTTAAAAAATTTGACACCCCTGACCCCGGGGTCCTGGGTCCGCCACTGGTTGTTTGCGCTTTTATATATACTAGAATGATTGACCCATGCCATGCACGGGTATAAGTATGCTATTGAAAATTGTTGTCGAATAATTTATATTTTATAAGTTGGTAGAAAAACTCGTGTATAAGTAAATGATGCTATTTTTTGTGATTTGAAAATAATATTTAAACTATCAAAATTTTATATTAATTTGTTATTTTTAAGCACAATATCATATATTGTGGTGATTTGTCCCTCACTCTCGGTTGTTTTGGCAATTTCAGTGACATGGGGACGTCGGCTCTCAGGTTCGAACTCGGGTGTGAGCAGTGGTTGTGTGTGTGTGTGGTGTTTATTTGTCATTTCATCTAAGTGGACCAAACAAATAATGTGATAATTAGAGTTCTTCATCGCATACTCTATCTCTGAATATGACGATGGTAATGATCATATCATAACATGGTCATGTCAGGTCATATATTTGGTCAAAGCAATCTACTACTGTGTCGCCTACCTCCCAATCAAGGCTGGGTAAAAATAATACTCGAAGCTTGGAGATTAGTGCTTGTAACAAAGATATCACAATATCAACCCTACATGTTTTTGGGTTTTTCCCCTTTTGCATTTCTGCTATCTATCGTTTTTCATCCATCCTACTAGCTTTTATATTAGATATTGCAGTAGCCATCATAGAGAGTTATCAAGTTCGAAAGCTCCCTCCCGAATGTAACTTCAATTTCAGCAAGATAACTCTTTGACTCCTTGTCTTCAAAGCAATATTATAGCAACACCCATATAAATCAATCATTCAATGCAACAACCTTTCAATTTCATAAACTTGTCAGTAATTCCTTCCCCAAGTTGCAAAACAGTCTATATGTAAATATCATCCTGCTGATAAGTGATAACCAACTAAACTGATGAGAAAATTATCCTATATTCATCATAAATGATTTTGCTAATTTTTACAGCAACAAATTTTAACAGCTGGTCATATAATATTGTCACTGAGATACTATACGTGAAGAAGGCATGTGCTAAGATACTCACACTTGCATTTTAGTAGAAATAAGCTAGCAATGTATACACTTTTTATTTGGACAAAAAATCAGGCATATGCTAAAATACTCATGTACACTTGCTTTTAGCAATAGTATGTTAGCAATGTATACACTTTCTATTTGGACTAAAAACCATGGTTTAGAAAATCGGACCAGTCGGTTGAACCGTGAACCAAAGAGGGAACCAAAAAAACGTTTTTACTTGTTGAGAGTTTATTTCAAAAATTTATAATTTCAGAAAATGGGAAAAGAAAACTTGAATTTCATTATTCAGGGGCAATAATAATGTGCCAATTTTTTTAAATTTTTTTATTGAAGCTTCAAAATTCTAGAATGTAACATATTTTTAAAATTTTAATTTGTAATATGTGATATTAGCATAATTGGCTATAAATAAGAAAGAGAAGTCCTTTATTTATTTCTAAAATTGATGAGTATCTTAGAAAATCGGATCAGTCGGTTGAACCGTGAACCAAAGAGGGAACCAAAAATGAACCAAAAAAACGTTTTTACTTGTTGAGAGTTTATTTCAAAAATTTATAATTTCAAAAAATGGGAAAAGAAAAGGTGAATTTTATTATTCAGGGGCAATAATAATGTCACAATTTTTCTAAATATTTTTTATTGAAGCTTCAAAATTCTAGAATGTAACATTTCTTAAAGTTTAATTTGTAATATGTGATATTAGCATAATTGGCTATAAATAAGAAAGAGAAGTCATTTATTTATTTCTAAAATTAATGCAGAGAGAGAAAGCATTAAATTATAATAGAATTTTCAAATATAAAAAAGTACTTAGAATATTAAATAACATGTATGCCCATCACATTAAGTTGTTTCTAAGTGAAAAAAAAGTTGTGTTTTGCCACGTGCTCTCTTTGATGATGACCATATGTGTGATTGTACCAAATTATTATTATTATTGTTATTATTATTGTTATTATTATTATTATTATTATTATTAATATTATTATTATTATTATTATTATTATTATTATTATTATTATTATTATTATTATTATGCATTACGTGACATGTCTAAGAGACTAACATCTAAGAATTTTGGCCTTAAAATACATTCTAAAATGTATTTTTAATAATTCATAAAACCTAATTTTATTACTTTTGAAATGTAAAATATAATAAAATAGATCGAATATACATGAAAGAGATTTAATAAGTGATTCATTATAATTTTGTAAAAAAAAGTGATTTATTATAATACTCATAAATTTCTCCTCACATAAAAGTTAAATAAACTTAGTCATTTAACTTATATTCATAATGAAAATAATTTATATATTATAAGTTTTTAATTAATTATATTTTAGAAAAAAATACTTAAATAACTCTTAATCAAATTAAAACTCTTTGAGTGTTGATAAATTAAATAATTTTTGAATACAATTTGGATTCATTAGAAAAACATGTTATTTATTCTTTATTATGCATATATAGTATCTGTAGAGCATTAATTACAAAAAAAGATATTAATTACCAAATTGTTATAGAAGTGACACATGGAATAACAATAAATGAGATTCATTCTCAAATGTTATATATATATATATATATATATATATATATATAGATATAGATGGAGTACCACCTTGCATGTGACTCTTATATATAAATTTTATGTATATGAAACTCTGATTTAGTTTTTGTAAATTGTTTTCACAAAACAGACACTACAAGAAAATCGCTCATTTGCGATGGCAATTTCCGTCGCAAATGGACCTTTTTCCGTGACAAATTTGCGTTTGCGACGGCATTTGCGACGGCATTTGCGACGGACGAAAAGTCGTGGCAAAACAGCTCGTCGCAAATGTTTTGCGACGAAACTCCCTGTCGCAAATTGTCCGTCGCAAACCCGTCGCAAAGCCGTCACAAATTGTCGTGGCAAACTCGTCGCAAACTCTAACAACTTTTCGTCGCTAAGCCGTCGCAAATCCGTCGAAATTTTAAAAAAAAAATAAAAAAAAATTAAATTATACCTCCAAAATACTATTTAATATATTCAAAGAAGACTTGCATTAAAATTAAATTATACCCCCATATTGCAAATAATAACTTGATCAAGCACCAAGCACAAACATTAAACCACTAAAGTCAAAGAACACCTATTAACAAAATTAGAATAAATCAAAGTCTTAGAGTCAAATTAGAAACATAACCCAAAGTGACTAGAACTCATATATCAAAACAATATTCCAATCCCAATTTCAACAATTTCCCCGGTGAATCAAATTGTAATTAACAGGAAACTATTTAGAGGGATGCAAAACAAAGTTCCATGTGCAAAACATACAAACAACACTGCTGCTATACATCTGGGAAGATATCATTTGATCTGAACATCATCAAGAATGACCTCACCAGCTTTCAATGATTCCAAAAATTGATTTGTATTTTGAGATTTACCAAGCTTCATTCCAAGACCCTTTGGTGGAGCAGTGGCAGATGAAGTTGGACGACCTAAGGAAGACAATAGGAAGTACATAAATGAAAAGATTACTCTTTATTCAGCAACATTCAACACATAAATTTGGACATAGAATAAACAATAGCCAGTTGACTGCATGCTTCAATGCTATCTTAAGTTATTACTTTTAGAATCACCCTAGAAGAATTTTTGGGAAAATATATGAAAGCCAACCTTTAGGCTTGGTAGAAAATGAATCAACATCAGAACTCAGCCCAATACCAGAACCACTACAGACCATTTGATCAATTATAAACATTCATACAAAAGTCAATGTACTAATGCCGTGTTTAAAAGAAGATGTTGATCAACATATGCACCCACAAAAAACCCCCATAAAAACGCCAATATAACAGGAAAGCGGGTAGACACAGCACAATAACAACAAAACAGTCAGACCCAAAATAATGAAACAATACACATCGTCTTTTCCTTGTTGAAGTAAAATTTGAAAAAATGATAGTTTATTTTCTCCTCAGAGGCCTAGTCATAAGTTAAAGTTCTAACATAAAAAAGAAGACGAATGAAAAAGGGATTTAGTGAGAATTTAGTTTAGTGACATAATACCTTTAATAAATCTCAAGCTTTCCTACTCAACTTTCTTGCTTCACCTCCCATCCCTGTGCAAAATGCCAAAACACAAAGAAACACATTAAAATGTAGAGTATTTAAAAAGGAAATAAGTATTAGCTATGAACAAAAAAAATCAAAACCCACTTCTGTATACATCTCCTAGTACCCCTCACCAAAATACCTCAGGTCATGTCATATATCATTATCAGTTTACAAGAAAGAAGAAGACAGTGTTCATCATCGACAGCCTAGATGCATTAATTGACAAAATGACTCTTAAACTTACAAAATTAAAAATCATACTTGTAACATTATAAGACCAAAAATTAAATCGATCTAATTACTAATTTATATGAAGATTCCAATCATAGGATCAGAGAACAGAAACTGATTAATTAAGGAATATTTTTTTAACGAAGAGAAACTAATTACTATATCATTAAGGAATATTTTTTTATCATTAAGGAATATTTTTTTATCAAGAAGTCAAGAAAGAGAATCATACAGGATTCAGAGGTTGCAAAGTCATTTGTGCATACACTTCATCTGTCTCAGTGTCTGCCTGAATCAACCAGAAATGAGCAAATGATTAAAGAAAAAGAGAGTTGGAATCAGTATAATGGAGACTTTTAGACTTTGAAACAAGGAAACCTAAATAAACAAGCCTTATTACTGTAAAGGAATAAACAAATGAATAAACAAGCCTTACATGCATAGTCAAATTATGAAGTTGACAAACAAGTTGAGGAGGTAAGCTTGGATAGTTGGGGATATGAGCATCAACTTCCTTGTTGGTAGATACAGCAACCTGTGCAGAAAAAATGCTGATTTAGATCATGCATGCAAGTAGCTTATGCACTAAAAAGAACAAAGATGTTTTCAAATGTAAAAGTTCATGTGCCAGTTAAAGGTTAAAGAATTCTGCTTAAGAGTAAATTAAGCATTAGTATAAAGCCAGATTTGTTAAAGGCTTCCCCTGAGATTATCTGTGAGTCCTCGCTGTCCTGGATTGTCAAACAGTAATTTCCAAATAAATCATAAATAATAATCAAATTCAAATATTCATTGACATGAATATCACCAGCTAATCATATATTTGGTTCCCAACACGTAGTACAAGACAAATAATAGATAGCTGACCTCTTCCTTGAAGTTCAAATCATATCTTTGGTGATCTACGCAGAATTCAGAAGCTGCAACATCCATTCCAATCACAACCTAAGAACATAATACAAATTATCAAATAAGTCTATTAAATGAACTTATGAAAAGCCATAGCACCATAAGGGAGATAACTAAACTAACTATGACATTTCTAACCAGCAAACTACCATCATCTGAACACATTCCATAAACCAGTCAACCATTTTTACAAATATATGATCAATACCTGAAAACAAACTTCATAAGGTAATAAAGAGACAGTTCAAATATATCCAATTTCCTAGCGTGGTAGCTGTACATACCTATATTTCCTTCCTCTATAACTCGGAAGCAACTGAAGCTAAAATTGCATGGCTTGAATATCAGTCAAATTTCCAGTCTGCATTTTGGTGTGTGACATATTGTAAACCTACATGAATTACAAGGAAACAACATCAAGCTTAATGAGTCAGGACAAAACAGAGTAGCATTTAATCAAGCATATGTATTTGAACAGAGAAAAAACAAATGTTGATCATAGTAGTTAATGAACGAGACTGAATGAGAAGGCCAAAGAAGAAAGAATCACCTTTTCTAGTAGTCCTATCCTAATACATTCTACCAGTACACCGGGAACTGTTCCTATAATCAGTTTACCTGTGTTAATGAATTTGAAGAGCTAGATAGGCTCGAAGTGAAACTCCATTCCCTGGACCTGCATTAATAAGAAATGAATTTTCTTCAAATTTTCCAACATCTTTAGCCTTAACAATGATGGACAAACAAACACAACAAGCACAACAAATTTGAGCCTTGTTAACAAACCCATAGGCCATAACAAATTAACAAACCCACCAATCACTCAAACAAACACAACAAATTAACAAACCAATAAGCCACCTAAACAAAAAATTATCAAGAATACTACAACAACTTCTTGATGGAATGACCAAATCAGGAAATTATGATGGTTTTCAATGTGAACCAATTATGCATGGTTGTTTTAGAAGGATAAAGAAGATCAAGTGATTGCACTTAGAACAAGTAGTGCCAAGGCAATATAGAGGCTCTTACACAGGGCCTAGAAACAAATTAATCTCCACACATAACTGCCCAAAACAAACAAGGATCCAGGGGCCAAAGACACTATCCTCCCTTGCCCATAGCCTAATAACCAGGGGACCACTACAACTCAAGATCAATAGCAATATAGCACCAAAGATACTACCCTCAATTTACAATCCTACATAAGCCAGTGCTACGAACCAAAATGCAGCAAAACAAACCTGATTGAAAGTATTTAGTATGGACAGCCCAGCCCCACTCCTATGAGTAAAGAGGCTGAATCATGCCTAGAACCACGACCTAGTTGCAAGGTAGCAACTTCACCATATGTGCCATGGCCAACCCCCTAATTAGAGGTCATATGCATGGCATTAAATATTGATCCTTTCTTTAACAAACACAAATGATAGATCATGACATAGAAACATAACAGAAGAAAAACAAATTAGAAGAATGAAACAATAACAGAATATATGTAAGGAAGCAATCAAGCTCAAGCAACACCGAGTTGTACAAAGTAATCACTACAAGCTCTAACGCATACTTGCAATTTAATACTTCTCCAGAGCTAGAGTATCCCAAGTTGCTTAAAACAACTATACAATCACCATCAAGCCTCTCACGCATGCGAGAAACATCTACTTTTTTAACTTCCCCATTGGTTATGTTATCATCAAAAAATCTTTTAATAATGAATGAATCAAATATAAGAGGACCATTGGTTATGTTATCACTGAGTTAGAATGTTAATTGAAGATATCCACATTTCCAATTTCAATAATAAAAACAAAATTATAAAACAGAAACTTACTCTGTACATTCATTTAAAGCAGTGAGGAGCTTTGAGAGTGTGAGACTAGTAATATCAAAGATGGGTTTACTGCTATTGTCCTGAACCTCAGCAAGTGCTGCCACAACATTAGCTACAACCATTGGATTATTATCAGATATCAAATCCTTCAGTGATTCCAAAAAACCCCTACCCTCAACTAACTCTGCATTTATATCGTAAAGCTTTGCAACACAAATGGCTGCTGTCTTGCGAACATACGGGTCATCATCCTGTCAAAATATATCAAACACAAGGGAAGGTTACAAATAGGTAGGCCAAATAAACATGTCACTGTAATTAACACGGAGAAATCAAAACAGTGGAATTTCAAACTTATAATAATAGACACATGCAATTATAAAGCACTGTGTGCATACCTTTAGGCATCTTTGAAGGGGATCACATAGATACTCAGTAATTTTATCAACGCGAATGCAGCCCATTGTCCGCACAGCCAAGAGAAGCAATATTGCCCGTTGTCCGCACAAAAACTACAAAATAGAAGCAATACTGAAAAAACACACATAACACAACCCTAAAGTCATGTTGCTTCAACTTCCCACTAAATTGAAGACTATAGGGAAAAGATCAACTTATTTATAATGATAATAGCAACAAAAACAAACAATCCTTGGAGTTCTCATCCTGCTACAGATAACAAACAACATGAAATAAAAGCAGAATCTTCGAAATCCATACTTCAACTGTTGACAATTTGAAAATAAAAATAAAAATAAAGGAAAGGACTTCCTTGATTAAATAACATTCAGTTATCAATCAACAAAAAAGAGTATATTGTACGAGCTAATCATAATTCCCAGAAATCTTGAACAGAACTCATAGGGTTTACAAAACAAAAGGGAAAAAAATCACAAAACACTTATCAATTACACGCAAAACAAACATAGAATGTGAATGAATTAGTTTACAATAGCAAATTGAAAAGAAAAGGCGGTTATTACGTACCTCGGAGAGAAGCCGATTCTTGGGAAGCAATTTTGCGACTTCTGGAGGCAAAACAACATGCCTGAACAATAAATTGAAACAAAATTATAAATCCATAAAACACAGTTAATCACCGAGAAGATAAACGAATCGATTAAAAGGAGTGCATACCTATCCTCATAAGCATCATCAAAATACTTCTCGGAGTACTGGATTTGACCCATGTTCAAATCAAAAAAACTAGGGTTTGCAATTTAGAGATTGCGGATCGAAATATTTGGGGATTTCAGTCAAAGAGAAGTAGATTAGAAGAAAACCACTTACCCTTTAAGAAGAAGAGAGAGGAGAGGCGACTGAGAGGAGAACAACAGTCAGTGGTTTCCATCGATGTGAAGTTTCTGTAGCGGTGGTTGTCGCAGGGCTGTCGCAGGGAAAGAGGCCGGCGTGAGGGAGGAGAACGAACGGTGGAGCCGGCGTGAGGGAATCATAGAGGGAGAGGGAGGAGAACGCGTGAGGGAGGAGAAGAACGAAGTGATGATATGAACTGATGATATGAACGCGTGAGCGGGTTTAAGTGAATATCATTTGCGACGAACTTGGAACGGGATCTCCGTCGCAACTTTGCGACCGTTTTATAATCCGTCGCAAACGCCAGCGGGAAATTTCACGCTTCTTAGTTTTTATACTCGCCGTCGCAAATCCGTGGCAAATTACTGACGGAGTAAACTCCGTCGCAAATATTGGTAGCTAAAACAGGTTTTTCTTGTAGTGAGATGCTATCTAAAAATCCCAAATTATAAGAATATTTATTAGTGTGCAGGATATGCATACAATGTTATGTTATCTTCCCAAACAAATAAAACACATGCCTACGTACGTACGTGCATTTATTTACATACACGAATATTCTGAAATCAAATTACAGTGCTGACATGGCATTCTGTTATTCTTGATAATTACCTTACTATAATAATAACAATAACAGCAAGCATATATATATACATTTAAAGGAGCAACGGTAGAACTACTGTAGAAAGCAGTGATCTCCTTTTGGCTGGTTGCATGGGAAACTGTACGTACCAAGACCCAAAGGAAAGGTCATATCGTTTTCAACGCAATTATTAATCATCTTCTTCAGCTTTAGAGGAATCGGAGGACTCTGAGATCATCTTCTGTATCATCTCACTTGTTTCTTCCTGCAGCGACATTATGTCACTCTTCCACTTCATGTATGGCTCAAAAAACTCCTTGTTTTCCTTCTCCAGCTCATTCCACACTGCAATTAATATATATAGTTAATGATGCTGTACTATGTTATGTAATTTCTTAGATTGATATATATATATATATATATATATATATATATATATGTCGTAATGTAATATATATTGAGAGAAAGAGATGGGTAAATTAAAATGATACCAACCAGTGGATGTTATAATAGGATTTATATTTGCATGTTTAGAGAGAGCTTCCACGCATTCTTCCTTAGTCATGCGAAAGATCAAACACTTTTCTATCAGGTGCTGCACCTACAAATCATGCAATAGTCAACATATATATGATGATGGTCACTAGCTAGCTGATCACCATAAAAAAAATGTCATATGTATATATATATATATATATATATATATATATATATGTATATATGTTACACCATGTGGATGTATGAAGCCGAAGAAGAAGAGTCTCCCATGATCTAGATTTCAGAGTAGTGCAGCTGCTCGCTATTCTAACAAGCTATATATATATATATATATATTGAAAGTGGTGCAAATATAAAGTGATTGGAAGAGAGGGTGGGACACGGAGTCCCACGTGGGAGATAAATGATAATTGGCTGGGAAAGGATCAGAGGAGATTGTAAATGACTGTTGTTGTTTTTGTCTTTTACAATTGCCCCCTCCACGTGATTTGTGGGACATCCCCACACACTACTCCTCCAAACAGACAAAACACCTCATCAAATTCATGCCACGCCCTTATATAAAAGCCCTTTTAATATTCTCACACATCTATTTTTTTGGTTTTTTATTCTCTACACTTCAATTGTTTCTCCGGTAAAGTGAGAGACTAGAATCCAAAAACTGCCCATGCTTCGACATGGCATTCAGTCATTGGTGGAGCATGCTTCTTCTAGGTGCCGATTTCCACTTTCATGTTCAAAAATATCAACCAAAGTGGAGATTATGATAATTGTATACACCATAATTAATAATGTAATGCAAGTGTGTGAATGAGATGTTTCAAGTTTTTTTTTATGTTAATTAGATCACTTCTTATAAAATTAAGTGAACCCCAAGGACACCATGTTCTCTTTTTAGGGGTTCAGTTTCCCTCCATTAATTCAGAGACAGACTTGCTTGTGTTTCATATTCTCAGAGGCACACCCCAAAAAATAAAAATATAGATTTACACCCTTATATAATCTTTACTGAGTCCCCTGAGTTGTAAACTTTGTACTTAGAGCTCTCAATTCTTTTAATTTTAATCGTTAAATATAGACTAAACTATTATTTTAGTTTCGAATTTACACCGTCTCTTCTACTTAATCCTTAATTTATACAAAGTAATAAATATTAGTCTCTATAGTTTGTGAAGTCTATCAAATTAGTATCTAAAATTTAAGAAAATCTATCTCATTAGTCTCTATAAGGAACTACTTATAAGACTTTAGGAATTAATTTGACCAACGTGAAAACTTTAGGGTGTACTTATTATTTTCATATGTTGGGGATAAAACACGTGAAAGAGAGAAGAAAGGAAGTGGCGGCGCTAAGGACAAGAGGAATAAGTAGGGCAATATAATATTAGGTAAAAGCTGCACTGAATTTCATAAAAAAGTAGGTAAGGATTACATGCTACTGACATCAGTATATATATACAATGAAACAGGCCCAGGCCCATAATTTCGACTAGCCCATTCGACTGGCCCATTTCGACTAGGTTTCTAACTACACCTACTATAATTACAAGCAATAGAATTACTAGGCATATCTCAATATTCCCTCCTAATTCACATTGCTGAGCGACATCATTCCAAGCATTGTTCTCAGTTCTTCGAATCTTCCCTTTTGCAATGGCTTGGTCATTGCATCAGCTACTTGAAGTTCCGAACAGCAATATTCCAGATTCAGCTTCTCATTGTTTACTTGATCACGCAGGAAGTGATATCTGGTCTCTATATGCTTCGACCTTCCATGTGCGACAGGGTTCCTTGCGAGATCTATCGCAGACTTGTTGTCGATCAACAATTTCATTGCTTCGACCCTGTGCACTCCAACTTCGACCAGTAGCATGCTCAGCCATGATGCTTGACATGCTGCAAAGGAAGCAGCTACATACTCTGCTTCACAGGAGGACAACGCAACAATACTTTGCTTCTTCGAGCACCAAGAGATGGGTGTCGAACCATACATAAAGACATACCCACTTGTGCTTTTTCGATCACTCCTGTCTCCACTCCAGTCGGAGTCAGTGTAGCCAAACACTTCATTACCACTCTTCGACACACTCTTGCTAGGGAACAGAATACCATAACTTTGTGTTCCCTTTACATACCTTAGTACTCTTTTTGCTGCTATCATATGAGAGCTTTTCGGCTTCTCCATGAATCTGCTGATCATTCCGACACTAAACATAATGTCAGGTCGAGTGTTGCACAAGTACCTCAGGGAGCCCACAATCTGTTTGAACACGGTGGCATCTACTTCAATCCCTTCGTCGTCTTTCGACAGCTTGCTGCTAGTGTCTGATGGTGTCGAAACTTCCTTGCAGTTGCTCATGTCGAATCTTTTCAGAATATCAGCTGCATACTTCGACTGGTGCAGGAGTATACCCTTGCTTGTCTTGGTAAACTCCATTCCCAAGAAATATGATAGATGTCCCAGATCACTCATTTCAAATTCTGACATCATCACTTTCTTGAAGACTTCGACTTCGACTTCATTGCTGCCAGTTACAAGTAGATCATCTACGTACAGGCACAACAACAACTGAGTCGAGGTTCCATTCTTCTTCACATACACTCCATGTTCATTAGTGCATCTAATAAACTTCTGAGCCAAGAGGAATCCATCAATTCTCTTGTTCCACGCTCTTGGAGCTTGCTTGAGCCCATACAGGGCCTTCTCCAGCTTATAGACTTTGTCTTCTTTACCCTTCGACTCAAAACCAGGTGGTTGACAAACATAGACTTCCTCCTCCAGAGGTCCATTCAGAAATGCTGACTTTACATCCAGTTGATGCAGGGGCCAGCCTCTATGACTTGCCAATGCTACTACCAATCTTATGGTTTCGATCCTGGCTACTGGGGCAAAGACCTCATTGAAATCCAAACCGGGTTTCTGCAGAAACCCTTTGGCTACTAGCCTGGCCTTGTACTTGGCCACTTCTCCATTTGGCTTGACCTTGGTCTTGAAGACCCACTTCACCCCTATGGCTTTCTTTTCTTTTGGAAGTTCGACTAGCTTCCAAGTATCATTCTTTTCGATTGACTTCAACTCGTCAACCATTGCTTCCTTCCACTGCTTGTGACTAAGGGCTTGCTCCAGGCTCACTGGTTCTGCTTCTGCCATTAGTGCAAAGTGTGTCAGGTCTCCCTCTGCTGTAATAGCAGAATCTGGGTAAGTGTCGAATCCTTCTAGTCTTACTGATCTCTGCCTTTCCCTTTGCGACCTCCTTAAAGGTTCGACAGCAATGGGTTCTTCTGGCTCTTCAGTTTCGACCTCTTCATTCTGATTATCTCGATCAGAGACTTCGTCGAAGTCCATCATTGTAGTTTTCTCACAGCCTTCTTCCCAGTTCCAATGTTTCGACTCATCTACTACGACATCTCTGCTTTTCACTATTTTCTTCTGCACAGGATCATACAGTTTGTATGCTCCTGTCGAATGATAGCCAACAAGGATCATCTGTTGTGCTCTATCATCCAGCTTGCTTCTTAGTTGCTCAGGGACATGTCTATAGCATACTGAGCCAATTATTCTGAGATGCTTGACACTTGGCTTTCTTCCTAGCCAAGCTTCTTCAGGCGTCTTTCCAGTCAATCTCTTTGTGGGACATTTGTTCAGAATGTACACTGCTGTGGCTACAAGTTCTCCCCATAAACTGTGAGGTAGCTTCTTCTCCTTCAACATACTCCTTACCATGTTGAGGATGGTCCTGTTTTTCCTCTCAGCGGTACCATTATGCTGAGGCGTGTAAGGTGCAGTGACTTCATGCACAATTCCTTCTTTCTCACAGAATTCGACAAATCCATGAGAATTGTACTCACCACCTCCATCGCTTCTAAGGGTTTTGATTTTGCATTCACTCTGCTTTTCAATCATTACCTTAAACTTCTTGAATATTTCCAGTACTTCACTCTTTCTTTTGATCAAATACACCCAGGACATTCTAGTGTATTCGTCAATGAAGGTGACAAAGTACTTATTCCCTCCTAAGGAACATACTTCGAAAGGACCACAG
This sequence comes from Astragalus membranaceus, assembly GCA_039519185.1. NCBI lineage: Eukaryota > Viridiplantae > Streptophyta > Magnoliopsida > Fabales > Fabaceae > Astragalus > Astragalus membranaceus. The sequence continues at coordinate 3,062,924 of CM076847.1, forward strand.
ACATCAGAAAATATCACCTCTAGCTTCTTCTCTGCTCTGCTAGGTACTTCTGATTTAAACGAGTTTCTTGGTTGCTTCGACTTGCAACAACTCTCGCAAGCTTCGACAGGTACTTTTACTGCAGGCAACCCATGAACCATCTTCTTTTCATGTAGTTGACTCAAGCTCTTGAAGTTGAGGTGGCCATATCTTCTGTGCCACTTCCAGTGCTCCTCTTCGACAGTACTCTTGAGGCAATGTTCTTCGACTACTTGCAATTTGACCTTGAAGGTTCTGTTACTCTGCATTAACACCTTCAGGATCAACTTCTTGGTCGAATCAAACAGGCTGAGACTGTTATCACCCATTTCGACGGTGAAGTTTTTCTCAATCATCTGCCCAATACTCAGCAGATTGCTCCTCATATCTGGTACATAAAATACCCCTTGGATGTAGCACCACTTACCATCTTTCGACAGGAACTTTATGGTACCTACTCCTTCAGCAGTAACTTTACTGTTATCTGCAAACCTTATCTTCTTGCTTATCTGCTCCAGTTCGACAAACCACTCCTTGTGACAACACATGTGATTTGAGCATCCTGTGTCGAGATACCATTCGACAGACTTCTCTTCAGTCGAATTTGTATCAGCCTTCAACAACAGTAATTCTGGGTCAGTAGCTGTCATGAATGACAATTCTTCATTATCATTGCTGGCAAAGATGGAGGCATTACCAGTGTTTCCACTGCCCTGCCACTCACACATCGCACAAGTATTTTGAGCATCACAAGTGAATCCACTTATACAAGTGTTCCCACTATTTTGCTCGCTACTTTCAGCAATTCCTACATCGAGTCGAATCTCATCTTCGACAGCCATCAACATTAACTCCTCTGAGTCAGAGTCTGAGTCATCATCATTAGCAAACTTGGCTTCTGCATCTTTATCCCTAGGAACTTTCTTGTTTTTACACTTGTTCCTATAATGCCCAAATTGCTGACAGTTATAACACTGAACTTTCGACAGGTCTCCCTTCTTCTTGTCGAAAGATCCTTGTTCTTTCTTCTTACTGCTTGATCCCTTTTCTCTACCCTTCTCCTTGTTGCCTGCCTTCCAATTTCTCTTAGAGGAGTATGAAAGCAAGGCTTGTTCAGTTTCTTTCTCTGAACTTCTCTGCCTTATTCTCAATTCATGCGCCTCTAAGGAACCCTGAAGTTCATCTAACTTCAATGTATCTAGGTCCTTGGATTCTTCAATAGCAGTAACAACGTAGTCGAATTCCAGGGTTAAGGATCTGAGCACCTTTTCGACTTTCTTTACTTCAGTCACAGTTTCACCATTACCTTTCATTTGATTAGTTAATGCTACTAACCTCGTAATGAAATCTCCAATCGATTCTCCATCTGTCATCTTCAAGCCCTCGTACTGCTTCCTGAGCGACTGTAGACGTATCTTCTTCAGCCTATCTGCTCCTCCATACGAGTTCTTTAGGATGTCCCAAGCTGCCTTTGCTGAATCACAGTCGATGATCAGGTTCAGGATGTTGGAATCAACGCATTGGTGAATCAAAAACAGCCCTTTTCCATCTTTCTTCCTCAGCGAATGGTGGTTGTTCCTCACCGCTTCAGTGGCGTTTGCTGCCAAGGGTGGAACACCATCATTCACGACATCAAGAACATCTTGATATCGAAACAGCACCTTCATCTGCGCACACCAGCGTTCATAATCCTTTCCGTCAAAGATTGGGAGGTTCCCCGGAATACCTCCACCAGAGTTGTCTCGCGCTGCCATGAATCTTGATAGATTTTGTAAGGATCTAACAAGCTCTTGATACCAGTTTGTTGGGGATAAAACACGTGAAAGAGAGAAGAAAGGAAGTGGCGGCGCTAAGGACAAGAGGAATAAGTAGGGCAATATAATATTAGGTAAAAGCTGCACTGAATTTCATAAAAAAGTAGGTAAGGATTACATGCTACTGACATCAGTATATATATACAATGAAACAGGCCCAGGCCCATAATTTCGACTAGCCCATTCGACTGGCCCATTTCGACTAGGTTTCTAACTACACCTACTATAATTACAAGCAATAGAATTACTAGGCATATCTCAATATCATATACTAAATAGAAGAAGAAATATAAGCTCAGAGACTAAATTGAGGATTTACTTTTAAAAATAAGTTTAGAGTTTAAAATTTGGTTTGAAAAGAAATTTTCAACAATTCTATAAACCGACAATTTCGATAATAATTTTTTTTTTGCATCCCCCGACCCAAAGTATTGGATCCGCCACTGCCTCCATTACACAACCAGTATCTTTTTAGTTCTTCTTCTTTATATTATTAGTTTATTGCTTTCATTTTAACTTCTTTTTATATAACATAATTTATTATTTTCATTTTAACTTCTTTTTGTTTCATATTATATATTATTTTAATGTTTCCATTTATTTTGCTTTTTATAATTTATCCTTATAATTAGACGGAGAGGAGAAGAGAAAGAAATGATTTTTTTTTTACCATTCCTTCAATCAACTATAGGTTGTGAAATTTGTTTATGGAAGTAATTACTTCATTGTTGAAAGTTATATATCGTGTGAAAATGGGTATGAGGTATGTCTTCTTTGGATCCTTGCAATGCATGTAATTAGTTCATTGGAAAAATTCTCATATCAAAAGATAAGTTAGTGAAAGATTAGGGAAACATCACCATGCATGCCCTGTGTTGCCAATTCTTTAGGAGCACGAGTTGGCATGATTCGACTTCAACGAGATGGATCGACTTGGGTATATTGGGAGAAACCAAAATCCCACATTGATTAGAGATATACTCTCATAAAAGTATATAATGAGTATATAACGAAAGGACAACCCTCACCTTACAAGCCGGTTATGTGGGGTTGAGTTAGACTCAATCCACATTCTAAGATGGTATCAAAGCCTATCCTAGATGCTTCGAGTCACCCACCATTATTATCCATGCACCAAGCCCAATAGTGCTGGGCGTGAGGGGGTGTATTGGGAGAAACTAGGATCGTCCCAAACAATTTAGAGACCCTCTTCAAATCTTAAAAATTGTACCCCTAACTGGACTCTATTTTTGTCTAATTGCCCCCTGAGATTACTCCATATTTTAAGATAAATTAAAATCTACATACGAAATTTATCAACAATTTATCTTTTTTGAAAAATAATTTTTAAGAAAACATACAATTAACAAGCGGTGTAGGCTCGCACAATTTTTTTTTTTGTTTTTTCTGTTGGAATATAGATATACTTTTGTATTAAGTATACTATATATATGTAATTATTATTTGCCAAAATGTACGATTAAGAACTAGTAGTTGGGTGGTATGGCCAAATTTTTGATCAAATGGAACTCAGATCGATTCTCAAAATTGAGTTTTTGTGTTCAATGTATGTTTTTTCGCTAAAAAACAACAGTACGCAAAAAAGGCAGACTTGAGATTCGAATCCACAAACCAGAGCTAAGGAGCGACAAGCATTACCACTACAAAAAACTCGGTGATTAGCCACGGTTAAAACCGTAGCTAACAGGCCAAATAACCGTGGCAAACAGACTTAGCCACGGTTTTTGCAACCGTGAAAGGACCGTGCGTCGCCAAATGTTAGCCACGGTCTGTTTTCTCGGTAGCCACGCTTACGGAAACCGTGGAGACATTTAGTTTCCTACGGTTATGCAGAAACTTAGCTACAGTTCTCCAGTGGCCAAATCATCCACGTGGTTTTGTACACGTCTATTTTAGCTACGGTTAAAGCCGTGTCTAACTAGGCGCCAGAAGTTGGCGCGTATCAGGTAGCATTTAACTACGGTTTAACCGTAGCTAACGTTTTTTTTTTTTTTAGAATTTCATTTCTACATAATGTTTACCTAATATTGTCATTTGTAAATAGCATTCAAATTTCAGGGTACCAATACACAATGAGAATATAAACAGTCAAAATATATTGATTACTAATGATAAAAGTCTAAGTGTCTAGCATCCACTTCAAAAGTAATAAAACCTAACATGAAATATGAAACCAAAAAAGGCCAACAACAATGAAAGCCAACAGAGAAGTAACTAGATGTTCTCATACATACTCTAAATAACAATAACTAAGATAAACCTATAAGTCAAACATAGATAACTCATCTCCATATTTATGTTGCAAGAACCTCTCAACTTTTGTCAACTTAGTTGTTGCTTGTGCAAGCTTCTCTTTGGTTTGTGTAAGCTCCTCAGTAGTCTGTGTAAGTTGTTGCTTTGTTTCTTCATATCCCTCTAGTTTTTCTTCCAAATCTACTACTTTGTTCTGGAAGTTCTCGACATTCATTTGGCTTGAGCTACCAGTTTGGATAAATTGAGTGAAATGCATATGGTTTGTAAAGACATAAGTTGGAGAGACACCTAGACCTAAAACACGCACTCGGCCTGCGTGTTCAGGTCCACATAGTTTCCCAATGGCATCATCGGGATAAGCATTAATCTTTGATGGAACACCTTTTGTTGCTACACGTTCTTGGTCTTCAGATAAGTTCTCTGAAATCTTATCCTATATATTAGCAACAAAAATAAAATAACAGTTAATATATTTGACTAAAAGGCTTCATTGCATAACAATTTATATGGGCTGTATTGAAGCTAACATGTTTATATTGATTTCCAATATATGCTTGTAACAAAAGATTATGATAGCAACGTAATGCACAAACAAACACAACTGACATAATTTTTATACTTGCTGTCATTTTAATGGCAACAACTGGCCAACTGCAAATCAATTGGAAGCTCCAAGAAAATAGGCAAAGTGACTACAATTAGAATAATTTTAGTTGATGGGAAAACAAGAGAAAAACAGATTATTCATTCAGTGAACTACTCTGTTTACTCAATTGAAAATCAGAAAAAGCCTTCCCCATAATTATCATTGATAAGTTCCATCTTCCCCATAACCAATTAATCATCAGAAAATCAACCATGATTAGAATTATGCCTATAAATTAGGGACCTCAGAATTCACATAATCATTTACATATCACGCCTAAACTACTCTGTTTTTGTTGAATCTAGAGAATTTCATTGAAAGTGAAATTGTTATTGATTGATTTCAGAAGATACAGAATGCTTAATATATAGTACAGCAATACAACTTATCAGAAACTGCTAATCAGTTACAGTTAGGATAACTAACTGATGACACGTACTGCAGAGCACCTACAGTGCTTCTGTAGAGTAAAGGGTCCTCAAAATAGTCACTGCCATGCCTGGATAACTTCAAATTGGCTGGAAGTGGTGTTGAAATGCCCTTGCAATCATCCATACCAGTTCTATGTAGAATGTCTCGTATATACTTGGACTGACAGAGGTGTAGTGAACCAGATTTAGTGAATTTGCATTCTATACCAAGGAAGTAGTCCAGAGTGCCTAATTGTTTGAGGGAGAAGGCTGAGTGCATTGTTGATGATGATATTAATGGCTGTTGTGGATGAACCGGTAATCAAGATGTCATCAACGTATATGAGAACCAGTAGATGACAGCCCTTGTTGTTGTAGATAAGAAGTGATGGATCACATTTTTGATTGTTGAAAACCAAAGGAACACAGAGAATTTCATTGAACTGTTTGAAGATTGTAAGGGTTTCTGACTTAGGAAACTAGAGAATTTCATTGAAAGTGAAATTGTTTATTGATTGATTTCAGAAGATACAGAATGCTGTATATATAGTACAGCAATACAACTTATCAGAAACTGCTAATCAGTTACAGTTAGGATAACTAACTGATGACAGCTAAGCTAATCACTAACTGACTCAAAACTAACTAACAGACTGACTTAAACTAACTAACAGAATATTACAATATATCTAATTAACCATTATCCTCTAACAGTTTTAGCTCTGTTTTTGCCTTCATTCAGTCACACATAAACCTCATACTCCATTTTCTTCATTCAATCAACCTAAAAACAAGCATTTTTCTTTATTTTCATCATTCTAAAATATATAAGGACATTGGCAGATATTAACTCAAAGGCATTTATTAACCAATAAAGCTTTGAAAATTGACAATTTAACAAAGTTGATATACTTACAGCCATGACTTTTCCTTCTTCGTTCACATAGTTTCCATTCTTCTTTAGTAAAGTTGACAATTTAACCTCACTTCGACATACCGGCCTTCCTAATTTTTGCTCCTAAAATACATAAATTACAAACATTTATCATGTATAATTTACTATGTTAGAGTTACTTTGACATACTAACAGTAACTAAGCTTAAAATTAATCAACTACTTACCATCTGATGAGCCCTTCTTGCATTGCTCTTACTGCCACCAGCATGTGAGACTTTAAGATTCTTACGATTTTTGGAATTTTGCTCACTTAGTTTCTACAGTTTTTAACCATGATAGTCAATATATGTTCCCAAAGTTCTCACTTTGTTTTAAACAATAGAAGAATAGAGTAAAATAATTTTCTATAGAATAATTATACCTGCATCGTTTCCTTTTTATAGTGATGAACAAAAGCAGCCCACTCAACATGATCAACACCTGGAGGTAGAGTAGCAAGTATCTCGTCCTTACTTTTGTTAGGGAGGAAGTAGTGACACCTTAACTTGTATTTATAGGCTTTCCATCTATCCCCTAATGTACTCCTCACCCATTTGATACCAGCAGCATAATCAAACTCAAAGTGATCCTTGAAATGTTATATTTATATATTAATATTGGATAATGACCTCAATAATGAAATAAAAGTGTTGAGAAGTTTAGATAATAACCTCAATACACTTCCATTGTTCTATACTACTGTCGTTTGACATCTCATCCCATCTTTCAACTGATACAGGGCAAAACGCGGACTTTTGAGCAAGTTGACCAAGAAACCTTACAAGCAAGTTTGACCCGCTATCATTGCCTTGGCCATTACCATTGATTTGCACAAGTACTTTTTTAGTCTTTTCCAAATGCCAAACCTGAGTTGCTACCATCTTCCGAGTAATAGTTTCTCCAGTACAAATATCTACGATTAAATTGACAAAACAAAGTTAATATTTTCTAATGAGAAAACCATGAAATAATAAGATAATATTTTTACCTTTAACTTTGACAAGTAAAGGCTCATTTTCTTCTTCTAGTTGAACTTCATTTGGGCTTAAGGAAGGGTCAGATAAATCATCATTGATTGGACTATTAGTTATGTCCACATTTAGAAATTGATCATCGAACTGATTGTTGATACTTTGCTGGTGCAGATCTTGGAGAGTCTCATCATTTTGACTTGTTTGTCCACGTAACACTTGTAACACAGCTTCTCCAGATTGCTTCCGTTTTTTCCTCATTTCAAGTCCAATATCTGCATGATTTACAAATAAAAGCTAACACATGGATCGAAAATATATCTTCAATGAATCATAAGATGAACATGTCATTACATGAGCAAAAGCATACAAAGTTCAAAAACAACAAACAACTTCAAAAGCACAAAAATAAATTGCAGCTGAATTACAAAGGTCATAATCAAACTAGTCTAACATCATGCTATCATCTCCTTCACTATTTGATTCATCGTGTTCTTGTTCTTGGTCTTGTTCATTGATATCATCTTGCACTAATTCCAAATCTTCAATGTTCTCTACATTTTGCTCGCGAAAAGGTATGTCTTCCATATCTTCTGAATCCATTAAGTTCACATCTCCCATATCATATATGTCTCTAGGCTTCATATGACATACACAAGACCATCCTTCTTCAAATGGATCATCAACATATTATACCATTCTAGCATCGGTTGCAAGGATGAATGGTTCATCAACTTCATTCACACCAGTATGTATTAAGCGAGAAAAATTTACACTTGTTATCCCAAATTTATCTATTTTGACTCCCTTGTTAGGTCTAGTGTCTACCCAAATACACTTGAATAACACAACCCTTAGCTTACCATAGTAATCAAGTTCTATGATGTCAACTAATTTTCCATAGTACATGTGATCACTTGATTTTTCAATGGGATCATTTCCAGTTGAAAACCTCTTAGTAATAGCAGACATGACAACACCACTATTTTGGGTCCTTAGTCCTTGTTCATTCCTTTGTGTACGAAACTTAAATCCACGAATGTTATACCCATTAAATCTCCTTGCAATGTCATTTGGCCCTTTTGCAAGCCATTCAATTTCAGCTGTAATATTTGGATCATCCTTCCTTGCAACCTAGTATATTTTGGGAATTGTTAGGAGAATTATATATGCCACAAGACTTTGAGATGAAAAAATTAAGTGAGCTTGATATATGTCCTTACATATTCTTTAAACCACTCGTGAAAATGTTTGTGAACATATTCTTCCACAAATTTAGATAAGTTTCTCTTGCCACGATGCATCCTAGTTATCTCAACTCTACACTTCCTGGATGAGAAATTTCTTATTTATTCAAAAGGATCTTGAAAATGGATGATAATTTAGTAATTTACTTTATGTAAAGACATAAAACTTACTCCCGAAATACATCAACTAATTCGCAATTAGTTAACACATAGCGATGAGCTTGTGTCTTCTCCAAGGGTGGAAGTGAAAATATCTTGATAGCTCCAATAGGCCTGCCTGATGTAGGAAACAAATTTGATAAAATCATAGATTCACTAGTAGCATTGTCTCCACCGTCATCATCATTGCGTCTTGGTCGATTGAACCTTGTTTCAATCTCACCATCCTCCAAGTATCTTGAACAAAACGTAAGACACTCATCCATAATGTATCCTTCAGCTATACAACCTTCTGGTGCAGCCATGTTACGAACATAAGATTTTAAATGGCCAAGGGTCCTAAAATAAAAGAAATTAGGCCTCATAAAATTAAACCATTATAGTTTATTATCAACTTAATGATAGATATAGTATACCTTTCAACAGGGTACATCCATCTATAATGCACGGGACCAGCGATCATTGCTTCCTCTCCAAGATGAATGACTAAATGAACCATAACAGTAAAAAAAGAAGGAGGGAATATCATTTCCATATGGCAAAGGGTTAGAGCAATTCGTTGTTGTAGTTTCTCTATATTCTTGACATCTAGAACCTTGCATGATATTTCTCTAAAGTAGTTACATAGCTCAATCAACACCGAAGCAACTTCTTTAGGAAGAGATTTTCTAAAAGCAATTGGCAAAAGATGTTCCATCAAAATATGTGAATCATGACTCTTTAAACCAAAGACCTTGCGTTTCTTAGTATCAACACATCTAGAAATATTTGATGCGTAACTGTCTGGGAAAACCACATTTTTCAGAATCTTTAGGAACATATCTCTCTCCATATTTTTCATCTTAAAGCATGATTGAGGAAACTTAGAAGAATTGGGATATGGGTGAAGTCTTTCTCTAATTCCCATTTCTTGCAAGTCTTTGCGAGCTTGAAGGTTGTCTTTTGTTCGTTTTTTGTCATCAAGCACCGTGAACAATATATTGTCACAAACATTCTTCTCTATGTGCATCATATCAAGGCAATGTCGAATAAGATTATGCTCCCAATAAGGTAAATCCCAAAAGATACTTTTTTTCTTCCATTGTTGTGGGCCATCCTGACTTGTACCCTCACCATCTAGCCTTTTACGATTATCCTCAATTTGTCTTAATATGTCTGAGCCTGTCATTGGAATAGGGGGAAGTCTAAGCTCCACAGAGCCATCAAAGGATTGTTTGTTGCGCCTATACCTGTGATCAAGGGGTAAATATCGACGGTCGAACTGGGAACCGGCGGGGTAACCGAGTCGGTCAAGGTTTTGGATCGGCCATGCAGCAAACCAGTGGGAACCGGTGTGACTCAGCCAATTTTTGGATAAACCGGTGACCCGGTTCGAACCCGGTCGTAAGTATGTTTCCCATTGACATATGCCTTGCTTTTATATCTCATTCTCCTCCCTGTTCCGTTCATTCTATGCAATGTGCGACTATTTGTAAACTACTTAAAACAAAAGAGACTAAAAAAAAACCCTCAACAAAATGCCATTAGTTGGGTTTGAACCCCTGACCTGTTGAAAGCAAATGCTCAGCGCTACCATGAGGCTACCAATCTTATTGAGGATATTATTTATTTCAAATATATATAATTGGTACCTCTTTTCCAAAAAGTCAAGTACGCTCATCCTCATGGCATTAGCTTGTAATATTAATATTATGTTTCAACAAACTTATTTAATATTAAGTATTTTTTTAAAGATTTATTTAATATTAAGTTGTTAACTTATGAAATTTGTTCTAAATATTTATTGAAGCATGATATGAACTTTTAAAATTTATTTAATATATACCAAGCAAATAAAAATAAAATAGGCATGGTGTGTAATTTTAGCAAATTAAGTTTTACAAGTATGAAATATATAGGTCCTGAAAATTTGGGAATTTTTTATATTTTAGTAGATATAAAATAAACATAGTTATTAATTTTACAGGGACGAAATTTATATTATATACTATATAGGCATTGAAAATTCTCGAAATAGAGACCGGGTCCGAGTCATCCGATCCCGATTTTGGTCATGCGGTTCAACTGTCGACCCCTCGGTCCGACCATTGACCCAGTGACCCGGTACCTTCACCAAGTCGGTCACCGGTCCGAGTTTTAAAACATTGGGTCGAACTAATGTTTCCAAAACTCCTTTCCTAACATATTGTTAGGTCACCTACCATACTCACTCAATAATCTTAAAAACAAAAACAAAAAGTTAAGAAGTAGAGGTAGATATATAATTTGGTAGACTGAAATATAAATAAATATAAATTAATCTATATGTAGTTAATATAATAACTTTCAAATTAATTATCAATTTTTTTAGTTATTATGTTATTAGTGTGCAGTATATACCGTCAGGAATCTAGTTGGCAAATGTATATCCAACTTTATCCATGTGTGTGGTTCTCCCCCTCCTATTAATGTTTTTGCCATACATAAGATTCAAACCTGAGACCTTAAAGTAGGATCTGAACTCAATTATCGTTCGGACCAACCATTGTTGGTAAATTAATTATCAATTAATAAATATATTTTCGTTTTTCATGAAATTAAGAAAATTAAATATATTTGACTATTGTCTTTAATAAATGTAAAATTGTCCTTGATGGTTGCCTTGGCAATTTTAGCGACATAGGGACGGCGGCTCCGGGGTTCGAACCTGGGTGTGGCCAGTTATAGTGTGTGTGCGCGGTGTTTATTTGCCAATTTATTTAAGTAGACAAAAAAAGTAAATGTAAAATTAATTTTTTTTTCATAATAAAAAGAAGTAATATAATATTATCATGGTTTGATGCTGCATAATAGTGACAGAATTGGATCACGGTCTAATTAGTTTTTTTTTGACAAAATGGTTTAATTAGTTTATAGAAATACTATAATTCAACCAAGACTGAATTAAATGACTAATAAATGAGTAATAAAAAATAATAAATTCAGTCAAAAAATAAAAAAATAATAAATTTGAGGGAAAAGTATCCGTGTAGTATATTTAAATTCTTAGCCTCAAAACTACTCCAAATTATAATCACGTTTACGTTCACGCTCTCTCTCTCTCCCCGGAATATTTGTGTTGGGAAATATTAGTATTCGGGGTTTGAACGTGAAGGTCCTTCTTACAACTCTGTAGCTCCTTCGACTAATCCAAATTATAATCACGTTTACGTTCACGTTCTCTCTTTCTCTCTCTCTCCAGAATATCTGTGTGCGCTAGTGTGTAGTGTTCTTCTCACAAAGAAAAGAAGCATCCATGGGTTGGGATTGGTGGCGCACAGTTCCCAGAAGGCTTACAGTAGTACTATTCATCACTGCTTCTACATTCTTATTTTCTGAAGCTCTCGGTGTCAAAACCTCACAACCATTCATTTGGCCTCTACCCGCTAAATTCTCATTCGGCAACTACTCTCTTTCTGTTGATCCAGCACTTTCCCTCTCCGGCAATGGTGCTTCCTCCGCCATTCTCCGAGCTGCTTTTGACAGATACAAAGTTATAGTCTTCAAGAATGTTGGCTTTCTCAGAACAGTTAGGGAAATTGCTTATGATGTTACCAAATTGAATCTCATTCTTCATTCCAATAGTGAGGAGGTAAGTTCATTGAAAGCCTAATTCTTTTTTTGGTTATGGTTTTGATTTTTTTTTTTTTTTGAGATCGGGGACTTGTGCTGCAGCTTCAACTTGGAGTTGATGAAAGCTACAATTTGTTCGTTTCAAATGCCAATAACGTGCATTCCGTCACGATTGAGGTCTGCTTTTCCTTTCAATTTTGTCTTGTGAATCTCAACAGTATAATACTGTCCCTTTCCCTTGTTTGAAGTAATTTCCTTTTATGTTTTTTCCCCATTCAATAGCATACTCAAGCACTTGTTAATTGAAGTGTTTTGTTTTATAGTTAATTAAATGTTTAAGTAATTTTCTTCACTTCTTATTGTTCGAATGGACTGAAATGAAAAAGTGGCAATATGTGGTTTATTCTTCATTATTATTTTTAGTTACAAAAAACAGCATAAATATGATATGCTATGATCATGATCATGATCGTTAGTCATTTAATTGTGTGATTTTATTTATTGCAGGCAAATACTGTTTTTGGTGCATTGCGTGGATTGGAGGTATGTATAAAATTTGTGATTCATTTATTATCCTTCGTATCCTTTTCGCTTAATAATTTGAGGCCTGAAAATGGAGGGGTTGGTGGCACAAGAGCCGGTCAAGACTTCAGTAGTTTGAAAATATGTATTTCTTTCTTTCATACTTATACAGTTATACCTCTATCTATCTACATTGGCACTCTTTAAACTGTGGAATCATGAATCCTAACCTGTACATGGATAGTTGTGAAAAGTATTTTTTATTTATATGAACTTGTGCAAAGTCATTTTTATTTTCCTTGAAAATGATAACTGACCTACATTCTGAATGACTGACAAACTTGTTATTCCTTTCAAGTTATGATGACTTATTTCCTCCATTTCCCCTCTCTTTTGTGATGCACTAGACGTTCAGCCAACTGTGTTCTTTTGATTATACAACTAAAACGGTACAAATATACAAGGCTCCTTGGTCCATCCGAGATAAACCGAGATTTCCATTTCGTGGGCTCATGTTGGGTGAGCCAATTTTTTTGTAAAAGAGACAAGTCTGCATTTGGTGAGTCTTCATATGCTTTGAGCTGCGGCTATTGATACATGTTCTGTTTCCGTCTTTCTATTTATTTTGCAGATACATCAAGGCACTATTTACCAATTGATGTAATTAAGCAGATAATTGAAGCCATGTCCTATGCTAAACTTGTAAGATAAATATCATAAGCTTATTTTTCCTCCCTCCCACTTGTTTTTCACAATTCGAAACTAAAGCATCTCTTGACTAGCATACCTTTTCTCATGTAATACTGATATGTAAAATTGTACTTGGTTGGTAGAATGTTTTGCATTGGCACATCATAGACAGGGAATCATTTCCTCTTGAAGTACCCACATATCCGAATTTGTGGAAAGGTTCGTACTCAAAGTGGGAACGTTACACAGTAGAGGATGCATATGAAGTTGTCAAGTAAGATTCACCTTATTCCATCTCTTACCAATACAATACCTACAAATGTTTCTGGAAAAATATTCATTTTTTTTGTCTTTGTCATAATTGGCAACGAGCATTTACCAATGGGAACAACTTGAGAAAGTGGAAGAAAATTTGTAATCCCAAAATAATATAATAATATTCTGTTCCATTGATCCATTCCTTTTCTTTCCTGTTACAAATCTTTGAGTTGCCTTTCACAATCTAACTATTTTTTTTCATGTTTTATTTTGTCTTGAAATAAAGCTTTTCCAAAATGAGAGGTGAGGTATCTTCAAATCCTTTTTAAGTTTCTATTTCATATTAATCGCAGTATTTGGAAGTTTTCATTGTGCAAGATAATGGAAGTTTCTACTTGCATGGTTTATCACAGGCATAAATGTGATGGCAGAGGTGGATGTCCCTGGTCATGGAGAATCGTGGTAAAGCTAATGTCATGTTTAATTTTCTCTTAGGCTGATAGGCAGATAGCATTAGCAATTTATAGTAGGTTTGAAATTGAAAATGGGTATTTCTTTCAATAAAGGCTTAGTATACCATAAAAAAGTTGATTTTATGCTCCCAATGGGTTGCTTTGGGTTGACATCAAATTTTCGATTTTATTTATTTCAGACAGGGTTTGATTGTTTTTCCCCTTCCATATTTTGTTGGTCTGATGTTTATCTTATTGTCGAGCACTACTTTGAGACCTTTTATTCAGGCCTAGATCCATTTGTTTTACAAATTTAGACTTTAATGATCCAACAGTTTAATATTTCTACTGACAGCTATTGTACACCAGAAATATTTTGAAGTTGTTCCATTTTGTTATTGTTTAGGGGTAAAGGATATCCTGATCTATGGCCATCACCCTCCTGTAGGGAGCCACTAGATGTTTCAAAGAAGTTTACTTTTGATGTCCTTTCTGGTATTCTAAGAGGTTAAGTTCCTATAAAACTGCATCAATTTATTAATATGCATACTTACCTTGTTTCTTCTTCAGGTTTACCATTTTCCTTTGCTCTAATTTATCAAATTATCAATATTTTGCTGCGTTTGTTAGAACCACCCCAATGAACATCCCCACATATGCCTGTATCTTCCCCTGGTAATTTGGTACTATGTACATTGACTGCATAAGTTAACATTTTTCTGTTGTCCTTTTCTTATTGTTACAGATATGAGAAAAATATTCCCATTTGAACTATTTCACTTGGGTGGTGATGAAGTTCTTACAGGTCAGTGTGCATGGCTTTCTTCTTGCAACTTGCTAAAGAACCACTCTGATAGCAATCCCTTTGTAAAGCATGTGTACATTAGAAGGAATAAGAAACATTAGGAGGGGTAGAATAGTAATAACACAATGTGATTGAATGTATAAATAACAAGCTGATACTGTTTTATCAGTTACGCTTAAATTTGTAAAACAGAATTGTAATAGATTTACCAAATTGAATGAAATCCTCAATTTTCCCTCCAATTCCCAGTTGAACCCTATCAACTGGTATCAAAGCAACTCGTTTCCTGGAAGTTTTCATGCTGCCGAAGAAGACAACGACGCCAGCAATGGAACCTCGCGTTGACGAAGCGATCGATCGAAGGTTTCAAGAACTCGAGAACCGCATGGAACGACAAATTCGCGATCAACTTCACGAAATTGAACGACGAAATCAAGAATCGTTTGCAAGATTGGAAGCGATGATGGTGGATTCGCGCAAGAAGGACTCGGGTCCTTCTGGACCCGGTAACCCGAAAACGAAAGAAAACGGGAACCACGGTGATAACGAACGAAGACTTCGCAAGGTTGACTTGCCAGGACTCAACGGCGAAGATGCGGTGGGATGGTTGACAAAAATCGAACGATTTTTCAAGGTTCGTCGTATTGACGAGAACGAGAAAATCGACGCGGCGCTCATGGCGATGGAAGGAGAAGCATTGTCGTGGATGCAGTGGTGGGAATCCAATAGCGAGCTGCAGACATGGAAGGACTTGAAGGAAGCTATTCTACGTCGTTTTCAGCCAACGATGATTACCAAGTACCAACGCCTTCGAAATGCTCATGAATATGAAGCAAGATGGCTCGGTGAGAGAATATCGTAAGAAGTTTGAAACGATAGCGAGTCATATCAAGATACAAGACCAAGCATTGTTCACGGGGATGTTCTCAAATGGTTTGAGGGAGGATATCCGAGCCGAAGTGCGTCTTCAACGACCGAAAGGACTAGCAGAGATGATGGACATCGCTCTACTCGCAGAAGAGAAGATCGGAGCAGTGGGGCGTTACGGTGGTCGTGGGTTCAGCAACTTCAAGAACGGAGGGATAAACAACAAGAATACGATAGACTCGGGGGGAGGCACCAAAATGGCTGAAACAAGCAAGAACTCTGCGCCCGCAAACACAAGATCAGTGGGAAGCAAGGAAATTGAAGAGAGAAGAAAGAAAGGGCTGTGTTTTACCTGTGAAGAGAAATATGTGCCTGGACATGTTTGCAAGAACAAAGTTCTACGTATACTCTACATGGAAGATACAGGGGAGAACGAGGAAAAGAAGGAACAAGAGCAAGAAGAAGACGAGGAAATTGTCTGGGAAGCCACCATTAAAAGCCTGCATCTCTACAGCCTGGCAGGTTTGTCTTCAAATTGTTCGTTCATGTTAAGAGGGTTGATTGGAATCTTAGAAATATTGGTTCTGTTGGATTGTGGTGCCACACACAACTTCGTTTCCAAAAAGTTAGTAGAAACACAGAACTGGAATGTTCAGAAGATACCACCTTGCTGGGTGAAAATTGGGAACGGTCAAAGGATTATGATCAACAATGTGTGCAGAGATGTGGAGTTAATGTTGCAAGGATTACATGTGAAGGTTGATTGTTTCGTATTTCCATTGGATGGAGAGGACATGGTACTAGGCATTGACTGGTTGGAGAAATTAGGTACTATTAAGGCTAATTTCAAGGAATTGACCTTGAAGGTGAAGGTTGGAAATGAGTCCGTGTGCCTAAAGGGGGATCCTGCGTTGTCCAGAAGAGAAGCAACAGCTAAAGAGATAATGTTGGAGGGTCAGTCCAGTGAAGAGCTGCTGATAGTAGATTGCAGAAGCATGGAGGTCAGTGATACAGAACCAGTGGACATACCAGAGGTAATACAAGCTGTAATTCATGAGTTTGAAATTTTATTCCTTGAGAAAGGAGAGTTACCACCATCTAGGGCTGTTGACCATGCTATAGTTTTAAAAGAAGGTGCTAGCATCCCCAATCTAAGGCCTTATAGATACCCTCATTTTCAAAAGAATGAAATTGAAAGATTAGTAGCTGATATGTTAAGAACAGGAATTATTAGACCAAGCACTAGCCCCTACTCAAGCCCAATCATACTTGTAAAGAAAAAAGATGGTAGTTGGAGATTCTGTGTTGATTATAGGGCCTTGAACAAGCTTACAATACCCAATAAATTCCCAATACCCTTGATTGATGAACTACTTGATGAACTCAATGGAGCAGTCATTTTTACCAAATTGGATCTCAAATCTGGTTACCACCAGATCAGAATGAGGCCTGAAGACATCCCTAAAACAGCCTTTAGAACACATGAGGGTCACTATGAGTACTTGGTAATGCCCTTTGGATTAACTAATGCCCCCTCCACGTTCCAAGCATTAATGAATGAGGTTCTAAGACCTTTTCTAAGGAAATTTGCTCTGGTTTTTTTTGATGATATTCTGATCTACAGTAAATCAGTGGCTGAGCATGTTGAGCACTTAAGAAAAATATTCACTGTGCTGGCTGAGAACCAGTTAGTGGTCAACAAAAAGAAATGTGATTTTGGAGTCACAAAGGTAGAGTATCTGGGACACATAGTAACTGCAGAAGGTGTCTGTGCAGATCCAAAAAAAATCAGTGCCATGTCTGAATGGCCCACTCCTAAGGATATCCAAGGGCTAAGAGGATTCTTAGGGTTGACAGGGTACTATAGGAGATTTGTTAGAGAATATGGCATCATTGCCAAGCCTCTCACAGAGTTATTGAGACAAGGACAGTGGTGTTGGAATAAGGAAGCAGAATTGGCCTTCAATAAGCTGAAACAACTGATGACTACCTTACCTGTTCTCAGAATGCCTGATTTTTCAAAACAGTTTGTTTTGGAAACTGACGCATCTAGTAAGGGAGTAGGTGCAGTGCTCATGCAAGAGGAGAAACCCATAGCATATTTCAGCCAGAAATTATCAGCTCGAGCTCAACTGAAATCAACCTATGAGAGAGAGCTGATGGCCATAGTCTTAGCAGTGCAAAAATGGCGTCATTACTTGCTGGGGCAGCAGTTCATAATCAGAACAGATCAGCAGAGTCTGCGGTTTTTGAATGACCAGAGAGTATTAGGGGAAGAGCAAGTGAAGTGGGCCTCGAAACTATTGGGATTTGACTTTGTCATCCAATACAAACCAGGAACAGCAAACAGAGTGGCTGATGGACTGTCTAGACAGATGATTTTTGCTGCTGTGACAAGTGTAACACTGCCTGAATGGAGTGAGTGGGAGGAGGAAATACGCAGCTGCCAGGCGTTGCAAGAACTAATGCAACAAGTAGTATTGAAATTACCATCTGCCCAACAGTACTCCATCAAACAAGGGTTCTTGTACAAAGGATCAAGCTTGGTTATACCTCAGAATTTTTCCAGAATTCCTACTATTCTGAGAGAGTTTCATGCTTCACTACAAGGTGGTCACTCAGGCTTCTTCAGGACGTATAAGCGCATTGTTGGGGTATTTTACTGGAAAGGAATGGAGAAGGATATCAGAGAATACATCATGCAGTGCCAAAGTTGTCAGCAAAGTAAGATCCAAACACTGGCACCTGCTGGTCTCTTACAGCCACTGCCAATACCAGCCAAGGTTTGGACTGATTTGTCTATGGATTTTGTGGGAGGGCTTCCTAGAGTTGGTAAGAAAGACACTATTCTTGTGGTGGTTGACAGACTAACCAAATCTGCACATTTTCTCCTATTGAGCCACCCTTACACAGCAACTGATGTAGCAAGAGTGTTCATCTCAGGGGTCATTAAACTGCACGGTTTTCCAGAATCAATTGTGACTGACAGGGACAGGATTTTTCTCAGCAACTTCTGGAAGGAATTATTCAAAATGGCTGGCACTAAGCTCAACTACAACACTGCTTTTCACCCTCAATCTGATGGCCAGACAGAGGTCACAAACAGATGCTTGGAAATCTATTTACGATGCTTTGTTGGTGAACATCCAAGGTCTTGGACCAGATGGATTGACTGGGCAGAACTTTGGTTCAATACAAACTATAATGTCTCTATTGGAATGACACCATACAAGGCCTTGTATGGTAGAGACCCCTCCCCTATAATCAGAGGGCCTGCTATACCCTCTAACATTGATGAAGTCAACAAGCTGTATGAAGACAGGGATGCCCTGCTGGATAGACTGCATCAGAACCTCACTTTAGCTCAACAACGCATGAAGAAACAAGCTGACAAGAAGAGAAGAGATGTTACACTAGAAGTGGATGATTGGGTGTACTTGAAGGCAACTCCATACCGCTGGAAATCCCTAGCTGAGAGAAGAAATGAGAAACTAAGTCCTCGGTTCTATGGTCCATACAAAGTGCTGGAGAAAATTGGCCAAGTTGCTTACAAACTTGAGCTTCCTCCAGGGTGTTTAATTCACCCAGTTTTCCATGTAAGCAAGCTCAAGAGGGCTGTTCCAGGACAGTACCAACCACAACAGATTCCAGCTGCACTGACTGAAGATGGCACGCTCCAACCAAGGGTAGAAGACTTGCTAGACCTACGCTATAATCGCAGAGGTGAAGCAGAAGTGTTGGTGAAGTGGAAGGAACTACCTCCCTGTGAAAACTCATGGGAAAACACAGAGAAACTACTGCTACTATTTCCTAATGAGCACCTTGAGGACAAGGTGAAAGCTTTAGGGGGGGGGTAGTGATAGCAATCCCTTTGTAAAGCATGTGTACATTAGAAGGAATAAGAAACATTAGGAGGGGTAGAATAGTAATAACACAATGTGATTGAATGTATAAATAACAAGCTGATACTGTTTTATCAGTTATGCTTAAATTTGTAAAACAGAATTGTAACAGATTTACCAAATTGAATGAAATCCTCAATTTTCCCTCCAATTCCCAGTTGAACCCTATCACACTCACCTAAAAATTTGAAGTTATTAAGGGCCTAGGAATTATATTTATTGTTAGCACAACTTGGGGTTGATCACCATAGTGTTAAAATGCATAACAATTCCTATGTGCGTGACTACATAATATTATAATGATAACCATCAAAATAAAAAACAGGGATTGGTTTAGTGTAATTTTTAAGCAAGTTTGTACCGTTGCTAATTGATAAGAAATTACAATTTGTTTTGACAGATTGCTGGACCAATACTTCTCATGTGAATGAATGGTACAAATCTTAACCTTCTATTCTCATTCATTCCATATATGATGGTTTTTTGTTGACTGCGGTGGTTAATTTATTGAATCCATCAAAGCTATGGAAACTCAAATAAAACTCAAAATGTGAACATCAACATAGGAAGCAGTCTTTTTTAACCCATATGTGATGCGAGAATATGTAGTTCCAAAGGACTATTGTTGCTATATTTTGAGTCAATTCAGTTGTCTTATTTTGCAATCAACTGTAATTTGGGATTATCTTCTTGTGAAGCATGCAGAGAATTTTAGCTAAACTGTTTTTTTAGCTATTCAATTTTGGGTCTCGAGCATTGAGATAACCATTGCAATGACGCTATCCATGATTTGGTTATTGTCATGCATCAAGCACAATATTCAGATCTGACTATATCTCCAATCCAGGCTTCGGAGACACAACATGACAGCTAAAGATGCTTATCAATATTTTGTACTGAAGGCCCAAAACATAGCTCTTTTGAATAATTGGAGCCCTGTAAACTGGTATGATCTCTATATGTATGGCATTATAGCATAAATAACTCGTATATACCCTCAATTTGAGTTGATGGACATCTCTCCCTAGTATTTCACGTTCTAATGATGTAGACATATTTTTTACACGAGACCTTTTTATGTCACTTATCAGGGAAGAAACCTTCAATACATTTCCAAATAAGCTCCATCCTCGGACTGTAGTGCATAACTGGTGAGTTCTCGTCCATGAAGTTTTATTTTGGCATGAATCTCAAATCTCTCAATTCTAGAGTAAGAATTTTAAGCAATTACTGTAGGTTGGGACCTGGGGTATGTCCAAAGGTTGTTGCAAAAGGCTTCAGGTGTATTTTCAGTAACCAAGGTACCTGGTATCTCGACCATCTGGATGTACCTTGGGATGTTGTCTATAATGCTGAGCCACTAGAAGGAATACAAAAAGCTTCAGAACAAAAACTTGTACTTGGAGGAGAAGTTTGCACGTGGGGTGAGACAGCTGATGCATCAGACGTTCAACAAACAATATGGCCTCGAGCTGCAGCAGCAGCAGGTTAGTTGCGTTACTTATCCAAAGTTGTTCGGCATTCTTGCTTTATATATAATTACAATTACAATTGTTCCTGTAAAATTGAGTGTCGTTTCCTCTTCTCTTTAATAAAATAATAGAAAAGCAAAACTCAGTATCCCTCTATCTCTCTCCGCAAATATAGAAGACTAAATATGCAAACCTTGTGAAGGGTTCGTATATGTATATATTGTCCACTATTTCAGGATTTAGAATATGATACATACATATGTGTATATAATATGTTTATGGATCTGTCAATCTTGTCTTATCTAGAGGTGCCTCTTCACATAGTCATTTTCCTTTGTTGTATTGTATATGCATTTTGGGAAGGGAGATGGACAGTTAGACTGAAGAGGTAGGCTGCTGGATTTGTTTTTATTATGAATGACTAACTGGCGCTACTTGTTTCCAACAGAGCGTTTGTGGAGTCAAAGGCATCATACCTCAGCAGGAAATAGTAACTTAACTGCATTGCCTAGGTTGCAATACTTCAGATGTCTCCTGAATAGGCGAGGAGTTCCAGCGGCTCCTGTCACAAATTTTTATGCTAGAACTGCTCCTGATGCTCCAGGCTCATGCTTTGCACAATAACTTTGGCATGCTTTATCTGCACAAGTTTAAACTGTTGCGAAATTAAGGAACTCATATTTATCTACTGTGCCTAATTGATGAGCTAGAAATCTAACTTGATATTCAACTCCTTGTCAGCTTTAGGTTAATGATGAATCTTAGAGCTCTGATGAATGTAAAACAGTTGTGTTGTAAGATACTGTTGTATTCAATAAATAATATTTATTCACTGTCAGTTGTCTCTTAATGTCTGTTTCTAAATGCAAATTTGATGGACGTATGATGTTTGAGGTTATTCTATGCAGAAAGATTTTAGTAACATCATAAAATTGGAATTAAATCTTTGTTTTCATGTGGACTATTGTATTTTGTAACCCATGGTTCAAATGAATCTTGGTGTAACTGAAACTGAATAGAAAGTAAGTATTAATGCACGTAAATCTGATAGCAGAAACTATTAGTAAGTGTTAACTGTTGGTTTATAAAAAAATTTAAATGAAGTAAGCAAATGAAGCTTCTGGCAGGCAAAGCATGTTGAAGAGAAAGTCTGCGACAGCTTTCAATGCTTCTGCGAAGAGAACTTTTTCATTTTCCGTGTCAATCAACAACTTAAGGGTCATTTTGGTGGATGATGAAGAAGCCATAATGAAAGGCATAGTATCTTGAATAAGTTATATATAGGCAGAAACTCAAGGGGTTGAGGTTCTCTCAATTATAGGAAGGAAGTCATTGTAAAAGTGATTAATTCATAAGAGAGCTTGGAATGTGGAAAGTACCAAGACCCTCACATTGAATTCTATATCATTATTCAATGAATCAGTTACATAAGCTTAATTTAGGACTAATCTCTTTGGATTAGTAATATAGGTGTCGTTCACTGCCATTAGCCAAACCAAGAGGCCATATGCTAACAAAACAGTGCAATGGCCAGGAGACTTTCCACATTCCAAATGTAGTACTCCACTACTCTATATTTCTTCCCCCGTTTAATTGTGTAACTGCAACCCCTTCAATATCTCTCTGCCAATGTGGTGCCTATAAAATGAATGGTCTCTCAGTATTGGTTTCTATGTACTAAATATACCATCTTTCGATATGGCTACTTCTTCTCCCACCAAAGTGACCCTTAAGCTTCTAATAAACACTAAGAATGAAAAAGTTCTCTTTGCTGAAGCATCGAAAGCTGTCATAGACTTTCTCTTCAACTTGCTTCGCTTGCCTGTTGGTTCTGTAGTTAAGCTCCTAAGCAAGAACGGCATGGTGGGTAGCATAGGCAATCTTTATCACAGTGTGGAAAATCTCAGCGATGATTTCATGCAACAAAACCAAACTAAAGATGTTCTCTTAAACCCCAAAACTCCCATCTCTTCAACCGCAATCTCTGGCCTTCTTCCCGCAAACAATGAAGATGCTGCTATGAACAACGTCCCAGGAACTACCTTCTATTACATGTGCCCAAGCCGCTGTAATTATGATGTGACGCGCGATACCAAAACTCGCTGTTCGAGTTGCCACCAACCTATGACCAGGCAAACACGTTGTGTTGGAAACATGGTTGCTGAGGAGAACATTCCCATTACGAATGGATTTGTTAAAGACATTGTAACTTTCATGGTGATGGATGATCTAGTCATTCAGCCCATGTCAACCATATCAAGTATCACATTGCTCAACAAGTTCAATATCAAAGAGGTTGGTAACTTGCAAGAAAAGGTGGTTGACTTGGGGATGGATGAGGTAATTAATTAAGCATATTGTTCTGACATTAATATTTGTACTAGTTTTGGTAATTTTTTTAATGACTTCAGCCTTTTTGATTTATCTAATAGGGTATACAGATGTTGAAGGCTTCTCTGCAGTCGAAGAAGGTTTTGACAGGTGTTTTCATCAAGAAGGAATATTGATATGTGATGACTTACGAGAAATAATATGACCAGATCAGTTTCATCAATTGCCTTCTTTATGCAGTTTTGGAGTTATGATTAGCTTTGTTAACAGTTTGAGAGGCAGAATAATAAAGTTCAGTTGTTCCAAAGTTTTTAATTTTGATGCTTCCACAAACTCCATAACATCATAATAAAAAGTTCAAAGCGATTCACACTAAGAACTTTGGTGAAAAACAAATATGTGAAGTTATCGCATGTGTGCATTTGAGGCTCCAAGAGGTGCCATCTATTAATTTAAAATATGATTTAGTAAGTAAGATTCTATTGCATTTTCACAAACTACACATAAAGAAGAACATATGACACTCCAGAGATGCACAGTCTTGGGCTGGTTGGAATACACTTTCTTACAATCCTTCAAGGTCTATGCACAATGGGTCAATTCTCAATTCTCTACCTTTATTTATTCTATAACCCGTTTTCACCGAATATCAACAATCACGGGTGTGAAATGCCAAATTCGCTTGTCATGTTTACTAAAGTAGAGGGGTATATATAATATTGCCTTGCCTAGAAATATCATGACAGAATAGGGCCCCTATAATTTTGTCTCCAAGATTGGTCCTCATGGTTACTATCAAATAGGATATTCTCAAAATAATGAAATTCATAACAAAGCTCACTCCTTGACCAAAAAACAAAAGCTTACTCACAAATTTACCCCAAACTTTGATGTGCATGTCATTACCTATAAGCCCTATAAGTTGTCTCGTCTAATCCAATTCATGATTTGTACCTCCATTAGATTTTGAATCCCAATAGAAATAACTCAACATATGCCCATTCTCTTCATGAAGAGATTCGGGGAAGAAAAAGTTCTCAAGCCGATCAAGCACATGCCTTTGACGGGCCTGGACATGTCTGTGATCGGTGTACGGGTCTCAGGTGACCTCCTTTGGGATGACCCGCCACCTTTTTTATTCGACCAGCGCTTGGCACGTCGTTGTTCTTCAAGATATGTAGGGTCAATCGACTTAGTACCAGAGATGTCACCCTGGAAATGCTCGAAGATCCTGACCTGTAATAAACATGGGAATTGGATTAGTAAACATACATAAACACTGTTGGACTATAGGATAACCTTAGAGGGGGGTGAATAATGTTATGTGCAAAACTTGAATTCTTTTCGGTTTTCAAAACTTTTACAATGCTTGTTTAAATCAAATGCGGAAACTAAGATTTAAACTATATGTATTAACTAAGCAGGCAGTTCAGACACAGTGCAATATTACTCTAATGCTTCTATTATCGATATTCACAATAACCAGATGTTTATAAGCAGTGCAATGATATCAATAATAGACTAGTATAAGCGATAAAGAGAGTAACGAGAGAGGGATAGAGATACACCGGGATTTTTACGAGGTTCGGGATAAAATCCCTACGTCCTCGGCCTCCGGCTTTGCCACCTTTGGACTTGCTGACAACCACTATATGATGTAGAATGTTTTACAAACAAGCAACTTCAAATAGCAAATCCCAATTTCCCCAAATTGAGAACCCGAGCTCCCCGCTAAGGATTTCACAACCGCTTCAATCTCCCTGATTGAACGACCCAAGAATGCTTCCCAGGATTTCACAATAACCACTTCAATCTCCCCGAATGAACGACCCAAGATCACCTCCCAGGATTTCAAACCAACTCAATCTCCCAGATTGAGAGACCCAGGAACACTTCCCATGATTTCAACCCAACTCAATCTCCCAGATTGAGAGACCCAAGAACACGTCCCAGGATTTCTAAGCCACCACGAATACAGATCAATACAATATAGAAACTATGAACCAATCACTCCAGCAGAATAACAATATAGTAGAGAGAGAGATGATTGGTTTTGAAATGAAGAACTTTAACAAAAGATTTGACAATGAAAGCTCTTTTTCTCTTTTCTATTGATTTGAAAATGTGTGAAGAAGTGAAGAGTAGTGGTGTGTTTTTCATTTGAGATCCAACGTCCCTATTTATAGAAAATGTAAAAAATTGACCGTTGGACTAAAAACACAAACACCATAATCGATTATGTGCTCTGTAGTGAGCAATGACATAATCGATTCATTTCTTAAAAAGGAAACAAGTGATAATCGATTATGTGCTTAAAACAAGGAGAGGCATAATCGATTATGTGCTCTGAAATACCTAAGCATGTAATAGATTATGAAGAATGAAAAAGGAAGTAGATAATCGATTCTTTGCTTTGAAAAAGGAGTGAGTAATCGATTATTGGCCTTTAGAAAATAATGGAAATCGATTTCATGCTTAGTTGAATGAAGCTCATAATCGATTCTTTGCTTAGGCTTAAGTATAGCATAAATCGATTATGTGCTTCTCAATAGATTATGAAATAGATTATGTGCTTCTCAATAGATTAGGAAATCGATTATTTACTTTTAAAAAGCTTTCCCATGTTGTGTGCATTTCACATGCATGCATGCATTTGACTAAAGTATTTTTCAAAGACTTTTAACACAACAATTTTATTTTTAAAAACATCATCTCTCTTCTACTAAATGTCAAAAAGCTGAAGGGATAGGATCTTACATTCGAGTCCTATCAAAAGCAGATAAACAATTAGGTCTTCAACTTCATTGCTGCTTCTTCTGCAAGCCATTGCACTTTAGTCCCTGCTCTTTGATTTAATCCCTGTTGTTTGATTTTGTCCCTGTACTTTCATTCAACTGCAACCATTAGTAGACGAGATGTAATTTGTTATCATACAAAACAAAGAGCGTTTGTCCTTGGTTCAACAAACACCACAAATAAAGTAATTACAATACATACTTGAAGGAGTGTGGCGTAACCAGCCACCTACCTACATTTGGCTCTGCTGGCATCCCTCAGCTGGTCATAGAGATGTCCAAGGGCCATCTCACCCCAGGTGTAACGGCCAGTCGCCTCGAGGTCAATGAGCATCCCAAGATATGCCACATTCACCTTTGACCCCGACTTGCCGGTGAAGATGGTGGTGCCCAACAGGTATAACATGTACGCCCGAGCAGCATGCCTCCACATGGTGTACAATCTCTTGGTGGATGACCATCTTTGGGGTACTTTGCCCGTGCGAAATGATTTTAAGCAGTTCACGATCCTGCATTGGTCATGGTTTACGTTAGTCAACCATTCAAAAAAATAATTATAATACATATTAAAATACTTATGAGCATTAACTTACCATCCCATCCTATAGTTCTTTTGCTACGTGTGAGTCGTAGCAAGTCGACACAGTCTCGTCCTCCAGATCTCTCGGGTATGGGTATGTAGATGCTGATGTGGAGGGGTCATGAGCAAAAGTGAGCTGCTGCTGATCATAAGCGGCAAGATCGGCAGCAGCATGATGAGCAACATCATGCTCAATATCAACACCAATATCTATCAGTATCATGTGTTGGGTCCACGTGCCTGTCGCTTGGTCCGACGCATTCATCTGTCTTTCTTTTGCGAACAAAAGCAGGCCTTGGCCTCGCACGAGGCTGTGGCTGGGATTGTGTCTGTGAATGACCACCTATGGACTTTGCCATACCAAAAGGAGTCAAAAAACCAAGTTTAAACAAAAAAATTAATAATACAACAACCGTTTCCAACAGAAAAAAACACTGCCGGTACGACGCTATAGCACCGTACAGGTTCGACACTATAGTGTCGTACCATGTTTTAAAAAATTGGAAAAAAAATATGGTACGAAGAGAGAGAGAGAGAGTACCTAAACGCGAGAGTAGGAGAGATGGAGGTGAAGGGGAGTGAGAGTGAGAGAGGGAGACTGAGAGAGGCGGAAGGGAGTGAGTGAGAGAGGGGGAGTGAGTGAAAGAGGAGAAGGTGCGGGGTGTGAAGAAGTGAGAGAGGGAGAGTGTGGGAGGAAGGGGTTTTGAGGAGGGGTATTTTTGGGATTTTTAGGATTTGTGGGTGTGTGGTGAGTACGGGGGAGTTTAAAAAGTATGGGCCAAAAATCATAGATAAAGCAGGGGCCTGTCTTATCCCACACCCCTTGCTACTCAGCCCACACCCCCAAAGCCCCTAAATCCCCAAAACACCCTTAAATCAAAAACACCCCCACGAAGGAAAACTAGTGGATTCGGTTGAGGCCTCCCAAAATTTCGGTTGAGGTCAACTGAATAGTGTAAAAGACGGGTGTGTCTCAAAAAATTACCCGTTCGGGTGTGCCTAACCGTAAGTTTTCGGCTGACCCTAACCGAATCGGTAAAAATTTCAAAAAAAAAACACGGAGCGCATACCTCATTAATGACATATTGGTTATTTCGCAGGTTTTGGAGGTGTGGGGTGAGTAGCAAGGGATGTGAGCAAAGACAGACCCTAAAGCAGATACAGTTATGGGCCGGGAAGTGGGCTGAGCCCATGGTGAAGGCCCAAAAAATTGAAACCCAGATAGCCAGCCACAAGGATTTACCCAGATAGCTTTCGTCACGTGTTTATTTTACGCTGGGCAAATCAAGAATTAATAACTCGTCAGCGAGATTCTGTTAGCTAAATACAACTAAATCCAAACTTTTCCAACTAACTTTTTTTTTTGACAAAAGCTTTTCCAACTAACTTTTTGACATCGCATCGTATCGTATATAATAACTTTATTTAGTTAGTGCTCCATTTCATCGCATCGTATCGCATACACTGAAGAAAACCGGAAAACGAGAGTGAAGTAAAGTGAGATTGAGAGAAAGAGATGAGCAGTTCACGTACTACTGAAGAAGAAAATGAAGCACTTTCGCGTGCTGCACAAGCGACAGAGCTTCTTTACCAAATGCGAGATAGGTATTTCCCTTCTAACCCTGACGAAAAAAACTCTAAGTTGCTGCAAGATTCTGGTCGCATTCTCAAGCTCATCGATTCCATTCCTCTAGGTCAGTGGTTTAATTAGTTTCTCTCTTTTTCAATAATCTAATCTAATCTAGGGTTTCTTTTCTTCAACTTTTCATGCATTCTTGTTCTCTGTTATTTCCACCAGAAAAAAGATCAGCGCAACAGGCGAAATTTGAATATCTTAGAGGGAAAGTGTTAGATGTAACTGATGACTATAAGAAAGAAGCGGAAGATCATTTGTCAAAAGCTGTAATCAACTCGCAATTCTTTCTTTGTTTTATTACTTTCTTTGATTTTTGTGAATGCGGCTTTCCTTTCTTTCTTTCTACTACTGATAGTTAATAATTTTGGTTCAGGTCGAGTTGAACCCTACTCTTACAGATGCCTGGCTATGTTTAAGCAACTGCATTACCAAGAAAGGAGATTTATTGGCAGCAAAGGAATGCCTCTATCTTGCAATGGACAACGTAAACTGGATGGATGCCATTAACATTTTCTCAGTTTCATTTTGCTCTGTTTATAGTGAACTGACGATAGATTGGTTGTTTATGCAGGTGGGTTCGGACAAAAATATTCTCTGTCAGTTATCAATGCTTAAAGGAAAAATAGTTCATGGTATTCTACTTTACCTTTTATTATAGCTTTAAGATCCTCTGTTTTCCAACTATCATAATTCCTTTATTACACTATTACTGTAACTTGATTTTAATGCGTATACAACAATATGACGGGGTGGGGGCTCGTCTCTTCTTTCTGTGCTGATTTTAGGAATTTTTGCATTATATATTCATTGTTCAGATAGTTTGGTTTCTGTGAGTGGTTGCATTCTTTTTCATTTAGTTGCCACACAAAATCTTCGTCATTCAGGAGAGAAAAGGGCACGCAATCCTGTTGCCATTTTTTGGAATTGAATTCACACCTATAACCTCCTTATAATCACTTATGTTTCTTTCAAAATGTGGATAGAACAAACGGGGATTTTTTTTCTGGAAAAAATTGGGAGTTGAATACTATTTAATGGTAGATTCATTGTTGTGCTGCCAGATGTAGAGAATCAGGAAGAAATTGCTGATCAAAGCATACAGCATGCCAAGGACGCAATCACTTTGGATGTCAAGGATGGGAACTCCTGGTGTAAGATTTTAAATAACTTATTATTTTATATGTATTTGAAATAGATTTAGCACTTATAAATGTGATAAACTTTTTCATGATGCTTTCTGGAAATTAGCTTCAGATTCAATTATAAACTATTTACTGATTAATCATTATCCAGTTGATTGCTTCTTGATCAATAGAAATAATTCCATAAATAAACTGTGCAAACAAAGACATGCATAATTTCTGTCAAACTGTGTTTTAATATCTAACTGGACTGGACATTATTATCACCTTGATGACTTGGATGCCTTGAGTACATATATTATATTGTAGGATGCAAGAAATCTGTTTATGAATATTTTAGTTAAAGCACATCATAATTTAATAAGATATGACATTATTTCTAAAATACAAGTGAATTGAATTGATCCCTTTATTTCTAAATTTCTTGTTTGGATAACCATATTCATATGTGAAATTGGATATAATACAATTTTACAAATGGTCAAGATCATCTGACATTTATAAACTTATTGAATTGGCATAGTTACCTCTTGGAGTCTTGGTGAATTAGACTTGGAATCTTAAAATAATCGATGAACCGGGCAACCTTCAACTACATTACCCTTTGTTGTGGGGCAATGAGCCAAGGGGCACCCTTCAAGATCATTTCCCCACCAGTTAATAGCAATGTTGTTTGAGCCCAAAGTAAGAAACCGTAAGATTGTTGTTAGGATCCAGTAATCAGAATTGAAAAGAAAGATAGAGAGGAAGAGAGAAATTGAGAGAGAAAATCAGATCATCCCTAGACATTTGGGATTTCTCTGCCAAAGGGCTTAACCCCTTCCAACTGTATTAACAGTGAATGTTTTACAAAAATGAATGAATGAGAGCTTTCCTACTTACAATCTGTATTTATATCTAAGGACCTTCTAACTGTTGGGGATAAACACGTAAGGGACAAGAAAGGGAGGTGGCGGCGCTAAGGGACAAGAGGAATGAATAGGGCAATATCAATAGAATAGTAAAAGTTGCACTGAATTTCATAAAAGTAGGCTACAAATTACATGCTACTGACGTCTGTATATATATACAATGAAACAGGCCCAGACCCATAATTTCGACTGGCCCATTTCGACTAGGTTACTAACTACACCTACTATTATTACAAGCAATAGAATTACAAGGCATATCTCAATACTAACTAACTAGTATAGCTGTACAACAACAATAACTGCCTAGTTCTTTTCTACTCTCTTCCTTCTCAAGTATCTAAGTCCCTAACAATTGTCATGAAGGCCCTTCCGGTGTCGAGACCTCCAGACAAAACATAATTGTAGCGCTTCCACCAGTCATGTCTATATCTGTATACAATGTACCCTGAAAGAAAGCCAACAATAAACCAACTGGTGAAGTTGACTGCGGTTTCAGGGGGCATCATTGATGTAGCACCCAACATGATAGGCATGTGAATTAAACGTATCCATGTTTGATTTGGGAATGTCTTGCGAGCAAGCCAAACTAGAAAGGGAGCAATAGCTCCACCAAGGAAGAACCAGTTAATATTGCCATATTCACCAAGGTTTCCAAAGATTCTGCATGGTCCAAGAAGTCCCCATATAACAGATGCATCATAGAAGACATTGTCCGTTGGGCAAGTCCTCGCCCGTGATTTTGTAGTCCATTTGAATCGTAACCCTTGAATGAAAAAATGGCGTGAGGGGTTTGGTTTTAATATATATATATATATATATATATATATATGACATGTTTAATCACACTTCATTTATGTTTAGAAATATTTTATAACTTCCTCAATTTGGAATTGAAAAATAAGCCCTCCCCTCCTAAACCTCCATCCAAACATACCCTAACATAGTATTTTTTAGTACTTTTAGGGCCTATTTATTTTGTTTTCGAATTTTCATTTTTGTTCTATATGATACACATACTAGTAAACACATCCAACGAGATGACTCTATAGCTTTTTCACCATTTCCAAATATGTTATTATTTGACTATGTATATTATCTCATTGACTATATATGTACTAGTATGTTATTATTGAAAACAAAACATGAAAATTTGAAAACAGAGTAAATGGACCCTTAAAGTTTCATTATCATTTTTATTATTTGGGACGGAATCTTGTTTGTTTTGAAATAGTAAGATGAATACTTGTGTCTTTCTAACATCATATGATCTTCTTGACAGATTGTCTTGGAAATGCATATCTTACAAGTTATTTTGCCGGTGGCTCTTGGGATCATACAACACTTTCACATTCTCTCAAAGCATATCAAAATGCTGTGAGTATGAAGAAGAATGATTTGGAATTTAGCTGCATTAATATGCATATGATAGAAATGTATCTTCTTTTTAGTTACTTTTACTCTACCCATTAGTACATGGAGATTATTGTTGTATCTAATATTATTGGTGCAGAGGCTTATCATTTACACATGTGGAAGACCTGACATTTGGCTAATATGTACCAGGAGAAAGATGAAAGAATGAAGTCCAATCCAGATCTGTATTTTAATTGTGCCACTGTAAGTTGCACTTTCTTGCATTTATTGTATTTCATTATGTTCAAGTGTTCATTAGCAAAGATTTTAGAGATTGAATATGTTAGATTGCTTTTCTCTTGTAAGTTTGGCATCATACTTATCAGCTTATTAGTTCCTTCCTTCCCAGAAATGATAGAAAATAATAATAGTTAATCTTCAAAACTATATATAGTGCCTGCTATGTGTACTGTTCATAAATTATGTATTGAGTGTTGCTTGTTTGTTTAAATAATTTGTTACAGGTTAATAAATTTCTAGAGAACTACCAGTCTGCCCTTATTGGATTTGAGGCCGCTGCTGTAAAGGATCCAGGTCTCGGTGCTGCAGAGGAAATTCAGAAAATAGTCAATTTACTTGACAAGGTCGACAATCTTTTGAGGGTAATGATATTTTCTCTTGGCTATGTAGTAGTAACCTAAGCTAGTAATTTATTGATTCATTTTTCAATAGCTTAAATCCTACCATGGGAGATTCTTTTTCAATTTACCCTCTCCTCAAGTACCAACAACTTTTTTTTTCTCTTAAAAGAAATGGGTTGTAAAAGGTAGCGGATTTATATAAAATTTATAATGTACAGGAACATGTTGATGTAAAAGGTAAAGGAGTGGCATCTTTGACACAATCATTGGCCGCAGTAAATTGTAAGCATGTTTCTGACCGCTGAGTTTCGTTCATACCATATATTTTATTTTTATTTTTTACTACTAGTACTGACTAGATTCATGCCTTCCTTCTGGTGCAAGTGGAATCGTCAAAGGGTACACAAGCAATACAGGGGAAGGTGTTATGCTTTGTCGAAAATGAGTGTGAATCTCCCCTGTAAGTCTTCTCCAGAAACGTATGTTTCACTGTTTACTCCAGTAATAAGTGTGTTTTCAATTTTCTACCTTGTAAATTGTGATCACTTATTTCTTGATATTCGGTTGCAGATACTATTTGCTTTCTGATACAAATCAAAGTTGCTTTGTTCTCTCAGTCTATGGTGTACGTGATGATGTGGTAAGAACTGCTACAGAAGTTTTAAGTTATCGCCTCTTATTTCTTGATCATACCTATTATTTTTATTTCTTCTTTTTGAAAACATAATTGATGGGGGTGAGTAGTCTGCATAAGAGCCTGTATATGAATCAGCTTTTTTCTTCTTTTCTGTTGACCCCTGGAAGACACCTGAAATTATAATTTATAACTACCTTTTATATAAAGTGTTTTTATATTTTATTAATAAACCAAATAAAAAATAAATTTTACTTTAAATGTTTTTCTTTAGTTGTTTTCTTTAGTTGTTAAATAAAGTCACCTTTTTTACATTATCTTTAAATGACTTGTAAGCCTATGAACTTTTATGCAATTAAGGAGTGTGAATGTCCATAAAACCACGTGCTGTAATTGATAACTATAGACAAAAAAAATATGGAAGAATGAGCTTTGAGGTAAGTCTGGCCGATGCTACCTGTATAATGTATTACATTTATTCTGGATATTAGTAATTCTTTTTGGGAGATATAGCTCCCTTTCAATCAAACAACCAAAGACCTGGCATAATTGACAAAGTCGAGGTTGTTAGCCTAGACAGAGAAGTCTCTTAAGAAGATAGAGAAGAAAAGTTGACCATAATATTCTTCATTCATACCAATCATGAGGTCATACAATTTTTATATATAGAGCTGATGCATACACACAATAAGACACCTACACCAACTACACCATAACAATCCTACCAACAAACTAACAAAATGCATAAATGATCATTCTAGATTAAGATGAGTCATCCTCACTTCTAGAACTAGTTGAGTCATTATTCATTTCAGCATCTAGGATCATAACCTGGGAGCTAGTTGGAAGCCGAACCATGGAACACCCTTTGAGATATTTGGAGTTGGTGAGGGGGTCGACGACAACCACAACAGCTTCTGTCTTGTTTCCTAAACAGTCATATATATCAGTAATAGCATCGTTTCTGCCTATTGCATCCGACCACGGATACATAATACTTTAGATTAGAAGAAGCCAAAGGTGAGATTTCCACTTTGCTTGTATAAGTTTATAGGTGGTGCTTATCACTTTGTCTACGGACTAAAAAAAATCACACAAAAAGACCAAATATGCAAAACGTTTTAGGGTTTGTTTGTTCATTTTTCTCCCTTTTACATTAGGTGAGTATTATTTGCTGAATAAAGGCTAGGGGTAATTGGTTATTTTTCTCTTTTCTACTGTTATGGTTCATTAATTGAATAATCTCTGTCAATGTCATCTAGATCAACGAAGGAGATCAACTAGTATTGATTAATCCTTATTTTCATGATATTGATTTTTCTTGGAAGGAGAAGGTACGCTTTTATCAAAAGATATTCTCGATTTAGTAATTCCTCAATGCCTTTTAGTAAAAGAACTAATCATTGTGATTTACCTTTTGTATTATTTATTTATCAACAGCGCTACATGTTCAAATCTGTACGCGTGGATTTCTTTGAGCAAGTGATTGTGAATGGAAAAGCATTGAGTCTTGAACAATCTGTACAAACAACTATATGTCCATGAACCCTGAACATACCACTGCTAAGTAGATTGTGCTTTACTTCTGACTGGCTTCGGCCTGCTAAGTAGATATGTGTTCAGTTAGTGAGTTAGTTGATACATGTATACAGGCAAATATCACGGGTCACAATCACAAAATAGAAAAAAGTTAGTCGAAATCTGTAAAGTTTCACATTTGGTTTCCTGGTTTTACCATCAAATTTTGCATTTGTCAAACATGCTAGTTTTGAGATTCTCTTTTTATCTTTCTTCCCTATATAAAGCAAATATCTTTCTCCACATAAATAAATAAATAGGTATATGTGCACCTTGCAAAACGGGCTACTCGACACATATCGGGCCCTCGGGCATTGGGTCGCGTGC
The DNA here is from genome assembly GCA_039519185.1 of Astragalus membranaceus. Lineage (NCBI taxonomy): Eukaryota > Viridiplantae > Streptophyta > Magnoliopsida > Fabales > Fabaceae > Astragalus > Astragalus membranaceus. Next base: position 3,097,886 of record CM076847.1, read on the forward strand.
TTTGGTGGGCTGGAACAAATAAAATATAACTTCAAATTTAATATCTATCCACTTAGCAATATAATCATGCAATCTTGACAACAAAAATTAATATCTATCCAAGTTCTACCTTACTTTTCGGGTTAGGCTGTGTATACTTTATTTAAAATAGTTTTTTTTTACAGTTAAATGGAATAATGAGATAATCTTTGTTATAGAAATTTGAAGGTATAGAATTGTAATTTGATGTAATAGTGATTTAATTCTTGGTTTGAATTAAGCATAACATTAGCTATAAAAAAAAGCCGAACATCACTTTTTGTGATTCTTTTAAAATTCAAGTAATAATGCAACAATTAAGAAAGGTTAATTTTGGATAGTAAAAAATGTTAACTTTTAATTCTACTATAATTTTGACAATGAATTTTAGTATAATTTAAGCTTAAAAATTTATATAAGATTTAAAATTTTAACTATAATATTTTGAATTCTATTAACATTATATTTATAAGTTTTTTTTTGAAAAACTAATAACAGGAGCAGGTAGTGGGCTATTGAAGCGCAATTGGATTAGCCTGTGGAGAGACAATAAACTTTTTGATTTTATTTAAAATTATATGATAAAATATACATGTACACATTAGTGCAAAAAAATAAAACAATACAATAAGTTTATATTAGTATTAGGCAAAAATGTACTTTTTTTTATCTTTTATGTTTATCCAAAATTTCAGCCGGGCACTTTATGTTTTTTTTCTATTCTGGTTCTTTATGTTTAAAATTTGTAACATATAGTAACCTTTTATTAACTTTGTAACAAAGTTAATATTTCTTTGAATAGAGTTACTTGAAGTTAGAATATTGGTCATTTATAATGATAAGAGACCAATTTAAAACTTAATAAAATCACAAAAGACTAATATGAAACTACTCAAAAACATAAAGGATTAAGAAAGTTTATAAAAGAGTTATTTTATTATAAATTTAAAACATAAATGATCAAAATGAATAAAAATATAAAAGTCTAAATTGAAATTTTGGTGCAGGGCGCGACGTCCATTCCACCAGCTTGCTTGGACGCATGCATACTCATGAAAATCTTTTGGTTTTAAACCAGATTCATCAGCCAAGACAATTTGTGATGCTTGAGACTCATATTCGTCGATGAGAGCGAATCATATGAACATACTCTGGGGGTTGAAGTTGGTGGTTGTGTTGAGCTACAAAGTCAACAACCTTGTATTTCCCGATTTTTCGATCAAGTGAAATAACCATACGTGCTTTACAGCCTGTTCTAGTTTCTGCTCTAGGCTCTTTTGTCAAGTAGTCTCGCTTATCAGCACTTCTTATACCCTCCTTGAAGCATACAAATCTTCTTGAAGTCAAAATTCCATCTTTTTTGCTTTTATTTCCATATTCTATACGAATACCAAACCCAAATCTTCTGCTGTATTCATTATAAAATTCATATGCTGCTTCTTCAGATTCAAATTGCATTTCCAATTGTGGCGCAACAAGATTCTCTTTGCCATGCTGCATAGTATTTTGGTGGATATTGTTCACCCATCTACTATAGATTTATACAAATCCACCACATATAATTTTACCAATACCCCCATTTTATCTAAAAGACACCTCAAATTTTTGAGGGTAAAAAATGTCATTACACTCTATTTTTTTTCTTTTTTTTCTCTTTATTCTTACACTCGCTTTCTTACTTTTCACTTTTCTCTTACACTCTCTTTCTTCCTTTTTTCTTACACTCTCTTTCCTCTTTTTGACTTTTCTTTTACACACTCTTTCTTCAATTTTTTTCTTTTTACTTTACTTTTCCCATAAATAATTATTCTCTTTCTCTTATCACTTCAGTTTAATTCTTTTAACTAAATTTCTAAATTTATACAAACACTACTTTAATTAAAAATTGTGAAGACTACTACTATAAACCTACTATCTAAAAAACAAGAAGACTTAATGACTATTTAAATTAGTAATTAATATTTAAAACAAATATCTTTTTTTTTATAAGCAATGTTAGTGGGGGTGGGGGAATGTTAGTTTCCGGGGTTTGAACCCGGGATCTCCTTCTTGCACTCTTTTGGTGCACTCCTTCGATATCCCTTAGCTCGCCAATTGAGCTACCTACTTGGGATCAAATATCTCTTATTGATAATCTAATATCTAACTTTTATTATCTACTATAATCTACTAATCAACTAAAATAATCAATTGAAACTACGAGATAACTTCACTGATAAATAAAAAACACGGGATAACTGCAGTGATATATAAAAAAACACGGGATTAATATTTACCATTGATATTTATAATTTTTTTTTGACAATTTATAATTAATATTTACCATTGATAATTATAATTTTGGAAAACTACTATAAAAGTACTATCTAAAAAAACACGCGATAACTGCAATATTCTACTAATCAACTCAAATAATCAATTGAAACTATGAGATAACTGCAATGATATATAAAAACACACGGGATAACTACACAAATATATAAAAAGGCACATGATTAATATTTGTCATTGATAATTAAATTTTTTGAAGACTACTATAAACCTTACTATCTAAAAAACAATAATATTTAATGACTATTTAAACAACTGATTAATATTTAAAATAAATATTTCTTACTGATAAATAATCAATTGAAACACGGGATAAATATTTGTTATTGGTAATCTAATATCTGTCTTTTACTATCTACAATAATCTACTGATCAACTAAAATATTCAATTGAAACTATGAGATAACTGTACTGATACATAAAAAACACTAGACAACTGACTTGATATATAAAAAAATACGGGGATAATTGCTATGATATATATAAAAACACGGGATAGTTCCACTGATATATAAAAAAACATGGGATAACAACACTGATATATAAAAAAAGCACTGCACTGATATATAAAAATACACTGCACTGATATATAAAAACACACGGGAAAAATGCACATATTGTTTTTAAATGTTACTTTTACATTTTTAGTTTTAATATTTATCAATTTTTATTTGAAACTCCTTTTTTATCTACTTTTAATTTTTCTTTATTTTCACGGGGTAATGTTCAGACTATTTAAATACTGTCTAAATTCATTCCTAAAAAGAACACGACAGCACCTGTCCGTATGCAAGTCATCCTCTATATTTTACAATTGATATTAGATTAATGAGATTTCAAACTAACGTTTCTATTTGAGGTAATCGTATGACGTAACGCGATCGGCCCGTGCAGATGCAGGGGTATAGTACTAGTTCCTTTATAATTTCGGATGATGAATTTGATGGCACGTTCGTGTTCTCTAAAATAAGCAGAGTAAATGTGTGAATATATATAAGAATTAAAAAACTATAAAACAAATATAGAAAAAATGATATGAATAAAAATGAACTAATCTTGAAATGAATGGATGAACAGTGGTTGAAATAAAAAGTTTGCTTCATGAACGACAATCAACGAGAATGATGCTTACGTTTTTTCTTCATGATTTAATACATTTGTAAACATTTATTATTTCGTAAACATTTATTATTTAGAATAAAAAACTAAGTTATTAATAAACGTGATTGAATGAGTGAGTTTGTTTATGCTTACGTTGTAAGGAGGCAGCAATGGCGGTGGTTTGCTTAACAATGGTGGTGGCTGGGTGAACAACAGTTGTGGTGGATGGGCTGGCAACGACAATGGAGATAGGGTCAGAACCGAATATCTGCTCTACACACACCTTCTCACAGTGGGGTGCTGGTTGGTGGTTGGAAGTAGGAATGTCAACGGGGCGGGGCAGGCACGGGTATCTCACTACCGGACCCGACCCGTTTATTATAAATAGGACCCGGACCCGGACCGGACCCGCGCGGGTACCCGTTTAACGGGTTTTAAACGGATATTCTTTTAAACGGGTACCCGCGGGTACCCGCGGGTATTTGTAAATTAATAAATAAAAAACTTTTAAAAATAAAATTTGAAATACCATAGAAAGTTAGTTTTTTTAACACTATTTTTTTGATTCATTTATATAAAAAAATTACGCATTTTGATATGTATTTATCGTATCAACTATTTATTAATATATAATTGTTAATGAATTGAGATAAAAAAACTAAAATTATGATAATAGAAACTTGAAAAATAACAACTAAACATTATCCAAAATATTAGGATAAAAGATACAACAAAATGTGAATAAACATCCACTTAAACAACAACAACAATAAGTTTTTGCTTTTTATATTGGTATATATATGAGGGCAACTATATTTACTAACGGGTACGGGTACCCGCGGGTCCGAGTACCCCGCTACCCGGACCCGCCCCGTTTATTGACGGGTAGTCAAAATACCCGTTTATTTGGCCCGCGAGTGCCCGTTTAACTATCCGCCCCGAACCCGTGACGGGTTTTACCCGCGGGTACCCGCGGGTCCGGGTTTTTTTGACACCCCTAGTTGGAAGTGTGAAGGGTGTTGAGAGAGGGTTTGGAGAAGAGGAACGGTGCTCAAGTTACTTTTGAGTTTTTTAATTAATTTTTAAAGACAATTAAATCACAGCCGTCAGATCTCATTTATGCCACGTGGCGCGATCTTATAAAACAAACTGGAAATGTCCATTTCCTCTCCAAATGGAGAGGATCCGGACCCATCATCCGGCTGTCAACACATTTACCAATATCATCATTGCCAATGAATTTACAAAAACACCCCTCCTCCGTTTTCCAGCTCTGCATGCTGTGCTGTGCATGCTATCAGATTCACAGTTTCACAGCACACGCTCGCTCTCTCTCTCTCTCACCTTATTATTCTATTATTCCTTTCAATCTCGTCCAAACAGAAACTTCAATCAACTCCTAAAAATTAAGAAAAAAACAAAAGAAACAAGCATATTGAAAAGCAAAGTTAAAGAACAGAAGAAGAAAGGTCTCGGAACAAAGCTTCAAAGATATTATAACAAACCGTACACCTTCGCTGACCGAGTCAACTTACGCGCCGCCACCTCATAACGCAACCACCACGGTGGCGTTCAATACGATGTCGTTTTCCTAGCCGAAAATAGAGTTGGCGCTGTGAAATTAGGACGGGATCTGATTCACTTGAGAATTTTTCTTTTCCTTTCAATTTCGCTGGTGAGTTGGTTCGAAAATGATGGTATCGAGAGGGCTGTTTGGGTGGTCTCCACCTCACGTGCAACCATTGACGCCGGTTTCGGAGGTTTCTGAGCCGCCGGAGTCTCCGTCACCGTACATGGACTTCGGCGCTGAGACCTCAGCATCGCAGCAGGTGGAAGAAGAGGAGGAAGTGGAGGAGCCGGAGGAGATGGAGCCGCCGCCTGCCGCGGTTCCTTTTTCTCGTCTCTTTGCCTGCGCTGACCGCTTCGACTGGTTTCTTATGTTCGTTGGTTCCGTCGCTGCTGCCGCTCACGGCACCGCTCTCATCGTTTACTTGCACTACTTTGCCAAAGTTATCCAGGTTCCTCAGCAGCAAGATCAGTTTAACAAGTTCAAAGAGGTTGGATTTAGCTTCATTTTCTATCAAAATTCAAAACCAGTATCTTTTTAATACTTAGTTTCTTCTAGGTTTTAATTAATTAGTGAAATAATGAATTCTCTACTGTTCTATTGACTTCGTAGTTTTATGGCGTGGGTTGTATTGCGGTTTTGATGTGTAGCTTGATGTAATTGAACAATTACTTTTTCCTGAAAACTAACTGAACTACTACATTAATTGATAAATTTATTTAGTTTGTCGTTTAAGTCATCAATAATTTCATTTCATGAGCAAAATTAGAGATTGATAATAGAAATTGTGTTTTTTTTTCTAGCATTAGTTCCTGAGAGAAAGATTAGGGGCAAGGGTGTGATACATGGAAGCCCAATTAAAACAAGAAATTTCCCATATGTGAAGCCTGGCATTTATGGATTGGTGGGTGATTAGAGCCCAGTAACTCCACCTAATGACTGATGACATGAATATTTCGGTAGCTTCTATTAAACTAGAGATTATGCAAGCATCGAAAGACTTAGCTATAGTGTTTACTGGGGTGATTGATTAATAGAAGAGTTGGTGATTGAAGTTCTGTTGGGGTAATGTTAAAGGAAGGGCAATTTCCAGGCATTAGGAAGGGTTTTTTTGTCAGTTCACCAGCTTCTGGAACAGTAGATGTGGTAACTGGGACTTGGAATTAAGAGGGTAATGCAAATTCAAACAAGGATCAATGGATCGATCAGTGGTAGGATGAATTGTAGTTAAACAAGTCTAACAATAGCTAAGAAGCAGATTAAAAGAAACCTAGGTATACCCCGAGATTTTTTTTAATGACATAAATAAAGTATATATGTATTAATAGGATTAGTAGGGTACTAGGGGTATCCAAAATCCATATACAATCACCCAAAACAAGGAGTATATTACTTACAAGTTACAACTCATAACCAGGAGGATTTATTATGGGAAAATACTATTCAAACCATAAGCACTAACCCCTTGATAAACAACTAAAAGGGTCAGCAAACCATTCATAATACATACATGTAGAGGATTTGCCCCAATCCCAAAACCACCTCCAAGATAGGGTTCTGAATTCTGATGCAATGAGTCATTTGGACAAAGTCTGGCACCTGCCCGACGAAGATACACCCTTTTAGAGATCCCATATAACCCAAAAAACCGTATGCCAAATTAATGCCAAACCCGTCTACACTCGAGGTACTCCCTAGACTGCCAAAATTGGAGAATAAGGTGAAAAATCTGGAGACCTCACAAAATCAAAACCCTGTCGATCAACATTAGCATACCACACTTCAGTAGAGAAGGCACATTTTCCAAGAGGTGTAAGGCCATTTATTGATAGGCGCCGCATAAAATACAGAAGTACACAGATGAGTCGGAAATACAAAAGGACTTGGGGTTTGATTGCATCAGACATGTCCGCAATATGGAAAAGAGCAATTTGCTACCTTTATTCACAAAGTTGATTATTCATTTTTATTTTTTGTGGTTCTAAAAATGTTAGCTAATTAAGGAGTGTAGAATATCATAGAATTAACTCACGCCGACTAGACGCTGAGTGTATAGAATCAATTGTAATTATTAGGAGATACTCATTTGTGACAACCAAGTTGCGCTACATATTGCTTCCAACCCACTCTTCCATGAAAGAACTAAGCACATAGAGATCGACTGTCACTTTGTGAGAGATAAGGTTCTTTCGGGAGAAATTACAACTGATTTTGTTAGCTCTAATGATCAACTAGCAGATATGTTGACTAAATCTCTTAGAGGATCTCGGGTTGAATCTATTTGTAACAAGCTTGGTGCATATAACATGTATGCTCCAGCTTGAGGGGGAGTGTAGAATATCATAGAATTAACTCACGCCGACTAGACGCTGAGTGTATAGAATCAATTGTAATTATTAGGAGATACTCATTTGTGAACTCCTACAACTTATCCCCCAAAGGTTTGGAAGTCCTAGTACTTTTAAGTATTTAGACTTTACTATTACTGGGAGAGATATTAAATGATGGTCCAATATTAGCTAAATAACAAGTTAAGCCTGAATTCAACCCAAGACCATAAACAAAAATTACCTAAGTTGACCTTCGACAGAAAAATAAATTTAATAATTATGACCAAATATGACTTTGGAATATTATAATTATTGTCATATCATAAGTAAACCCTAACTTTGAGACGAGACAATTTGATCTCTAAACGTGGGCATTCTTAATGCTAGCGTGTCTTCCAAAGTTGGAAGAAACACTTGATGCCCAAGTTCCGTCACAATAATACTTGACATTTTACAAATACATTGTACTCAACTGTAGTAAGCACTAAGCAGCTTCACAAACAGCAATTCTTTTTATTTTTTGCACAAACAGCAATTCAGTTGAAGAAAAATAGTCACATAATTAAACATGGTTTGACCTACAACAGATTACAGGTTATGTTTTAAAACCCAGTTCATGGTTCAAATGGTCAATTTAGTGATCAAGCCGGATGACATTATAACTAAACATTTAATTGTTCTGCAAGACACATTGTTTAAGACTCAGATGTTATAACTTGAGTTATGCTTACTTACTGTTGTTCTTGTTTCTTATGCAGCTTGCTCTGACCATTGTTTATATTGCCATTGGTGTTTTTGTTGCTGGTTGGATTGGTAAATTAATCTTGAGAAATGTCTTATTAAATTAGATGTTTATTCAGTTTCCTTCAGTACTAATTTTTCTTTATTATTTAATAGAGGTTTCGTGTTGGATTCTTACTGGAGAGCGGCAGACTGCTGTCATCAGATCAAAATATGTTCGAGTACTACTCAACCAAGATATGAGTTTTTTTGATACCTATGGGAATAATGGAGACATTGTGAGTCAAGTATTAAGTGATGTGCTGCTCATTCAGTCTGCTCTTAGTGAAAAAGTATGTTTTACTCTTGTTGTGTGCATACATATACTCCTTTGCAAATTTGTTATTCGTCGTGGTTAATATCTTAACATATGCATCTCATACAATATGTCTATTGACTTTTTAATGACACAGGTTGGGAATTATATTCATAATATGGCAACATTCTTCAGTGGTCTGGTTATTGCTTTGATCAATTGTTGGCAGATTGCATTGATAACATTAGCTACAGGTCCTTTTATTGTTGCTGCAGGAGGAGTATCAAATATATTCCTCCATAGGCTTGCGGAGAACATTCAAGATGCATATGCTGAAGCAGCCAGCATTGCTGAACAGGTTATTTATTGCTTGATATTTTATTCATTCTTGCTTTGAACCAATGATGTGCTTGATATATATATATATATACATTCTATATTTGAGTCCAATGGTGGATTTTGATTTTACTTTGTACCGCAAGAAATGATTTAAATGTGTTTGAAAATCTTTCATACCATGTATGTGGTTCTGTATTTTTCCCAATAATATATTCATGCTTTAAGGGCAGTACATTTTGTGACTGGGAATCTAAAGGAAAAATCTGCGAAGTCTTCGATAGAATCAGATTTTATTTTTTTCCTTCATCGTATGACATGGCCGTTACTTAGATGGCTGTTCCCTTCTTCAACTTGTGATTATGAATAATGTTCTCCCCACACTCCTTTTTTACACACCCATTTATGGTAAAAAGTACAAAATTTCTCTCCTACTTTTACCATAAATTGGTGGATGTAGGGTTTATTCTAATAATTTACCATATACTGGTGGATGTAGGATTTATTCTAATAAAATGGGTATGGAAAAAGTGCTCTTATGGATAAGTTGTCACAAAGGGATAGATTAAAATGATTAGTATCTTTGGTCGATGCTTCTATTTGTCTACCGGCTCTTTTGAATCCATGCTTAGTTTATTATATATATGGAACAGTTTAGAGGCTTTATGGCTGGAAGGAAATACAAATATATTGTAAAATTAGAGATGCTTCACTTTCATCTTTATTTTTTCTTTATTGTTTTGAATTTGGTGAACTGGAAATAATGGTAAAGTTATCATTATTTGATTGATCATTCAGGTTCCATTGGTTCTGAGTGTGTATAATTTATTTTGATGTAGGCAGTTTCCTATATGAGGACCTTGTGTGCGTTTACAAATGAAACATTGGCTAAATATTCATATGCAACTTCACTGCAAGCAACTCTAAGATATGGTATATTAATAAGTCTTGTCCAAGGGCTTGGCCTTGGATTTACGTATGGGCTTGCAATATGCTCTTGTGCATTACAACTCTGGGTTGGAAGGTTCTTGATTATACATGGAAAGGCTCACGGTGGGGAAATTATAACAGCTATGTTTGCTGTGATTTTAAGTGGCTTGTAAGCATTATTCCCAAATCCCAACTTCTATATTTTCTTGTTTGTTTTTGTTTTGCTTACCATTTTTGTTACTTGATTTAGGGGATTGAATCAAGCGGCGACAAATTTCTACTCATTTGACCAAGGGCGAATAGCAGCTTATAGACTATTTGAGATGATAAGCAGGTCATCCTCATCTTTTGATCATGAGGGTGGTACTCCCGCTTCTGTGCAAGGAAATATAGAGTTTCGGAATGTTTACTTCAGTTATCTTTCTCGTCCTGAAATCCCTATCCTGAGTGGGTTTTATCTCACAGTTCCTGCTAAGAAAACAGTGGCACTTGTTGGCAGAAATGGCTCTGGAAAAAGTAGTATTATTCCACTCATGGAGCGGTTCTATGATCCAACATTAGGTAATTGTGTTCCCCTTCATAGTGTATATTCAAATGGCTCTATAGGTCATTTGTTTCTGTGTTAACTTGATCTACTTATCTGTGGTTCAGGAGAAGTTCTTTTAGATGGTGAGAACATCAAGAATTTGAAACTGGAATGGCTGAGGAGCCAAATAGGATTGGTCACCCAGGAACCTGCTTTGCTCAGTTTGAGTATAAGAGACAACATTGCATATGGGAGGGATACTACCGCAGATCAAATTGAAGAGGCTGCTAAAATAGCTCATGCACATACCTTTATCAGTTCATTAGATAAAGGTTATGATACACAGGTAAAGTTTGATTGAATGAAGCTTGTGATTCTGTTTTTTGGTTTGTATTTGTATTTCTCATTGCACTTCCAAAACTGGGGTTTCTTTCTTTCAGATCGGCAGGGCTGGTTTAGCTTTGACAGAAGAACAGAAAATAAAACTTTCTATTGCAAGAGCCGTACTTCTAAATCCATCCATTCTCCTGCTTGATGAGGTTACTGGTGGACTTGATTTTGAGGCCGAGAGGTCTGTTCAGGAGGCTCTGGATCTCCTCATGCTCGGACGCTCAACAATAATAATTGCTCGAAGGCTTAGTCTTATAAAGAATGCTGATTATATAGCAGTTATGGAGGAAGGTCAACTTGTTGAAATGGGTACTCATGATGAATTATTGACCCTGGGTGGCTTATACGCAGAGCTTCTTCGATGTGAAGAGGCCACAAAACTTCCAAAGAGGTCTAATACTGCGTGCAATCATCTTCCTGCCTTTGCCTTTAAATATTGTCTGTGTTTATGGAAAATACAGCATGGCTCGTTCTAAAAGCAGATGTTGTTATGGTGAAACCGGCATCTGTGTTGAAAAGGATTTAATATAATATTATACTAATAACATTATGCTATTTGAAGTGCTTATTTATAAAACTGCTATCTTTTGTCATTGAAATATAATGAAACTATAGCTTTTAATATTTGGTGTGTTCTTAATAATTTCTGGAACTTCAACATTGGTGGAGAAAATCACTTTGTATTTGTTTATCATCATCCAGGATGCCTGCTCGAAACTACAAAAAGACTGCAGCTTTCCAAATTGAGAAAGATTCTTCAGAGGGTAATAGCTTCAATGAGCCATCACCGCCTAGAATGATGAAGTCACCCTCCCTTCAAAGAATTTCAGCTGTATTTCGACCTTCAGATGGCTTCTTTAACTCACAAGAATCACCACAAGCTCAGAGCCCACCACCTGAAAAGATGATGGAAAATGGTCAGTGTTTGGACTTAGTAGATAAAGAGCCATCAATAAAAAGGCAGGATAGCTTCGAAATGAGACTACCCGAGTTACCCAAGATTGATGTCCAGTCAGTGCATCGACAAACTTCAAATGGTTCTGACCCAGAATCCCCAGTTTCACCTCTTTTAACATCTGATCCTAAAAATGAACGCTCCCATTCTCAAACTTTTAGCAGGCCAGATAGCTACTCTGATGATTTTTCTGTGAAAATGAATGAAAAGAAGGATGCACGGCATCAAGATCAACCCTCAATTTGGAGGTTGGCAGAGCTTAGTTTTGCTGAGTGGCTTTATGCTGTGTTAGGAAGCATTGGTGCTGCTATCTTTGGTTCATTCAATCCCCTTCTTGCTTATGTTATTGGCCTGGTGGTGACAGCTTACTATGAAATCGATGAAACTCATCACTTGCGGGGGGAGATAGACAAGTGGTGCTTGATCATTGCCTGCATGGGTATTGTGACAGTTATTGCTAATTTTTTACAGCATTTCTACTTTGGTATTATGGGGGAGAAAATGACAGAAAGAGTTAGGAGAATGATGTTTTCAGGTGCGTTTTTATTAATTTTTTCTACAAGAATCCACTCATTAAAATTGAATTCTCATTCATAAATTTTACGAAGTCACTTCATACTCATCTCTTATTAAGTCATGAGTCATCGTCATGTTATGACACATATTTTGACTTTCAGTATCAAAATTATATTAAAATCGAAGTTTTTCCTTCATTAACAATTCGATCACCTGAAATATTTATATCCTTAATTTATTTGACTAATACTTAACTTTTTCAGATAAACATTGAATGTAATAGCATCATTGCAAATCATTTTTGAAATATTATTTTTTTACTTTTGCAAATCATTTAAATTATTTGTATTGTTGTAAAAATTATTTCATATAAATTCAGTATATTTTTCTTTAATTTTTTTTATTTTTTTTTTATTTTTAACATTTGACGAAATTGTACATGCATTTCACAACATACTTGCTAGTTTTCTTTTAGAACAATTTGGATTTCTTAGCTGTACCTAAACCTACTTACACAACATGGCAGCCATGCTACGCAATGAAATGGGATGGTATGATGAAGAGGAAAACAGTGCTGACAATTTATCCATGCGTTTGGCCAATGACGCTACTTTTGTGCGAGCTGCTTTCAGTAACCGACTTTCCATATTTATACAGGATAGTGCTGCAGTTATTGTTGCTTTTCTAATTGGTGTTTTGCTGCACTGGCGTATAGCTCTTGTGGCTTTAGCAACACTTCCAGTTCTCTGTGTTTCTGCTGTTGCCCAGGTTTGCATCTGCTCTTCTGGTTTTGCATAATAATTTTCTCTGGTGGTTGGGTTGAACTTTTATTTCTTTTTCATGTCAACCCAGTCTTTGCAGAAAATTTATCCCTCATTCAAAATTCAGTAATTTCGAAATTCATTTTCATATACTGAAAATTCTCATGTGTTGATTTGTGTTTGATTTCACTTACCAAACTATTAGCTCTGCTCTTGCCGAGTAGGTGAATGACTTAATAATTCTGGCTAAGTATAATTATTTGTTGATGTGCTTTTATTATCATTTGCATGATGCACGTGTTAAGGCAGTTTCCTTAAACATTGCAGAAATTGTGGCTTGCTGGTTTTTCAAGGGGCATACAGGAAATGCACAGAAAGGCATCTTTGGTTCTTGAAGATGCAGTTAGAAATATTTACACTGTTGTTGCATTTTGCGCTGGTAATAAGGTAATGGAACTCTACCGGATGCAGTTAAATAAGATATTTAAGCAGAGCTTTCTTCATGGACTGGCCATTGGTTTTGCATTCGGATTTTCACAGTTTCTACTTTTTGCTTGTAATGCCTTTCTACTCTGGTACACTGCAATATGTGTAAAAAATAGTTATGTAGATCCACCTACTGCACTCAAGGAGTACATGGTTTTCTCATTTGCTACATTTGCACTTGTCGAGCCTTTTGGATTGGCTCCTTACATACTCAAGCGACGCAAATCTCTCATTTCGGTGTTTGAAATTATAGACCGCGTGCCTAAAATTGATCCTGATGAAAGCTCAGCATTGAAGCCTCCCAATGTATATGGAAGCATTGAGTTGAAAAATGTTGATTTTTGTTATCCTACTCGGCCAGAAGTGTTGGTATTAAGCAATTTCAGTCTCAAAGTCAGTGGAGGGCAAACAATTGCTGTTGTGGGAGTTTCAGGTTCAGGGAAGAGCACAATAATATCTTTGCTAGAGAGATTTTATGATCCAGTTGCTGGCCAAGTTTTACTAGACGGGAGGGATTTAAAACTATATAATCTGAGGTGGTTAAGGAGCCATCTTGGTCTGGTTCAGCAGGAACCAATTATCTTCTCAACAACCATAAGGGAAAACATCATATATGCCAGGCATAATGCTAGTGAAGCTGAAATGAAAGAGGCGGCGAGGATAGCAAATGCTCATCATTTCATTAGTAGCTTGCCTCATGGTTATGACACTCATGTTGGAATGAGAGGTGTTGACTTAACTCCAGGACAGAAACAGAGAATTGCAATTGCTAGGGTGATCCTGAAAAATGCACCTATCTTGCTGTTAGATGAAGCTAGTTCATCAATTGAATCTGAGTCAAGCCGAGTAGTGCAAGAGGCTCTTGACACTCTAATAATGGGAAACAAGACCACAATTTTAATAGCGCACAGGGCTGCCATGATGAGGCATGTGGACAACATAGTAGTTCTTAATGGAGGACGGATAGTGGAGGAAGGGACCCATGATTCATTGGTGGCAAAGAATGGCCTGTATGTCCGTTTGATGCAACCTCATTTTGGTAAGACTTTGCGTCAACATCGGCTTCTTTAGAGTGGGAGTATATGAGATGGGTAATTGAAAGTAATATTGGCTCATGAGAACTGTTTCATGGTCTTCTTGAGTTCAACCATTGATGATTGTTGTGCTTGATTGAAAATTTCAATGTCAGGTGGAGATTCGCAAGGTTCCCATATTACAAGAATGCGAATGATGAAGCTTGGGTTAGCGCCCGGTGTTGATAGGCATAGGAAGAGGAAACTGTAGCAGTAATAGTGTAGATTTGAAAGATAGGAATTTGAAGTTTGGTTGGTTTGAGGATTTTGGTTGTGGGGGTTGAAATCTTTTGGAGACAACAAGCAGTTTAAACTGACGTTGTTGTGTTGTCCTCGTGCTATATTGATTTCGGTTTGTTTTACAAAGACGGGAAGGTGGCATGCATCAACATAAATTCAGCTGAGTTGTGACTATTATACTTTGATATCCTTTTGGCTTAACGTCTCTGCAGCCTAGATGATGAATCTATTCATTACTGTATTCTTTTTGTTTGTGAAATTGTTGAAAATACAGTGTTGCAACCTCTGTACATAATTAGCTTCGGTTGTCAAAGACGGCACATAATTAGCTTCGGCTGAGAGGCATTCCATCTTGTGCCTGAATTGTGTTCTTGTATAATAGATGCAAATTTCCACGTGTATTTTGCTGAAATTTTTGAACAGAACTGTTTTTTTATTTTATTAATTTGCAATTTTGTTGAGTTTTTCTATTAAACACGGTTGTCAAAAAGACGGCACATGTGTTGAGAATGGATGATGATCCACATTGAAGTATTTACTATATGAATGAGATGGTCTAACAATTGCTTCTTGAATCTTTATGTTTAGTGTACTTGTTACGATGAATATTGAGAGAATGAGGGTAGAAATGCTCAATTTATGTATCACTGCACCAGATGGAAAAAAGACAAGTAATGTTAAATGTGGGTGGAAAGTGCTTAATTTAATAGTTTGGGGGTTTGAAAATGCTACTAAAATCTAAAACTTGGGTCACAATGCATTTGACCCAATTTGTAATATTGCCCTGAGTGTTTAGCAGCAGTAACAATTGCAGCCAGAGACAAGACAAAATCATCAACATCCGATCACCTAGTATTACCGTAAGGAAAGATAAACTCATCAATATCAATAACCGATTGGATCTAATGTGTCTATAGTATTTCTATGCGAGACAGCTTGTTTATCACGAAAGTTATTCTCACTTAGTGAGATCCAGGCAAGTTTAGCAAAAATATAGTTCTATTATGCCCAAGAGTTTTACTACCAGACTAGATTCATGTTTTCCTTTTTTTTTTTTGAGATTATTCATGTTTTCCTTTTGGTGCAAGTGGAATCGTCGGAGGGTGCTCAAGCAATAGAGTGAAAGGTGTTACGCTCTTATCGTATGGCTTTTCCCTAATAGCTACACTACGACAACTATTTTTTGGTTAATCCTTAGAAATGGATTTGACACTATATTCCTTAGTTTCTACTTCTACAACTTATTGGTCTTTGACTTTTCAAAAAAAGTTCAATTTGATCCCTGACTTTTCAAATATTCTTATTTAGTCTCCCATTTTTACAAACGCATATTAATTTAGGCTCTCCTCTGTCAACATAGTTAGTTAACACTTAACAGTGTTAACAAAGCTGGCGTGGCAGTTAAGTGTTTGCGTGTTAAATCTCAGGAACTAAATTGTAACACACAAAAAAATCCACCTTAACCTGCCACGTAACGTAAAAGTTAGGAACTAAATTGATACTATTTTTTTTTAAAAGAAAAATGGGTTGTATTCGTAGGAACCAAATTGATACTTAGTTATATAAATAAGGGACCATTGAAACACCAAAAAAAATTAATCTCAACTTATATTTACATCCCTTTCATCTTCCATTTCATTTTTCACTTATCTAAAAAAAGAAGTTGTTGTAAAGCATGTTGGGGGGGATTAAAGCAAGTGAGAGACTCATAGTCTTAATACCATTTTAAGAGTAAATATCTTACCTGCTTCTGTAAAACTACTTTCTTTGTATACCCTTCCACCAGGAACAGCCAGAAATTTTGCATCATGGGGCCAAAAAATTGTCTAGTAATTTTTAGAAAAAAAAATATTATGAGCATTTATAAAATATATAAATTCACGATAAAAAAGAGTAAAGTCTCAACCCTATATAATGTAATTGAAAAAAATTTAAGAAATGAAAAATATCAATTTAGTCCTTAAATGAGTTAAATTAGTCATTTTAAATTTATTTTAGGGACATTTTACTCACTCTAAAAATTAGTTTGACAAATATTTGATTTTTTAATGACCAAATTTGTAATTTCCATTTCTCAAAGAACAAATATATCTCTACTTTCTATACACAACTTTTTTTGAGTCATTACTCCTTGAAAACCAAAATAAATATTTGATTAGTCACTGCGGTCGATGGTGGATACCCTGGATAAAATAAAAAAAATAAAATATTTAATACTAGAAGAGACCGAAATACTAAAATTTAAAAGAATAAATTCGTAATTTTTATACCTTCATTTAAAATCCAATTGGCTCATGGAGGCAACTTTTTTTTATGGGGCAAAATAATTTTATTAAAGGTAACTAACTAAAATATTTTTACTTTATCGGGGCAATTGCCCCGTGATTGATAGTCACTAGTGTGGATCCGCCATTGACCATGAACATCTACATTAAAGCTTCAAATAAAATAAAGCATATATATATATATATATATGAATTATTAGTACAACCATAATAAATCTCTTTCAACGATGCGATGCAGCAGTGTTAAATTTCTTGAGGGAGAGCTTTGTCGGCCATTGTGGTTCTACCCAGCTCGAAAAATTAGTCTCTATTGTTGCGCACGGAGGATACCGATTTATAAAAAAAACAGTAAATTTCTGATTTCAGGAGGACCATATGGCATAGTAAGTTGTACCTAGGAGCTTATAAATGATCGTCAATAGGATAGTAACCATGCTTGTTATTAGTTTAGTTTATTAGTTCAAATCTAACGATGAACCACCGACACAGACATTTACACCAGACACGACATAGACTAGCATACACTGGTTTTAATTTAAAAAATACAAGCAATTGAAGTGTTGGTGTTGGTGTGGGTGTCCGACACGTATCGTGTCGGAGACCGGACACGTCTTCAACTGGAAATGTCGGTACTACGACATGGGTATTATTAAACAAGTGCTCAAAACATACTACGCTTTATTAAATAATATAAAAGAGAAAATTACAATATGTGGTGATATAGGATAATTAATTTATGGCTTAAAGGTACATTTGGTCACTGCAAATATACAAAAAATCCTGTTTCGTCCCTGCAATTTTAAAAAATTTAAAAAAGCCCTTGCAAATACCAAACGCTTCTAGTTTGGTCCCTGCAGTTAGTTTTTGGCTAACACCGTTAGTTGTTAGTGACGTGGCTGCCAACGTGGACGCCACCTCCTCACTTTGACTTTTCTCCTCTCACAAGTTCTCTCTTCCCTTTCACCTCTTTCCTTTTTCCTCACCATAATTTCCTCTCTCTTTCCCTCTTCATCTTCCAACAACACACATATCTCAGAAACACACATATCAACACCAACAACACACATATCTTATCATCTTCATCTAGAAACACATCAAAACACAATCTGGATATATGCAAGAGTGTTGTGTTTGCGTTGAAGAAGAAACAATCAGATAGACACTCCCTGTTGTGCTGAAGAAGAAGAAGCAACACACATATGGTGGTGGTTCACGGTGGTAACGGTGATTTGAGAGAGAGAGGGCTTGTGGGCTGAGAGGGGGAAAACGTGGTGATGTGGGCGGTAACGCGACGTAGATGATGGCGGTGAGAGGATGGTTCACGGTGGAAGTGGTGGTGTTGTAGATGGTTCACAGTGGAAACGGTGATTTGGGGTTTTTGATGGATGGAATGAAGAAAGGGGATTTGGCGTGAAACACACATATCAACACAGATCGTTCTTGCATTTTCCAGAAATTGAATCTGAACGAAATTGATTGTCAACGAAATCGATTTGTCTGCAAATTCCTTATGAAGATGATGAATTGTGGCTTGAATTTTATTTGTTTTAGTTTTAGAAAACGAAACCTGTAACAATTTTTGATTTCGATTTTCCTTCATCTGCAATTTTGATTTTCCTTCACCTTTTCTGTAGCATTTTTTTTCCAACATAAAATTATTATGTCGTAAGTTTTAGTAATTAGTAATGGGAAGGAAGGGAAATTTGGGTTTGCTGTAAAAGGAATATGGGTTTGATGATTTTAGATTCATGTTTTGGTGTTGCAGTGAAAGGGAAGAGAGAAAATGCAGGGAAAGAAGAACGAAGGAAAGAGAAAATGAAAAGGAACAAAATTAGAAGCGTTTGGTATTTGCAAGGGCATTTTTAAAAATTTTGAAATTATAGGGACGAAACAGGATTTTTTATATATTTGCAGGGACCAAATGTACCTTTAAGCCTTAATTTATTTAACAAGAAAAAGGAACACATTGATTTAGCACCTAGCTAAAGAGCAATATTGATGCATACTTGGACCATCCAACCAAAGGTTGTGCAATTCTAGTATTGTCACCCTTAGTACCCCGACAAAAGAGAAAGCTTCAGGAAAACATAAAGAGGAGAACATATGAAAAGATTGTAGATATATGAAACATGAAATAAAAGATGAAAGGGGTGTAAATAAATGAGTTGGAATTAAAAAAAATGGGTGTTTAAATTTAGTCCCTAACTAGTAACATACCCGTGCATCCGTACAGATTGATTGCGTTACATGATAGAGTTTTGAATCAGATAGATATCTATAATGTAAGTAACACAAATTGAACCAATGTTTCTAATAAGTAGATAGAGGAAATTAAAATTATATTTCTGGTTACAGTAAATTAAACTTTCTATTTTTTTGGTAAGAAATGAAATTTTGAAAGAAGTTTGTTCATACGGTTAAGTTTTGTTAATTAATGACAAATTAGTATTAAATTCAAAAAAAGGATGTAAATGAAACATTGTTAGAAATTACAATGACTTGGAAACTTAAAATACAAAAGTAGATATTAATAGTTGTTTCATGCTTTAAAACACAACTAAATATTGAAATTGTAATGAAGTTTCTATTATGCCTTCAAGATATGGACCCTAAAATAATGACTTTGTCAACCTCGGGCAAATTTGTCTCTTCAAGATTGATCATATTAAACTTGAGTGTATCTCCATTTTTGAAATCATGAATATGACAAAATTCCTTCCAGGGGCTACCAATTTGTTGGGTCTGAGAATAATACAATAGCATGCAGTCAATAATGTATCCATTAGGACCTCGGAGCATCAAGTGGCGGTAATTTAATTGTGTCAGAATGATAATAACTTTTCTGAAAGGCAAAAGGGGTATATGAGTCAAAAAGAATTGAAGAGTATATTTATCGTAAAAATGGAAACTTGAATTGTAGACCAGAAAAACAAGAACAGAAATTATAATTATAATAATGCAAATAAACCAAATGCATTAGGTGTCATAAAGTAAATTGATTTATATTGAAAATGGGAGCAATTTTTACAGAACTCCCACTCAGATTACATAGGGGGCGTTTGTTTCAAGTTTAGTAATTTCATTCCTAGGAATGAATTTCCTAGGAACAAAATGATGGGAATCTTATTCCAATGTATTAGTGAAAATTGTGTTTGGCAAATATTTATAACATTCCCAGGAATTATTCTAAGAGTTGGAATATAGGTAGTTACTCATGGTTTTTATTCATATATTCATGGGAACTTTTTTCCCATCCTTTTCCTTGGGAATAAATCCTTGGGAATGATGGAAGTTATTTCACTCATAGGAATCTTGATACCTGGGAATATTTTTTTCAAACTTCTAACAAACATGGGAATACTCATTTCCTACCTATGTATTCCCAGGAATGCTAATTCTACACTTGAAACAAACACCCCCATATTGTTTACAAAGAGAAACACACAATTGAAACTCCTACACCAAGGATTTGAGAGCCTTGGCATGTCCCTCACAATAACTACTCAATAAGCATTTGATAACCTTCTCCAGACTCTTTCTATATTTAATCCTACAACAATAGTCAAATAACTGACAACTAAACATG
The DNA here is from genome assembly GCA_039519185.1 of Astragalus membranaceus. Classification (NCBI taxonomy): domain Eukaryota; kingdom Viridiplantae; phylum Streptophyta; class Magnoliopsida; order Fabales; family Fabaceae; genus Astragalus; species Astragalus membranaceus. The sequence goes on from CM076847.1 coordinate 3,118,353, forward strand.
TAACTATAGATAAGACTAACATAGAAAAGCCTTAATTAAGAGTAACTACAGATGGTAATTTGATACTTTAATGTTGAGCACAATGTTGAGTTTGTTGGTTTTATCAAATGAGGTGATGAAAAGGCTTACCTGAAAAACTGTTGGTGGCATAAAAAAGTGGAATTATATGATGGTGAGATATTAATTAAATGGTGCATTCTATCTTGGGCTGAAAAGTGTCGGAGGGTAGATAAGTGGTTTGATATGAATTTGATATTTTTTTAATGGGCTATTCTATCTTGGGCTGAAGTAAACAATAAGTGGTGGGCCATTGAAACAAAAAGTGTTTTTTCCATTATGTAATATATATATTGTTCTCGGACCGGACCAGGATGCCCATTCAGCATTTGGACATGGATTGGCCCGATCACTTTGATCTATATCCACAATATGCAAGGCCCAAACAGGGCACGAATTCCTATAAATACCAGCTCACATTACCTTAATAAGGCAGATTCTCATTCCTAGCTAAATCACTCATCTATTCTCAATATTGACTTGAGCATCGGAGTGGCTTCGCAGGTACCCCTCCCGAGCTCACACTAACCTCCGGCCAGGCAGCAGGTGACCTACCAACTGCAGTCCATCCAGCACTGCAAGGTACAGAACATTGGCGACACAGTGAGAGATATATATCTTTCACACCATCTATACTCTTTGAACTTTCTCCTGTCTTCCCATGGCACCCAGAGGTAGACCCCGAGTCCGAAGCATTGCCATTCCGCAACCCTAGCCAGAGAGCACTCCCGAATGCATTGCTGTTTCCATGCCGGACCAAGGCATCCGGGTTCCAACACCCCAATCAGCCTCGATCCAGATCCCCGTCCAACCTGAGGATGCATCGACCATCCGCCAGCTCTTGGAACAAGAACCACACACAAACTATGTTGCAACAAGAAGCGCGCCTCAGGCAGATAGAGAGGCGAATGGAAGCCATGCCAGAGCAACCTCATCCCCCAAGGACAGTCAACTCCAGGTGCCATAGGTCTCCACCCAGGCGTCATCTCAATCACCGCTCTCCACCCAGACGGAAGCGAGCTCATCACTCTCCTCCTTGCCGCAGTAGACATCAAGGATCAGGTTCACCTCCAAGCACTCCTCCAACCTCGCCTGATGGTACCTACTGGCCTATGGAATTACCCTTCAGGACCTCATCGCCCGCAACCCCCAATTCTCGCGAGAGGTCGCGGAGCCAAGCCAAGACCCACAAGAGGCGTCGCCACAGATCTACCTCGAGGAGATCTCCAGCCCAACGTGACCGCCAAGGCATAGACCTTGGGGACGGGTCACCTCACCACTCTCTGTGGCTCTCCCACGAGGGACCCTTCACTAGGAAGGTTGACGAATGCCCAATTCCAAGGGCCTTAGAGAAGTTGCCAGCTCTCAAAACATACGACGGGACTGGGGACCCTGACAGACATTTGGCCTACTTCTCTGTCATGATGAGATACCGGGAGGCAAGGGAACCTGTCTACTGCAAGATCTTTCCCCTCACTCTCACGGATTCAGCACTAGCTTGGATCCAGGAGTTGAAACCAAACTTGGTTTCATCCTGGGGGCAGCTGGCCACCATGTTCACAACCCGCTTTGCCGCTTCCCACTTGAAGCCAAAATCTGAAGAGGTACTCAGGGCGATTAGGCAAGGAGAGCAAGAAAACGCTTAGAGAATATCTAGAAAGGTTCCACAAGGAGGCTGACAACGTCAAAAACCTTGAAGACAAGAGAAGGCTCTTTTGGATGAAGGATGGCCTTAAGAAAGGAAGCTTGTTTCAAAGAGACGTGGGGATTAACAAACCCCGAAGCTTGGATGAGTTCCTTCAGAAGGCACAAAAGTACATGGATTATGAAGAAGACAACATGGCATACCAAGAGGAAGCCAAGGTTGGCAGCAAGAAGGACGAGCTGGGCTGCAAGGCCATTGAAGAGCCATGGTGGAAGCGAGCCCAATATGACAAAACTCCTCGTGAGTCCCGACCCCGACAAGGTCGCTTCTTAGAGTACACCCGGCTGAACACATCCCAGGCTGAGATCCTTGTCGAATGCGCCGATGCGGAGTTTCGGGACATCAAACAACCCGAACCTCTCATGCAAATGAAAGGCCAAACCTCTAAGAAGTACTGCCGTTATCACAAAAGTTATGGGCACAGTACCAACAAATGCAACACCCCTCTGAATAGGGAGCAGGGTATCAGGACTGGAAGGGAAGATGAATGAGGAAGATGATGAGACTTGTGACTCTGAATAGGGAGCAGGGTATCAGGACTGGAAACTAGAACTAGGCCTAGTTAAGAATTTTACTGTTTGGGCACAAATGCAGAATGAGGAAGAATTGATGAGACTCGTGATAAATGCCGTCATCCGCGATAAGAAGTACTGAGCTCCCTCTAAGAAGTACTCGTGATAAATGCCGCTCAGTACATCTTCCTCATTCATCCGCGATAAGAGGTATACAAATGCTCGCTCAGTACATCTTCCTCATTCATTTATCAATACATCTTCCTCATTCATTTATCAGAGTCACGAGTCTCTACCAACAAATGCAACACCCTCGGGACTCTCAACAAATGCTCGCTCAGTACTTGAATGAGGAAGATGATGAGACTCGTGACTCTGAATAGGGAGCATGGTATCAGGACTGGAAACTAGAACTAGGCCTAGTTAAGAATTTTACTGTTTGGGCACAAATGCAGAATGTAAAAGCTCGATATGAATGATTAAAAGTTCATTTTGCAATTACAACTTTTGTTCTAGTTCACTAGATTGACGCTTGTTCCAAAGAAAATTCCTTAAAGAAAAATGGTCCAACTCCATAGTTAGGGGTAGAGCTGCGAGACAAGTTTGAGACCCGACATAGCCTGCAAGGAGGGACTGCCTACCTCGCAGGGACAACCTCGACATTAAACTCTAAGCCAAGATCATCTTTCCAAGATGATGGTTTTGAAAATACATATCTGGATGCAAGATCGCACGAAGTAGGCAAGCGCTGACGTGCACCCTAGCAAAGGAATCAAGAAGTGCCATGGCACGCCGAAACAAATAAAGACCATCGGTAAAAATACTGGTCAAAGGAAGACACCATGATCGTTTGCATTTTTCATATTTACCAAAGCAAGAATCTCATAATTCTTTCCACTAAGGGACCTTGGTGGTCACAACCCCTTGGGCGAGTTCTATCTGGGCCGAGTCCTGGTAAACTGTGCCAAGGGTATACTTCAAGCTGACCTTGGTGGTTACAACCCCTTGGACGAGTTCTATCCGGGCCGAGTCCTGGTCAACTGTGCCAAGGGTACACTTCAAGCTGACCTTGGTGGTCACAACCCATTGGGCGAGTTCTATCCGGGCCGAGTCCTGGTAAACTGTGGCAAGGGTATACTTCAAGATGACCTTGGTGGTCACAACCCCTTTTGACGAGTTCTATCCAGGTCGAGTCTTGGTAAACTCTGTTCAGAGTATACTTCATTACAAATTGTCCCGAGAGGCGTCGACAACTTAACTGCCTAAAAGCAAGACAAATTTAGCGACTATCTACCGGAAAAATCCTAAGGTCCATGATCAAAGTTTGCTGGTGCAAGGCGCCCTTGGCGCCAAGGTTCATGATCAAAGTTTGCTGGTGCAGGGCGCCAAGGTCCATGATCAAGGTTTGCTGGTGAAGGGCGCCAAGGTCCATGATCAAGGTTTGCTGGTGAAGGGTGCCAAGATTCCATGTTCACGGTTTGCAAGTGAAGGGCGCCAAGGGCGCCAAGATCCTATGTTCACGGTTTGCAAGTGAAGGGCGCCAAGGGTGCCAAGATCGTTCACGGTTTGCAAGTGAAGGCCGCCAAGATCCTATATATGTTCTCGGTTTGCAAGTGCAGGGCGCCAGGATCCCATGTTCACGGTTTCCAAGTGAAGGGCGCCAGGGGCGCCAAGATCCTATGTTCTCGGTTTGCAAGTGCAGGGCGCCAATCCATGTTCTCGGTTTGCAACTGCAGGGCGCCAAGGGCGCCAACGCCTCCATGTTCTCGGTTTGCTAGTGCAAGGGCGCCAAGGTCACGCCTCCATGTTCTCGGTTTGCAACTGCAAGGCGCCAACGCCTCCATGTTCTCGGTTTGCTAGTGCAAGGGCGCCAAGGGCGCTAAGGTCACGCCTCCATGTTCTCGGTTTGCAACTGCAGGGCGCCAACGGCGCCAACGCCCCCATAATCAAGGTTTGCTGGTGCAGGGCGCCAAGGGCGCCAAGGTCCATGGTCACGTTTTGCATGCATATTGCAATATCACGGTTTGTGTTGGCTCCTGGGCGCGATGGGCGCCAAGTTCACGCAAGATCACAGTTTGTGCTTTCTCCTGAGCGCTATGGGCGCCAAGGTCACGATTTGTTCCAATGTGACCATGGTCATAGTTTGTGGCCTTTAAAGAAGAAAATCATGGTCACAGTTTGCTTAAGGGAAGCCATGGTCACGGTTTATGAAAAATTAGGCATGGTCACGGATTATAAAACATCTCCTATGGTCACGGTTCTCACATATATCATGATCACAGTTTGATGAGCCATGGTCACGATTAAGAAGCATCTCGTATGGTCACGATTTACGAACTTCAAGCATAAATGATGATTCACAATTTTCCTATTGCCATAGTGTGCATTAAAAGAAGAAGGAAGAAGACATACACTTACCCAAGAGGGGAAGAAAAGAAGCTTGCTCCCACTTCTCACACACCTCTCTCAAAAATTTCAGAAGAGTGATTCAAGAGATGAAGACCCACCTACTTAGGGTGGGTGAAAAAAGTAATAAGATCATTTTTCTTTTTTCTCAAAGATCAAAAGCAAAAGTATTGTAGTCAAACAAAGACATTTTGCACGACTTGACAAGGCATACGAGCCATCGCGTCGGGCGAATCAACGAAAATCCTTCAAGCCAAGACCATCCTCTGGAATAATCTCGGCTTGGGGGGCAACTGTTCTGGACTGGACCAAGAAGTCCATTCAGCATTTGGACATGGATTGGCCCGATCACTTTGATCCATATCCACAATATGCAAGCCCAATTATGGTTATCATACTTGGATGGCTCAGATCAACTCTATCAATCTGACGGCTCACAACGGGCACGAATTCCTATAAATACCAGCTCACATTGCCATAATAAGGTAGATTCTCATTCCTAGCTAAATCACTCATCTATTCTCAATACTGACTTGAGTGTCGGAGTGGCTTCGCAGGTACCCCTCCCGGGCTCGCACGATCGGAGAAGCAGTACTGACATTCTGAGCCGGGCTGGAAGCAATGTCCGGCTTTCTGCCCTTCTTACTCTTTCTCAGCAGATCTTGGTAACCCATGCCCGCCATTTCTTCTGCACAAAAGGAAAAAGAGCCGGTCAGAAACACTTGAAAAATTTAAAGAAATTTAAATCAAAAGAGTGATATCGCGAATAAACACACCAAAAGCAGCAATAAATTCCCTCTCACTCGTAACCCGCGTTAACTGGTAGACCTTGAATACTTCCTCTGGAAGCCAGAAAGCCATGTTTTGAAGCAGTGTGATCGTTTTCTTATCGACCGCCCCAAGCCGACTCTCTTTGGTCCGATAGGTGCATGTACTCATGTTATAGTGAGACTTTGTCCAAGCCATGGGAAATGTGACGCCGGTCACAGCACCCTGAGCATCCAAGGTACCCACCTCCTTGCAGGCTTCGTCACATACTGGCACGATCCACATGAACCCATACTTCCACGGTTTCAACGAGTCCGAATAGGGTTTAAAAAGTTTGTAATCAATATGACCCTTTAAACTAAGATGCTCCCACCGAGTCTTATTGCTGTCGGGTTCCCCTCGTCGACTAACTTCAAAAATGGTAAAGAACAATTTCGGAGAACAGGCCCGCTCCATCAATCCCATCAGCAACTCGAATACTTTTATGAACGCCCACCCATTGGGGTGCAATTGAGACGGGGCAACGCATAGATAACGCAGGACCCTCCGTTGGAACGGGGTGAAGGGCGGGCGGATCTTCATATCGCGAAGCACGTTGAAATACATCATAAATTTGAGTGTCTGAGGAACAGTTGCAACATGATCACCCGCCGGGACACCCTCGACTCTCCATTGTTGACCTGCATGGCCCACCATTCTCACATAATAAGATGCTAGCTCGTCCCCAGGGCGGATGAGTGAGGGAACTTTATTCTACACATCCTCATCGACCCAAGAAACGCCGTTGACAATCGCTCCTCCCCAGTTTGGTTCGTTGACCTCTTCAATTGCATCTTTCTCAGCATGAGGATTCTCAACAACTTCCCCGTCTAACCGCCCGACCATGGCAACATCGTCATCAATCCGCTCATTCGTGGCATCTTCAGTGGAAAGGTCGACTTCATTCACTGGACCATGAAGAGACTCTTGTTCTGCAGAATGGACAGAGCGCTAGTTCACCGATGAGGTAGGTTGAGAAGCCGCATTGGAGGAAGAAGAGCTCCCTGAAGAGGAGCCCGAGCTTGGTGTATTGGTAGAAGAGTTGGTCGCCGCGCGATCTTTGGAGGAAGATTCACTCACGACACCGCTTGTCTCTGGGAGGGCCATTATTTCAGCCAACCGTACTGGAGGATCGCCGAGAATGCGAGATGTTTGTTTTGTTCGTGCCAGGATAAAACCAAGGTCCTGCAAGGAGGGGGAAAGGTCAGGAGACCACCGGCGATGATTTCTCAGAAAGGGGCGACAAGGTCGACCCCGGGCCTGACACCCCTTCCTCACCAAAAGAGAAAAATGGAGATAGAGCGAGAGTTAAGAAAGGAAGTCAAATGATTACCTGGAGAAGGAGATAAAGATGTCGCCCCAGCAATAACAAGGACTAGGCGATCGGAAGGATAATCTCACCGGAGAGGGAAGTCGTTCACCGGAGAACACCCCTGCCAGAATCACGCCGGAGTAGATGGTCGCTCTCGGAGAAATATAAGTCGCTCTCACAGCAATCAATCCAGATGTAAGGTACCAAATGAGGGAAATGGGAGAAGCGCGTACGTTCCACGCGAGCTGGTGCGGGCAAGTTGCTCTAGACATGGCCGCGCCACCGGGGGCAATTCCTCTCAAGCCCGAACCCGCCCCATGGTAGACTTCGGCTTGGGGTTCTAGACTGGGCCGAGGGCCCAATCCGCCTAGAGATTGACCAAGAATGGCCCAAAGCACAAGACAGGCATGATCAACGGTCGAGATCGACCCACGCTGGCCCTCTGACACTATATAAAGAGGTCCTACCTCCGCTGACAGGTACACTTTTGACCCATACCGTTACTCTGCTCAGACTCTTACTCCACTAACTTGGGCGTTGGGGTGTCATTGCAGGAACACCTGGGCGAAGCTCTGTGCTCGACCAGCAAATCAACAGAACGACCCGACATCTCAACCGGCCTATCTTCCCGGTCCCTGAGGTACGGTTCATTCATTACTCTCTCTTTTTGACAAAATGGTTTGATTCATTACTTTTTTAGTTTCTGTTCATGTTATCTTAGTGTGTGTGATTTGATTCATTACTTGGGCATACTAATTAAGTTCGTTGTATTCTCAGCTATCTAGGCTTGGTATCATCATATTATTATTATTATTATTATTATTATTATTATTGACAAACAAAAATGGTTTTTGGGTTCTTTTAGTATAAATCCGGTACTCTCTGCGCGTAACTATAAAGATTAATTCCTCGAGCCGGGGTAGGGCCATATTGGGCGAAAAAACTCTCCCTCAAGAGATTTAACACTACTACACTCAATGCTGGATTCGAACTCAAGATATTGGTTAAGCTGAAATAGACTCCTACCATCTCATTCAAGTGCTCTTGGATGGTTGGTTTTGATTTGAACACCCTCAATCTTATTGCAATTTAAAAAAAAAAAAGTTTTAAGACCAATTTAAAAATTTCCAAATAATTTAGGACTTCGTCGGTGACTAATCTATTCCGGAGAACCTAACTGACCACATGTATATCAAACTTTGCCGGTCCGTATGGTTCTCCCTCTCTCAATAGAGTTTTTTTTACACCCAAAATTTGAAACTGAAACCTTGGGTAAGAATATTTTGGGTTCATATTTTGGGTAAGAATATTTGGAAAACTATTCAAGGATTCCCTTCTCCTCTCCCTTTTCCTGCTCTCCCTTTTGGTATCCCATTGACTAAGTGTGGGATATTTGTGAGTGGCACCGTTAATTGGATGGGAGTTACCTTTTCACCTTCTATGTTGCTGGTCATTTCTTCTTTTGATTTAGGAACTGAGTCCTATCAAGAGCTTTTGCCTCCTGATGATGTATGGGTGGATGTGTGTTCCATGACATTGGGCGTGTTGAGGGATTGCTTATGCATTCTTTCTCACACTCGTACTAACATTCATGTTTGGCTTATGGAGGATTATGGAAACAAAGACTCTTGACTAAACTATTCGATGTTAATGAACTTTTTATTGGTCGAGATCGTACCCGTGCCTGTCCGCTATATATTTTAGAGGATGACCAACTGTTTTTTGGACTTCACGGCGAAACTAGCTGTTTACAATTCTAGGAATCGTACCTCAAAGATTCTTAAAGTCCAGTCCATCTCTGGTAGTTGTAGGCTCGACAACCATGTCTACATTGAGAGTTTGATATCACCTTGGCATTATTAGAACATAGATGCTATGTTATGCTAGGTTCCGATCTACTAAGGACACATTGCAAACTTGGGTGTTTTCATTAATTTCATTTATTTGATGTTAGTTCTAGTTTCTAGTGACTATATAGTTCGATATTAGCTAATGGTTGATGTAATCTTCAACTTCAGAAATTGCTGTAAGTTTAACTAGTAGTATGATGGTAATATCTCTCGAAATTCTTCATTTGTGATCTATTGATCTTTTGTTGCTATCTTTAAATTCCATTATCCACCTGCACCTGCTAACAAGTACATTTACCCTTTCAAATGACCAATAATTCGTATTATTCCAGTTTTAGCTTGCAGTAGTATCTTCAGGATGTTACATTGGTAGGTAGTCTGTAATCTGTATTGGAAACTCGATTCTGGAACTGAAATTTTGTTTTTAATTAGGATAAAATCAAAATTACGTTAAACACAGGCTTTTACTTAAATATAATTCTTCCTTGTCACAACTATTTTTGTTTTTTCCTTACGAGTATGACTATGTCGCTTCCTTTAACAACTTCTGTCACATGTTCATTAATACTTACTAATTTTCATTTTCATTTTCAGATGAAAGCAGTGCAGGTCCATAACAAAAGATTATGTGGTTCTTGGAGCTGAAGCAATTTCCCTTATTGCAGCAGGGTCAGTTGTAGTTGATTGCAGACATGGTAAGGGAGAAAATTATAATAATCGAATTGACATCAGACAACCTGAAAAGTGTCTATCAAGTATCAAGTTCTTCAATGGAAGGCATTGAAGAATGTTGGAAGCAAGAAGACTCTTGCTTAAATGAGTTGCCTATCAATGTTTAATATCATATTGGTGCAATGCTGTGGGTTATACTCTTATTTGTACTCATATGTGCTGGATCCTTTTCAAGTTCCTTCCTCATAATAGTAGCAGTGGTGCCCTTTGTGCTGGTTAGAATTATAAAACTGAACTTGTTTATTGAATGAGGGATCAATCCCTATATATACAACAATGTACATAACTGAATCAGTTAAAGGAAGCTGGGTCAGTTACTAAGACTAACTAACTAGCAACTATACAAACTCATCTAAGTGAGCTATACAATAAAATATTGCCTATTCTAACAGCCCCCCTCAAGCTGGATCATGAGTAACAATCATGTTCAGCTTGAAGAGAAGAGTAGGAATTAAAATATTGCCTATTCCTAATAGAACAAGAAAAAAACAGCAGCCAACTAAAAAAAACTATGAGGCAGACAGTCAGACAAAGCAGCAACATGTCCTGCACTTGAGATACTTGGCCAAAAACATAACACCAGAGGCTGCAGCTTCTATCCATCAAACCAGCACAAAGGGCACCACTGCTACTAATATGCACCAGCCTTGGATCTGCAGAAAAATCTCAAAAATTGAAACACACATCACAAACAACCGGCTGGTGCTCATAAAGCAACAATAGACCCAAGCAAGCCTCCTTCAAAATTGGAGCATCTGAGGCATGAACTATGTGCACTGAGCATAGTGTAGAAACAACACTTGATGTAGTGATGTGAGGCTGAGAAATAGAATGCTAATTCTCGAAGCAGTATAAGCCATTAGCATTCACGAATCCTTCATGTGAACCTTGTTAGAAACCTGGCACGTGACAAAACAAGTGGATGGATGGAATTCACAATAGACTTTGTTGTCTTTGGTAAATTTTGAAACAGAAATCACATTTTTGTTTATAGAAGGAACAAATTCCTTATCATAACAGCAGAGAATCCAGAAACTAACTAGCAACTGATTGCACAAGAATCTGAGAGGAATCAGTGAAGAGAGAGGATGAATTGGAGAGAACAATTGCAGAGAAACTGAGATCAAGAGCAGAAATTCGCAAAACAAAATCTCAAACTGAAAGATGCAAATTGCAAGGGTTGCAATCTCAAGCAAAAACGATCCAAAAACAGAAACCGAGATTGCAGCAACTGAAAACGAAAATAGCAAGAATTCAGAGGAAGCGATTCACGAACGGAAAAGAAAACTTTGAATCAGAGGAAGCGACAAACGCAATAGCAAAAACGAAAATGCAATAACAGTGTTGCAAATCGCAACAGAAAACAAGATCAAGAATCGTTCCACGTAACCAAAAGGAAAACGGTTACGCAAACACAAAAAAAACAATATCAGTTCAGAAACCAAAATCGGAAAGGGAAAACAACGATTCAGCAAACACATAAATCAAGAACTGAATCAAAATCAAGGAGACAATAAGGAAACCGAAATCGATTATCGATTTCAGAAACAAAGGAGAGAAAATCGAAATTTGCAGAGAAGAGAACGATCCAGGGGACAATCCAAAATCGTAAGAGAAACAGCAAAATCGATTAAAGAGGGAAAATGATTCTGAATCAAGATCAAGAGAGGAGGAAATCGATTTAGGTCAAAAGAAAGGGGGAAAAACGAACCAGAATCATAAGGATCGAATTTCAGAGAGAATGATTCACAAACCAGAAGAGGAGATCGATTCACAAACCTGAAGAGGAGAACTGAAGCAGGGTGCTGATCATGAATCTGAGGAATAAGAACCTAAAACGATGTCCAGAAGAGAACGATTCAGCGCTTTGAAGCGGCAAATCGAAGGAGAAGTTGATCAAGATCCAGAGAGAGAGCGCATCGCAGATAACATTGCGCTGAAGAAGAGTGAAAAACTGTTTGGCTTTTCTTGAGAGAGAGAACTCGCGAGACACATAGAGGAAGCAAGGGAAGACCGAAGCAAAAGCGAAGCTACGACGTGATGAACCAGGTGACCGAAGTGAGATTGCGATTCTGAAGGAGATGAAGGTTGCGGAGAATGATGCAACGATGAGTTATGGTGATGGAGAGAAAACGGTTATGGTGGTATTGCTTCTGAGAAAGAGATCCTCGCGAGAGAGAAAGAGACTCACGAGAGAGAGAAAGGAAAAAAAAATTCCAAAAAAGAGAGAGACTCGTGAGAGAGGAGAGTGAAGTTCAGCAAAAAAATTTTTCATCTGATACCATGTTAGAATTATAAAACTGAACTTGTTTATTGAATGAGGGATCAATCCCTATATATACAACAATGTACATAACTGAATCAGTTAAAGGAAGCTGGGTCAGTTACTAAGACTAACTAACTAGCAGCTATACAAACTCATCTAAGTGAGCTATACAATAAAATATTGCCTATTCTAACAGAAATGGTGTGGGTTATACTCTTATTTGTACTCATATGTGCTGGATCCTTTTCAAGTTCCTTCCTCATAATAAGAATGGTATATATACCTTGTCTAAATGACCAGTAGTAAATCCTAAATATTCTAGTTTTAGCCTGCAGTTTCGCCCTGATATTACATGGTATGTAGTTTGTATTGAAACTCGATTCTGGAACTACAAGTTTTTATTTTAGCCTGCAGTTTCGCCCTGATATTACATGTAATTACTTGTATTGATACAGGTGCGAGTTATGTTCATAGTATGGCTATATTCTTCACCGGCCTTGTTATTGCTTTTATCAATTGTTGGCGGAATTATAGCATTAGCTACAATTAAGGAGTAGCAATTTCTATCACCAAGAATGCATTTCAACAGCTCCAACCACGCTTCAGGTGAAAGCAGTGCAGGTCCAGAGCAAAACATAATGTGCTTTTTGGAGCTGAAGCAATTTCCCATACTGCAGTGTCGGTTGTTGTTGATTACAGACATGGAAAGGGAGAGAATCATAATAATAGAACTGAAGGCTAAAACTGTGAGAGCTTGTCAAGTTCTTCAATGGAATGAACTGAAGAATGTGGGAAGCAAGAAGAGATGGGGCCTCTCTAACAATGGATGGTTATGTGAAGAGTTGGTGTATCCCCAACCATGTTTTGTTTCAATGTTGTTTTTCTTTCTGCATGGAAAAAGTGTATGTGAACTCAATTCACGTATGTGCACGCAAAGTGTGTCTATGCACGTTAGAAGTACATGCTTAATGCGTCGCAAACTGAGTTCACATACACATACTTCATTTAATTAAATTAATTTTCTAATTCTTAGTACACAATTCAATCTATGATTCTATCAATCACTTGCAAAAATTTATACTAATACATATTCCAAACATGATATGTACTTATGCAGGCAAATTGGAACATGTGTTGCATGGTCCTATAACATTTCAGATGTCAAGGAGCCTAAAGGAGTCTGCTACCACTTTAAGTTGATTTCGAAACCTTTTCCACCGCCTTTCATTGGCTCCCACAATTAACGTGTAGTACCTTCCTGTACAAAGGGCAGGTTATGAGTTAGCATTAAGTAGGATTTAGGACTATTATATAAAGCCATTATATAGATGCAACTTTAATTGCCTGTCTTCCACTATGAGAACTGAACATTTTAGTTCCCTAATGCTTTGAGAGAGAGAGAGAGAGAGAGAGAACATTAAGATTTGAGATGGTAGATTACTTACCATTTCCTATAGCAATTGTTGCAATTGAGGCACTAGAATAATTTGGTGATGTAAGTACATATTCAACTGTATAGTAATGTTTTCCATCTATTGTTCTCTGCATTCAGAAGTTAGAAATGGCTATTAGTTTGCATTGGCCATCAAGGTCTAATATTCTTTTAATTCTTGAAAAAAAAAATTGGAGGAGAAATAAAATGAGAACTGAGAAGAAACCTCCTGCATGTCATATATTGTTGGTCTTTGGTTTGGTGCAGCATATCTATGGTTCACCAAAAAGGTTATAACCTGCTTAAGATACAAATTAATTAATTAAACTATTAAAGTATAAATTAGACTCCATAATAACATTAATGGGACAGAATATTCAGCATCATCACCTCTTCCAATGGACCCATATCTCTGATGTCTTTCTTCTCAGTTGGTATGAATCTCACCCTAACATTTTGTAACTGTAGATATCTGTCTTTGAATGCAGAATCATGAGCCCTGAAGTCAAATGCCTAAAGAAAAATATCACTCTCAGACTTGTGTGGTTGAACTTGAGATTAGCATTTTGTGAGATTAGTATGTATGTATGTATGTATGTATGTATGTATGTATGTATGTATGTATGTATGTATGTATGTATGTATGTATGAATGGTTCTTAATTACCTTCCAATCTGAAGGATACACATAAGAATAACCATCTGAATAGTCCACAAAAGCTCTGTATCTGTCCGGTATTTCTACACAAGAAGAAAGATTCTAAGTGAAGTGAAGTGAAGTTCAATAAAGCAAAAATGTGAGCATTAGATGAGGTATGATTATGAATACCTTCAGCAAAGAGCAAATTTGTTGGTTGCAAATTTGCTGTTAATGCTCCAATACCCAACAATAGTGGTCTTCTCTGACAGTGGCCTAATAATTAAAAAGAAAAACTAGAAAATGATACAATTTTCTGTGAACACAAACTAATTAGTTCACTTGAAAATTCAGTTTAGGGTCTTACTTTCTCCACTTGAGGTTGTTTCCACTGCACAACAGACAATGTTGGAAGATGAGGTTGAAGTATTGCGAAGCAAATGGTTTGAATGTGGCAAATTTAGCTGAAACAATGCACAACAAATGAGTATAATTAAGGAACATGGTCTGTATGAAATGGAAAAATTTAGCCACACACATACACACACCTTGTGCTTATGGGATAGGCAGGGAGAAACCAAGCTGAGAGAAACTACCATATTGGACACTACGGTGGTTTAGAGCTACACTCTTGATCTTGAGGTGGAATGGAAATAATGGATAAAAGAATTTAGGCCTCATGCTGTCTGTGGCTAGGAGCTTGTGGTCATGTGACAAACAAACAATTTTTAAAATATTTTTCTTCTATTATTTGTCATTTGATAACCGGCCTTTTTTTTTTGTACCCCCATCAACTCCCATCTACCCCCATCAAATTGCTAAAACCCGAAAATACCCCTGCCCAACTTACAATTCGCTCGGATTTACCTTCATCTAAGGTAAATCCGCTTTGTTATTTTTAAAGTCGGATTTACCTCAGATGGGGGTAAATCCGATTTCAAAAATAACAAAGCGGATTTACCTTAGCTGAAGGTAAATCCGCTTTGTTATTTTGGAAATCGGATTTACCTGGTGGGCACATAAATCCGATTTCCCTAAAAAAAGAGAAAATCGGTTTTATCCCACCTAAGGTAAATCCGATTTCCCTAAAAAAAGAAAATCGGATTTATCCCACCTAAGGTAAATCCGATTTTGTTATTAAAAAAAATTGTTTTTTATTTAATTTTTTAAAAAAGGTTATAAAATGCTACTAAAAATCTGTTAAACAGCCAAAACTAATCCAAAAATTATAAAAACACCACTAAAAATCTAATAAAACCAAAATAAGGTTATGCAAATTTTTTCAGATTTTTTGGAGATTATGAAAAATTAAAAAAATTAATATAAAATAGTAAACGATGGAATTTGGGATTTTGAGGTCCCCAGTCCTGAAAGAAGTCCCTTCTTTAGGAGTATTGATCCTTGATATTTTTCGGATTTAAAGAATGTGGTTTCATTACAATTTGAGTAGGTTGCCCGAAAACTGATTTTTTAGCCTAAATTATTCTCCCGACGTACAATATCGTCACGTGTTAACGAACCACACACTAAACAGAACCAAAAGACGGTCGAAATTTGTATCTAAAATTTTAACTGAGTTATTTATTAATTAGGTTAACAAAGCGGATTTACCCCCACATAAGGTAAATCCGCTTTGGTTATTTTTAAAAGCGGATTTACCTTATATGGGGGTAGATCCGCTTTTAAAAATAACAAATCGGATTTACCCCCAATTAAGGTAAATCCGATTTGTTATTTTTCAAAGCGGATCTACCCCATCTTAAATAAATCCGATTTTATTTTTTTAAATTTTTTAGTGGCAATCGGATTTACCTAAATCCGATTTAAATTTTTTAAATTTTTTAGTGGAAATCGGATTTACCTAAATCCGATTTCCAAAAAAAAAAATTGAAATCAGGATACGTTCGGGATTTTTAATTTTTGTGAAGGGCAATTGCGTCTTTTTGCAGGGTCGATGGGGGTAGATAGGGAGGTGGTGGGGGTACAAAAAAAAAAACCCTTGATAACCCCACTCTGATACAGTTATTATCCATTCCTTTTTTTGGGCCTGGCCCAGAATAAAAGTATTGAGGCCCAAGTATGAGTGTATTATAGCTGGGGTTTTTTTTTATGTACCCCCATCATCTCTCTATTTACCCCCACATAAAAGTGAAACCCGAAAATACCCCTGCCCAATTTTTAATTCGCTCGGATTTACCTCCATTTGAGGTAAATCCGCTTTGTTATTTTTAAAGTCGGATTTACCTCATATGGGGGTGCCCAATAGGTAAATCCGATTTCAAAAATAACAAAGCGGATTTACCTTAGCTGGAGGTAAATCCGCTTTGTTATTTTGGAAATCGGATTTACCTAGTGGGTACATAAATCCGATTTCCCTAAAAAAAGAGAAAATCGGATTTATCCCACCTAAGGTAAATCCGATTTTCCTAAAAAAAGAAAATCGGATTTATCCCACCTAAGGTAAATCCGATTTTGTTATTAAAAAAATTGTTTTTATTTAATTTTTTAAAAAAGGTTATAAAATACTACTAAAAATCCGTTAAACAGCCAAAACTAATCCAAAAATTATGAAAACACCACTAAAAATCTAATAAAACCAAAATAAAGTTATGCAAATTTTTTCAGATTTTTTGGAGATTATGAAAAATTTAAAAAATTAATAAAAAATAGTAAACGATGGAATTTGGGATTTTGAGGTCCCCAGTCCTGAAAGAAGTCACTTCTTCAGGAGTATTGATCCTTGATATTTTTCGGATTTAAAGAATGTGGTTTCATTACAATTTGAGTAGGTTGCCCGAAAACTGATTTTTTAGCCTAAATTATTCTCCCGACGTACAATATCGTCATGTGTTAACGAACTACACACTAAACAGAACCAAAAGACGGTCGAAATTTGTTTTTAAAATTTTAACTGATTTATTTATTTATTAATTGGGTTAACAAAGCGGATTTACCCCCACATAAGGTAAATCTGCTTTGGTTATTTTTAAAAGCGGATTTACCTTATATGATGGGGTAGATCCGCTTTTAAAAATAACAAATCGGATTTACCCCCACTTAAGGTAAATCCGATTTGTTATTTTTAAAAGCGGATCTACCCATCTTAAATAAATCCGATTTAAATTTTTTAAAATTTTTAGTGGAAATCGGTATTTTTTGGCTTGTATTGGGACCACCCTTTTGGTGCTTTGTATTATTGTAGTCATTCTTGTTTGGAGCAAATTATTGTAGGAATATTCAGACTTTTTCATCATCAAATGTGGCATATTGGCCTGTAGCTAATTCTTTCAAGCTAGCATGATGAATAGGCTACTCAAAGTGGCCCTGCTTCTGCATTTCTTGCATCTCGTTGGAAGCATGAGTTTGGGATCAATACCATCATCATCACTTGAGTTGAATTCATGACCATTGTTTTTGTTAGTTTGCTACTGTATGTTGATGTCTCTTTTGGCTTTAGGTATGTTTATAACAGATGTCCATAAGCATAGGTCCTTTAGATAAAGGTGTTTGTGGGGTGATTCTATTCTTTTAGCTTTAGCACGCCCTCTTAAATTCTTCTTAGAAAGTGGGAGGAGTGGTGTCAATGATGCTAAGCTAATCGGTTATAAATAATATTTTCACAAATAAAATAGATCACTAATATTTGTCTATAAAAAATGACTATATTAAAATGAAAACAAGAAGAAAAAATTGACGCTTCCATCCTAATGACATTCAAATTGGTTCCTAAATTAACAATTCACCGGTAATATTTGATTTGTGAGGATCCAAACTCGTTGTATTGATATAAATAAATCTTAGTATAACTCAACCCTTAGATCTCATCTAGCAATAGCATCACAGCCAAGTATCATCAGGTGACAAACTTTTAGGCTGCAGAACCTGATTATACAGAGTCTTACCATTGGACCTTTTCTTTAGCCGTTAATTTTGTTATGTAGTAGGTACATACAACAAAATAATCAATCAGCTCTTACAGTTTATGATTGCTAACACTTTAATAAAAAAATAGAAAAATAGTTAAGAAGAACACAAGCTTCTGTTTCTGCATATTCTGATTATAGTTGATGGCAATCTACAGAATAGCAATTGGATCGCCTAGAGAGGCTAGCAATCCTGCTGCAATTAGAGCAGCTTTTGCAGAGTTCTTCTCTACGTTCATTTTTGTGTTTGCTGGACAAGGCTCTGGCATGGCCTATAGTAAGAAATTAATCAATAATTGATGTTACAACAATTAATACATTTTTTTCCTAAGATTAGCTAGCACTGTTGAGAATTATAACATTTGATTGCTATTAATTAATTAATTAGTTAATTAATTTTGGCAGACAAACTGACTAATAATGGATCTGCCACTCCTGATGGCCTCATAATTGCATCATTATCTCATGCATTTGGGCTTTTTGTGGCGGTTTCTGTTGGGGCAAACATCTCTGGTGGTCATGTTAACCCTGCAGTCACATTTGGAGCTTTTGTAGGAGGAAACATAACCCTCTTGAGAAGTATTTTGTATTGGATTGCACAGTTGCTTGGTTCAGTTGTTGCTTGCATTCTTCTCAATTCTTGCACCGGTGGAATGGTAACTAACTAACTAACTAACTAAACCATCCAGATTTTTCACCTATGCAGCACCGACACTTCAGATTGAAGATGTGTCTAACACGTGTCGTGTGTGTTTGGACACCGACACTTCAATCACTTTAATTTTCTCAAATTATTATTGGTGAGATGGTATCTATGTGTCTGTGTGACTCTGTGTCAATATTGTGTTTGGTATCCGTATCTGTGTTGGTGTTTCATATTTCTTCATCTCTAAATTAGTTATTCGCACTCATAAATAATTGAAAGCAATGACATTGCCAGGCCTCAATTCTTTATATCGTTGAGAATCGCATGGCGGTCGCGGACATTTTTTAAAACTTTGATTGAATTAATCTATTTTTGTTTGCATTATATATGCAGGAAACATCAGCTTTTTCTCTATCCTCAGGTGTGTCTGTATGGAATGCACTGATATTTGAGATTGTGATGACTTTTGGGTTGGTATATACAGTTTATGCCACAGCAATAGATCCAAAGAAAGGGAATGTAGGTGTTGTTGCTCCATTAGCAATTGGTTTTATTGTGGGTGCAAACATATTGGTTGGTGGTGTTTTTGATGGTGCATCAATGAACCCAGCTGTGTCATTTGGACCTGCTGTGGTTAGTTGGTCATGGACTCATCATTGGGTTTATTGGGTTGGCCCATTCATTGGTTCAGCCACTGCTGCCATTCTATATGATAATATCTTTATTGGTAATGATGCTCATCAACCCCTTTCAAATAGTGACTTCTAGAATTACTATTATTTTTTCTTTTTTATTGGATGTAGTAGTAGTATGTATGATTCTCTTCATATTGAGGAGTACTGAATAAGTCGGTCAAAAAAGCTTTCAAGTGTCAAACAAATGAATGTGTCATTTGTTCTGCAACAACATTAACAGATTATTATTTTTGCTTATTTACACTCAACTTGTATTGCCAAGAAATTGTGTATAAAATAGTTATAGAGATTTTTAATTCCAGTGCCAAATTCTTCATCAAATTTGGGTAGACACACACCGACACTAGCATATGTATGTGTGGATTACATTTTACATACACACAAAATGGATAAATGTTGATTACAGAATAGTGACAATTTCTAATTTTCCTGTAATAGTGAGTAGCACCGATGTTGGAATTATTTCCAATTCTCCATAAGACCATAAGCAAGCAGTAACCACATGTTTGGAAAACCGGTTTTATTAATAATTTGTTTGAGGAATTTCCTTTATGCTACTGCAGCACTATACTAATTGTAGGAAGCATAAGAAATGTTTCTTAGGTCAATGATAAATATGCCAAAGCTTCAAGCGCTTTAGGTTACACTTATTAAATATTAAGAGCGACCTTTCAATATTGATGATGGAAACAAAAGATTGCATGGAAAGAAGGAAGGGAAAATTGTGAAACAAAAAGCCACCATTGAGAAAAGAAAAAATGAAGAAATTAATGAAGATAAATTTGATACATTAACTAAAAAAAAACTTTGAGAAACATACTTATATTTATATTTAGTAACATAACTAAAATGCTACCCTCGTCTCATTTTGTTGTTTTAACAAAATAAATTTGTTTTATATATATTTTCAACGAAGCATCATTTAGTATTTTTTTCACCTAAATCCTTATTTATTATGAGAATTTCTTACATTGAATAAATGATTCAGATTTATCCAGTGGAGAGATAAGTGGTTAAAATATTACTTTTACAATAGCTTTTATAAAATATAAACTACTAAATGGTAAACTAAACAAAATGAGAATAAGAAAGTAAATATTTTTGCTTTTCTTCAAAAACGTACAAAGTATGCCTCCCGTTTGAAACCTCTACTTGCAAGTATTTAATATGGCGAATTCAATTAATCAAGGTTACAAGCCATTTATTTTAAAGCCACCTAACTTCCTTGGAATTGATCTCTCATTTGATCTTGCCCTACTTTTTTTCATTAAAGTCTACTAGTACTCCTTCCCTCCGTTCCTTATCTTAATAGAGTGGACTACGGAAGGGAAGGAAATGATTATTTTAGGGATGTCTAAAAATGAGGGTGGAGGGGTGCGAGTGGGAAAAAAGGTGGTGCTGGTAGAATTTCCCCGTTGTTGTTTGGGCCTTCACCTAATGATTTGGGTTTTGCTTTTCCCACACCCCTTCCTACTCTTTCACACCCCTTAACAAATTTTATTCCAAAAATAACCTCGCGTGAGACGCTGCGAGGACGTGTTTTATGACTGTTCGAACGACCTTGTTCGAACAGGTTCGCATGACCTCATGCGAACAGTTTAAAAACGCCCAAAAGGGTGTGAAGTCAAAATTTAACACACTCGAACGATGTCGTTCGAATGTGTTCGAACGAGGTCATGCGAACCTCATGCGAACAGGTGAAAAACGCCCAAAAGGGTGTGAAGTCAAAATTTAACACACTCGAACGATGTCATTCGAACCTGTTCGAATGCCCGTGTTCGAACAGGTGAAAATTCGTGAAAAAAAAGAGGTTTGGTCTGGCCTTTTGGTCTTTTCACACCCTTATGGGGTGTATTTCGAGTAGGAGGGGTGTGGGAAAAGCAATGATTTTACTGAATTTCTCTTCCTCACTCCTCGCTCAGCTCTTACAATTCAGGGGAAAGAAAAGCTTAACGCGGCGTCGTTTCGTGTTTCTGCAAAAGAAACGAAAACCTGGAAGTGAAAGTGGAACTTCAAGTTCGCGGCGTGAGTGCAGAGAATGGTTCTATCGAACAAGAAGCTAAAAGCGAAGCTTAGAGCTGAGTTAACCACTTCCATAGTTGATGCACCCTCTCCATCTTCCAATTCTCGCAAACTTCTTCTCGATTCAGCCTATCGCAAACTCATTTTATCCAAGAGAGAGAAACGCCGAAAGCTTCAACCGTTGCAACCACTTCACAAAAATGAACAAACCAACAAGGAAAATGCTACCGAGGGTTCCGACAAGAATAAGAACAGCAAAAAGAGAAAAAGGAAGGTAGAGAATCAGAACGATAATGATGATGTGGCTAATGGTGTGGTTTCCAATGACGCCATTACAGACAAATCGAAGAAAAAGAAGCCGAAGAAGAAAAAGGTAGAGAATCAGAATGATGATCAAGTGGCTAATGGGATTGTTTCCAACGGTATTACCGAACAATCGAAGAAAAAGAAGCAGAAAAAGAAGAAGATAGAGAATCAGAATGGCGATGTGGCTAATGAGGTTTCCAGCGATGCCGTTACCAAACAATCAAAGAAAAAGAAGCAGCAGAAGGTAGAGCATCAGAATGATGATGTAGCTAATGAGGTTTCCAGCGATGCCGTTACCAAACTATCAAAGAAAAAGAAGCAGCAGAAGAAGAAGAAGAAACAGAAGCAGAAGAAAAAGAAGGCCAAAACTGCTGAGGAAAATGGTTCTACTCAAGAAGGGGAAATGTTGAAGTCTACAGTACCAGAATTAACTAAGACCAATACCAATACCACTACCACTACCAGGTGATTTATTTTACATTGTGATCATGGAAGCCTTCTTATCATTGTTATTATTCTATTACTTGAACAATGAAATAGTTGGATTTGCATTTAGTTGTATTGTATTGTAGTATTATATAGTTCACATAAGAGTTTGAATATTGGTTTCGTGTGAAGGGAATAAAGAATGTGATTGTGAACTGAAAGTCTGAAATAATGTTTACTTATTCAAAAAAGATTATGTTAATTTCATGTACAATGTGAGATTTCTATCCTCGTTTTTAATTGTTTATCTGTTATGTGATGTGATGTTCATTACTTCATTCAGCCAAGAAAAGGTTGAAGTTCCTACAAAAGTTTATGTTGGAGGAATTCCCTACTATTCAACTGAGGATGATATTCGAAGTTATTTTGAAGGATGTGGCACTATAACTGAAATTGATTGCATGTATTTTCCTGAAACTGGCAAGTTTAGAGGGATTGCCTTCATTGGTTTTAAGGTGAGCAAATCAAACATGATTCCTTTCTTTTTCTTTTATGCCCCGTATCCGTATTCTCTACTGCTTGGTACTTATGCAATTTCAATTTCAATCTCGAAACTTTTTTTCGGTTTCCTATACGGTAGGATTGAATGCAATAAAGCTTTTGCAAAGTTTAAGACCCCTATTGCATCGATTATTAAACTATCAATCTAGTTTATCCCTTAAGACTTATAGGCAGGTATATTATTATTATTATTATTATTATTATTATTAGCAATACATTATATGTCTCTTTAAGATTCTATTCTTTTACTTCATTGTTTCTCTTTCTTTGTTTGCCCTTCGTGTTTCCCCTATTCTTTACTGTTCGGTACAATGCAATTGCAAGTTGAACTACAATCTCAGTTGATCCCTGCTGACATTTCTGTGGCATTCCTTCTGCAGACCGAAGCAGCAGCCAAACGAGCGTTGGCTTTTGATGGAGCTGACATGTTAGTAACACTGGCAACTTTCTCTTGTTGAAAGATGATTTACTGCTTTCATTCATTTCTCATGTCATGCTTATAAAACATTTGATGTATAACAGGGGAGGATTCTTTCTTAAAATCCAACCATATAAGGCAGAAAAAGCAGCTCGACCAGCCCGATTTGATCCAGAAATCATGGAGGGATATAATAGAATATATGTGGGAAACTTGTCATGGGAAATAACAGAGGAAGAACTGAAGAAATTCTTCTCAGACTGCAATATAGCGTCCATACAATTTGGTATGGACAAGGAAACGGGAGAATTCCGAGGATACGCTCATGTGGATTTCAGTGATAGTCAGTCGCTGAAGACAGCCCTTAAATTGGACCAAAGTGTTTTGTTTGGAAGGCCTGTTCGGATAAGTTGTGCAGTTCCTTTGAAGAAAAAACCAGGTGCAAGTAAAAAATTAGGTGCAGGTGAGAAATCAGGTGCAGGTGGGAAATCAGGTGCAGGTGAAAAACCAGGTGAGAAACCAAGTGCCCCTGTAGATAGCAAGATGAAGGGTAGGACGTGCTATGAGTGTGGTAAAAAAGGACATTCTTTCTCTGCATGCCCAAACAAAGGAACAGTCACTTCAACTACAATATAAATCATGTAGGAAATCTGAATTCCATTGGTATTGTCTGTTCATGTAGACAGTTTGATTGTAGTTTTGTTTTATTTTTTCCAAAAAAAGTTGGGCAGTATCTATAGTTGAACAAGTTGAAACTTTCTTGATTATTATCATTTTTCCCCTTAAAATGGAAATTCTTTTAGTCTTTGAGGACAATGTCAATGTTGCAGTTGATTTGTTATGTTTTGATTGCTGAGGAGGATGAGAGTTTTTTTTTCTCAACCGGCATAAATTTGAAGCACAAAGCATGAAAGTGATAAGCTATGATGTAGTTGGGAGAGTCCTTTTAATTTGATGTCTGTCTAATTGGAATACTACATAAAACAGTGGTGCAAGCATTATTTAATTTTAGTTCCTGCGTTGCATTGCACCATGATCTGCATTTTTATGCATACAGAATGTGGAAATGTTTGTAAGTAGGATATAGGATTTGACAGGTTGTGATGTAATATAAAGACTGAAAACAAAACTTAGGAAGGAAAATGGAAGGTGAAACTCATCTGAGCACTGAGCAGAGGGGAAGAGAGAGCAATGCTCATTTTTTGGAGTCTGAGTTAGGCCATTTTTGTGCCCACTGAACTTTCTAGCAAGGGGTGCATTGAATGCCAAATCAACCTATTATTACTTCCAAAGAAACTTACCAAAGCAATTCCCCAGGCTACTCGTGAAATGCCAATGACAAAACATTTCATCAAAGTATCCTTCCACAGACCAATAGAGAGTAACCATGATTTTAATTTAAATGAAGAATAAAAATCTGACTGAAAATGAAATTCAAAGAGTAACTGGTCTCAACTTGGAGGCATAACTGTAATTTAGCAACCTCACCAACCTGTCAAAGATGTGTTGCTGGCTAAGTGACATAGGTTCAGTATGTGTAACTTAGAGATAGTAATGGCAAGTGGGTTGCTGGCTTCTTTTCTAAGATGGCAAGGGAGGTCCTTTATTTTACACTCACACACACATAATATATATATATATATATATATATATATATATATATATATATATATATATATATATATATATATATATATTAAAGTGGCAACTACACTACCCACGTAGAAATTGTGTGTGCAACACCTATCATAGTGAGTGACTTAGGAGTATGACATATTCCATGCCATTAATTAGAGTATAATTTTCATTACTTTCCTTTTAACCCTATCTTAAAAAAAGTAATTTAATTTTGACCCCAATGTTCATTAGATTTTACAATAACCAATTTTTTTGTAAGCAAAGAGTTTTTATTAATGGGAGTAGGAGGAGTAGTCCAACCCGAATAATTATAAGGGTCTCGTTAAAACCTCCTGGAGCAAAAATTTAGAGGAAAAAAAGACTCGAGGAGGAGAAAGAGTACCCAAAAAATAGAACAAATGACTTGGATATTTATTTACAATTGTATATGAGCCCAACACCTAACTAACCAATGTAATGCTTATCGATAAAAAGAAAAAAAAAACTAACCAATGCAATACTTCCAATAAAGGAACCATCATCAATTCCATCATCCATGAAGGAGAAATTGCCCCTCGAAACGTGCCATGCACGGGTCAAGCAAAAACTATCCCCACTAATTAGTAACAACCAAGTGAGAATTATGTGATACCAGTGCGTTCACCATTGCGCTGCACGGGGTAAAAACTCTAGTTAATATGAAATTGTTGTTAGGTAAAATTTATTTTTTAAATTGCAACATGAGAAAGCTTTGTTTAAATTGAAGGTAAGTATAAATTTAAAAAAAATTATTAAAAAAAGGTAATTGCGGACTTAAAAACTAAAATAGAGTGTGTACATATTTGTCACGAAATGATTATTTCTCATCAAATCGGTTATTGAGGAATAAACTCTGAGTATTTGAACGGTAATTTTTTTCCGAACACTAAACTACCCAAAAAGACGCTGCTTAGCATCATACTTTACGTATTTTATCACAAAATTATATATTTTTTTCACCAAATCGATTATTGAGGCACAAACTTTGCATATTTGAATAGTAGATTTTTTTTGGAAACAATAAAGCATAAAAAAAACACTACTTAGCATCGTACTTTACATATTTTTTTTGAAATTATTTTTTTCACCAAACCGATCACTGAGGAACAAACTTTGCGTATTCGAACATTTAAAAAAAAATCGATATTGAGGAACGAACTTTGAGTTTTTGAAAAAGTACCTTAAAACACACTGGCCAACATTACATTTTACATAATTTATTAAGAAATTAATTTTTATTTTTCACCAATCCGATTATTGAGGAAAAATTAATTTTTTTTGACAACTAATTTTTTTCGGACTCTAAAGTACCTCAAAACACACTAGCTAGCACCACGCTTTACTAATATATTACGAAATTAATTTTCATTTTTCGCTAATCTGATTAACGAGAAAAAATTAATTTTTTTTGAAATTTTAATGTACTATTAAAAAGTAAAATTATAAAAAAGGGGGGGTACGTAGGGGGAGTGGGAGGTTTTGGCGCCAAAAGGGAGTTGGAGACTCCCTAAAATTTATATCTTTAAGTCGCTGACCAACTAACCAAGATCAACAATTTAAGCATACTCTATGTATGAGCATAGTGTTGGGGAGTCCGGGGGAGCACAGAGAGCAACAACAAACTAGACTTGGACGCCACATCTCCACCCAAAATCTTAAGGCGATAGGTATATGGGTCCCCTCTCTTATATGTCTTTCATATAGCTCATTCATAGCCGATGTGAGACTTATAACCACTCACTTGAATTTCCAAGATCTCCCCCAACTGTGAGTCACCCACATCACTATACTTGATCCAAACCAGAATCCACTACCCGCTCCCCCACCAAGCCGAACCACGGCTCTGATACCACTTGTTGGGGAAAAACAACATAGAGAAATAAAACGAGCACAATCGGAACACAAGAATTTAACGTGGAAAACTCCAAACCGGAGAAAAACCACGAACCGTTGTCTAATGACAACCAAAGAATATCACTATGTGAAAATTGTTACAACACAGACTTCTCTAAAAACACCCCCATGGCCCCAGTACACCCACACCCTCCAAAGAAAATATTTAACTACATCTCACAACACTCTAAAACAAGAGTATAATAGAAAAAACAAAGTCAAATACAACTTAAGGTATTTTTGGCTGGTGCATCTTGTAATGAAGAACTTGATCCCATTATATAGCCTTGGTCTCCCTCTTCCTTCACAAAACTAAGCGATGTGGGACTTTTTCAAGATGTCAATTTCAATCAACTCCAACAATCTCCACCTTGATTGTAATTGATCAACGAGACATCTTCTGCTTTCATTGTCTTCACCGACAATCATAGTTCAAAAGAACTACCATACTCCACCATAGAGAGTATACTTCACTTGAAGTTAAACCACTCCAAGAATTTTATCCATGCCGAAAGCCATCGACATAACTTCTTCAAGATGCTCGATTCCTATCAACTCCAACAATCTCCACCTTGATTGTAATTGATACCCGAGACATCTTCATTGTCTACACCGACAATCATAGTTCAAAAGAACTATCATACTCCACCATAAAGAGTATACTTCACTTGAAGCTAAACCACTTCAACAATTTCTTCTTTCGGCACATGTCGAAAAACCTGCAGAAAATTTATGGTGCAACTTCCATGTTTCACTTTTCCGGAAGTTTCACTTTTCCGGAAGTTTCATCAGCCATCGACATTCCTTTCCACCACACACCTTGCACAACTGTGAAACAGTGCCCTGTGCGCAATTATGGACCCTTTGGAGCAATTTGTCGAACCTGCTCCCCTGTACAATTCTTTTTTCTTTCCAAGCCCAGAATTGTTGCTTTTCAACGCCTTGTGCAACCCCGATTCCATCAACACATCCATGACTTGAATTTTCCACAAGCCAAAATTGATTCTTCCATCAAATTTCTCCATGTCAAACTTCACAGCACTTGAAAAATTTAACATTCCAGCTGTAAACATACTGTGAGCCGTGCACCGAGTAGGTTCCCAGGAAAGAGAGGTGGGTCACAATGGACACGCTTAAATACCATGTCTTTCCTAGCTAGAACTTTTCTCAAACAACACTTACACAGTATCAAACTTCTTTTCTGATGTGGAAGATCAGACAAAGCTGCAACCACAGAGCATACTAAGAAATTTACCCCACCGACTATTTGCATATGCTACCTGTTCATTGGATAGCTCGTTGTTGCTTCCTGTGCTCCCCCGGACTCCCCAACACATAGCTCTAATAAAAAGGTAGCATATGCAAATAGTCGGTGGGTGATCCAAAAAACTTCTTCCATGCATGGGGGCAAGAAAATTATCTTTCTATAATATTTTGCAGAATAAAATATTAAAAGTCTTCACAAAATACACAATCACGTACGAGAAAAAAATTGAAAAAAAGATATTCAAGCTTCTACAAATCACAGTTCTCTTCTACGCATTTTCATAGTATGAAAGTATTGTATGATGTTTTTGTTGTCAATATTAGCAAAAACATCTCTCTCAATTACATACATATATATATATATATATGAATAAATTGAGCTTGTATATTTGGGTAATTGGATAATAATGGGGGCAAACTCTATTTTTTACTGGGAGCAAATACAAAAATATTATATGAATAAAGATAGACATTTTTTTTATCATGGGGGCAATTGCCCCCAATGTGTTGGGTATACATCCGCAACTGCAAATAGTAGTACACTTGGATTTCTCAGCTCAGCTAATATCAGCAAATATGGGTAGGAGTCTGGGCACTACAATGCCTAAGGGGCTCCATACCCCAAAATATTTTTTTAAATGATTTATCATTTAGATTTGAAAGGTTTTACCGTGTGTTTTTGACTTTTGAATCTATATACTTAGGACCGTCCCAAACAATTTGGAGGCCCTACTTAAATCTTAAAAATTGGACACCTGCTTGAGATTGAGTTAACTCTTTAAGTTTTTTTTTTTGTTTTCTTACGTATCTTATCCAGACTCATACTTTCTAATCTTAGGAGGCATGGTGAACCGCATCAAATGCTTAACTTTGAGTTGGTGTGTTTATAGAATGAAGTTATGCTCCTCTATTTCAATTTCAATGTGGTGGTCTAATCCACTTCAATGCTTAGAAGGGGGAGAAACGGTGAATTGACAGTTGGCAACCGTTTTGATGTACTCTTTTTCCCTACCTGAGTTTTTTTCCCATTGGGTTTTGGCCCAGGGAGGTTTTGAGGAGGCCCTCCCCCTTTCATCAATGTATATGGGATTGGTGCGCCCCTAGTGTCCCCATCAATACAATTCTTGCTTATCTAAAAAAAAACCAATATTTGTTTTACTATAATTTGATCCAAAATCCGATTGCACCTTTAATTTTAAACATTTGAATTTTTTCATTGTTAAAAAGTTTCAATCTTTTTTCCACATCAAAATTTATCTGTATTATAGTTTAGAAACATCTTACTAATAAGGTTGGTCCGAGCAGTAATTGAATTTAGATCCTACCTTAAAATCTAAAGCTCGAGTATTGGTTGTAGTAAAAACTCTATTGGGAGAAGAGAACCACATGGCCGACAAAATTAGATACACGTGGCCAGCTAGGTTCCCTAACATAAATTAGTCATCAATAAAGTCAATTGATATTACACATTCTTAGCCCATATTTTCTAGAGACCGTCCATAACAAAAATTGTCCAACAACAAATAGTTTCGAAAATAATATTATTGTACGGGTGACTGACAATATCCAAACTCAATTCATCCTAAAAATATTTTGTCAAGAAAAATTCATCCTAAAAATATCACATGATACTTTTAGGATTCAAAAATAAATAAGAGATGAACGGAAAACTGTAATTTATAGAATATTAGATATTTTTTTGGAGTGTTTTTGTCACATACGTGATTGTGTCTTTTGTAATAATTTTTAAAAAATTTCTGAGATGAAATATCGTGGATAGACTATCGGGTTAACTTTTGTAAAACAAAATCATTGAGTTCAGGGACGGATCTAGCTATGGGCCACCAAGTGCTAGTGTTGTATCCGCCACCAAGTGCTAGTGTTGTAGTTCATTAGTCGGGGAATAGGCCGGGTCGAGCTGGACTTTGCAAGACGTGAATTTCGTCTGCATTGAAAATGTTCCGCCTGAGTTTGGCATGTGGCTTGTGGTAGACCCATTTTTTAAGACTGGTTCGGTCTTTTTAAAAGCCTGACAAGGTCTGAATTTCTTTAAAAGTCTATTTCATTGTTTTTTTACAAAAACCTACAATTTTTGAGTGATGTATACTTTTGTAAATAGACCAAGAAGAAGCAAACACGTCCATGAGATTAATTTTTATTTTATATGATATTAAATTTAAATTCTATTTTATAATAATAACTTTAAATTAAATATATTAAATTTTGAGGCATGTCAATATGTTAAAATAAACAGAAAATATTAACAAATTTATAATTTAACACAAAGGACAAAATTTAATATAATAATAATAGTAATAAAAATATTAATTATATTTATATTTTAGCTAAAAGGCTTTGTTGATGACATGTAGTCTAGTATTTTAATTTTAATAAAAATAAGTCAATCTGGTAGGATTAAAAGGCTTTGTCGATGACATGTAGTCTAGTATTTTAATTTTAACTAAATAAACTTTTAAAAAGTCTTAGCCTAATCCATTTAAAAAAAAAACTCAGTGGTCTAGGGCTGACATAGACTGGGCCGTAAGCCCGTGTCGGTCGAGCTGGTCTATTCCCACCTCTATTAGCCGTGAATATTAACCAAAACCGCAAACAAAGACATAATTGGGGACTAAATTTTTTTATTATTATTAGCAACTAAAACTGAAAACCTTATTTTATAGTACTAAAAACATATTTTATTTTCTTGTAAAAAAACATTTTATTTACTATCAAAAAAATATATTTATTTAAATCTAAAAAGGAAGACCAAAAGATAGTTTGAATTGCAAATTCAGTGTTTTAAGAAAAATCAAGGTATTGAAAGAAAGAGCATAAACGAAACAAGTATTGAATTCTTCTTCATGTCCATTGTCCAGGTACGAGAGAGAAAGCGGTCTTATTAAAACTTTGCCTCAGTAAGTATTGTTATTTATCATCTTTCTTTTTCTTTGCGTGCATTCTTTGATTCTCTTCACCATTACACACACACATATATGATATATTCAACTTTTACTGATTATTTTACACATACCATATCATATCATCACCTTTGATTTACCTTTGTTGGAGTTGAAATTTGACTGGTGATTAACAAGTTATTTTCGTTGAAGAACCTTTTGGATTTGTGAATGATGGGTTCGATCAGAGGGATGAAGAAAAGGAAGAAGGGAGAGCACAATAAGGATGTCATTGTAACCCCATTGTATTCTCAACTCCATCATCCCTTTGATTGGTGGTATCATTTCTCCCAGAGAATTTCAGGTATACTATATCCTCTTCCTTTCTGGTTATTCAATTCTGTTAGTATTACTACTTTACTTGACTTTTCATATTCATCTTGCTCTTATTATTATATTATTCATTATAAATCTTGCTTGCTTACTTAATCAAGCGTGTTACCTCATATATATCTTTGACCTAAATTTGTTTGTTTTGCTTAGGGAATTTATTTCTCTACTAAGGAATCATTGTAAACTTTGGTTATAATTTTGGTGACTTCTAGGCCGAGGGATCGGTGTACCAATTAAATCGATCATAGGATAGTATAAAATGTTATGAATTATTGAGATTTCACGTTGGTTGATACAATCTCAACTATCATATTTAACAATCGGTTTGACTAGTTAACCGGCGAGGGACTTACTTGATCTCTCACCTTAGAGTGAAGCTTAACTTTTCAAATTGTATAAGCTTCTGTTATCGTAGTTACTAATTACATAAACATTGATTTGGCTTTTATTTGATCAATTTCTTTAGAACATTGGTGGGATCCCATTTATAACATCAACATTGTTTTCATTACCTTCAATTGTTGCATTAAGTTACTGTACATAATAATTTGGGTATCATGTGCTTTGTTTTAACACGAAAATTTTGCAACTCCTTTCTCTGGTATGCATAAATATTATGTGGCTACTCATTTTGAGTACCATCTCCCTTGTTTCAATCCTATCTCTAATGATCTTCTTCCCATAATCGGGTTTTTCGTTTGCTTCTTCCCATTTCTGCCTTGAGGATATACACTAGACAGAGATAATTTGCAATATCATCTTTATGCTGATAAGTGATAACTACCAAATACATCAGAAGTGAGATTACCTAAGTGAACTTTCCTGATTCATTATTTACAAGTTTGTGGTCAACGTGATACATTCTAACTAATAATAAGACTAACTATTGGAATACACTTCTTCTGTGAAGCTTATTAAATTTTTGATAAAAGGATATAGATTCTTTAAAAGTTCTTTGGTCAAACATGAAAATGTGCTCAGGGTATTCTGTTGAAGTCCTTGAAAAAAGTCATCCTTCTTGCTAAAAATTAAATGGGAGTAAATGTTGGATTGATATAGTCAATACAATAAAAGAGAAAATGCAGTCCTATGAGTTGAAATAAAAACTTTATAATCTTGTTGACAACATAATGGATTTTTAAAGAAGAATAAAATCAGCAATATGAATCCTTTTCCAATTTTTGCACTTAATCCCCTTCTTTCAATTCATTACTATGCTGATTTCTTTATCAAAGTTCTGTCATAAATTAGATATCAAGTGTTCATATTCTGTGGTTTTGAGTGATTTTCAAAGAATTTGCTCATTGTTTTTTAATTTGATCATATCTGTCATAATATGAAGATCGTGCTAATATCATTACATATCCTGGCATGTTGACTTCCTTTATTTTTACTTATTCAATATATTTTTTACGGTAAAATCCAATTTTCCATCTGACCTGTCCATGCTTTAACTTTGCTAATTTTAGGACCTTTATCTCGATCTAAAGATATAGAGAAATTCGAATCGGTTTTCAAGATCTCAAGAAAGACATTCAACTACATATGTTCTCTTGTGGAAAAAGATATGCTGACCAGATCCTCAAACACTGTTGATTTAAATGGAAAACGCTTATCTGTGAATGACCAAGTAGCCATTGCTCTTAGAAGGCTTAGTTCTGGTGAGTCGCTGTCAACGATTGGTGACTCATTTAGGTTGAACCAGTCAACTGTTTCCCAAGTAACATGGCGGTTTGTGGAAGCAATGGAAGAGAGAGGTCTCTGTCATCTTAATTGGCCTTCAACTGAAATGGCAATGGAAGAGATAAAGTCCAAGTTTGAGTGCATAGCGGGACTTTCTAATTGTTGCGGTGCAATTGACAGCACACACATATTGATGACTTTGCCTTCTGATGACTCTTTGAGTAAGGTATGGCTTGATCACGAGAAGAATTGCAGCATGGTTTTACAAGCGATCGTGGATCCGGATTTGAGATTCCGCGACATAGTTACTGGATGGCCAGGAAGTCTAAGTGATGACGATATTCTTCGTAGCTCTAAATTTTTCAAACTTGCTGAAGAAGGAAAGAGGTTAATTGGGGGTAAGAAAATACTCACAGAAGAAACAGTGTTAAGGGAATATATAGTTGGGGATACAGGGTTCCCTCTTTTTCCATGGCTTCTTACTCCTTATGAAGGTGAAAGCCTCTCTAATGTTCAAGTTGAATTGAATAAAAGAGTTGCTGCAACCCAAATGGTGGCGAAAAGAGCATTGGCTAGGCTGAAGGAAATGTGGAGAATAATTAAAGGAGTAATGTGGAAACCTGATAAGCAAAAGTTACCAAGAATTATTCTTGTTTGCTGCATATTACATAATATAGTTATAGATTTGGAGGATGAAGTGCAAGATGATATGCCCTTATGCTACCAACATGATTTAGGATATCAAGGTCAAACTTGTGAATTTGTCGACAATGCTGCCGACATTATGAGAAATAAGCTTTCTCTCAACTTAGAAGGTAAACTGAAAGCATGAAAGAACATTCTTTCTATTTGTTACAATTCAATTGGAATTATATTGAAATGGATTTTTCCTTCCATCTTGAAGCTGGTTTACAGCTAACTTTGACACAACAAGGACAGTTTATTTTTGTTGCCTTAAGTTGAATACACATAGTTGAGAAAAATGTTTTTAGTATTTGTTGTCGTTACTGTGTTATTGCCTCATCTGCTTAAATGTCAGCTCAAGGAGCAGGAGACAATCATTTTTTGGTTATACAATTTATTTGGTTGCTGGTTATTTATGCCTCTGTCCCTTTGATTACTTTTTTTCATTTTTTTTTTGGTTTTTAGAGGGTAGACACTATTACGAGGAGGTTTGAAAAAATATTTTATATTTTTTATTTTGAATATCACTTCATTTTCAAATTGTTTTTCATTTTTAAAAATTTGTATGAGAAACTGTTAAAACAGTTTTTGTTATTTTAATTCAGTCCAACGTAAATGTTTGAAAATGGGAAATAAAACGAAGATAGTAAAGTAAGAAATTTCAAAACAAAATAACAATCAATATTTTATGTATAATATGCATAAGAAATTACTCTTATGTTAACAGTTGAAATTATTTATTTTATTCTTTAAAGTGAAAGCTTGTTTTAAAATGAAGAGACCTTAAGTATTCCTATCATTCTTTAGTGGAGAATTACATGATTTGACTAGAAACTTAACAATGTAAATGATTTATTTTTTGTGACAAAAACAATATAAATGATGAACAGTTTTTGCTAGCTATTTTGCAAATTAAATGAACACTAAAAGGATACGTTTTGTCTTTTTGAGTTAGATTGAATTAGGGAGAATAAATGAGATTTATGCAATAATTTGAACTTTTGTACCATGTAATGTTCGCACCATGGTCACTTACATAGGCAGCAGATCTAGACTACAATGAGGAGGGTGTGGGAAGTAAGTGTAAGTTAATATTTTGCAAAAAGGGGTGCGTTAGAATAAATGGTAGGTGAAAATAGCATCCCCTTAAAATATTTGCCTTAGTCCAAAAGGATATTACTTGGCTAGGCCTAGATGTGGGTGAGAAGAAAGCCCAATCCAATTGGAAGTTGGGAGATGGCGGTGGATGCGGTGCATTGGCATTCTCGCTCGCTGCTGCGTGTTGTATGAACTGAACAGAACAAAACAGAACAGAACAGAAGTGTGAAGAAGGCTGAAGAGTAATCGGGTGGGAAGAATGAAGAAAATGGAATTGAGAAATGTAATGAAGGACAAGAAATTCTGGTTTGCATCTTTCCTAATCGTCTGGGCAGCAGCTCTCCAGGTAAACCCGAATTTCTCCTCCCTCTTTATCCCTATCCCTATCCCTATCCCTATCCCTCGTTCCTCATTTGTTTTGATTTTCATTGCAGGGCCACATGAGTTGGGTAAAGCGCCAAGAAACCTTCAAGCAAAAGTTCGGCAACCTCGATCAACCCAACGATCCTCAAAATTGACTCCCCCCATACCATACTCTACACTACACTTGTAATTTACGCTTTCCCATCCTATCCTATCCGCATTTCAAATTACTATACCCTAACAAACACCTCATTTATTTATTAATAATAATAATATGTCAATTCACAACTCCATTTCTGCTGTGTGTGCTTCTCATATTTACTACTATTTAGATTGCCATTAGTAAAATGTTGTTGGCTTCAATGCTTTGACTCAATTTGGATGATCTTATATGATTATTGATTGTGTCCATCCCAGTTAATGAATCCCCCATAGACTTCACTTATCAATCAAATCATGTATGCTCATCAATCTCACCAATCTTTACCCCATTTATTATTTCGGTTATTTCATAATTCAGTTCTCATATACCCTTTGTTAATTGTTATACCTCCACACTAAACGAGTACCAATTGGTAGTTTAGAAATTTAACTTATCTGTTCAAGCAAAAGTGAAGTCGAAGTTTGTAAATGTGGTATTCCATGGAAACACTATTGCGTACCCACCCTTCAGATCAGATTGATTGAAAATGTGTTTGGTGTCCGATATGTGTTCGACATGACACCAACACATATGTGGTTGGTTACATTCAATCACTTTCTTTATCTCAAATTATTATTAGTGTTCATATGTTGGTGTTTAGTGTCGTGTTTGTGTCGGCGCTATATAGATTGGGTTGGGATGATGTCCGTGTCTGTGTTGATGTTGTATAGATTAATTAGGATGAGCATGTTGGAAGTTGGAACCCAGAAGGCACCTGTTTATACCATATTACTTCCCTCAATTGTTTAGCTCAGATAGATATCTATTATCTTGACAACACCCCCTCCCCCCCCCCCCCCCCCCCGAAAAAAGAGATGTCTATCATCCTTTCTCTTCTGTTAATACAAGTTTTATGATTACTCATTTCTTTGTGTTAAAGCAGGAATAGGATATCAGCTCTCGTTAGAAATAATCTACACCTTTAGTAAAAGCGCAGCTCGAGAGCTTTCCTGCTCCAGGACTTTGAACCTTCCTGTGGGTATGGAGGATGTGCCAACACGCTAACCCAATTAGCTCTAAGGTAACCTTTTGTTTGGCCAGTTAGATTTGCTGTGTTTGTTTGCCAGGAATTCTTATGTAACTCAAGCAAACTATAAATTATTAAAAGCTTTTTTTCTTCATTGTTACAAATGAAGTGAAATTTAAGTTGGCAGGAAACATATTTATTATTAATTTTAAATTCATAGTACTTTTAAGGATTTGGTTCTAAACATATTTTATTGATTTAAGTGAATTTACCATATTTGCAAAGGCAAAATAAGATTGTCTATGGTAGACTTACAATGAGTTCGATTCTTTGTTGAACCATCGGGGGAGCTTTATACCACCATAGTACTTTTTGATTGTTCTGTGTGTAGTATAATCTGTAACTATTAACTAGTATATATTAGTGTAGGTCAAGGGATTCATTAGTGTAGGTTTAGGCAAGCTCTAAGTTGCTGCCATGCCAACAACATCTTTGTAAGTTCAGTGAGTTGTTCATTTGTAACAATTCTTGCTGAAGTAGAAATCTCTCTCTATGAAGTTCTCTCATATTCTATATGGTATTTAGATCATTAAGGTCCTTCATGGCCGCAGAATCTCCTCCTCCATGCCACTACCAATGGCTGCACCAACACTACAAGTGTTTCAAGTTTTACCTCTGAATACTCATTCTCTGGCACGAATAGGTTCAATCTTTCTTTACACCTTTCCAATTCCCCAGCTTCCTGTAAACCCTTAATTTAGTCTCAATTAATTCTATTTCTCCTATTTGCTCTCTAAAGTATGTGAAAATAATATGTAGTTCTTAAAGTTTGTGAAATCCATCAAATTAGCCCATATAGTTTTTAAAAAGTTTTGTTACAAGAACTAATGTGATGGATTTCACAAAACGTTAGAGACTAATATGTTGCATTTTGCTAACGTTTATAGTTTAGAGACTAAATAAGAGAGAAAATATTAGTTTAGAGAGTAAATTGGATGGTTTATTTTACATAAAATATGAAGTGGTTGTTTGTGTGAAGGAGGCCTTTAACCAATCTTGACCGAGAACCAGGTTGCATTTTTTATTAGACCAAACTATTCAGATCCCAGCTAGACCAAACAACCTAGTAAGTCTCGCAAGATACCCATTAGTCATACGACTACTATTTCTAGAACCGTTTACCTAAAAAACAGTTCAACTTATCTTGCTTTTGCTAATGCTTCTTTGTCTAGAATGATCAAACCGAAGGAACAACTTTCTTCTAAAGAAGTTGTGAATTTTGGAAAACAAAGTAACCTAGTTATGTATGTATTTGATGAAGAAAAGAAAGTGCTCAACACAAAAGTCAAAGTGCAGAAATGGTTTTGGAAGTTCTATCTTAACAATCTGACCTCAACAAATAAACATTATCAAATGAAGGAAGTTGTTGCTTTAGACAATTACTATGAAGTGACCAACGTTGGTGACGCTAGTGATGATGACGGTGAAGTTTACTATTCAGGGGTGGACAAATGCATCCGACCCGTCCGAAACCCGAGCTACCCGTTCAAAAAAGTGCAGAAACGGATTCATCAAGTCGGTTTAATTGTTTCTCGGTTTTCTATTTTTAGTCAAAAACGGTCTCCAGGCGGTTCGGGTGTGTAAAATATTCCCATCGGTGGCCGAACCCGCCCGATAAACATTTAATACACGCCTTTACCTTGCTTTTTGATCAAAGATGTGTATACTTTCCGTTTCAGTTTTCATTAAATTATTACTATTATTCTCGAAACTCTAAGCATCCACTGCAACTTTTCTGATTTGTCATAGAAGTCGTTATTACTTTTTGAAAAACAACTCATTTTTTAATTCTTATAAGTTATAACTACTGCTACACGACATTACACAACAGACCAATCATGAAATTAATTGTTCAACACTTCAAAGACTCCCTCTTTCCTGCACGCTTTCACTTTCTTCCCAAAGGCTTTCATCTTTCTTGCACCTGTTAAAAAAACCAGAGTGAGAAAAACGCAGAAGCAAGGTAGGGATATGGAAGTTCTACCATTGTTGAAAACCGAACTTATCCCCCCATCGGAACCGCAACCCGCCCAATCCGAATCCGTTTAAACCGAATGCCCAAATGGCCAAAGTTGGGCCTGAGTTTCAGAACCGCGGATTGGGACGGATTGAGGTTTTTTGGCCCGAATCCGCCCAAGCCCGACCGATGTCCACCCCTTAGTATTACTATATCTGTGAGACTTCGGAATATTATATTTCCCATCCACCGCATATGATATATGTAGTAATCTGTCATTTTTCTATGTCTAGAATTAAAGAACACGTATTATCTAGAACACGTTTTATAGATAATACTATATTATTATCTTAAATGTCAACATCTCCGGTGGGATACTTATCTATTGGAATTCTTACTCTATGGACAACCTCGTATGCTTGCTGTGTCGTTCCTTGTTGTGTCAAAATTTGTCATTAGCAAGTGCCAGTGGCGGACCCAGGACCCCGGGGTCAGGGGTGTCAAATTTTTTAAGGCCGGTGTCAAATGGGTGAAAAACTTGGTCTACTAGTATAATTTCAAATTTTCAGAGGTGTCAAAATTAAAATTTCAGGAAATTTAGGCTATTTATATAGGGTGTTTAGTGCAAAAAAAAAATTCCAGGGGGTTCAACTGAACCCCCTGGATACATGCCAGGTCCACCACTGGCAAGTGCTCCATGCTTAAATTTACTCCATCGACTTACTCTAGCTATTTTTTTTTACCGTTCGTGTTATTGGTGCACAATATTCACTGACTTTGCTGGTGATTAATCTACGTCGAGAAGTCAGACTATGTGGTTCTCTCATCTCAACTGAGTTTTTGTCACACTCAAAATTCAAACCCTAAATATGGAGTACACACTCTTTGAAACTTACTCTAGGTACTAATATTATAATCTGACAAAATTCTTAAGTACACTCTTTGAAAATAAGGGTGCCAATGAAACAATTTTATTACGGTGAAAGGGCTTCTAGATATGGCATCTGCTATGTGTTGATTACTGGATTGTACTGCACGGCACTGCTATTTGGAAAATAATTCCTTTCTAGATCGTATGAATTGGGGAAGAAATGGAAAACAATCCAACGTTTTATTCCAACATATTATATTTTATGCTAAGAAAATTGTGATTGTGATACAAAGAGTTTTTTCTTTTTTTTTCCTTTTGATTAAATTTTTTTTGGTGGGTTGGGTCTCATGGACTCGCTACGTCTCGCCTGAGCGAGAAAAAGTCTTAAGACTTAAAAAAACACTTTCACATTGGCGACAATGGGATTTGGACATTTTTTTTGTTTGTTTGTTTGTAAGAAATGAACCAAATCCTTACGAATTCGATCAGAATCGACCAATTTTTGTTGACTCTCTTCTCTATTAACTAACAGATTAACTAAGTTATGAAGTGAATTAGTTTAATGAATAAAAATTTCAATAAAATGTAACTAATTAATAAATAATTAAGTAGTGAGAAGCATATTAACATTCCTTGACACCAACAAGTGTTTCGACTTGGATCCCGCCCCAAGGTTTCAGGTTCGAATATTGGGTGTGGCAAAAACTGTTGGAGGGGAGAACCATACGGGCCGGCAAAGCCGGAAACTCGTGGCCAGCCAGGTTCCCCAACGTAGATTAGTCACCAACAAAACCGGTGAAAACTACGCACCAATGACAACTACGCACCAATGACATGGTAACAACAAAAAAATTAACCTTCCTTGCCAGCCATTTTGGTCTGATACTAACAGATAAGAAGGCTATTCATTCAAGTAAGTTGATGATTTTCAGTTTCACACAGTGGAGCAATTCAACTATTCAAATAAGTTGTTGAATTCCCTATCTACATACGTATATATGATAAAAAAATTTTACTAAGAATAACATGAATTTCTTTTATATAACCAAGAACTGAACAAATTATTTACTTACAGTACAATAAAAATACAAATTAAATGGGAGCAAAAAGTACTCATCCATCTATATACATCAACAATATCACTAGGTATATATAGTTGAATTCAATTGAAACAATCTACCAAAGGAGTTGATTGTCCAATCTTCAAAAACTCCAAATCATTCTCAACTGGTGTCAAATTCAAATCTGGAAACAAATTAACTCTCTTGTTATTCCTTTTAGCTACTGAATTAGTATTATTACTAGTGCAACCACTTGTTCTATGTCTCCTCATGTGTCCACCCAAAGCTTGTCCTATTGCAAATTCCAATCCACAAACAGAACATTGATGTGTTTTCGCCTTTGTTTGAACCACTATATCACTAGTCTCTTCTTCTGCTCCCATTATTAACCTTAGTTTCTTGTGGCTCGCGCGGTGGCCACCTAGTGCTTGAAACGATGGGAATTTCCGGTTACATGTCTTGCACTCGAACACACGGCTGTTGAAGTTTGCTTCAAATTGATGATCACCTCCACGAGATAGAAACATCAAGTAATTTGCCATTGTTATGCTATGAATATTATCACCTTCTCTTTCTCTCTTCATCATTAATCAATATATTGAAAGCAAAGGAGTGGAAATTGATATATATTATGGAGGGTTTGAATAGAAATAGACAGGTGTGGGAATGGAAGAACTATAACTCTATGAGACTTCCGAAGGGTGTGGTATTTATTTATACATAAAGGGTACGTGTGGTTGTTTTTGTTTGTTGAGTTGAGTTGAGAATTCTAATTTTTGACGTTTCTGAATACTTTTACACACTAAACTTGTGAGCTAGCTAGTTGTAACTTTGATATATATATATATATATATATATATATATATATATATATATATATATATATATTGGTGTGACGCAAGCAAGTACGAGAGTTGGAGGCATTTGATGAACTATATAATAGATATCCATATTTGATGGATGCGTTGAACTTGATAATTTTCCTTTGACTAGCTGTAGTTTGGTGTGAAAGGAAAAGATGCATGTAAACTGTTGCCGTAGTTAGCTAGCTAGGCTTATTGATGATCCACTCATCCACACATATTTTCTTTTTGGTTCGGAACATTGTTGCGGAGTGTCCCAACGTTTTCAACGAAAGACTCAGTTTGTGTTTATGATCAAATTTTGCACTAACCAATACCGGGTTTGTCCACTGCGAGTTCGAACCTGTGAACGCTGAGTCAACTGCCATATCCCAGAGTAGATTAAGTCACTGGACGAACTGTGTTGGTTGATGATCCACGCATATACTAATACTAACTAAATTCAGCCTCTAACTAACTAGTTTATCATATTTAAAGTTCATGAGCATTGGTTTTGAAATAAGTTTTGAATCAAATACATGTTGCTTATAGTTAAAGGGCTTCTAGATGGCAGCCGCTTTAATTCAACTGATTTATATATGCATTGGTTTGAGCTGGTATTTGATTTTGAAAACTATTTCTCTTCTAGATTTTAGAATAGATGACCAAGAAAAACGGAAACTTTTAGGAGTGCTCTTCTCCAATTAAATTATGTTGATTCTAATCTATTTGTTCTTTTATTTAATTAGTTTTATTCAATTGGTTTTTACTTTGTTTCATTAATTAGTGTGAATAAGACTTTACGTATGTCCATTAATTTAGTCTATGTTTTTTAAATTGGACTAGATATTGAACTACTTAGTCTTTAAGTTCATGTTCAATCATTTTGAACCACTTGAATCAAAATGAAATCAGAGTTGAACCGCCCAAATAAATAAACTATGTCAATGCATGATTTAACCGGCTAAACCGTCGAGTTGGTTGGGTTTTTAAAACATTGAATTTTGTATTTCTCTTTTAAAAAGACTTGGATCTATCTTTTTATTAAAACAATATAGTTGGGTCTAGCGTAATTTTGTTAAGTAACGAATATAAAGGTTAGTATAATGGCTAATTCCCTCTATGTAACTTGTAAGTCTAAGTTAGACTGTCTAACACACTATTTGAGTATCTTTTTTTTTGGTTACACACTAATTGAGTATTTTCCATCTGTATTAAGTGACATAATCATTTTTTAATTAAGAAATAAGAAGTGGATGAGTTATTATAGATGATTACATCATGAGTACGATGGTCAATGCCATTAACTAAGACCGGTCACAACCCACCGATCTCACCCTCATTATATTTTTGGTCAAACCCTATTATTACTCTAGACTCAATTAGAAGAAAAAAAGTGTATAGTTTTGCTAGACTCAAATATAAACAAATGTGAACTAATCTATCCATGTTATAAATAAATAGATGTCCACTTCTCTTCCACTACTAATTGTGATTACTCCCTTTGATAGTGGCTCTTCATAGGTTGATCTTTCACTTCCATTCTACCCTATAAATAGGGCTATCTCCTATGTCTATTGGTACACTTGAAAAGAATAGAAAAAGCTCTCATCTTCCATTCTTTTTCTTAGTTTATTATCTCTTATTTTACAACACGTTATCAGCACGAAGTTCTACCAATCTAAGGTTAGTATTGGTTTTTGACTTCATCTTATCACATTATATGAGATCGGTAATTATGTTGCAAACGTTTATTTTATCACGAAGCGCTTACGGTCTAAGTTCTTCATTGTAATATCATTATAAAGTTGCTTTTTCTTTGTTGCTAATTGCTATGCCTTTGCGCATAATACAACAATCAGGAAAGTAAATTGATAAAGTAAAATAGATACAACAATAGTTTATTATGTATGCTTGCTTATTGGTTCACAAATAGATACTGCTAGGATAAAGTAAATTGATACCTTTCCAAGTGGAAATTGATACCCCTTGATGTAGATAAGAGAGATTAAGGGCAGTTAGGGATTATGAGTATGTTTACCATTGATATCTAACTATCTTATTTTGTATGTAACAATATCATAGTGTAATTATCGTACAATGGCCTCAACCATTTAAACAAGTTTATTATGTCATTGTCACACACCAAAAGTATGTGGATCCACTGATCCACTGTTCCATTAAATTATTGCTATTCTCAAATTTCTCTAGCTAAATGATTAACGCGCTAGTTTGCTTCCTTGTCTATTTAACAAATATCGTTTTTTTTAATATATAATAAAAACTTGCTCATCATTGTTTGCAGCTTTTACTATTTGTACAAAATTCTAGTTACGAAATTCTTAATTACATATATGTATCTTTGCTACCTATCTATCTAGTACTATCTAATGAGTAATGATAGTGTAAGTAACATTTCATGAAAAATCAAACTAGGGCTATATGTTTTTGGCCCTTGCTTTATTAGAATACCAAGCGACCTTGATCTTTGTTTTTTTATGTGTCACAAAGTTATAATCAGTTCTCGAAAAGTCTAATGGGCATGCGATAATTCAAATATGTGCTTATTCTCGGGCAAATTATTTTTGTCAATAAGTCTTCTAGTAAAAATCATATAAGACCAATATCCCTATGAATTTTATGAGGACAAGAAACATGAAAGTTCTAAATATTCTAGTTTTTGATTTTCTTCATAATGTTATGTTTGATCTAACTTGTTTAACTTTATATTTTCATGATAGTTCTAAATATGTCGAACCTTACTAAACTTGATTTTGAGGCTCTTGACATTTCGGGAAAGAATTACTTGCCTTGGGCTCTAGATGCTGAAATTCATTTGAATGCAGAAGGTCACGGGGATACTATTAAGGAAGGAAGTAAATCATCTAATCAACAAAAGGCAAAAGCCATGATATTCCTTCGTCACCATCTCCATGAGGATCTTAAAAATGAATACCTTACGGTAAAAGACCCACATGTCCTTTGGAACAGTTTAAAAGAAAGATATGAGCACCAAGAATCTATTATCCTCCCAAAAGCTCGTTATAATTGGATGCATTTGCGTTTACAAGATGTTTTCCACCAAAAAAAAATGTCAGGATGAGAAATAATATAACTTCTTTTAGACAAAAAGAAGGAGAATCACTGTTTGAAGCATGGGAAATATGGAAAGAACTTTTAAGTGTCCTCATCGTGGTATACCTGTCATAATACAAATGGAAACATTCTATAATGGTTTGGAGCCCCAAACCAGACTCATGTTGGATGCCTCATCTGGAGGAGTGTTACTGAATTCATCATATAATGAAGCATGTGAGTTGATAGACAAAATTGCAACCAACAGCTATAGTTGGCCCACAGAAAGGGTCAATGCTCAAAGGAAGATAGCTGAGGTTCATGAACTCAGTGAAATATCAGCTCTATCAGCTCAAGTAGCATCTCTCACCAACATGATCAAAAATTTCAATTCTACGAATGCCCCAGCATCCATTGCTGAAGCAATGATAGAATCCACTGCTGCTGCAATAGAACAAGCCCCTCCAGGAACAACTAGTTGTGTATCTGTGGAGGTGGACACTTGTATGAAGAATGTCCAAGCAACCCTATTTCTGTTAACTATGTAGGATACAACAAAAACAACAATCCTTGCTCAAATACCTACAATCATGAGTGGGGAAACCATTCAAATTTCAATTGGAGCAACAATGCAGCTACATCATTCAATGCTGCAGCACCCTCCACTCCACCAAGATTCCACTCTCAAAATTACCAAAGACCTCCTGCACCAGCAAATGATAACTCCTTGGAAGCCATGTTCAAAGCATACATGGGCAAAACAGATGCCTTCATAAGTGAAGCAAAAACTG
Source organism: Astragalus membranaceus (assembly GCA_039519185.1). NCBI lineage: Eukaryota > Viridiplantae > Streptophyta > Magnoliopsida > Fabales > Fabaceae > Astragalus > Astragalus membranaceus. The sequence goes on from CM076847.1 coordinate 3,162,824, forward strand.
CAAGGCAAGTTCATGATACTTCTATCAAAAATTTGGAGAATCAAATGGGGAAATTAGCTACAGCTTTATACCAAAGGCCACATGGATCACTTCCATCCACCACAGAAGCTTCAACCTCACAAAAGCATGGCAAAGGAGAAGGTAAAAGCTATCTCTTTGAGATGTGGAAAAGATTTGTCAGAACCACATACAGAAGGTGAAGGTAAGGAAGAAAAAGAAAAGAATACAACTGATGCTGCAGCAACAGATACAGTAGCATCCAAAGCTGCAGCAACCAAAACTGCTTCTATGCCACCACCAAGGTTAGTTCCATAGTACCCTCCTCCTCCTTTTCCACAAAGGTTGAGGAAGGCTCATGAAGAAAAACAATTTAGCAAATTTCTTGAGGTATTGAAGCAGTTACACATCAATGTTCCCTTAGTTGAAGCACTTCAACAAATGTCAAATTATGTCAAATTTAAGAAAGATGTGCTCACAAAAAGAAGAAGATTGGGGGAAGAATGTGTGTTACAAGGTGAGGCTGCTGACAAAGAAATTTGGACAAGAAATCATGAATCAATGGAGCTGGAAGACTCAAGCATCAAAGGAAATGTCCCAACAACTGAAAGTTTTAAGGAGAGTGAAAGAGGAAGAAATGGAACAGAAGAAGAAGGGAGTGTTAAAGAGATTGAGCCTGAGCCAGATCCTAAAATAGCCCTCAACTAGCAACAAACCCCATCACCTCAATCCCCACCTCACAAAAACCCATCTCCACAATCACCACCCAAACAGCCCATACCAGAACCCAAACAACCACAACCCCATCCAGAGCCACAAGTTGAAATGAATCATGTTGTATCATCTGTTGTTACAGCATCTGCTAAACAAGTGAATGATGCAGCAACTGCTGTAGTTACCAAGAAAGTCCAAAGACAAGAGCTAAATAAAGCTACTAATTCCACATTCAAAGTCAAAGGACAAAGAGTGAAAATGTACTATGGTGAACATGTGGTGAGAGACAAAGTCACCACTCATTTCCAAAATCTCTTAATCAAGGAGATAGTCAGGCTGAAAGACTCTTAATTCAAGCGCTTTCTGGGAGGCAACCCGTGAATTTTTTATTTACTAATTAGCTTGTTATTTTAGTGTGTTTTGCAGATACAAAGTGGAAGCATTCAAAATTGCTGGAGCATCCATTGCTCCAGCATTGAAGAAAATCCATTGCTCCAGCAATAAAGGAAGTCTATTGCCCCAACTATGAAACAACAATTTTCAACAAGGGCAAGTAACAGGCTGAGGAGTGGAACTCCAAAACAGTAAAAATTTCCTTTAAAAGTTGATATATATCTTTTGTATGACTGTCTTATATATATATATTTTGTGATCATAGCATATGCAGGTGTTTTTATTGGTTTTCCCCTTATTATATAAGCAGTGAGGACACTACTGAAGCTTAAGTTGGGGGGAGGACTAAATATTTTGTGAAACATAATATATGCTATGTTATAATATGGTGTAGGTATGTTAGTTGTTTGTGTTAAGTAGCTGTAGTTGTTTGTGTTAATGGTTTACAAATTTTAGAAGCATGATCAGCTAAACAAATTTTTGCAAAGAAAGAAAAAAGTGTCTTTTTGAACTTAATTTTTGAAAACCAGAACTGTGTTTGCAAAGTAGCCTAAGTTATAAACAAATCATCAATGTTATTACTGCTTTTACACTTAACAAATGAGCTTAGAAAGGAACTTAGCTAACTAGAAAATTAATTGAATGCAAAGGATAGCAATAGTGACCCAAGATCAAATGCTAATCTTTTATTAAAAATATAGAATAGCATAAAGAATTAAGTTTGGGGGTGCATCGGTGATATTAAGGCTAAGTATGATAAATATAGGAAAACCAGTGCATTAGGATTACAAATTGCTACAAAATGCAATATCTTGTAATAGCTACATTTGCCTGAATTGAAATACTGCAACTGTTCCAAAAATGCATAAAAAAACAAAAACAAAAATAAAATAAAATGCAAAAGGAGTTCAGTAAAGGAGGGCAATGTAGCTAAAATTTTATCTAGCAATACAATTGTTGGAGCATTCAAACACTTCCAAAAATGCTGGAGCATCCAATGCCGCAGGAACCATTGCCCGAGCAATCAAAAGGCCACCACATTCATAGGTTATACACTGGCCAGAATTTTTCATACTTAATCCAAGCCATTTGTTGTGCTTTGAAGCCCCTATTACTTTGAAGAAATTGTTAGCCTATTCTATCTTTTGAAAAATCTCTTAGCTTGATCAAACGCAAACTTTTCCCATCCAAAGTAAACTTTTTGAAACTAGTTAGGAAACAATCTAAGTTTAGTGAAGCACACACTCACATAAATGGGTAGCAATAAACCTTGAATGTTGAGAAGAGCTTATGGCTATGAATTTCCTTGAAAAATCCAAACACAAAGGTTCTAGAAGTGCACTTATTGAATGACATGTTTCTGAGATTTCTAGCTGATCTAATCTTCTGAAAAGGATCAAAACCCTTTTTGTTATAACTTGTTGCCTTGTTCAAGTGTCATTACTTGAGGACAAGCAATGGTTTAAGTTTGGGGGTGTGATAACTCTATTTTATATAGAGTTATTTACGCTTTCAAATCTAAATAATTGTGAGAATCTCAATAATAATGTTTAGTTAAATAAAGAAATACAAAAGAAATACAACTTTTAGAGTAAGAAAGGTTTAGGCATACTTCATGACTATTTTATATGATTTGTGGTATTTTATGTGTTTGTTCAATTGCTGCTGCAATCATTGCCCCAACAATGAATGCCCCAGCAATAGAAGCAGAAGCATTGCCCCAACATCGTTGCCAGCATCAATTGCCCCAGCAATCCTCATAACACAGAATGCTCCAGCATCCTAGTGATGACGTCATGATGCATCAAAAGTAAGGCAAGTGGCCATGTGGGAGAATTTGGGTGCCTACCATAGACCCTCTAGCTCACAAGAGTCACCCTTCTAATTGACACTTGTCCTCTCATCAATGGACCTCTTCTTTTTACATGATGGGTGATCACATGGAATCTTTGGAGATAAAATTAAAAAAGGAAAACCTAACTTCATCTCAAGGTAACCTTGGTGCTCAAGACAACCTCCAAAGAATCCTATAAATACATCTCCTCATCTTCATTTAAAAACATCTCAAATTTTAGGAAGTAGTCTTAGATATAATATTTTGGTTCGAATGAGAGGAAGAAATTGACAACTTCTCTCTCTACTTTTTACCATCTTGTATTGCTGTTTCATTGCTCCAGCATTGCTAGGCAGAATATCCAAAGGAGCTCCAATTGTGTAATTTCTATCTTATTTTCCTTCCTTTGTATTTTCAATCATATGAATATGACTTGTTATATTTAGCTGAGCTTAGTTATGTCAAGTATGAACTAGATACATTAGTTGGGATGCCTTAACTTCGTAATGAATCTTCAAATCGTATTATGTTATATTGATGCTTGCAATTTAGTTATTGTACTATAATTCTTTCAAACTTATTTTAAGGTTGATCATTTAGAATAAGTAGGGTCACGAATACAGACACGGTTTGTGATTTGAACTCAAGAACTAATATGGGTAAGTATTTTAATAGAAGGAAACTTTGTTAAAACCATACTAATACCTAGACATAGGATAGTATAGTCCATAGGGTAATATTGTGGGGACTTCATATACAGGCGTGAACTTATTTAGAGCTTAGACATAAGACTTATAATGAAACCCCGACGTTAGTTGCTGAAAAGCACGCATCACTTGCTACAGCACCCAATACAGGAGCAATCCATTGCAGGAGCAATTCATTGCAGGAGAAATTCATTGCTGGAGCAATTCGTTAGCAATAATTGCCCTAGCAACTAATTGCCCCAGCATCACCTATATCATAATTACTATTAAAAGTAAATTACTTAGTAACAGGCATTTCAACTATTTCTCTTAACTGATTTATAATCAATTTCTATCTTGTTTACTTTAAATCCTATTTCACACACACATATTTTGTTTTATTTTTGATTTCTACTTCTCACTAGTTTTATTACCATTTTAAACTTTCAAAAATTAATCCAATCCCTATAGGTACGATCTCTACTTTCATTATATTACTTGTTAAAGACTGTGTATACTTACACACCTTTTCTCACAACACTTATCCATCTGAAACGAAAACCTTCGAGGATTCAACATTGTGTTCTTAGATTAAACCAAAGTGATATAAGAGCAAGAAAATAATTGATCATAGGAATAGTATAAAACTTTTTCTCAAAATTTATTTGTAATGAATAGGAAAATCTCACACCATGAATTGACTTTAATATATTTTTTATGACAATTGATAGCCAATTAAAGCTATTACGGTACAAAATAAAATAAACGTTACTATATTAATTTTTTTTGACCGAACATGTTACCATATTAATATCATTAGTATTAGTATTATTTAAATGAGTATAATTGCAAGAAATAAAACTGAAACATATATAATTAAAATAAATGATATTAAAATAAATATAAATATAATATATAGTAACCGAAACATATATAATTATTAACTTAATGTTACATCAAATTTATTAATTAAATTACGGATTTATATAGATATAATATATAGTAAAAAAAAACAACAAGGGTTGGTCCAAGTGGTAACTGGACTTGGATCCCACTCCAAGGTCTCGGGTTCGAATCTTGGGTGTGGCAAAAACTCTGTTGGGAGGGGAGAACCACACGGGCCAGCAAAACCGGGTATTCATGGCCAGCCAGGTTTCCCGACGTAGATTAGTCATCGGCAAAGCCGGTGGAAGCTGCGCACCAAAAACATGGTAGCCAAAAAAAAAGTAACAGAAACATATATAGAAAAGTAACTGAAACATCAAAATCATTAAATAAATATAAATATAATATATAGTAAGCGAAATACTTTGGTGTATTAATAGCTAGATTATTCTTGAGATGACATGTGTCAATATATTGTTTATCTAAAAAAACCAAGAATAAGAAGAATAACTAGAACCTCAGCCCACCTCATAAATAAACCAACTCCAATATAAACATTTTATGTGGGTCACAATCGAATCAATAGTGAGATTTTCCCCCCTAAACAAAAGACCATTTTGAGCCTTCCAGATGCACCAACACGTTGCCAACCATAACATGTATTTAACCTTCTTACCCTTTTTGCCCAAACACACCTCACCAAAACCGATAAAATGTTGATCAATATTCACCAAGAAAAAAGATGATGTATAGGTCTCCGCGCACACCACTACAAAAAAACGCAAACACCCCATTCCTCGAACTAATAACATGATGCTTAAACAATAAATCACGAACAGGAAGTGAGTCCTTGAACAATCTCCAACCAAAGATCAATTTAAGATGGAATAGCAGTCTTCCATAACACCTTGAAATCAAAAATCATGTTGTTCTCGGCAGATTCAGCGCTATTTTTTGTGAGAAGTTTGTAGCAACATCTAACAGTTCCCCGACATCACGATTGATAAAAACACCCTGCAATATTAAACTCAACATTCTGGCCTCCTCCAATTGATTGTCATCCAAATTCGTCCAAGGAGTATGTATTCCATTGCCAAATATTATTACACCAATCACCCAAATCATCAACTTTCACATACTCATCCCTGCAACCTACAAATAAAGAGTATTCCATTGCCAATTATTATTACACCGGTCCAAGGCAAATTTGTTTGTTGCTAGTTGCCACATCACATAAACTCCATTAAGGAGTTTTAATTATTATAAAAGCCGGTCAAGACTTGAATTTTGGGTGTTTTCGGCGAATTAAGAAATTAGTGTCCTCATAATCATTTAAAATTTAGGCTAAATAGCACTTTTGGTCCTTTATGTTTGCTCTAGGTTTCACTTTGGTCCTTTATCTTTTTTTTTGGTCCGTTTTGGTCCCTCATGTTTCATTTTCGTTTCATTTTGGTCCCCGACGTTAGTTTTTATTAACGGATACCACGTTGGCTGTTAACTGCTGACGTGGCGTCCATTTTCATTAAATGACGTGGCTTTTATTAATTGAGGTGGCAAATAAATGTATTTTTTAATCAAAAACTCTGAGAAATGAGAGAGAGAAACAGAAAACGAAAAGAGGGAGTGAGAGAAGTGCGCCAGTGAGAAGAAACGAGAGGGAAAGGAAGAAGAAGAAGGCGCCGGAGGGAACGCCGTGGGTGGCGCCGGCGACGGTGAGAGAAAAGGGACGCACAGAGAGAGAGAGAGAGAGAGAGAGAGAGAGAGAGAGAGAGAGAGAGACGGTGGTGAGAGAAAACGAGAGAGGGAGAGAACGAAAGAAGAAAGGGGATGAGGACGAGGAGAGAGAGATCGAAGATGAGGGAGATGAGGGCCACCACGAGCGGCGGTGCGCCATGGTTTCCGGCGCAGACGACGGTGGTTTCGATCTGGATCTGGGTTTGTTCATAAAAACCCAAATTGACAGTGAAGAAGAAGATACATTTGGATCTGTTCTTCGACGTGTGTTTTCTATTTTAGATCTGGACATTGAAAACTTTCAAGCTTATTGAAACAATGGGAACCAGGAAAACGAAAACGAGGAAAACGAAGTTGAACCTGTGTAAAACGAAAACGAAGCTGAACTTGTGTAAAACGAAAACGAAGCTGAACAACGAGGAAAACGAAAACGATGGGAATCTGGGTTTATTGAAGCTGAACCTGGGTTTCACTGTTTTAATTTAATTTGGTTTTTTGTTTTGTTTTAATTTAAACACGCCATGTCATTTAGTTTAATTTAATGAATGTCACGTCATTTAATGAATTGAGGACGGCACGTCAGCAGTTAACTGCCAGCGTGACGTCCGTTAGTCAAAACTGACGACAGGGACCAAAATGAAACAAAAATGAAACATGAGGGACCAAAACGGACCAAAAAAAAGATAAATGACCAAAGTGAAGCCTAGAGCAAACATAAAGGACCAAAAGTGCTATTTAGCCTAAAATTTATCATGGTTGCATTTTTTATTGTAGAATAGAGAATAGTTTCTTTATAATTAGGATTCTTTTTTATCAAAATAATAATTAGGATTCTTTACAAAATCATTTTCGAAATAAATCAAAGCAAAACTATTGAATTTATCTCGTGACAATAATATAAATCATTATTCATTATCATCACTTACTATTTCATTCTATAATTTTTTTAATATTGCATTAATGGATCACTTTTCTTTCAATTCAATTTCACTTTATTCCATAGAAAAATCCGAAATAACAACGAAAATTTATAGACAAAAATTAGCAACATTCATCTCTGGTTTCGTGTCGAAGTTTTAGAGACATCAAATTTTAGAGAGTAGATTCATTTTTTTCATTTCTAATTTCCATTGTTATTTTAGCTATTTCAGTAGTACATACTACCCGTCAAAACATATCCTAAATGACAAGTAAAAAGAATTTGAGATAGTATCTCCATAATTTAACTTGTATATTTTAAAATCATAAATTATTGTAATATTTACAGCTAGCACACAATATATAATTTTCAAAATCTAATAAAGCACAACAAATTCATGAGCGTATACGCTGCCCTCTCAACCATTGCTCCATGGGTGGATAAATCACGTGCTTCATCATCACTCTCGATCAGTAAGGGAAGTTAATTGGTTGACTTTGAAGGGCTTTCTCAACTAGCTCAGCCTGCTCCTTCAGATGAACATTGAGGAAACCAGTAGCTGTGGCTGCAGAGGGAGCACGACCAACATATTTGACATCATCATAACCTCCTCTACCTAAGCTCTTCATGCAAGTTATAAGCCTAGGTAAAACATAAGTATATCCACCCATGTTCATTGGTTCCTCTTGACACCACACAACCTCAGCATCTAGCAGAAACAAAAGAGACTAAAAATGTTAAACAAATACTAGCACAAAATACTTGACATAATTATTATTAGTATCCTATCGTTTACAACTTCACATATATATAGTGCAGAGAGAGTTTTGAAGAGACATACATACTTGTATATCGTTTAAGTTCTCGCTGGACAAGGTCATAAGGAAAAGGACAAAGCTGTTCCACCCTACATATTGCAACATCCTTTGCATCTACCTTTGTACGATGTTCATCAAGTTCGTAGTAAACCTGTGAGGAAGATAAGAGAGATTGATAATTATAAGAAACATATGAAGAAAACAACGAAAAGCCTATCCGCAAAACATGCATGCAATCGAAACACCAAATGAAGTTCGCAAACAGACAGTTCGAATTCGAATGAGTGTCAGTCACAGACCTTTCCAGAGCAAAGTATTAGACGTCTGATACCCTCCTCAAGATTTGAGTGGTCATTTTGGTCTTTTATGAGTCGCTTAAATCTGGTTCCTTGCTTGTCAAAACCTGGGTGTCCTTGGACATCATCAAACTCAGATAAATTTGATCTGCAAACCTTACTTCTAAGCAGGTTCTTAGGGGACATTACTATGAGAGGTTTACGGAATTCTCTATGTATCTACTAGAAGAAAAGAAAAAGCATGAGTGAAAAATGTTGGGAAAGCAATACAACTTGAAGTGAAAATTTATGAATCAATGTACCAACTACAAACCTGTCGCCGTAAAACATGGAAAAAATTTGCAGGAGTTGTAACATTCACAATCTGCCAATTACACTCCTGAATTTGTTTCCTAAGAGTAGGATCCATCTCAGGAATAATATAAGGATGGTCATCAGCCATCTGACATGTCAATAACAAAGTAGATAAAATTTGGCAACAAGATTCTTAAGGAAAAAAAATGCTTCGAAGTAGTTTCGAGGAAATTAGACCTGAAGAAAGCGTTCCAATCTCCCACTTGAGTGCTCTGGGCCCTGACCATCATAACCGTGAGGAAGTAACACAACGAGTCCGGTCTGACGGAGCCACTTAGACTCACCGGAACTCAAGAAATTATCAAATATAACTTGAGCCCCATTAGCAAAATCACCAAATTGTGCCTCCCAGATTACCAATGAATTAGGATTTTCCATTGAGTAACCCAATTCAAATCCAAGAACACCAAACTCAGAAAGTGAGCTGCATATTGTATATCAAATATTACTTAAGAAGGACTTAGGAGACCAATAAAAAAAACAATCTGACATTAGTTCAACCTAAGTATCAAGTGGATTACACTTGCATTATTTATGTGAGAAACGAAATCTAAAAGTAATCTAGATAAAGGTGTATAACATAGCAATGGATATTGTTATGTCACAAATACAATTATAAAAGGCTCATATATTCTGATCAAGGCAATACAAACATTAGATTTTACTACAAATCATGCAACAAATTAAAAATAAACTAGTACTACAAAATAAGCAAACATCGATGATCACTTAGCAACATATGAACTCAAATTACAGAAGCTTAATCTGCATGAGTAACAGAAACAGAAAATTAACAGTGTAAACGCGATTTATTTTCTTCATACCATTAGACACATGAATGTGCACATATAGAAGACGGTTACCTATTGCTAACAGTAAACATCTCTTCATTTTGGTTAATTATCACATGATCAAGTGGGCAATATTTCTCCCCAGTTGTCTGATCATGAACTACAGCATGGCGGTGACTAAACGTTCCTCTTTCAACATCCTGGCCACTTAAACGAACATGGTTACCTTCAACTATCAATGTGGCGAAAGCAAGTGCCTCTGCAAATCCCCAGTCAATATCTTCCCCCGTTTCAATCATTTGGGCACGCTGTTCATAAATCCTCTTCACTGCTTTATGAGGAGTAAAATTTTCAGGTAAGATTGTGATTGCTTTCCCGACATTTTTCAAGATCTGTGGTTTCACCCTGCACAATATAGATCAAAGATTTCAGCTGTTATACAATCAACAGAACATTAACATTAATTTATTATACCCAGTGTTCCGAATACGCGAAAGCTGTTCAGGTGACTTGAAACCAGACCAATATGCTGAAAGCCAATCTCTTCTTTTTGGAATATAATCTTTGCTGGCCAAAAATTCATCATTCAGAATTGAAGTGACCTTCTTGTGTATCTTATCAATGTCTTCTTGGGTTCGCTCCCCCAATTCCAAAAGTTTCTTCTGATAGATCTGAAGAGCTGATGGATGGTTTCGGATGACCTATACATAGCGCACAAAGCTGAAAATCTAACTAACTTGTTAAAAAACAATATGCATACAAAAAAATAAGAGACTAATAATCAAAAGGACTAACCTTATACATTTTAGGCTGTGTGAAAGACGGTTCATCAATCTCATTGTGGCCAAATCGACGATAACATACCAAGTCAACAACCACATCTGAATGGAAAGTCTGACGCCATTCAGCAGCAAGTTCACATACGTGAACAACTGCTTCCACATCATCACCATTCACATGAAAGATGGGAGCATTTAAGGCTTTGGCAACATCAGTGGAATATTGTGAAGATCTTCCAGCCTTGGGATCAGTTGTAAATGCAACTTGATTGTTGAGTACAATGTGTATAGTCCCACCTGTAGTATAATTTGGAAGAGCACTAAGATGAAGGGTTTCATAGACTACACCTTGTCCAGCAAAACTACCATCTCCATGAATCAAAACACCCATGTTTTTCATTCTTTCCACATCATTTGAGTAATACTGCTTTGCTCGAGTTTTTCCAACAACGAGCGGGTTGACTGCTTCCAAGTGACTAGGATTTGCCACTAAGGACAAATGTATTCTTCTCCCACCCCTTGTTGGGCGATCATAAGATGTTCCTAAGTGATATTTAACATCACCAGTTCCTATGTAGAGTCCAACTTCATCAACAGGTTGACCACCACTAAACTCACAAAAAATCTGACGAAGTGGCTTCCGAACTACATTGCCCAAAACATTCAATCTTCCTCTATGTGCCATTCCCATAACTATGCTCTCCACTCCAAGATCAGATGCTCGGTCAAACATTTCTTTCATTCCAGGAATAAGAGTCTCTCCACCTTCAAGCCCAAACCTCTTTGCTGATGTCCATTTAGTGGCCAAGAAGTTCTCAAAAAGTGTACTCCAGGCGAGCCTATCAAAAATGACCTTGCGTCGCTCCCGGCTGAATTGTGTGGGTGCAGAAGGGGTTTCAATCTTTTCCCTAAGCCAATTACATTTGTGACGATCCGGTATATGCATGTACTCATACCCAATACTCCCACAATAAGCTCGCTCAAGTCTTGTCAAAATGGACCTAAGGGTCTGCACCGGATGATTCTCAGACAAAAAACCAGACATATTCCACACCCCCAAAAAGAATTCTCTGTCAAGATCAGTCTCAGTGAATCCATAAAGGGAAAGGTCTAACTCATCGGGGATTTTTCGCTCTTCAAGACCCAAAGGATCTAGCTTTGCTTTCATGTGGCCATTAACCTGGTATGCTCTCACAAGTAACAGCACTCGCATGCTCTCCTGAATTGTTTGACCAGAAATTCCCGGAGAGGTAGAAGCCTGACCCACAAAGTTCCTAAAGAAATTGTCCCATGACTCATCTACACTGTTTGGATCAGCTTCCCAAGCTCTTTGAAGCTCCTCCAAATAAACACTGCTTGTCCCATTTAAGAAGTTGTCAGTCAACTTAGAAAGGGGTACAGGATGAGGTAAAGGTGCAGCTTGTGCTTTGGATTTGAAAATTGTGGTATCAATGTTTCTACTCGTTGAAGGAAGGACTGTGGTCCTTGTCACATAATATGGCGATCCACCTCGATAGAGATTTCTCCTTATTGAATGCTTGGCTATGGAGGAAGCAGCTCTAAACCATGCCATGGTTCTCACTCAGGCAGGAGTCAGGACAGTCAAAAATATCACCAATTTCCAAATTACCGTGATCAAATGCCCTTAAGCACTGCCTTTATCTACCATACATGATCAGTCCTTTATCAATAACCAAACCATCCACACACACACAAAATGTTCAATGCAAAATTTACTAGAATTTCATGGTAGGGCCAAAACAAAACAGATATTTCATAAATAGACTTGCAAAACATTCACAATAAAGTGTGGAACACATAAAGAATGTTACAGAAGCTGGATTTAGGCATAAATAGAAGCAGCAGTTTTAGGAGATTGCAAATTGAAAAAAGAGAGAGCACAGAGCAAAGAAGAAGTTCAACGTTTGAGTTGAGAGGTTGATATCAAAATGCCATCATCATTCATCAGCATACTCTCAATAACACATTAACTTTGCATAAATTTCATCGATTAGGATTAACATCACCAATTAACTAGTTAAATTTGATGCACTAACTTGCCATTCACTCTAAAACTGTAGGCAGTCAAATCAAGGTAAACTAAATTGCATAAAATATGAAAAATAAATATACTACGAATAATAAGAACATGAAATGGAAGCAATCACAACCTCGGTTCTTAATTAGCTTAGCTTGTAAAGGAGGAGAAAATAAGAAAGAAATGAAACATAGTGGTGAAAACTTGAAAGAGAAAAGGAACCTGAGAAAAAAATGGTGGCTGAGGCTGAGAGAGTAAAAGCCAACAACCGAAGCCTATGGAATGCAACAGGGGGAGGGGGGTGTCTCCGTGAATAGTTTCCAGAAAATACCCATGCAGCATTGCATTATTTTCTTGCTTCTCCATCTACCTTCTTTTCCATTTTGGTGGGTCCCAAATCCATTTTCTAGAGCTTGCTATTACTTTCTGGGCAAAAAAACAATTTTGGGCCAAAAAAAAAAATTATTTACTAAAATAACCAAACTTTTAGATTAAATACCAAAGTACCCCACTTTTTAAAACTAGCTCAGAAGTCGCCCCCCACAGAGAAGACTTCTGAACATGAAATTTAATTTTTTTTTTCATTTTCAGTTCAGAAGTCGCCCCCCACCAGGGTGACTTCTGAACTGCGTTTTTTAATTTTTTTTAATTATTTGTTTTTAGTTTGATAAAAATATAAAAAAAAATAATTAAAATACAAAAATTAAATAAAATATTATAAATAATTTAGATAATTGCTATTGTGAAACCAAAATTACTAATTAAATTGAAGGGTCGCCTCTGAAGCCCCGATACGAGATACGATACGGGATACGACACGATACGGATACGTGGATACGGGAAAAATTTGAAAATCAAGATACGATACGGCTGGGATACTTCAAATAAAAATTAAATTAAAATTAAAAATAATAAAACATAACTAAAGATAGTCACTTTACTAACCGACAATTTCTCAAAATATTCAATAGATATGATCACTCTTACAAAAAAGATATTTGTGATCAAAATTAGTGTGCGCATAGTTACATTTTTCCCCCACCTATTCAAAATATATTCTTTCTCCAAAGATCATGTCACAAAAAATATACAATTTAGTGCCCAAGTTAGAGTATAGCAAAAAAAACATTATAAGTCACTACTAAACACCAATTGTGTCAATATCCTCCCCTCCATGAAATAGTTACATTAAATATATTTTTTTATATTGAAGTATCGAAGACCAATAGTGCCCAAGTTAAAATAGTTACATTAAATATATTTTTTTATATTGAAGTATCGAAGACGTATCCGGAACGTATCCGGAACGTATCCGAAACGTATCCGGGATTTTTTTGTTTAAAAAATAAATATTAATTCACCGATACTTTATGGGTACGTATCCAGACGTATCCAGACGTATCGGAGCCGTATCGGTGTCCGATACGTGTCCGACACCGATACTTAGGCTATTTTGGAGTATCGGGGCTTCAGAGAGGGTCGCAAAGAGATATTACAAGACATTAATTGATTTAAAAGACTAAAACGAAAAATACAATAGTAGTAAATGCGACTAGTTTACATTGCGGTTAGGGCAGTTGTTTCTGTTGTGACCCTCGTTTCTACAAATTCCGCATCTTTTGGGGCGGGTACCCCTTTCTCTTTGATCCATCTCAGTACGAATACGGGTAGACTGTGGACGGCCCTTTTTATCTCTCCGTTTAGCTGGATCATGCTGTAGTTCTAGAGTATTGAAATCAGGCCACGAGGTCTCAGTTGGCAAGGGTGGGAACTCCACAATGTAAGTATTGAAAACATTACGCATTGTGTAAGGTTCATCCACGAATTGCAAGTGGTCGAAACTGCATTTTGCACATGCTGCGATGGCATGTGAACAGGGGTAGTGAAGTGCCTGGAATTCGCCACACTCACATGTTCTAGCTCTAATGTCGACCACAAATGTGGCCGCAGGTCTACCAGTTTGTGGTCGTTGAAGTTCTTGAACTCGGAACAATTGCCTTGCACGATCGTGAATTGCGACGTTATGCGTTTTTGAGACTTTAATGTTGCTGGCAATTTTTTCCATCAATTTTTCAGAGTACAGAGTGCCAGATGTTAACATCGCCTGTGCCTGCGTTCCCCTTTTGACAAATAACTCGTTCATTCTGAAATATGTTGCATCTATCAATGAACGGATAGGGAGATTCCGGACCCCCTTAAGGACGTTGTTGATGCACTCGGCAAGGTTTGTTGTCATGTGTCCCCAACGTGAACCTCCATCGCACCACTGCAACAATTGTTCCGGGTTTATGTCTTCAACCCAAGCCACCCCCTCAGGACCTACTTCGTCAGCAATTTTTGCTTTGTAGTGATTGGCAGATCTTTCAGTCATTGAGTATGCTGAAGCAACAAAAGTAATATGTTGGTCATTATGGAATGGAAATTAGAAATGGAATAAAGAAAAAAGTTTTAAAAATACTAACCCATATTGATGACATGTTTCCTGGCAGGAGTGTTTTTGAAGTGTCTCATGAAGTTTTGTGCTATGTGGCGAATACAGAAGACATGTTTCCAATTGCTGTTTAGACGCCGAACAGCACTTTTGATTGACTCGTGTCTATCTGATATCAAACAAAGACCCTCCTGTGGTGTCACAAACTGTTTTAAACGAGATAGGAAGAAAAACCAAGCCTCCGCTGTCTCACCCTCAACAACTGCATATGCAATTGGGAAGGTGTTGTTTCTTCCGTCTTGGGCGATTGCCAAAAGAAGAACCCCTTTGTACCTACCATACAACCATGTTCCATCAACAGAGACTACTGGTTTGCAAAATTTAAAGCCTTTTATGCAAGGGCCAAAACTCCAAAAGATGCGGTGGAATACACCTTTGTTGTCAACTTGTTGTCCATTCTCAAAGAATGGTTTGGCCTGGTAGTCGTAAACTGTGTCTGGAATATAGTAAAAGAAAGCATGTAGCCATCTGGTTACTTCATTGTAAGATAGTTCCCAGTTACCGTAGATGTGTTCGATTGCTTTTTGTTTAGCAATCCAAGCCTTTCTGTAGGAACTCAGGTACGTTAACCGCTCCTTGATGTGTGCAATCAACACAGCCACTGATATTGTCGGGTCCTCCCTTACCAGTGGAGGGATACGAGTACACATGTAGGAGGAGGACAGATGGCGGTGATCTTGGGAAATAGTGGATGTTGTACATGTGTGTGGGTGGGTCAACTGTGTAATCCCCCACAACCTAGATTTTGCTCCGAGCCTGACTACACACCTCCACAAACAGGTATCGTGAACACAAGTAACTGTCCAAACTGACCTACTAGAATCATCCACTTTGTATTCAACTGAATTGTTTAGATGATACGTTTGGATGAATTGAATGGCAATTTCTTTTGTGGGAAATTTCATTTTGAGTTTGAGTTCGTTTGGGTCATCATGGGATAAATCTTGGTTTCTGTCCATGGCATGGCCAAACTCTACATCATAAGGTTCTGGGTTATCAGCTGTGACGTTTTGAAAGTGTGGGACAGGGTTGCGGAATGCAACACCTATGTTGGGGTTTGATTGAATTGGTTCCTCAACGTCTTCACGTTCAAGAATTTCATCTTCATCATCGCTAAAATCCCCAACGTCCTCATTATGGACACCAACAAACATACTAAACGGTGGGGTATTAGTTTGAGTATTTAGAGGGTTAGTTGTATTGAGGTCAATGGGGATTTGTGAGGATGATGGTGCAGAGTGATGGATAGGTGGTGACAGAGTATAATGCATGTTAGTTTGGGATGATGAAGGATTGAAGTCAGGGTAAACAGGTGGAATGAAATCATTGTATGGTTCAAATGTTTGTTGTGAAAAAGGAACGTTGTGTGGTGATGAAGATGGAATAGAATGGACGTGACTTACCTGGGTATAGTTTGAAACAGCATCAACCAAATCCGCGTAAATTTCTGGTGTACATATACCTTGATGTCTACAGTGTTGGTAATGCTCCATCATAGTTTCAACATCTTCATCGGATAGAATTTCGAATCCCGCATAAAAGTCATGACCAGCCGTGAGAGTTGTGGGGTACCGATATGTAAGACTAGAAACCATTTTGGAATGGTCAGGAGAGATTTTTTTTTCAATGGCTTCTTTAACTTGAGGTAGTTTGAATTTGGAGTTGAGTTTGACAAGGGTGTAGTTATCACATCTAAACAACATTCCCTGAGTATCTGAGTTGTGAACATAACCATTGTAAAACACCGTGATAAAAACCGGGGTTGGAGTTGGAGCCATTGATGAAGTTGGGAGTAGGAGGGTGTGTTTGAGTTTTACTTTTACTTGGTAGTAGGAGGATTTGTAAATGTGTGGTTAGTGGTGAGATATGAGTGGCTATTTATTGAAGTTGTCATGGTGTTGATTACTACACTTTCTAATGATTTTCCCTACACTTTCTAATAAATAATTTCCTTACTTAAACATTTTTAATTTTTTTTTTCATGACCAAAGTTTAGTAATATACTTTGTCTACAAGGTGTAATGTTTAAAAGAATGAACAAAAAAATTGTTAGACATAAAAATTAAACTAAAGTTAGCTAAAAAATCATTTTCCACACTTAGTAAAAAATTGTTCCAACCTAAATTTTTTTCCTTCTACAACTCAAACTTAACTCAATGACTCCTACATGAAACTTGTATCATTTAGTTCAGAACCTCTACAATAATGTCACTCAATTATTTCATTTTTTAAAATTTGTAAACATAGTCAAAAATTAATTAAAACTAGACAACAATATGACACATCTAAAAACAAACAAAGGCATGTGAATAAATGTCATAAACCATAATGTAGCCATGTGAAGAACATAGACACAAGGATCTTGACAAATTCATGTGAATAAATGTCATAATTCATTTTTAGGTTTATGTGAATGATTTTGAATGAAGAATATGGACAAAGGCATGTGAAGTATTGTAATGAGGGATGAAAACAAAAATCAAAATTATCATTTCCCCTCCATGGTGGCCCTAGGTCGACTTCATCAAGTGTGTTTTTTTAAACATGGGGAAAAAATTAAATTAGTGGAAAAAAGGAAAGAAAGTTGGGTGAAAAACTCAATTAGGGTTAGGTTAAAAAATGATTTTCACTACACTTTCTAATAAATAATTTCCTTACTTAAACATTTTTAATTTTTTTTTTTCATGACCAAAGTTTAGTCATATACTTTGTCTACAAGGTGTAATGTTTAAAAGAATTAAAAAAAAAGTTGTTAGACATAAAAATTAAACTAAAGTTAGCTAAAAAATCATTTTCCACACTTAGTAAAAAATTGTTCCAACCTAAATTTTTTTCCTTCTACAACTCAAACTTAACTCAATGACTCCTACATGAAACTTGTATCATTTAGTTCAGAACCTCTACAATAATGTCACTCAATTATTTCATTTTTTAAAATTTGTAAACATAGTCAAAAATTAATTAAAACTAGACAACAATATGACACATCTAAAAACAAACAAAGGCATGTGAATAAATGTCATAAACCATAATGTAGCCATGTGAAGAACATAGACACAAGGATCTTGACAAATTCATGTGAATAAATGTCATAATTCATTTTTAGGTTTATGTGAATGATTTTGAATGAAGAATATGGACAAAGGCATGTGAAGTATTGTAATGAGGGATGAAAACAAAAATCAAAATTATCATTTCCCCTCCATGGTGGCCCTAGGTCGACTTCATCAAGTGTGTTTTTTTAAACATGGGGAAAAAATTAAATTAGTGGAAAAAAGGAAAAAAAGTTGGGTGAAAAACTAAATTAGGGTTAGGTTAAAAAATGATTTTCACTACACTTTCTAATAAATAATTTCCTTACTTAAACATTTTTAATTTTTTTTTTTCATGACCAAAGTTTAGTCATATACTTTGTCTACAAGGTGTAATGTTTAAAAGAATTAAAAAAAAAAGTTGTTAGACATAAAAATTAAACTAAAGTTAGCTAAAAAATCATTTTCCACATTTAGTAAAAAATTGTTCCAACCTAAATTTTTTTCCTTATACAACTCAAATTTAACACAATTACTCCTAAATGAAACTTATATAGTGGATTTCAGAACCTCTATAATAATGTCATTTAATTTTTTCATTTTTTACAATTTTTTGAACATACTCAAAAATTATTTAAAATATTGTCCAATCTAGACCGTTTAAACTGTCCGTGCAATCTGGGTCGTCCAAGTTGCTTATAAATATGAACCTACACCAACTTATCCCACATAAACACATCTTCACCTCCATCATCTCCTTACTACACCATCTTCACCATATTCACCTCCTTCTTCGAAAAATGTCTTCTCTTATACTAGACCAATCAAATCACATTTCCAACACTCTCAGAGATGGAGCCATGGAGGTTCACCACAAGTTCAAACTCCCCAAACCAGATGACGCTATATTACCTTTGATACAAAGAGTTGGGTTTGGTTTAATAGCTTCAATTGGGACATTCAAAATTGAACCATCGTTGGTCGCTGCAATGGTCGAACGCTGGAGACCGGAAACACACACGTTTCATCTTCCAGTAGGGGAGTGCACGATAACTCTACAAGACGTGCAGTTGCAGTTGGGCCTTTCTGTTGACGGAAATGCTCTGACTGCTGATTGTCAAAAAAATTGGCATGAGGTCTGCGAAAGACTTTTGGGTCAGCGTGTCCCACCAAATGGAAGGACCGGCCACCAAATTAAGTACACCTGGCTACGAAGTGAATATAACGTAGTACCAGCGGGGGCTTCCATGACAGTAAGGAAGCAATATTGTAGGGCTTGGCTGTTGCAGTTGATCGGGGGATTCATACTCCCAGACAAAAGTTCTAACAGAGTAAGCATGAAATATCTCCCCCTGTTGGAAAATTTCAATGAAATTTCAAACTATAGTTGGGGGTCCGCATGTTTAACCAACTTGTACAGAATGCTCTGTAAGACATCTACAGACTCCACACACGTTATGGGTGGATGTACTCTTTTGTTACAGTATTGGGTCTGGTACCGCATGCCTTTCCTAGCCCCGTCTTGCATCCCTTCTTATGGTTGGCCACTAGCAAAGAGGTAACTATTTGAAACACCTTACAAATCCTCACAATTATATGTCTTCTTTATGTTAACAGTTCATTTTTTTTGACTAGATGGGCAGTCGCGGCACTTAACCACACAACATGTCCATCAGACCTTGTTTCATACAGAACAAGGATCGACCACATGAGACATGAAGATTTTAAGTGGTTGCCTTATTATGATTTGCCACTTCCACCAGATGCATATGAGGGCTCTGCCATATGGACTACAAACACAGCTATGGTCTGTTTCCAAATGGTAGAATGGCACCAGGCCGACAGAGTGAAATTGCAATTTGGCCTTCTCCAAGAAATACCATCTGAACCATTTGATTTGACACAGTTTCACTCACTCAGCATGCAGGGTCAGCATGATGTCAATTGGCCTGTATATCACAATCCCTCGATTGAGTTATGGAATGATAGACAAAATAAATGTGTTGAGGGTCGACCCTGTTGTGGACCACCATCACATTCCGATAAATACATGCGCTGGTTTCTGAGCAATTCAAGGCCATACCTTTCAGTCGAGCAACAGCTAAGGGATCCACGTGCTGGTGTACATGTTGGTCATGTCAATGAAGAAGATGAAGAACAGGTGCCACCTCCCCCAACAACTCAAACCGAACGTCGAGAACGTAACCGTAATCGTCATCGACGTGGGACACAAACTCAAGCTACTCCCCAAACCTTTACTCAGACAGACGATTATGTCCCTCACCGCCACTCTATCTCCCACCCACCATCATTTCAGGACTACCAACCATACAACCAGTCATTACAATATACACCGTTTCAACATACCAATCGGCACTCTACGGCTAATACGAACGATGATTTCTTCAATAATCTCTTTGGTGTCTACCCCGGTACGCCGGAATCTATGATTTTAGCTCGTTCCCTTCAAGAGCGGGCCGGCGGTGCAAGTTCATCATCAGTTCCCGCATTATTTCCAGTTCAACCTGGACCTCCACCTGCCTCGACTGAGGAAGACCAAGAACAACCACAACCTCGTCAACGTCCACAGCGTCATCCCCGTCCACGACAGTGTGGAACTGGGTCTCATCTTCTTCGTTAAATTTTAATTTCATGTATTATTAGTTTTATTTTAAGCTTTTAATTTTAATTACAACTTAATTTTAATCTAACATGTTCATGGGTTTTTATTCGCTTTAAATCACTATCAATAGCTATATATAAATATATAACTGAATAATTGAGTTTAAAAGGAATTGTAACGATTATATGAATTCTTCTTCAATTAATTTAACATAATGTAAAAACTTTAAAACAATGATATAAATGCTTAATTAAAATTGTAACTGACTGTTTCAGGCAAAAAAAACGGTCTTAGACCAAAAAAAAAAAATCCAAAATAACCCACTTTCTAATTATTCTACTTATTTAAATTAATTATTGTAATTAAATTTAATTAATTCATATTTTTATCAATTTAAATATAACAAATTGATTTGTGCAGAGTGTACATTGTGCAGAGTGTGCATTGTGCAGAGTGTGCATTGTGCAGAGTGTGCATTGTGCAGAGTGTGCATAGTGCTGAGGTCTTATTTTATTGAACGGCCTAGATTTTGCCGACATTATTTAACGGCCTAGATTTTGCCGACATTATTAAACGGCCAAGATTTTGCCGACACAATTTAACGCCCTAGATTTTGCCGACACTAAACCCTACAATCAACGGTTATGATCA
The DNA here is from genome assembly GCA_039519185.1 of Astragalus membranaceus. Classification (NCBI taxonomy): domain Eukaryota; kingdom Viridiplantae; phylum Streptophyta; class Magnoliopsida; order Fabales; family Fabaceae; genus Astragalus; species Astragalus membranaceus. The sequence continues at coordinate 3,183,859 of CM076847.1, forward strand.
TCCTAAATCAACGGCTCGCACACGATCACCTCTATTATAAATACATTCTCAAATTACAATAACATTCACACCAACAGTTTACCCTCAACCTACCCTTGGCTTCTGAGTCATCTTCTCTTCTCTGCTTCTGCCCAAAAACCATCGCCCCACCCGCTAAAATGGAATGGCAGTTGTGCCAAACCCAGTACTCAAACGACAAATTCCTAACCGCCCTTCATCACAGTGGAATTGTCACCACCGACGAACATGGTGTTGTCTTTCGTTGTCCTAACCATGTCTTCTGCAGAATGAATAAGGACATCACCTTCGCCCAACTGAAGGAGAAGGCTGAGAGGAAGATTCGTCCAGAGGGAGCGTGGCGTAAAGACGTTGAGCGTATACGTTACCGAAAGTACGAACTTGGAGAAGACGGGACTGGCTATTTTTCAGTTATGGAGATCCGCAGCGACGACGACGTCCACACAATGATGGAATATCATGCTACACTTCCCATGGGGCGACAAATCTTAGAGCTGTACGTGGACACAAGACGCACTCCAGAAGAAATCATTCATCTTCTTCAACAAAGACCACCCGCACCACAAGAACCCATACCGGAAAGAGTCATTACGCACACCTGTAAAGTTGACTATCAAGGCACTTACCAGTCCAGGGAACAACATGGTGTGATGATTAATGGTAGTAAAACTAAAAATTTTAGGCTTAAGAACAACATCACCTTCGCCGAATTGAAAGAAAAATTAACGGATAATTTTCACGTAGATGGTGTCGAGCAAGAAATCACTAGTATCGTTTCAAACTCCCCCTACATCTTTAGCGGCCCACGTAATCGTATTCGGATGTGCCCCGTGCCTATCAAGAAAGACAAAGATGTTCGTGAAATGTTTGAGAAACATGAGAGCTTCCAAGGTTTGATTGAACCTTATCTCGAATTGTGCGTTAAAACCAGAGAGTCTGGCGATTCCATCGTCCGTCGCATTGTGCCTCCAGTCATCCGATGGCCCCTACCTGACAATGTATGGTGGAAGTAGAAGTAGTTTAAATCATGTTTGCCTCTTCTTGTTTTATGTTTTCCTGTCGTTTCGTTTTAAATTTCCTATCCTTGTATTTTTGCAATTTGTGTTTTTCATTTCTGTTCTTATCCAATATTAAATTCTGTTCCACTTTTTAATATCTTCATTTTTTACCGTGATTATTACCGTAATTACTTTATAAATAATTTTACTAATTATTCTAATTATTTCAATTAATTATTCTAATTAAATTAAATTAATTTACATTTAAAAACAAATAATTAAAAAAAATTAAAAAACGCAGTTCAGAAGTCACCCTGGTGGGGGGCGACTTCTGAACTGAAAATGAAAAAAAAAGTAAAATTTCATGTTCAGAAGTCTTCTCTGTGAGGGGCGACTTCTGGCCTAGTTTTAAAAAGTGGGGTACTTTGGTATTTAATCTAAAAGTTTGGTTATTTTGGTAATTAAATTTTTTTTTTGGCCCAAGATTGTTTTTTTGCCTTACTTTCTGAATTGTTGCCTTGTTGGCGTTGGCCAGTAGCATTATATATTTTTTTGGTCCATTTAACGGAGTGACAATTTAGGGAAAAAAATAATAATACAAAATTGGTGACAATTAAATTGATTAACTTTCATGAGAATAAATTAGTTCACCATTGCCTAATAAAAATATTGAGAATAAATTGGTGATAATTTATTCCATAATTAATTATCTCCAAATAAAAATCTTTAGGATGAAAAATAAAAATAAAATTGTGGATTGTTTATTTTTTTGGTAAACCCGGATATCATCCACGGCGACCATACTGGAGTTTATTTAAGGGCTAACATCTCCCAAGTGATGTTCCATACACACCCCAACTAATGATCGAACCGCAACACTGTTCATCTTCCCCAATAAAGAGAGGCTAAAAAAATTTAGACTATGAATAGCAGGGCTTTACTCCAAAGGGAGCCCTTCCAGAAATTCTCAAAGGCCAGGGCTGAAACCCAAGCCTAAGAGGGGTTTGGAAATAGTTTTCAACCAGCAATAGACACGCCTCGGTTAGAACCTCATTAGCTGCGTCATTGCCCCAAGCGCAAAGATATTTTATTTCGCTCAGTGACGCTTTCTTTTATAATAGCTTCAACTACTTTTTACTTTGGCCTTAACCGATGTGGGACTTAACATTCAAAAGGGTCCATAGCTCAGTGGTAGAGCATTTGACTGCATTTGGATGAAGTTGAGTTATATATATAAATTGTGGCGAACGTTGTTACCAATATAAGGGTCCATAGCTCAGTGGTAGAGCATTTGACTGCAGATCAAGAGGTCACCGGTTCGAACCCGGTTGGGCCCTTTTCGTTCTATTATTTTACTTTTCATAATATTTAGTAATAAGCGTGCTAGCACATTCCACAGATGCTTATTTGCAGGCCATTTTGTTCGGTTTCTTTATTCCCAATATTTTTGCTCATCACCTCTTTTTTTAATTTTGCATACAAACTTGTACCTAAAAAAAGAACTTTGCATACAAACTGGTTCCCCAAACTAACACCGTGACATTGTAGCATATCAATAATTAATAATTACATGACACTCCTAATGAAACAACCAACACAATCGAAATTTCAAATTATAAACTTGCAACCTCGCAGAAGCAAAACTTTAGAAGCACTGCGAAAACAGCTTCAGGAATGAAGTGTGCCATTCGTGATGAATTTCATACACATTTTTAATTAGCTGTTTGTGCCCTGATTTAAAACAATGATATTCACGTGCTTACATGGTGGTATATCTCAAGATTGGTATACCATATTTGGGTTAAGTCTTCACTTGAAGTAGGCATACATGAGTGAAGAGACGTTTGGCACAGTATTTCTCATGACTGTATGAGTTGAAATAACATTAATCAATATCAAAAAAAGGATCCGATAATTTCATTATAATCCATATTTCCTCGTGCAATTAAAATAATTAAATAACTGTCACTATATTTGTGTCGCATTGCATTCTCGGAAGCAAAATTGATGGTTAGGTGGAAGGGCGGGATGACACAATTTACACGTAATTGACAACCATAAGGTCACAACCTTTTTGTTACCCTTTAAATGATTCAACCTATCGTAGATGTTCATCGTAGCGCAATCAATTCATTGAAATTACACGGTCATACTCATAGTTCTGATTGGATTCAATCCCCTCAGGTAAAGAAGCCAACATCATCAAACTGCATGTAGATACATCCCAGCTAAACTGAGAAATCAGGATTTTTATGTTGACTTGTTAAGCTCAATCTGAAGTTAAAAAAATTTTGAGCTGCCACGAGAAAGCCTCTGAATTGTGCATTTCATCCCTTACTTTTCTGGTATACTGCTCCAACGTATGTGCATACTCATTTATGATATCACTTGATATTGTTTCCTCGGCTAATCTGACTGCTGCCATCTGAGACAATTGAAAATTTTCCGCCATTTGTTGTAGCTTCCTTGCTGTTTCTCCCTCAACAAACATCATAAGGGAGACCAGCAGAGATTTCAGTTCTCGTCTGGCCTCCACTGTCAGAGACATGCCATTCAAATGCTCCACCAAGGCCATCTCCTCATCAGCACTGCAATAGTGGATAGAGAATAAATACAATTACATTAAATATGTGAAATAGTGGTTAGTAAAATACATAAATGAAGGATGGTGGCAAAAAAGGTTCTCCATATCAAGATACCTCCCAGGACGGATCTTTCCTCTTTTCCTCTGACGCCTAGCATCTCTTGCCCTGGTAGTTGCAGTTGAATACGTAGAAGCAGCAGAACTTTTCCTGGTCCTGTTGATGAAATGAGGAAAATAAATGAAGCCTCACGCACCAAAGGTATAACACAAACGGTGTGAAATGAATAACCCTTTTTTTATTGAAAAAAAATATGAAGCAAGGTTCAATTTTATCATCTAATACTATCCTATCTCTAAAACAACATAGTTAATGAAACGGGAAGGCTTTGTTATTTTTTTTCACATTGAAGAAAATGAGGCATATGAGCAACAAGATTGTGGACACAATAGTCAACCAGGTAAAATAGCATGGTACATTAGAAAGAAAATATATACACCATAAACGGGGTAACTGAAAGAGAGACGTGAGTTTGAATGTGACAATTATTCCTTAACCTTAAGTGGCACCATCTCACTGCTAGTCTTTCGCAGAAGAATGGAAAAACAGTATCTTTACTTAATGCATGTAAGATTATGGAAGGAGCATCATCTCTGATTAGTTTTGTTCATTATAACATGTTATAAGGCCAGAATCCATCATTGAAGTCAAAGGAAAACGATTCAGAATGTATGCAAAAGCACATTAAATTGATACTCCATATCTGGCAAATTATATATGTGCGTATATAAGATCAAGGAAAAGTAAGTACCCTGTGGTGTATGCACTCATTCCACTAAAGTTACTGCTAGCTTCTGAAGCAGCATCATCATCAAGATCACTAGCTGCACGTTCCTCTGATTGGAGCTTTGCCGCCAGAAGTAATCTTCTCTGTCGAACAGCCAAGTAACGGGCCAAGTACTTCCCCACTTTCTCTAAGCCTTCCTCATATTCAGTAATAAGCGTGCTAGCACATTCCACAGATGCATCCTTCACTGCTTTAATTAAATCCTCTCTTCGATGCATAAAAACAACCCTCAAAACCTCTTCCCATTCCCTTGCAGAAATTAACAAATTCACACCAGTGTTAACATCTCCACAGTACTCCAGGGCAATTTTGGCAGCTTCCCCAGGTTTACCAAGCGCTTGAAGTTCTTCACAAAGCTCACCGGCGAGATGCAGTACTTCCTTTTCTTCCAGGTTAAGCAACCCAGCAACTGTAAGCACTCCACTCCAGTCATTAATAGCACGATAAGACTTCAGAGCCTTATCCAGATTGGAACAGGACAAGTAAATTATTGCAGCATCTTCAAAGCATTTTTCATCACTAAGGAAATCCCCCCATGCCTCAAGGAACAGCATCCTCTTGGCATGGTCTGTAAAAAGTTGAAGAGCCAAAGGAAAAAGTTGGGGATTTTTCTTCACGAGTGTCATACAATCATCATAATAAGAATCTCCAGCAGAAGCAATGTGTGTGAGAGCCTTTTCAAACCTTTTCAGCCTAAGGTCAATATTATATTGCATTAATGGAGTAGGCATTTGCTCCAATTGTTGTAAGAAAGGAAGAAATTCTTTTGGATCCTTCTGAGCATTCAATGCCACAATAGCTGCAAGATTTAAATCATAAAGACCCAAAGCAGCATCATAGACAGCATCAGGATCGGCTAACCACAGAAGATGCTTCAAAGCTTCTTCGGCAGAGGGGTGTGACATTCCTTTCTGGTCATCAGCATGAGACAGTTCCTTCTCACGGATAACTTTGATCCTCTTTAAAGCATCTTCAAGTAAAGGAGGATCACTTCGAGCTAGAGTAGTCAAGATACAAAGCTCCCTTGCAGGACTTTCTGTCAGGTGATCCTCAAGTGCTTTCCTTATGGCCATCAGAATGGAAGAAACTTTGTTATCAGCAGGAAAATTCTGGAGGCCACCAGCAAGCACAAGATTAGTAACCTCTGAACAGGGAACAGACACGTGATTTTTGTAAAGTTTCTCTATAATATTATCGTTCTTCACAGAACAAACAAACTCAGTTATGTGACCCAGATTGTTGACCTGCCTGACAAATTCAGAAGCTGATTGTGAAAATGCTTGCCAACCACAGAAATCGACAACTACATTGAAATCTATCCGATGCCTCCTAACCATAAGTAACGCATCTCTAAAGCGTTTTTGAACTAAGGCATTAGTGATAGAAACCAAAACCATTTTTCTAGGGTATATACATTCTAGGTTTCCCCGGGTAGTTTGCAGTATAACACCAGCTTCATCTCCATGTAAAACTCCAACAACTTTAGCACCTCTCTCCCATATATGTATGTAGTTTTCATTTTCTCCTCTTCTGCTGTTGACGTGGACAAAATTTCCGTACTTCAAATCTAACTCCACATTAAGTATATCAATGATGTCAACAATAAACAGCAAATCTTGTTTAGTTGAAAGAATTAGATGTGTCATAACTTGATCTGCCAAATTTGAGTAAAGTGAAAAGCTGCTGCAGTTGTTGCAAATTATACTCCCATTAGCATGCAGTCTGCCAATCTCATCCAGTCCAAAAAGCACTGGTTTTGATGGGCCAGCACCGCCAATTAGCGCTACACTCATCCAAGGGCAGGTTGCAGAAAAACCTTGATATTCTTGTTCTAAAGATCCTCCATCAGTCCCAATTTTCGATGCATACTCTTTGATTTTCCCCCCAGACAACTGCAGATATGCAGAATACTTTCTAGCGGGATTTGGAGCAATGCCAATAACCAGCTCTTCAAGATAACTTTGCTTTGAAAATGCTGCATGCCAGCCTGAGCACGTCAGTAATCCTGGAACAATATCCTCGGAACATTCAAGTTCTATTTCCTGCAAATAAAAGCCTCGAAGACCCTTATTCAGTGAGGCTTGAACCGAGTCAGTACTATGACTGAAACCATAATGTGAAACAGCTAATAGCTTATGGGAATCCAACCAGACAAGATGTAAAATGGACCCAAGTGCCATATCAGTATGAGAGGCTTCAACGCTGAATTCTTTTCCCTCTAGTTCTTCCCAGGTTTCAATTGATGGAAGCTCTACAACACACAAGCTACCATCTGAAAGAAATGCAGCTAACTGGTTCTTAGAGTTTTTGTAATATACTGTCATACCCCGGAGATGAGAAGGAAATTTCAGGCTAAATAAATACATAGAAGGCGGCATTAAGGATAAGGAAAGTGGGGTTACGCGAATATTAGAGCCATCGATGACTAGAGCAACAGAATTCTCCATAACAGCCGTGACCCAGACAAAATTGTAAACTGTGACCTCACCACCAAGAGTCCAACAAACTAACTGCAAAGGTTTTTCTGGATTCCAAAAGAACCTGACTTCATGTTGCTTCGTGTATCTAATTTCATGCTTCAGGTACCAATGGTTGTTGCTAAAATACCATATCTTTATAGCATCATAATTTTCACATTCAATAATACCCGCAAGAAGATCAGAACTGCAATTCCATTTCAGAAATTTCACTTTTGCATTAATGCCTTCGCCAACACTAAATTTGTTCCTTTCTAATCCATTTCTCTCGAAGAAAACAATGGAGGGACACTCATTTTCAGCTTTTCTATCATAAACAGTTGCAATTTTAGCACCACTGGGCATCCACTCCAAAACTGCTCCCGCAAAATTTTTTTCCTCTGAAGAAGCAAGCAATACTCCCGAGTCTCGCTCCCAAACCTTAAGTTTCCTGAGCAATGAATCAGAACCACACACACCACTAACTGTAGCAAAGTATTTTCCATCTCCTCGCCAAGATATAGGATATTGCTCCAATCGGCCAGGCAGAAAATTTTCTTCATCTGAAAAACACAGTATGGTCACTATTCTGAACCACCTCTACATACAAAGAAAACTCACACAGCAAAATTGCAAATAATGATACAGATACAGGGCAGCAACATTCACTTAAATGTGTATGAGTGGCCGGAAAATCTTGATATTAGCATACATAAGCCAATTCGGATAAACTTCTTAAGAAACACTTGTGAAAAAAAGAAATATTAAAAAAATCTTCTAATAAATGTGAGTTTCAATTTTTATAATTATAGATAATAGCTATGCACTTTAAGTTGAAGAAGTGACCGGCATCCAACACTGGCATTTCAATTACTTTCATTTCTCAAATTATTAGCACTTCAATTAGTTTCATTTCTCAAATTATTATTGTTTTCTACACTTCAATTACTTGCATTTCTCAAATTATTATTGTTGTCTACGTGTCTGCTTTGATGCTTCATGGGATGATAGCTTCTAGTAAAAAGTTGAAATTAGCCTCTGCATCTCAATTATTTCAGAAGCTGCCTCATAATTAAGCATATCACAACTTCTGTGATTGGAGAACCATAAGGTTATTGAAATTGGAACATACGCATAATACAAAAACATTTCCATACTTATTTCACTTAATTATATGAGGATTAAGATTGGGGATAAAGGTGGATAGTCCTTACTTACGTGATGGCCTTCATCGAGTGGCGTTTCATACAACAAATCCCAATCATGAGTCATCACCAGAATTTGTCCAAAACCTGTTATTATGGCAAGCAATTCCCCATCGGGACTAAGGGAGATACAGTTGACACCGCCGTCCAAGTTGCCAACAACTTGAGTTGCGTTAGCGTCCACATCGTAAAGCAATAAAAGCCCGTTTGAAGTTCCAAGAAGAAGTGCTTCTTTCTCCATGACATAATCAAATGAAGTAACATTGTCATCGGGTTCCAGATCGATGCTGCCAACATCTGCAGATAATGAAGAGTTCTTGCTCCAAGCTTCTTTTTCCTGCCACACATAACATATAGGAGTCAATAATTTGGAGTTTTCGAAAAACAGAGAGAGAGAGAGAGAATTGGGAACCGACGTTGAATGAAGAGAGATGGGAAGTGTAGATGAGATTGTGAGAGGAGAGGAAGAAGATGCGGTTGCGCTCGAAATCCAAGGCGGAGAATCGTAAAGTTTCGTCGTCGGAGTTTAATCGGAGACCCAAAGGGACCTCCCGGAAGAGCTTCAGGTTTTTCATCCTCAAAACCCTAAAACCCTTTGCCGCCGGACAGATACTCAACTAACAGTAGGGTTTAATTTCAGCAATCAGTAAGTAGGTTCGGTTAACTTTATTTTACGCCAACTGAGAGTACGTACTGCTATGAAGCCCCGATACTTCAAAAATGGAGACGTACCCGTGTCGAATACGTATCTGATACCGATATGCACCCGATACTTTCCGATACGTACCCAAAGAGTATCTAATAATTTTTTAATTCTTTTTAAAAAATATTTGACTCGATACTTTTCAGATACATCTTTGATACTTCTTACCAACTAAGAATACTTCTCAGATACTTTTTCGATACCTCTTACCAACTAAGCACATGATTGTCACTCATATATGATACACTTTAATACTTCAATAACTAAAAGACAAAATTATATGTTTTTTCGTAATACAATAATAGAAGAAATAATACATTGTGATATGAGTGGGATAAATATACGTAACTATCTATACTTGATAAGATCATTAGTATTTATTTCTACAATCTGATGAATATATATTGACTAATGATATGCTTATGTTTTATTGACCAATTACGTACTAATATGAATATCTTAGTCTATAAAAAGTCATCTATTTCTGCCACTGACTATTCGTATTATACGATTTCAGGTGGTCTCAGTTACTTGTCCACCATTACTTTTTATGACTAGTCACTCATACATAGGTGTGTCGGTTGTCCTCTTCTTTTCATCCATATATTTTGTGTGATTTTTTTAATCTATTTGGGCAGTTTTTTTTCATGTCTATAAAATGCAATATTTCAGTTTTTCATCTTTGTTTTTTTCTATTTGTGTTTCTATTCTATTTTATTTTTTCTGTTATGTTTTTATATATTTAAATTTTAATTTAATTTTTTATTAAAGTATCACAGCCGTGTCGTATCTTGATTTTCAAAATTTTCTCGTATCCCCGTATCCGTATCGTGTCGTATCCCGTATCGTATCCGGTATCCAGGCTTCATAGACGTACTGTGAGAAAAAATCAAAAAAATGAGTTTTTTTTTCAATAAGCAGAAAAAATTGAGTTAATATTCGGTTTAATTCTTCAAATTTTATAAGAATTCAATTTAGTATTTTTTTTTATAAGCAATGACATATTCAATTTAATGTCTGATATTAATAACATCCATGCTCATTACCAAACAAATAACATCCATGCTTTTTTTAATAGCAAAACAAATTAATTCAATTCATTCAAAATAATGGAAGTAATCTATTAATAATACAATTATATAGGCTCCTCAAGGCCGAAATTCTGATTTTGATGTGTCATACTCATAGCACGTCCAAGTAGGCAATGCTATTTCCTCGGCCCAGTTGGCGGTTTTAATCCATGTCACATTCCATGAATGAAATCTTACGTGGCAGCAATTATTTTGGAATATTTAATATTTGGATCCAACGTTTGGTCAAGCAACATTATTGCCTAAGTCAAAAACACATCCCATTAAGGCAACAAAATATGTAATTCATCAATCATCTTTAATATAGATGTAACTCCATATATATATCATAACGAATATAGCACATTTTAGAGCCATATTCATTTCCCAGTATATCAGAGAGTTATTAGCTCTTAAATATTTCGTTTATGTCCCATATTTGTAAACATGGCATCACTAATCAAAATCGGCCATAAAAAACGTTACATAATAAAATCGGGAAAATGGGAAAACGGATGCCATTGAAAAAAAACGGTTACAGACTATACAGCCCATCCCTTCTCTCCACGCTAACTAAAACAAACGGATCATCTCAGCATGAATACACATTTTTTTGGCTATCCGCTAGGGTTTCCTAGGAGCGAGAGTTTCCGTCTTCTCCACCTTCGTGTGAGAGCTTTCTTGCGTGAGTGTTGTTTTCCTCCATAACGGTGTGATAGTTCTTGGGTTCTTCTTGTTTCCTACTGCGTAGTTTTCTTGGTTTCTAAAGATAGCGATGGAGCATCTTTCTCTAAGTGAAGGTGATGAAATAGAGTTTGTTGAAGAGGGTGCAGAGGTTGCTGAGGTGACACAGTCTCTGTGTCTGGTTGGAAGGTTTCTGACTGATCGAAACATAAGGGTGGTTGTGATGAAGGAAAGAATGGCGGACGTGTGGCGTCCTGGGCGTGGTATCTCAATCAACGAGATTGAGCCAGGGCTGTTCGCGTTTCAGTTCTATCACGAACTAGACGTTCAGAAGGTTTTAAAACAGGGTCCTTGGTATTTCGACAAACATCTGTTAGTGCTCAGTGTTATGCAAGAAGGAGTCCCTCCACAGGAGATCCCGTTGTTTCAAGTCCCTTTTTGGACTCAGGTTCATGATTTACCGATTGGGTTTATGTCAGAGACAGTTGGTCATGGATTGGCAAATTTCATTGGTATGTTTCTGGAGTACGATGAGAAAAACACAGCATCCTTTTGGCGAACATATATGCGAATCCGAGTCCTTGTTGATGTTACACAGCCATTGAAGAGAACGAAGAAGATCCGCAAACAAGGAGGTGAGGCGAGGGTTGTTAAGTTCAAATATGAAAGGCTTGAGGTGCTTTTGTTATATCTGTGGCAAGCTCGGACATGGGGAAGGTTCGTGTGATGAAAGGTTTAACTTGGGTGTTGGTGATGGTACGAGAGGCTGGGGCCCTGAGCTTAGGGTGGATATTCGAAGTGGTGGCGGCGTCGCTAAATCCAAGTGGCTCCGTGACAGTAACGGCGGCGAGTGGATTCACCCTAATCAGTCATTTAATTCTTTCCGTAACAGTGGGAGTGAAGGGCGCAGGAATAGTGGCACAAATAACAACTTTGATTTTCAAAAGTCAAATGGTCAAGATGGGGGGTCCACTGCTGGTTTGGCTGCTGACAAAGTGGACAGTACGAACGGTATGCCAGGTTCCATTGTCAATGTTGTTTCCATCTTTCAAAATACACATTTTATTTTCCTGTGAAGAATTTTAATAAACAAGTGGCTGATGGTATGGGGTCTGTGAGTGGTGAGAACAAAACAAATGAGGATGTTATGATTGTTGATCATGATCGTAAGAGGCAACGTGCATGTGTGGTTGAAATAAATCAACAAAATAATGTTGTGGGTAGTGACGTGATGGTTGAGTCGTCTAATGAAGTGGCAGGTGGCGGTAGTTTTGAGGGCATTGCGAATATATGCTTTGAGAGGTTTTGATGATTGACAAAAGAAAGTACTAGACTCCAAAAAGCGAAAAAATGTAATCAAGATCAAGTCAAGAGTGGTTCTACTGTTGTGTGTGTATTATGACAATTTGTAAGTGAAAATAAAGCTCTCTAAATATAAAATAAATCACACACTCACAATACGTTTCATAAATCGATTTTAGCATTCCATATTCAAGCAAGAAATCGATTTCAACACTTCCTGATTCAAGCAAAAAATCGATTCCTTCTCTCTTTTATTTTAGCTTCACAATCGATTCTCTCCTTTTTCCTTTGATGCACATAATCGAGATTCCTAGCATCTAAACAGGCACATAATCGATTCTTTCATATTTTTAACATAGCACATAATCGATTCATCCATGTCCTTAAAGAAAGCAATAATCGATTTCCTCATTTCCTTCTTTCAAACAAATAATCGATTACTCATTGCCATAAATATTTCAACGTCATATTTTTTCCTAAAAGCCTATAAATAGAGGCCTCGCTCTTCACTCTCAATCAAACTCACACTTGCATCTGAGATCTATTATTCTTCTCATCACTCTCACTACTCTTACACTTGCTATTTTATTTTTGAGAACTTTATATTTCACATAGTTTGATATTGTGTTATTTGTGCTTCAACTTGTTTTATCCACACTATTGAGTGTGCAATCAAATCTTTTTTCTTCTTATTTGTTGGGTGTGTTCCCAAGTTCTTCAATAGAGGCGAGATCTCTTGGTTCTTGAAGGTTTTTACATAGGGAGGTGATATCCCGGTATTGTAAGTTCTTTGATTGTAAAGGTTTCTAGCTGAACCTGTTTTAAAAGCTAGTGATTAGTTGAAATCCCTTGGAGCATTCCTTGGGGACTGGACGTAGGCCTGTGGTTTGGCCGAACCAGTATAAATCTCTCTGTGTCATCCTCATTCCCTTCATCTCCTTTATTTTCCTTGCAAGTTATTTTATTGCCTTATCATTGTTATTTAAATTCAAGCGTCTTATTTGATCAAAATCTTTTAAAAACTTTATTTTTAAATCGCAATTTTTAATTTCACAATTCACCCCGCTCTTGTGTTTGAAGTCACTTGGTCAACGGGTATGACACCAGAACAACGACGTGTGCATTTTTTATCGGTAGGTCCTGGCAACCTGGCCTGCTGGGAGCAATGAGTTTCATTAGTTGGAACTGCCCGGCCTGGGTAACTGGCACTACAAAAAAACTGGTCATTAGCGACGGACATTTCCCTCGCAAATTGACCAAAATCCGTCGCTAATGGTCATTTGCGAGGGAATTAGCGACGGACTGGTTCCCTCGCTAATTCCCTCCTCGCTACTGGGATTAGCGAGGGAATTTGAATCCCTCGCTAATTAGCGAGGGAATTTTCCCTCGCTAATTCCCTCGCTAATGACTGCAACTTTTCAGGTGATGGGACTCAGTTGCAGGGGTTGGTAAATGCGTAGGAATTAGCGAGGGATATTCCCTCGCTAATTCCCTCGCTAATGACTGCAATTTTTCAAAAAAAAATTTACACGTGGTGGTGGTGGGGTGGTGGTGGTGAAGAGTAAGAGAGAGTGAGTGAGAGTGGTAGGAGGTATGTGGTGGTGGTGGTGTTGGAAGAGTGAAGAGAGAGGAGAGTGTGAGAGGAGGTGGTGATGATGGTGGTGGTGGTGGTGGTTGTGTGGTGGTGGTGGTGGCGTGAAGAGTAAGAGAGAGGAGTGAGAGTGGTGGTGGTGGGGTGGTGGTGGTGAAGAGTAAGAGAGAGTGAGTGAGAGTGGTAGGAGGTATGTGGTGGTGGTGGTGTTGGAAGAGTGAAGAGAGAGGAGAGTGTGAGAGGAGGTGGTGATGATGGTGGTGGTGGTGGTGGTGGTGGTGGTGGTGGCGTGAAGAGTAAGAGAGAGGAGTGAGAGTGGTGGTGGTGGGGTGGTGGTGAAGAGTAAGAGAGAGTGAGTGAGAGTGGTAGGAGGTATGTGGTGGTGGTGGTGTTGGAAGAGTGAAGAGAGAGGAGAGTGTGAGAGGAGGTGGTGATGATGGTGGTGGTGGTGGTGGTGGTTGTGTGGTGGTGGAGAGTAGAGGAAGAGGAAGGGTGAAGAGGAAGGGTGAAGAGGAAGGGAAGAGGAAGGGTGAAGAGTGAGTGAGTGAGTGAAAAATATGAGTGTAAACGGATTTAAGGAAAAAAAGAAAAAAAAATTGCGAGGGAATTAGCGAGGGAACTGTCCCATCATCTGAAAAGTTAACTTTAGCGAGGGAATTAGCGAGGGAACTGTCCCTCGCTAATTCCTGTGCATTTACCAACCCCTGCAACTGAGTCCCATCATCTGAAAAGTAAAAAAATTAGCGACGGAACTGACATTCCCTCGCTAATTTTGCCATTAGCGACGGAAATTCCCTCGCTAATGTCTAAAATTCCGTCGCTAATTCTTAAAAATACGACAGCCCCTATTCCCTCGCTAATTCCGTCGCTAATCCCAATTTTTGCGAGGGACCATTAGTCCCTCGCTAATTTCCGTCGCTAATGGCTTCTTTTTTTGTAGTGTGGTGTGTGAAAATATGTGCAAGTATACACAGTCACAAACAAGTAATATAGTGATGAGAAATGTCGAACCCACAGGGATTGGTTAAACTTTTGTATGTTTAAAAAGGTATAAATTAGTGCAGCTACACTACTCACAATTTTGGGTGTTTAATGTTTAGGAAAACAGAATGTAAATGTGCAGAAAAATATGAAGGAAATCAGTTGAGAATGATAGTTGAGATGTCTTCACTAAATAAATCACTTTCAAGAGTATTGTGTTTTCTGTGGTGCAGATGCACTTGAGTGCAGTTGCACCAGTATGTGCCTTTCAACTACTTTCTTCAGAGTTTCGTTACAAGCTCTTAAAACCTTGTCTTAAAGTAAAGAGAGAAGTTGTCAATTCTTTTCTTGTCTTTTTACAATTCTTGTCTAAGTTGCTAAATAAGTACACTCCTGGCTTTTAAGTACCCACTGCATTACCCTAAGGACTATGTTATCCTATGTCTAGGACTTAACATGGTTTTAACAAAGTTTTCTTTATTAAACAAGTTAACAAATCCTTCATTAAAACACTCACCCTTATTAGTTCTTGATTTCTAGTTATAAACCATGTCTGTGAATATAACTCTACTCATTTTAAGTGATTAACTTTAAAACAAGATGGATGTAGTATAACACAAGAACCAAAAATGCATACACCACTTTGAAAACATAATAACTTACTCAAAAGCTTATTATAAAGTTAGAACATCTAAACCAAAGAGGTTTAGCTCATAATATGCATTGCAAGGCAAAGATAGATGAAATAAAACATGTTAATATAATGGAAAATACAAGAGATATCAATAGGGTGGAGATTACACTGATTGAAGTACTCTTGCATAAATTTTCCCAGCAGTGCAGAAGCACTGACTTCCTGGTGCAGTTGCACCTAAATAACTTGATGAAGAAGTGAAGGAAGAAGTCGTCAGTTCCTTCCTTACCTTCTTGTCAACTAACTACTATTAATTAAAACTATAAAATAAAATACAAGAATGGAAACTACTAAATTATATGTGAATTGCTTATGAGTGAGATGTCTTCAAATGAGAAGTGGAAGCATTTATATAGCCTTGGAGGTTTCCTTCAAGTGAGGGTTTGCTTGGGGATCAAGATAACCAAATGAGGCTTAACCATGGTTACTTTTCAGAGCTTTGATTACGAAGATAGAGTCCAAAAGAGAGGTCCAATTGTGGAAGACCATGTGTCCTAGATGCGTAGCCTTTCATGATGATTTTCTCATTGTGGGCGCCTCCTCTTGCATGTTGGCATGTGCCTCCATGTGACTTGTGACTAAGCATGATGTCATAGAAATGATTATGCATTGGTATGAATTGAGGTGCTTCCAATGTGGGGTTATCCGTCTTGGTGCAGAAGGGTGCAGAAGCACTTAGGTGCTGATGCACTGTGGAAATGCTTCTAGTGCAGATGCACTGTGTTTTTCCTGGTGCAAAAGCATCAACTGCAGATGCACTGAACAAAGACATCAAACATACCAATATATATATATATATAAGTTGTGAATGGCATACATCTTAAAACCATAAATGTTGTTATTTTATTCATACTACTATATTTAACACATATTATACTTGAAATTAAGTAATTATCTAAGTTTAAGTGCATGAATAACTCTATATAAAATAGAGTTATCAGTAACCCGAGTGCAGTTTCCTCCGTTCGTGACCTCGTTCGGGCGTACCATCCGGACATTATCTTTATGCGTGAAACTTTGGTACATGCTAACAGAATTGAAGAAATAAGAGTTTGTTTGGGTTTTGATAATGCATTCGCTATGGACAGAGTTGGTAGGAGTGGGGGTCTTGCTCTTTTTTGGAGACACCTGTTTGATTGTCGGATTCTGAATTATTCTCATAACTTTATTAATGTTGAAGTAAGTGCTATTGGGCGCCCTACGTGGTGTCTTACTGGTTTCTATGGTTATCCGGGGAGTGGCCGGCGTAGAGATTCTTGGGATATTGAGGACCCTTGCCAGAGATAATGATTTGCCTTGGTGTGTGATGGGGGACTTTAATGACATTCTATCTAATGACGAGATAATGGGGCAACAAGATAGGCAACTGTGGGTCATCAGAGGTTTTCAGGAAGCAGTGCAGGATAGTTTGTTGGTTTATCTTCCTATGGATGGGTATCGTTTCACGTGGACTAAGAGTTTGGGAACTCCAGAGGCGAAAGAAGGGCGGTTGGATCGTATTCTAGTCTCTCAGAGTTGCCTTGATATTTTCCCTCACAATCACTTTGTCAATGGTGTCTCTGATAAGTCTGGTCATTCCCCTCTTTGGTTGAGGCTGAATACTTGGGAGCGCAGGGCTAGGAACAGAGAGTTTAAGTTTGAAAACAGTTGGCTAGAGGAACCGGAGCTTCCTTTGATAGTGGGTGATAGTTGGAGCCAAAATGAGGGCCTCGATTTTCTGTCTAAAATCAAGCATTGTTCTAATGTCGTGGATGCTTGGGGGAGGAAGCTAAGATCTAGATACCGTGATGAGATTCAGCCTTGCCGCAGGACCATTGATGAGATCCGTTCCATGCCAGGGGGTAGTGAGGCTCCTATGTTGGTTGAAGTAAAGACTAAATTGAGTAACTTATTAGCTCAAGAAGATGCCTTTTGGAAACAACGGGAAAAAGTTTTTTGGCTTCGTGATGGTGACACGAATTCGCGATTTTTCATGCCATGTCAAGTGGCAAGGAGGAGGAGAAATTCTATTCTAAAACTCACCCGGGAGGATGGTGGGGAGGTTACGGATCAAAGGGGTTTGTGTGATGTGGCAAGAAATTATTTTGCTACCTTGTTTCAGTGTAATGAAGGGGAGTATGATGTCGTGATATCTAATTTGCAGCCATGTATATCCGCTGAGGATAACCAGCAACTTCTGAGGCCTCTTGAAATTCAGGAGTTCAAACAATCTCTCTTTCAAATGCATTCTGATAAGGCCCCTGGTCTGGATGGTCTCAAACCGGCTTTTTTCAAGAAGTTTTGGAATCTTTGTGGTATGGAGTTGTTTCATACGGGTAGGGAGTGGTTGGCATCAGGAGAGTTCCCGTCAAACCTTAATGATGCTACTATTGTTCTTATTCCAAAACTTGAGAATCCTATATCCATGAAAGATCTCTGACCTATATCGTTGTGCAATATTATCTATAAGATCATCTCAAAGGTACTCGCTAATAGACTCAAACCTTTACTTTCTAAGTGCATCTCTTTGGAACAATCGGCCTTTGTTGAGAATCAGTCTATTCTGGATAATGTTCTTGTGGCCATTGAGACACTACATCACTTGAAATGCAAGACGAGAGGCAAGGTAGGGGAGATGGCTCTCAAGATTGATATGAGCAAGGCCTATGACCGTGTGGATTGGGGATTTCTTCATTGTATGTTGTTGAAGTTGGGCTTTGATGAGCGGTGGGTTAAATGGATGGATATGTGTTTGGAAACAGTTAGCTACTTAGTTTTGGTAAATGGGGAGAAAGTAGGACCTATCACACCTGGGAGAGGACTTAGACAGGATGACCCACTGTCACCTTACCTGTTTATTTTGTGTGCTGAGGGACTGACAACTTTACTTAAAAAAGCCGAGCATAGAGGCGATATCCATGGTGTGAGAGTGTGCAAAGGGTCTCCTACCCTCTCACACCTTCTTTTTGCTGGATTGTTTATTGTTTTGTAGGGCTGATGGTCGTGAAAGTGGCCACCTCAAGGCTATTCTTAACACTTATGAGAAGGCTTCGGGGCAAGCTATTAACTTTCAGAAGTCAGAAATTTATTTCAGCAGGAATACATCACAGGCTACTAGAGAGGAGGTGACTACTATCTTAGGTGTCACTGAAGGTCTGGGCACGGGTAAATATTTGGGACTTCCATCTATGATAGGGAGGAATAAGAAGCAACTGTTTGGTTATCTCCGGGACAGAATTTGGAAGCGAATTCAACAGTGGTCAGGGAAACGTCTCTCAAAAGCAGGTAGGGAAGTCTTATTAAAATCTATGGCTCAATCCATCCTCACTTATTGTATGAGCACTTCCATGCTTCCTACCACTCTGGGTGAGGAGCTTGAGAGGATGCTTAATTATTTTTGGTGGGGCTCGAACCATGGCACAAGGAGAGGGATTCACTGGTTGAGTTGGGATAAGCTTACTGTCAGGAAAGAGTTTGGAGGTATGGGTTTTCGTCACTTTCATGGTTTCAATTTGGCAATGCTAGGGAAGCAGGCGTGGAATATTGCAACTCAAGTAGATACTATAGTTAGCAGAGTATTCAAGGCAAAATATTTTCCAAATAGCGATTTCATGGGGGCTCGCTTGGGCCATAATCCCAGTTATGTATGGCGTGGTATCTTTACTTCTCGGGTAGTAGTCAATTTGGGAGCTAGGTGGAAGATTGGAAACGGGGAAACAATCTCGATTTGGCATGATCCTTGGTTGAAGGGTCGCATGGACAGTTTTGTGAGATCTCCTATTGTTCCGGGCACGGAAGAGATTTGCGTGAAGGATCTCTGGTGTAATAATACTAGAAGTTGGAATTCCAACTACATTGATCAGTTGTTTAATGCAGAGGAGGCGAACTTGATTAAAACTATGCCTTGGTTTCAAGTGGATGACGAGGACAGGTTATATTGGTGCCGTAGTCGGAATGGTTTCTTTTCTGGTCGGTCAGCACACTACGCACTGATGGAGGACTTTATTGACAGCTCAAACTTGCGTGTAGAGGGTGATTGGATGATTATTTGGAAGTGTCAGGTTCAACCGAAGGTTAGATTGTTTTTATGGAGGCTTGCTCGGGGATGCTTACCAACCTGTAGGAACTTAATTCTGTGACATGTTGATTGTCAAGATCACTGTCCAATGTGCGAAGATGAGCCCGAGTCAGAGTGGCATGCCTTCTTTAATTGCTCTCATGCTAAAGCGATTTGGACTGATTGTGGATTGCTTTCTGATATCCGATCTGCGATGACTAATGCTCTTGATTTCAAGAGCTGTTTCTTTTCTCTTATGCAGGTACTTAATGAGGATAAACGTATCATATTTGTCATGACTCTTTGGGCCATATGGCGCACGTGTAATGACAGAGTCTGGGAGGAGACTTTGCAACCAGTTGCGCAGGTAGTCAGCAAAGCGATGGATCAATTCCATGAGTGGAGTTGGGTGCGAGCGAAGAGCAATACAACAAGCAGCGCAACTAGGCAGCAACATATGAATGAAATCCACTGGCAAGCTCTGTGCACTGGCACCCTCAAGTGTAATGTAGATGCAGCACTTTTCGCATCTGAAAACAAATATGGCATAGGTATGTGCATCCGGTCTTCTACTGGCGCCTTCTACAAAGGCAAGACAATGTGGTTCACAGGTATTCCAACACCACAAGAGGCGGAGGCTATGGGATTATGGCAAACCTTACTCTGGTTGGAGGAATTGGGGTTGACTTCTGTTTCCATAGAATTGGATTGTTATCTAGTTGTAAATGGCTTGATGGCAGACCCTTTACCAAATACCGAGTTTGGTATGCTAATTTCTAAATGTAGGACTTTGTTATCTATTTTTACAAGCTTTCAGGTTAGCTTTATTCGAAGGCAAGTAAATCTTGCAGCTCATACCCTTGCAAGGGCGTCAAGATTATATGCTAGCATTCATGTTTTTGATTTGATTCCATCCTGTATTGACACTATTTTGATTAATGAAATGCCATAAGTTTCTTTCTATAAAAAAAACAATTAAACTAACCCTGAATCTTGAAAATATACATCAATTATCGGTGTTGATATTAGCATGAATACACATTTAAAAAACAGTTAAACCAGCCCTGAAAGGGAAAAACCCAGTTAATTTGGATCATCTCAGCGTGAGAGGTAACAACATTCGTTATTACATCCTTCTTGACAGCTTGAATCTTGAAACTTTACTGGTTGAAGAGGCTTCAAGGGTCAAGCCTAAGAAGCCATCAGCTGGGGGGAGCCTTTGGGGCGAGGACGGGGTCGTGGATATGTGGATTGAGAAGGAATTGGCAATTATGAATTTTTCTCCATCTTTATTTAGTGAGTCTATTTCTTCAACTTAAGCTTCAGATTAAGCGAATTTTATTAGATCTTTTGAGAAACCCTCATTCCTAATTCTATCCTACTCCAACTACTGGGTTTTGTTATTGTTAACAACTGTTTCTCAGTTGTGTTTAACTCTTAATTTATGTTGGCACTAGATTATGTGTACTTCAAAAGGGTAAGCTAATGGTCTTATGATTTTGTTACTGTTGATAATCGATCGTAAAGCTTCTATTATTTTTACTAACCTTATATTTCTTATGATTTTGTGTGCTTTATACTGTTCTTTATTATGTTTTCCTGTCATTGTTATTTCTTCTTCTTTTGTTAGCTAGAGCAGTGCTCAGAAACCAAAAGATATTGCTTTTAAAGATGAGGTCATTAGTGCTCTGAATGTTGCATGATTGTCCAACATGCAAACATGATTTATATACGGTATGTAAAATATCCCTTTTATGTGTATCATTAGTCTCTTTGTGCCTTTATACTTTTAAAATTAATGTTATTATTTTTTGTCAATGTTTTGTGCTTCCAGGTTCATTAGTTGAAAACTCAGTACGCTACTTCAAACTAAGGTGTTGATTAAAAGCTAATGGTCTTTCAATTAGAGAATAATATACTTAAATCTCGCAGGTTCATTTGATTACCTATATACACTTTGACATCAATTAAAGCACACATGCTTCTATTGTTACATCTAATGTTCCCATATCATTATGTTCCTATGTTCGATTGTTTTATGTTTTGTCTGATGTACTAAAGTTGTTCTCTCTCACTTTGAAATTGGGAAGCACTTAGTAGATCTTTGCATAGGACTAATTTCACCTTGAATTTTTGCACACAGGCAAGAGCAAATTGCAATTTCATTGTATACGTTGTTAGCAAATTTAACATATTAACAATATCTTAAGTTGCAAATTCATTTTTACCTTTAGTTATTCTTCTCATTCCAACTGTGTGGTGGAAAATTCGATTTATCAAGTAATCGAAATTCAGAGAGAAAAGCACCCACTCACTTGCAAATTGTTCCCATCTTCTCCAACAATATGTTTTCATAAAGTGTTATTTTTAAAATGTTGTCCATGATGTTTAATGTGTTTAGATTTAGATTATAGGTCAGACTTAGAGGTAAAATAATGATAGAACTTTGTGAAACTCAGAGTTTATGAAGTATCCTATATATATATATATATATATATGTCTTTACGGATTTTGTCACACACAACACTATTTAATTGTTCAACTATTTAATTGTTCAATATTATGTTTCTTCTTTACTTTTTATGTGCGGAAATTGATGTTGTATTTGGTGGTTGCATATAGGTGAAAGATTCACATTAGAAAAGTTATATGGTCGGCTCAAAAGCTTGCTAAAACGGAGGATCACATTAGATGGATCTATCTTATCCAGTTTGACTTTTTTTTTTATTTTCTGAATTTTTGTAAATAGTGCAATACATTTTGTTGCATCTAAAACTTCTACAAGTTACAATTACAATATTGTTAATAATTTATCAACTTAGCATACCGTATAGCACACAACAATCTATAAACACCAAGAGCATGAGAGAGAAGTTAGTTAGCAGACATGACTCGATTATTTATTATAGAGTGATTAAGCAATTGGCTACAACATTATCCATTTTACCTAATACTTCCCATGATAATATGTCCATATTAATGTTTTAAAAATTATAAATATAAAAAAGTTGTTTATAACATAATTTAACATACTACTCTTTTACAATTCTCCAATATAATAATAACCAATATTACAATTCTCTAATATAACTCACTCATGCGTAGAAGCACTCGGTGACACTATTTTTCTCATGGTAATACTATCATGAGATATTTGTAAAAACTATTTTAAATGAAAAAAAGTATATAATGAATCACATTTGTCATTAGTGCTTTTAAAAGAGTGTGCTAAAGTTCCATCTTATATTAAAAAAAAACAAACAAAAAGGATAGAGGCCTTATAGTATTGTTCACAAACCCATATCTCAAAACAGTGCTATAAATTTGATTTCTAATAGTTTTCTTTCTTTTTAGAGTACACTAGGTGCAAATATTTATAGTTATTAATTTGCAAAGAAAATTGAACATAGTGTTTTCTTTCCTCTATTTGATTGAAATGAGTTTCTATCTACTCCATTTCTCAAAAGAAATATAGAGGTCCAATACTATAGTTTTAGATGCATAAAATATATTCTGTAAAAAAAGGTGCATAAAATATATAATTGCCTATTAATTATTTGTTTTTTATTTTAGAAATGTGCGTATTTATATACCACCTATAGTAATGGAAATTTCTATTTCTTGTGAGGAATTGAGAGATTCTCCACACCCATCTAAAATGGTGATTATAAAATTTTATATATAAAAGATTTTCTCAAATATTTTTTTGCCTGCCATTAGTCAACTTATGTATCACTGAATTGCGAAAAAAATAATGAGATATGAGAAAACTATTAAATCTAAATTATGTCCCACATAAATTTGAATTTCTCACAAAAAGCTGCTAGCTAGCCAAAATTAAAAAAAATAAAATAACTACATCCATTGCAATATACTTATTTTTGTTTTTTCCCCTTACGTTTTTTAAATACCAATCTGACGGCTTGGCATTGTTAGCGCCAAAATGCTGTTTTATTCTGTTTTCTTTTTCTTTCTTTTTTTTTGGTTTTTTTTCTTCTTTTCCTTTTTTTTAAAATTTTTTATTCCTTTTCCCTTTTTTTTTCTTTTTTATATTTTTTGGTAAACTAAAGTATCCTCCATGGCGATTGTGTGGAGACTAATCATTCGAGGTATCGGGGATCCATTTAAGGGGTTGACATCTCCCAACAAACTTTTTTCCATACGCACCGACCAGGTATCGAACCCAGGACCAAATGGTTAAGAGACCTTCTTCTTTATATTTTAAGGAGTATTTTACGGTCTTGAAAAATTTAAGATGTTTAAATATGTGAAGTTTATTCATCAATAATCAATTGGATGAAAAAAAATTCATTTATGACAAAATACGTAAAGTGGGGTGCTAAAGAGTGTGATTTGGTGTACTTTATGGTTTAGAATAAATTTTAATTGTTCAAATAAACAAAGTTTGTTCCTCTTTCAACTCACATCATCTTCTTTCAACTTTGTGTAGTTGCATCTATTTTATTGGAGATTTTCATCCAACCTACATGATACCCACATGTTTCACTTTCTAACTGTGTTGTATTCTTTTCTTTCTAATTATGAGTAAAGTTTTTATACTTACATTTGATAAATATGGATTATGTTATTCAACTTTCTAAATATTTTCTTTCTATTATCCATGGATGTTTAATTTCAACGTTTTTTTTTTTAAAAAAAAATTAATTTAATAACCTATAGAATTAATCATTTTATATTACAACCCTAACAACTAACTATATTAATTTATTTTAAAATCACTACTAAATATCAATATTTTACTAATTTACATATAACCAATGTTACCTTTTTCATTCATCAATTATATTTGTTTACTTCGAAAATTTAATTTAATTTCATAATTTAAAATGAAATTTTTTCCCGTGCATCGCACGGGTCACTTACTAGTATAATACATGTTATAATACATGTTGGAGTAATATAATTAGAATTAGATCATAGTCTTGAGGTCTAGTTATCAAAATGGTCATTCTTACAGGGAAATGAGCAGCCAAACTAACACTTTTCCTAGCAAACTCTATGTAAGAGTTGTTATTAAAAAACTGAATGAGAACTTACATTATTTAAGAATAGTACCAAGCTCAATAAACATAGGCCTATTTCAACTAAAAGCATATCAAGAACCAAAAGACCACATCCTTCAACCATTCTATAGAAAAAAAGATCCCACAAGCTTTTCCCCGATCCACATTAGTTACCGTGTTTTGGCACCAAGAAAGACACCAAACTCTTCTCTGAGACACAAACCAACGCCAACTTTGTTATTAGCTTGTGAGAAGGAAGCATCAATATTACGCTTAACCAACCTCGTAGAAGGTCAACTTTGTTATTAGCTTGTGGAAGGAAGCATCAATATTACGCTTAACCAACCTCGTAGAAGGTCAACTTTGTTATTAGCTTGTGGAAGGAAGCATCAATATTACGCTTAACCAACCTCGTAGAAGGTTTCATCCATTCTAAACCAATTGGTGATCACATTCGTTCGTTAATAGTCGAAAGTCGTGCTTGAGACCAATCGTAATATAGGGATGAACCTCGCCATATAATGTCATTAACATCTTCATTTTGGTCTTCCCACACCTTTAAATTCCGACTATGCCATAAGCTCCAAATTGTCATTGCAAAAGCAACATGCTTCTCATGGGTCAGTTGAGATAAAAATTCAGTGAAAGATTGGCCAAAAGTAGGAGAGGATTGTGATGTTTGTTGAATTAGAGAGGACATTCCTAACTTTGACCAACACCCACTAGCCTTATTACAGCCAAATAAAATGTGATGAGTTGTTTCTCCATCTACATGACACCAAAGACAAACAGGTTCAAGTTGCACACCATGTAGCAGAAGATTAGACCGTACCGAAGACATCCTCTAACAACTAGCCAAATACAATTTTTAACTTTAGGAGGGACTTGAATTTTCTAAAATGCTCTCCAATTCCCTTGGGCCTTTAGATGACCAGTTTCTAGAAAATTATTTAGCATGAAATGGTAAGTTAACATTCATGCTTAATCCATGACATTTCAAAAAGTTATTCAATTTAGTACCTTTTGTCAACCACTTTCAGTTAATTTGTTAATAATGTGTCACGTTTTCTGCCATTCCACATCGGCTAGATTAAATTGGAGGACTAAATTGATATTCATTATCCATAAACTTAGAGGTCGAAATTGATACTTTTTTTTGGAAAAAAATTGAATTGCAATGGTCACTTCATCTTCATACACTTTCTTCATCTTTTTTCTACTTCTCGCGTGTTCTTCATCTATTTATAGGATAGGTCTCAACTCAATTCGCCTTTTCTTTACTTATCAATTTTTGAAGGTAACGAGTCTCTAGTTTGTTATAAAAACTTTAGGGTTTCATGCATTTGGGGAAATTTTGTAACCATATTTTTTAGTAGAAAGAAGAAAATTGTGGAGGATTTAATGGATGAACGGAAGATGGAGAACTTCATAATTGAACAATGATCTCATTCATCAATTAAATGCCAGACTGCTGAATCAGTAGGTTTAGCAATGATCCCATTCATCTCGTTTGTGTTGCGACCATATTTGCCTAGGACATGACACAATAACTTATCTTCACCCCATCTCAAATTCCATGTTAGCTTCATAAGGCAAGATGTGTTCGTTGTATTGAGATTATGAATATCAAGTCCTCATAATTTCTTTGGCTAAGTAATTGTTTTCCACGACACCGCATGGTGCCTACGTTGACCTGCCTCTTCTCCCCAAATAAAACTTCTTCACAACTTTTGGATATCTCGGTAGTCGTGGAAACTTTATAACACAAACATATCGGTAGTCAATATATGACCATCCAAATGTAGTGGACACTTAGATGTATTTTCCCACCCTTATTAAAGTATATTATTTCTACTATGACTGCGTCAACAAATTTTATGTCTTTAGTAAGAGATATCCAAGATGTATTGCATTAAAGTGACAATAATCTATTTAGTTCGTAAGATATGTATTAAGGATATATTTGAGAAGTATCAGGTGCATATCGTATCAGATATGCATCTGACACGATACATTACAATTTTTAAAATATCAGGGTTTCAGCTCATAAGATGATCTCTTAGGGTATGTTTTTGAGAGGGGGTTTTGCGAGGGGAAGGGAGGAGAGGGCTTGAAAAAGATTTGTCTATATTTTAACATGCATTTGAGAATTTAAAAAAATTAAAAGAACAAGTTGATAGATATCAATATAACATTTTTAATCACATTTGATTTATGTATAGAGACATTTTATAACTTCCTCAATTTAGAATTGAAAAATATGCTCTCCCCTCCCTTCACCTCCCAAAACCCCCTCCCAAACATACCCTTAGGCAAGTTACCAAGCAACACAATGCCAAGATATTTGCCAAAGAAACCCACTTAATACCTCTGGGAACACTAGTAGTCACAAATTAAAGAAACCCAAAGAAATCTAGGAACACTGGTAGTCAGACATTTCACAAAACTTATTCAAGGTTGCAATCATACACTTAATTTGAAGAGTAGTGGCTTGACCAAAAAGAAAAACAAATCAGGTTGGTTTATCAATGCTTAATCTGTCGTGTCCATGTAGTTAATAGCTGTCTCGCCTTTTTGAATGTGCAAATGTACATATTTAGTATTAGTATTAACACGTTAACTTTTCAATATATGTTACAATTTTACCATTAAAGGGCTAAATATAAAGAGCAAAATAATCAATGTGGATAAAATATTATATTACAGAAAAGGAGAGCAACTTGGATAGTTGTATGCTTCTAAAAGTAGGCATCGCGAACAGTGATACTATTGACAATTTACACAAGTTTTTGCACTTTTCACGAAAAGTCTCGCATGCCAAGCCAAAAAACAAATCAAGCACATGCATTGCCCTTCATGAACGCAAAAAGGTGAAGGTATCTGATTCTGCACAAATTCAGCATTCGGTTTTTTCAAATGTGTGACCAGCCAGCAACGCACGTACACAAAATGATCTGGCCAAAACATGTTACGAAATGTTAGGGCATAATTATAATCGTGAATTTTTTGATACAAGTCTAAAAACGAGAAACTCAAGCGGTTAACACACTCTATCTAAAGGGAAAGACTCGACTAGTATCTTAGTTCAATATTTGGTAATGAAACAACTTGGAGCCAGACTTTATTTATCTCTCAGCCGATTTATTATTTAGACCCATTTCTCCTATGCACCAGAGCGGAATTGAAGACCTCTAGACAAAAGAAAACTCTAAAAACTAGAACTTTGTTTCGACGGAGGTGAAGCATGGTGAATCATCAAGACCTTGTGTATTACATCAAAAGAATTTAGCTAGTCTATTAACACCTAACAAAGGCCTAAAAGTATCTTCATGAAAATTATGTTTCAAGAGAAGGGTATTTGTTGATCATAGGCCTGCCAGAGTCTCTTTGGATTTCATATGGAACATCAGCAAGGGAAGAGAAAATCAGGGGGAGAGGAAGGTACCTGAGGAGGACACGCTGAGGACTTGATCAGCAACATTTCACCAGCTGAATCAAAATCAATAGAGTTCTAAGTTTTGTCCCGAAGAAAATATTGGCCTTCACTTGCTTTGCAGCCAAACACACAATGAACATTTTGTAATGTTTTCCCATGTTAACTGTTAACCGTCCTTTTGGATTTTGAAATGATCACACATATCAACATGATTCACAGAGAGATATCACTAGAGATTGACAGGCATTGAAACGGTATGTTCTGTCAATAATTTTTCAGAATAATCAATATAAGAGCTCACTGAATCCCACCGGATCCTCTGGCCACCACTATATTCTTTTCCAGCACGTGAAAAATAAGCCACAATTATTTCTCTGGAAGGAAGCTTGCAAAGCAAGACCTTGCTAAGTGTTTCAACCTGTGTCATCTAAATGATAGACGATGGATGCTGAATGATCCTCAGAATCAGCAATACTGATGATTCCTTAGACTAAAAAACTATACTCAAAACCAATGTGACATCATTAAACTGTGAATTCATCAAAACTCAAATCCAAGACCAAGATCAATTGTTAGTTGGAGTATGCCACGCATTTGAAGGTAAGGATTCTCCAACAGTTTTTCATTGTTGCTCTGTGCAGTTGTCAATACAAAGCAAAAGTTAAGAATTAGTCAACAAAAAAAACTAATTTATTAAGCCAACAAACTTACAGATATTTAAAACAATTTTTATTTAAAGACATAATGGAAAGGAAGTGCATATAGCCCCCCTAAGGCCCTAACGAACTTATCAATAAGAATTTGAATTTGAATAAGATACATTGATACTCATTGAAATGCAAGAGAAAAAAATGTTAATATCAGATATGTATCAAATATTAGAAAGGGAGCTCCAAGCAAATCACTTGAAAGGACATACCTGCTGAGCTTTGACAACAAGATTCTGAAGTATGTCTTGATATTTCTCAGGCTTCTCGGTCATCATTCGCTGCAGTAATGGGAAAACTTACAAATGATGAAAAGTGAGGACCTAATACGTGTATAATCAAAGCACAAAAACTGAAATCAAATTCTTGCCTTCAGAAGAAAGGCAGAAGAATAATATGCCACCCTGGAATCTGTGTCTTCCAAGAGATGCCTGCCAGATGCAAGAAGATTCATACTTCACAGACTACGTATAAATGTGATAATACCAACTAATGCCAAGAGCAAAGAAGTATGCAATCACCTAAAAAATCGTTCTTGACCAACTTCCTTGAAAGCAACTGGATCTGCTGTGCATTTACCAATAAGAAGTAGGAGAAGAGTGGCCCGGATATCAGATGTGGCACCAGGCAGGTTGCCTCTTCCTTTGCTTCCAACAGCAACACCCAATGCAATATCATCTGTTGCTGCTCCAGCCAATTGCATTAGTGGCCAATATAGCAAAGCAGCAGGAACACGTGTAATTAATTGCATTGGGACAACGGCTTGTCCTTGGAGAAGAAGCGCCGCCATTGCTGCAGTCTCGTGATCCATATGGTAGTTATTAGGGAAGCTGGATCTTCTATCACCCTTTTCCTCGTTATGTTCATTCTTGGGTAAAGTATTTTGTTTAAGGACATGGTTGTTACCATCACGCTTCTTGTTTGAACTGAAGCAATTTAAATTACTGTCATGTTGCACATCGTTTCCATAGGGCAGTGCCATAGCAGGGGGGGCTCTAAGGCTTAATTGGGAGAGTAATATATCACACATCTGTTAAGAAACAACAAAAAGTTGAGCAGAACAGGCATAGTATGCCAAATAAAATATTTTACAAACATTAGCCCAGAAGTATTCAAACAGACCATTTTCAAAATGTTGCTCCAAGGGGCCACATAATTATTAACAAAGCTATTTTCGAAGTTTATTATTTAGAAAATAAATATAATAAATGCCAATGTCTTCAGCTACTTATCTACCAGTGTAATTTCAGATATTGTGGATATTAATTTAATTTATCAATTCAAGAAACGCATCTTGACCTAACAAACAAACCTACTTCCAAGATTACAAGATTAAAAAGTAATCGTTTAGAGACCATGTTCTATCAGTTTACTCGCACAAGTTCAATGCAAGGTTCCTATTCCCATCAAAATAGGTTCCCAATTACATTCAAACGCACAGTATATGGATTAGTGATTCTTCTCTTTCTTTGATAGCATAAAGAACATCCAGATTTACTGGCAACAGTGTTTCATACTTAATGTGGTTCTCCGTGCTTTTATAAGAATTAATTAATTGCCATGGTATTAGGATATTCATAAAAGAAAAGGCACCGGGTTCAGAAATAATTACTTTCAGAATATTGACGCGGTCTGTTTCATACTTATTGGTGCAGTCTTTTTCATTAATCTGAAACAACAAAGCACTGCTCATTATGTCAATCACCGCATGTGCTTTCACAAGATGCAAATCATTCTGCTCATGCCCGAGATCATTGCTCCTTGATTGTTGCATTTCATACTCATCTAACAAAAATTTGCATCTCATAAGAAGCCTTTCAAGAACAAACAAAAATCCCCATCTAATATAGTCATGTTTTGACTTTAAAAGCCCACACATCAGTGAAATAGGCAAAGGAGCATCTGATGTAACTGAAGAATCCTGTTTCCCAGCTTGAGAAATTTTCTGCTGGAAGTATTTTATATTTGACCATATAGCTCCATCTCTTTCCCCACTTATCACGTCAATAAGCAGATCACCTAACCAGACATACCCATTTTGACGGCAAGCAATTCTTTCAGAATGAAGAAGAGAATGTAAAGTGGTCCATGAGTCGTTTCTCAGAGCAACAACAGTATTTTCAAGAGACTTGTCAGTTTTGGTTATCTGTATCATATGAGAGAACTCTCCTTCCAAATGAGTGAATGAACTTATCATTGCATCAAATTTCTCTGTTACAATTTCCAAGAGCTGCAAAGATTTAAAGAGAGATAAAAATTAACAAATGGTATAATTCATATCGAATAAATAAACCTATATCTGAACCATACAAGTGGAACATTCAGCCTAATATTATTCAGTGCATTAGAGCAAACATTAGGGTTAAGGACGATGTAGCTCAATTAAAGCACCAACAGATTTGACCAGAACCTGTTAGCAAGATGACGGACCACTGAAATTTTTGTTGAAGTTTGTTTTGAATTGAAATAACAAAGCATCTATTTGATTCTAATAAATGTATGTAATATGATTGGAATTATGAATGCAAACATTAGACAACAAGTTAGATTATCTAAAAAATGTCTCAACTCTCGATTTCATGAATCAAAAGGAAATCCTTATGAGGCAAATTATTATAGTAATAAAATGAATGACGCATTAATGTTAGAGAGAAAGAACTAAAACAACTCTAATACTTCTTTTTATTAAAAATAAAACTCTGAATTGTTCTATTATCCATCAAAAATATAATTACCTTGATCATCAAACTTTTTCTCTTAGAAAAATAGGTTAAATTATACTTTCAATCCCTTATGCTTATTTTAAGTTTCAGTTTGGTCTCTTATGTACTATTATTTCAAATGGTCCCATGCGTTATATTATGCAAAAAAAAACACATCAGTATAGTTTTTGTAACATAAGGGACCATTTTGAAATATAAAAACAAGATGGATCACATTGATATAAATTCTACACATAGGACCAACTCAAAATTTTAAATACATAAGAGACCAGATCAGAATCTAAAATAAACATAACGGTTCAAAAATATAATTCACCCTAAATAAAAATATTAAATTTTCACCAACAATCAATGCATAATCTATTATTTTTCCATGCTGTTAACTGCATCAAATTAGACTAAACATAATAGTAAAAAATAACACCCAAAATTCCACATTATAAAGACCTGCCAAGGTAAGGGAAAGAAAGGGCAGAAGAGAGGGAGAGGAGCTCATTGAAAACAAGGAAAAAGTCTAACTCTTGCCCATGGTTAAGATTACAGGGTTAAACGGAAAAGGAAACAAGGATTTGAATAATATTCAGAACGCGCATATATGTTGCATTGAATAACCCTACGGATACTAAAAATTAAAACTCCAATCTTTACAAAAAAAAGCCACCACATAACATAACAATAAAGCTTATTCTTCGCCCAACATCTTACATAAAACCATTAAGCCTACAAACAAACTGAAGAGAAAAAGGCAAAAGTACCGTATTTAGACGTTCTCTGTTGGGATATCTGGACAATGTAGATACCATTGATCTTCTCATTAGCTCCCCGATCCTTTCTACCCCAAGTTTAACAGAAATAAAAAATGCCTCAGCTGCATTTGCTTGAGCAAGCAGTGTCGCAAGTGGTTGGATTTCATCATCACTATATTCATTACCTCCTGTAGCTACACATGTTTCATTAACTTGATGCAGAACATAGTCAAAAAGAACCGAATACAGATTTGTTCTCTCTTCTCTTGAGTTCACAAGGGCATACTGCGTCCAACAGAGAAAAAAAAGGGGTGATCATTCAAAATTTGCCATTAACAAATAAAATTATAACAAATGAACTTAGTTCAGGACTTGACTCTACACTTTATACTCCTGTAAACACCAAAAACTAGGATTTTATTATTCAAACAATATAGAAAATTAACATTGGGCACAGAAAACAACAATAAAGAATATGACACATTCAGTACATTAAATCTCCAATTCAAGTAACAGAATGATCTCTCTTTGCATTTTCATTCTTTTAGTCAGTAGTCTCCACTCTCGAATGTCAAATCCAAAATACTTTGGAGAATGTGTAATATTTCATAAATAGTTCATTACCCAGCTCCTAGATACAACTTCTATCTGCATGCCTAGACCGATTAGACCCATATAACAAAATATAGTAGTTTTTATTTATTGTAAAAAGATTTTATGCAAACTTTTACAGGTGGCTTGCCATTGAAGTTGAACCAAAAGAATATAGTAGAAGTTGATTCCCTAGAAAATAGTGTAAGCATGGAAAATATGATTATTAGTTTTAAGTGTATGAGATCAATCAAGTACTCTTCAAGGGAAAAGTGGTACTCTGGTAGTGCTTGGTGTATTCTGAAAATCAAAATCAGACTTTACAAGTAATAATTTTGAGGGAGATGATTAGCTGTGATCGATCTTCTCTATTTTAGTATCACATAATCTTACCCTTATCCACCATAGCATCCAGCCTAGTTGCTGCTCTTAATGGTATATCTTAAGATAGTAACAGTAGTTAATACTTAATAGTATGTATTACATTCATTATATATATTAGCTGTAGTGCTGTGCCACCGGTACAAATCATATTGATTGTTTTATGAATGTCAGAGATGTACAGTGCCCCATATTGTCAGCTTGGTTGAAAATGTAAACAGCGGTATTAAGTATCTATCAATTGATAGAGAAACTATTGTAATAATAAACGTTATGTCTTATGCCCTCATCCTATTGGAAGTATATCAAGCTTGTGGATGAAAATATGCATACCTCACGAAAAAGAAACTGAACTCCTCCAATCATATCAAGCTGATTCACAAGAAACTTTGGCGTGCTAGGTACAGGTTCAATGACTTCATCAGGAACTTCATAAAACATGTTAGCTAACATGGAAACAAGGTTGCAATGAACTAATTCTGCCCAAGAGTTCTTCCTGCTGGTTTCTATAAGTGCTTTGATAACCTAAAGGCATGCCATATGTCAATAAATTAAACATTCAACATATTTAATGGTTTTATATTTATATTGACATAAAGCACATTAATGATCAAATTAAAGCAATGACTGTCTACATAAACAAAAAAGATCTGACTCACAAACTCAAGTCTTGAACACAGTTTCTCGTCTAACTTTCCCAAAACAACGGGTAAGCCGTACCCGTTGCTATGATAGGGAAAAATCGAAGAGATAGTATCAAAAGATATCAAAAGTACTGGCAGAAAAATTCAGGAAATGGAAATATGAATTCTCACCCTTATGTCAAGAACCTGCAATCGTTTTCTCTGGATCTTTCCTCTATCACAGACAAAATAAAGCAAACAACTGAGTGCAGATGCCCAAACAGATTCCTCTTTTTCCTCAATCTGTATATGAGAACACCAAGGCCAGACCATTATAAGAATATAAGAAACTTCAAATGAAATAATCATTTAAAAAAAATGTTGATCCACCAAAAAATGTAGAGGATATTATGACACCCAAATATCATATTTATTCAAGCACGGGGACTTTCTGTTGCATCAATTGTTACTTAAATTGACACAGCATTGAAAAAGTATTAACAGTACTATCTTGATACTATCTCAAAAAGCATTAACAACACTCAATTCTCCACATACCTTCAAAGTTGAAGAAATAAATTAGAACAAGTAACAAGATGAATTCGAGACTAAAGCAATCTCAGACAAATAAATAAGTACTAATTTAAAAGAATATTTGAAAAGAAAAAAGAAGCATTAACAGAAGTCATTATATCAAGTGAACAAACTAAATAAAACCCACCATTAAGATGGCCAAGAAAATTTATTAGGAAAGAAAAGCAACAATATTCTCTTATTAGTTTGTTAATAGGGAACTGAGGATCAACAATACCTGCACAAGAAGAAGTAGTATCTCATACAAAATAGTTAAAATCCAAGATTCTAAATTATCAATTGCAGAGAAATTGTTCAATTTGCTCGGAAAATTTCCTTTTCTGCTCCCTTGTGCCATAAGTTGAATGTCACTGTCATAAAAGGTTTCTTGAGAATACTCTTCTTCAATTGTGGAAGCATCATCAGCTATCATTGGTTCTAGGAGATGAGCATGAACCCCAAGATTTAGAATAAAATCAAATGCTCGAACCCTGCATGCTGTTTTAGAAGAACTAAGCATCTCCTGAAAGATGTAATTGAAAATTAAATTAAATTAAATTATTATAAACAAAAGCGTTTAAAAGTGTTATCATAATGGGAGAA
The DNA here is from genome assembly GCA_039519185.1 of Astragalus membranaceus. NCBI lineage: Eukaryota > Viridiplantae > Streptophyta > Magnoliopsida > Fabales > Fabaceae > Astragalus > Astragalus membranaceus. The sequence goes on from CM076847.1 coordinate 3,218,433, forward strand.
AAGTACTTCGATGCATTACCTCAAGCAAAGAAAGAGTGAGTGGAGTAGCGATCCGAGAGTCCAAAACATACCTACAAAACAATATCTTTTGAGGTCATCATATAATATCAACTCACAGAACAGCACACCAACTATAGAAATGCAAACAATAATATCATATCATCTTCCACTGATGTTCAACATCGGGCTCTCCCTCTTCACCACATTGAAATTTTTTTGTATCAGCCTATTTGTTTTTAAGTTATGATTAGACAGGACTCCCAAAATAATGTTTTAATAGTAAATCGGGTACGTTCAGTCAGGTTTTTGTGCATTCATTAGAACTGAGGTAAAGAAATGATTTGGGATAAACAGATGGCAACCTAGAAAGGAGTAAAATAAAAGCATATAAGTGCAATGAAACATACATGTCAATAACTAGTTTTATAAGAACGCTCACTGCAACATCCATTGATGGTTTTCCACTGTTATTGCTTAGCCGAGTTGACTTCATCGTGACATTTGTTTTCGGTGTAGAAATATCTGAGCAAACTGCAGCAATAACTTCATATACCTCAGCAGGGTTCAACCGCAAAGGTTGTTGCTCACTGGTAAACACAGGATAATATCTGGTGAGATATAGTAAAGAAGAGAATAAAACAATTATAATTAACTAATGCATGATCAACAAATGTAAACCTCTTTATGTATACAATTTCTGTTCAAGAAATATAGTTGATTTTTTTATAAAGATAACCAAAAATTAATATTTTTATAAAGTTAACCAAAAAAAACATGGTTTGAAAAGTGTAATAACGGTGCATAAATACTTGTCATAATATATTTTTTTGAAGAATTTCTCTATCTACTATACCTGTAATAACGGTACTGGAAGAGCTGTCGTGCTCGAGGACGGAATGTACTGACAGGAGAATCCTCCCTGAAGAAATCATTATGCTCAGAAAAGGAAACCATATCATCAAAAGCATTTAGTGCATCAAAAGTAGTGAAAAAATAAACATTGTTTTAAGTCACATTGAGGCAGCAAACAAAAAGAAAAAATACTGCAGGCTGCAGCAAAGCAATGCAAACAAAAATCAAAATTACTGCATAAATAGTACTTACTCTTTGATTAAAAGAATAAGATAAATTTATAAAGGAGGAAAGAACAAATTACAGCAATAAGAATAAGTGATTCTCTAAAAGTAAACATACAAAAATATAAGAACAGACCACAAACAGAACCTTTGAGTTTATAAAATAAACATAACAAAGCTCCCAAACGTGTCACTTGAAATCATGGGGATAATAATAGTAATAGTAATAATAATAGTAATAGTAATAGTAATAATAGTAATAATAATAATAATGATAATAATAATAATAATAATAATAATAATAATAATTTTTACAGAGTCAATGCAAACAAAAATCAAAATTACTGCATAAATAGTACTTACTCTTTGATTAAAAGAATAAGATAAATTTATAAAGGAGGAAAGAACAAATTACAGCAATAAGAATAAGTGATTCTCTAAAAGTAAACATACAAAAATATAAGAACAGACCACAAACAGAACCTTTGAGTTTATAAAATAAAAATCAAAATTACTGCATAAATAGTGCTTACTCTTTGATTAAAAGAATAAGATAAATTTATAAAGGAGGAAAGAACAAATTACAGCAATAAGAATAAGTGATTCTCTAAAAGTAAACATACAAAAATATAAGAACAGACCACAAACAGAACCTTTGAGTTTATAAAATAAACATAACAAAGCTCCCAAACGTGTCACTTGAAATCATGGGGATAATAATAGTAATAGTAATAGTAATAGTAATAATAATAATAATAATAATAATAATAATAATAATAATAATAATAATAATAATAATAATAATAATAATAATAATAATAATAATAATAATAATAATAATAATAATAATAATAATAATAATAATAATAATAATAATAATAATAATAATAATAATAATAATAATAATAATAATAATAATAATAATAATAATAATAATAATAATAATAATAATAATAATAATAATAATAATAATAATAATAATAATAATAATAATAATAATAATAATAATAATAATAATAATAATAATAAAGGTCAAGTACTAGGGTAGAATAACTAGTACAAGCCACACACTATAATAGTCCTTAGTCCTAAACATAAACATTCCTGGTAAGTAAGACATTTCCTAGCATGCAATTAATGTATCAAGGCCCAAACTTAATGGGTGGTCCGGTGCATGAGGCTCCCACCATGTGGGGTATGGAGAGGGTATATATACACAGCCTTACCGCCTCAAGTAAAGAGGTTGTTTCTAGAATTTGAACTCGTGACCTCCAAGTCACAAGGCAGCAACCTTGTTGCACCAAGGCTTGTCCTTGTTTAAAAAATGGAGAATAAAGATATTAGAGCAAGAAAATATCTGATAGAAGAACGTGCCAAACTTGACGAGGTCCTGTCTTGGTGCGTTTATATGCAGTTATTGCTCTCAGGTGGGGACGAGCAGATGCGGAATTAGTAATTGATGTTGCCGGAGAAGACTGCAATAGTTGGTCGAGGTAAGGCATATCGTCAGTTCCAAAATATTTCCATGGTTGCTCCTTCATCTTAGCTTCAAAGCCTTCTGCAAGTAGATCCGCAGCACCAACTTCTAGGAAATTATGTGCTGTCATGTTTTGTGAACTCGTAGCACGATCACTGTATTAAATTATATTAAAAAAATGAAGCTATTTATGATGGGATAAATAACAAGAATAGCAGAAACATAAGCTGCAGTCGCCATTAAGGCATTAACAAAACAACTAAAACCTGTAGAGCAACCCAAATAAAAGTTTATTTACTTTTCAGCTTGCATTGATGATGATTGCTGCTTCTCAAGCCAACGCCATTGCAGAACATCATGGGCAACGAACCCATGCTTGTCTTTTTCGGCAAATTTTTCAATTTTAGATAACTTTGAAACAGGTGAAGTGATTGAATTCTTCTCCACCGCTTCTGGGACACTTGCTGGAGATAGTTGGGAATTGAAGGATTTACTCAGCAATGATGACAAAGTTGGCAGTGATTGTCCTGATGCCGTAGGCGGACCAGCAAAAGAAGCTGGCTGAAAAAGTTGCTTCGGAATGTGTTGCGCCACTAGGGAACGCACATAACTCAGTGACTTAACAATAGCCTCGGAAGCAAAGGTAGATACAGGTAAAGGGGATGTATTTGTGGATGTTGTTGATGCACCGGATTGTTGGTTCAAAGACCTCCACCACGGTCTATTTAGGTTTATATCACATTCACCAATAATGGTTGAACAAAATCGGTCTATCTGAAGTAAAGTCTCCTCACTGGGTGTGTATCTGTAATAATTAACAGCTAACAAGATGAGACTCTTAACAGTGTAGCAACTGAAAAAAATGAAGGCTGAAAGGGAAAAATGTCAATCGCATATATGAATCTTGAGAGAATGCATTCAAGTCATCAATAAAAGAGTGCCTAACACATCCAAAAAATTACCAACACCCCTCCCCCAAAAATCAAAAACAGAGGAAACAAAAAAGGTCAACATGCAGCCAGATTCGGCTCTTTACAAAATAGCACTCTGAAATTAAAAAAAAATCAAAAATACTCCAAGGGTATACCCTGAATGTCAGCATAAAGCTTAATAAACAGCTTACAAATAAAGCATGCTAACAGAAGATCCTACTCCATATTTGACGACTTTTTCGGCATGGACAAGAATGCAGACACTGCGGCAGCAACACTCTTCGTTTTGGTATCGTGTTAAAAATTGGGAAGTGGGGTGGGGAATGTAAAACGAAGTTTCCTATAGAAATAAGTCAGCATTATAGTAATATCACTATTATGCAGTTCCAAGAAATGAGGATCGTACAGAGAAAGGCAATGCCTCACTGATACAATGTTATGATGCAATAGAATATCTATTCATTCAAGTAACATACCTTAGAAGATACCGTTTCAAAATTGCCACACACCTCGTGACTACTGCAGGGCTGGCAAAAAATAGTGCCAAAGTCAGCAGCAGAACATTGAAATGTCAAATTGTTCCCGTGATGCTAAACATAAAAACAATAAGAAAAATGAAACAACTAACAATGAAAATATAAATCATAGGAAATAACACAGCTGGATAATAAGTCTAGAGCCGTCCATGTGAAAAACTTGATGCATTAGAATAACATTGGTTCTTGCAATCCGGACAGGACCAACTACCCCTTGTCAAAAAACATAAGCAACAATTACCTTCGCTCCCTCTCTGCCATGGTATGTTCCAGAATTGCACTATAAGCCAAGTCTATGGTTGCAGGGGCTGCTAGATAGTCCTGCAATCATATGTTTTACTCATAAATTTAGTGATATTATGCCCTTGTGATTTGAATATCAAACATAATGGCACTGTAATTTCCAATCAGTCATAGTATAACATGAAAGATGATGGGTAAACACAGCATTAAAAGCTAGTTCCTTAAAAGCTAGCTATCAAGGGGAAAGAATCAAGTCACTTAAATACTCCACCGGGCATCCCATACTACCCGATGTGGGACTTGAGCACCCCATAATACCCAAGTCCCTATCATAGCACTGCCCCTTATAGCTGACGTCTACGGCAACTGCACTCCATGACACTTTACTCAGTGGCACTTCAGAGTTCACTCAACTTTCTAGTTGGTCAAACCCTCCACCGATCAGAACCCTCTGTGGATATAGCCTTCTCCGAGACACTAGCAACCAGCTCTAATACCAATTAATAGGAACCAGCCAGTATTATTGCGGAAAATATGGAAAATACAATGAATTCCCATAGTATTCAAGAGACTCTAGACTCTCCTAATGCGAAAAGGCCCCAAATCTTTACAAATGATCAGATATCCATCCTCTCTAATCACTCTTCACTGTTTATAGGCAACATGTCTTCCCTAATTAACCCACAACTAACTAACTGAGCTATTTAACTAACATTAACAAACCCGCCATTTTTTCCCTAGCGGTGGCAGTGGTCCGAAGAGGCAAGCATAATGCTTCTTGAGTCTTGAAATGCAGTAGCAAAGCAAATTGAATGAAGAAACACGTGAGAAGAGGTGACTAATTGGAGTTTCGAGTATTTGGGAACTCAATATCAAAAAAGTGAAGGAACAGACAAGGGATTGTACATCTCTAATATTGGGTTGAAGTTATGAGTTTTAGATAACGTGAGAGAAAAAATGTAGACTATAAAATATGATTGTGATTTTTTTTTGACAAAAAAAATATGATTGTAATTGATGATAATGAAATGATGTGATTATTCAAAAAGGTTAACCACTAACCCGTATTTATAGGGATACAAGACAAACTCACAATCCTAATTGAATAGGGAAACTAATCATAATAATAACTAAGTACTAAGAATCTTCAGAGATAATTCCAAATGCTCTAAAATAAGATAGACTCTTATATTCTGACTTGTACAGAGATTTAATAGTGATACAAAAGTATTTGTTGGATATGATATACATATACGTCATATTCTCAGTACAAATGATCCCGTCTTAAACTTCATGAAACAATAGGAAATAAGGGAATGACATTTGCATTAAAACTTATAAAATAAATTACAAAACTTAACCATAAACCAACTATTGATAGTGTTTGCCTACATGTAAATTGATGCATTGCCTTTGCCCGCATACCAAATTAAAAACAACAGAAAAATAAGGCAAATATACTCCCTGATGTAGAAATCACCTAAGAGTTTCTGGTACATGTAGTAATACTCGTCAAGTCGTCATATAAACTGCTGACCAAAAAACTAACAAATCTAACGTGTGTGTGTGTTGGAGGGTTGGGGGGGGGGGGGGGGGGGTGGGCTGGTATGAACAAAAGCAACCATTTATTACTTCAATTAATAAACCATATGGAGAATTCAGAATGAGTCAGATATTAAACTAGAAATTTAAGTACTAGACAACTGACTTACAGAACACCCCCACAAGTTTAAACCGCACATGGCATTGACATAACTATCCTTCCTTACTTCTACACAAAACTTTAAAAAAATTATTTCTCATACAATTTGAGCATATTATGCATATTTAGAAGAAGCTAAGGTTGACCACTTGATTCTATTTGATACAATCCCACTTCATATTTCTATTGCTAGCCATCAGAGAGAGAAAGCTCTATTTCGGCTCAATAGTCCACATTATACTAAAAACAAATATATGACAAAAAATAAAATTTAATGCCAAACTTTTTTTTATAATTTAAATTTGCATAGGCCAGAGCGATGAAGTGCATAATTAAGAATCAAGCCCTAGAAAAGTTATTGAAAAAGAAAGGGGAATGACGAACCCGAAGGGTCCTGGAAGGATCAACGGCGGAAGTGAGAGGCATGGAAAGACAATCTGCGACGGCACGACGGAGTGGCTCCGGGAGGTTTTTGAGGAAGGAGGATCTCAACCTTGATATGGAAATTAACTGTATCCTTGAAATTCCCGGTCCAGGACTCCAAGAAGGAGTGAACGTTGCCGAAGTCATGTGAATTTGTGATTGAAATTCACGAAACAGTAACAGTAACCAAAGCTTACTCTCTGAATCTTCGATTGGAGTTATATTAATCTACGTTACGCATTTGAATCATTTGAAAACATTATGAAGAGAAGGAATATGATTGGTGTTAAAGTGAGTGAGTTTCTTCTTCTGCCACTGTGTGTGCGTAGAAGAAGAGAGACCTGGTTTTATGAGCTGGCATGCGCTATTGAAATCAAAATAATAATAAATTAAATATTACTATAGTCAATTTCATTGAAGGAATCCAAATGATCCCCATTTTTAGGGTTCTTCTTCCTCTTTCTATTTTCGCTCCCTCTCTTTCGCTCTTACTGCAAAACCAATGTAATTTCCTTGTAACTATAGATGATCTCCATGCAAATGGTCTGAATCATTTTTCAATAAATATGGTTTTCCTTGTTTTGACAATTTAACTTGGCCAAATAAATTTATTATTATTACTATTCCAATCCAATATTTTTATTTTCAACTAAATAAATAATATGCGGGATCTTACAACAAATAAATAAACACGTGGGTCTAAATTTTAACATACTCTTGTCCTAAACCACCATTTTGGGTCTAATGAATGAACATCACGTACTACATAGATGTTCTGACTTCTGAGCATTTTGTTTTTCCAATTTCAACTCAATATATGGATATATGGATATTGGGCCCAAATCTAGTATTTTTGCTCAAACAAAATCTTAATATCCTTGAGTCTAAGTTGAATTAATGTGTGTTTGGATGGGCGGTGGTGTTGCCGCAAAAATTCACGCCGAGGCAAAATTTTTCACGGCCAAGTTGAAGCTCCATTTTCTAGCTTTATTGTTGCCGCAGATTTTCCATCTTTGGGCGTGCGTTTGGCATGCAAACGTGCATCCAAACACACACTTAAGTAAGTTTTGTGGTAGTGTTTTGGAGTCAAACTTTAGGTGGGTTCCACAATCATTTTAGTGGGTCCCATAATTATTGTGTGTAGAGCTGTCAATGGGCCGGGTTCGGGCCGGCCCGTCCCGGCCCATCAGGCCAAACAGCGTATACGGGTCGGGCCGGGTCGGGCCGATATTTTGATGGGCTGCAAAATTTACGACCCGAGCCCGCTCACCACCAGCCCATGGGCCAACGGGCCACAAATTATTGACTTTTTAGAATTTTGACAAAAATAGTTTTAATGTCTCGTTAAAATATGGAGCTGATACAATTTATGACTTCCACAGTGTAGTTTACAATTTCTCAGTACTTTAGTGTTTGCTAACTTTAATTAACCTTTTTCCTTTATTTCATTGGACATGACGGGTACAATACAAACAGAGAAATATTAGAGATTTACACAAAATTGCTTCATTTTCTTAAAAAAATTGCTCTATTTTCTTTACTTTTTTATTAGAGATTTACACAAAAGAGGAATATTAGAGATTTACACAAAATTTATTTACTTATTTATTTTATTTTTACTTAAAAAAATTGCTCCATTTTCTTATTGGACCATATTTTAAAATTTTAAAACTAAAACAAAAAAGTAACGGGCCGGCCCGAAGCCCATCGGGCCGACCCGACCCGGCCCAATACTATCATCGGGCCCATCGGGCGGGGCCAAAAAAGATCCCGTTGATTTTAGGCTACTAATTTTAGAGCCCAGGCCCAACCAAAAAATCGGGCCATTGGGCCGGCCCAATGGACCGGGCCCAAATTGACAGCTCTAATTGTGTGGGTAAAAAATGAGAGATATTCAATTTGCAAGGAAAAAAATGCATATATTTTGGATGGGTCCAACTATGATAAAATGTATTGTTTTTTTAATGATATTATTTTTTAGTCTTAAGAGAAAATTGATATTAGACCGTGTGTTTTTTGGTATTATAGAGTTTAAAAAAATTAATTGTTCAATATGCGAAGTTTATTCCTTAATAATCAATTTCTTGAAAATAAAAGTTAATTTTGGAACAAAGTACGTAAAGTGTAGTCCCGAGCTATGTTTTGGGGTACTTTAGGGTTCAAAAAAAATTAATGGTTCAAATACATGAAGTTTGCTCCTCAATAATCGGTTTGGTGAAAAAAGTACTTCAATGACAAAATACATGAAGTGTGACGATAAACTATGCGGTACTTTATGATTCGAAAAAAACGTAACCGTTGAAATACGTAAAGTTCTTTACCAGTTTGGTGAAAAATAAAATTGGTTTCGTGACAAAATACGTAAAGTGCAACGCTAAGTTGTGTGGTTTAGGGTACTTTAGGGTTCAAATAGGCAAAGTTCGTTCATCAATAACCGGCTTGTGAAAAATAAAATTAATTTCATGACATGAGGAAGGGGTCAGCCCGAGGAGCATTGAGCGAGGGCGAGGGAGAGCAAAGCCTCAGCCTATAGAGTGCCACGGCTAGGGTGGGCTCGGGTGCCTAAGTTACTGTCCGAGGACGAAGGATAGCTGAGTAAGCCAAGTGGCTGAGGTAAGACAGGCTTGCTTGGAAGGCAAATAAGAGAAAGACACGAAGACATGACGTGGGAGTAGTTGAAAGATCAAGCGAATGAGCGAAGCCTTGAAGAGCGGAGTAAGGGAGTTCACCCCACTAACCGTGCTAATGAGATCGTGGGTGGTTACTCCGCCTCTTTAGGGCTTAGGAACGATGATAGTCGTTGATCTTAGATTGATCCAACAGTAGGCAAATATTGGCTCTGTTGCCGATGGGGGCCTATGTATATAAATAGGAGAGTAATCGTACAGAATACACACATCAATCAAACCAAAACTCTACGTTTATTTTTATCTATCTTCTTTATCGCATTTTTATCTTTATTTTTATGCATTAGCCAGTAGTATAATCCAAACATCGCAGTCCCCTTCACCCAACCTGACCCTTTCTAAAGGAGTCAGGATACCCACAGTCATAGAGCAGTCCCTCCTTGGCACAATCGCTTGAAGAATAAATGAATCAAAACACTTGTTCAAATCTCTGGCTGAACCCACGGCTAGGACTTAAGAGTTTGACACAGTCATTTTGAAATTGTTAGGAACTAATGTGTCCCAAAAAATTGTCAGGACCAAATAATCCCACCAGGAAATTGTGGAGAACAATTTGGGTGGTTATTTTTTTTTTTTGATAAGCCACAAGATTAGCCAAGACGCAATCCCTCGGGAAGAGCAGACCTTGACGAAGCGCCATTGCCTCCGCCACACTGGGCTCCGCCAAGCACAGCGTCGACCAACACGCCGCCGCGCCGACCGCATATGAGGCATCGCTGACCACCGCAACGAAACTCCAAACCCCATCGCCGGCTTGCGCAGCATCGACGTTTAGCTTGAAGGAATCACAGCACGGAGGAGTCCATTTCGTGTTCAGAACCGGTTGGAACGGGGGAGGGTAAGACGAAGCAGAAACAGAGATGGATTGAAACGAACTGAGCGCAGATAGGGCTTGATAAACAGTGTCAGACGCAGGTATTTGATTTCGTTCATAAACCCGTTGATTTCTAGCCCACCAAAAGAGCAAGCGAAGGCTCAGAAGAACTCAGAAACCATGGCCGTGAGAATGAACTGCTCCTTCCAAAACACACTCTCTTTCCTTAACCCTTCTCTTCTTTCCCTCCGTTTTAAACCTTCTCACTTCAACCCCAAGAAGCCCCATTTCCACTTCTCTCGAAGAAAAGCGTTATTCTGCACCTACGCCACCACCGATTCTACTCCCACTCCTTCAAACGACGAACCTTTTATTCTCACCACCCCTCTTTACTACGTCAACGCCCCTCCCCATATGGGTAGCGCTTACTCCACCATCGCCGCTGACGCCATTGCTCGCTTCCAGGTTCCCATTCAGCCCTCTTTCGTTTTACTCTAAATTAAGTTTTATTCGATTCGTTAGAGATAGTTACGTTTTGTTATTTTGTTTCACATAATTTCATAGCGGTTATTGGGGAAACAAGTTATATTCATTACTGGCACTGATGAGCATGGTGAGAAAATTGCAACTGCTGCTATGGATAAGGGTTCCACCCCTCGTGACCATTGCAATCTCATTTCAGAACTTTACAAGACGCTTTGGAAAGATGTAATTTCATTTCCATCCTTTAGTCTTTTTCTTCAGGCATTATTTTGTCAAGTTGAATTTTCTTGTTATGTATTTTATTTTTCGTTTTCTTTTTTTGTTAATTGCAGTTGGATATTTCTTATGATAAGTTCATAAGAACAACTGATGGCAAGCATGAAGCAATTGTGAAGGAGTTTTATTCTAGAGTGCTTGCCAATGGCGACATTTACCGAGCTGATTATGAGGGACTTTATTGTGTCAATTGTGAGGAATATAAGGTTATAGTTTGAATCTGAAGTTATACTTCTGGGACTACTGACTAGCAATTTATCCGGTTTAATTTATACATATTGCACATCTTCTGCAACTGCAACCAGTTTTTTTTTTTACTGTCCTTTAATAGGAAGATAGATAACTTTCTCTAATGATGGAAGATTTTGATTGAGATTGTTGTTTTCCTTTAGGTTTACCATCTTAGTTTCATATTTCTACTTAAAGAATGTATTGCTATTTGATGTAGGATGAGAAGGAACTGCTTGTTAATATTCGTTGTCCAGTGCACCTAAAGCCTTGTGTTTCAAGGAAAGAGGACAATTACTTTTTTGCACTGTCAAAATATCAGAAGTCATTGGAGGAAATTTTGAATAAAAATCCAAGTTTTGTGCAGCCATCTTACCGTTTAAATGAGGTAAGGGAATGAGGAGCTCCTCTTTTTCTTGTCAATATACATACAAGTTTCCTCTATTTGTCTGTTTTTTAATATACTGCACCTCATGTTGGCTGTATTAAATTCTGCTTCTAGAATTGATTTGGCTACATTAAGTAGAGAATATTCAGAATGGAAAGTTAGATGATCCAAATTGATTTTGCTACATACGAGTTTTCTCTGGTTGTCCGTTTCATTTTATCTTACTCAACTCGAAATCTTATTCAAATATTTGAGATGTTATCGAACTGAATTAGATACAAATATGAAGGTGTTTGGTTTGGCTTGTCTTAAATGCAAACCTACTTCTCATTGCTGTCCTGCGTGCTTTCCCAACAATAGTGGAATGATGCTTTATAGCAGTTTCACATGGGAGATATAGGTGTTTAATAAATTCCATATTATCTGTTTTGGGATAGCTTAAAATGGGTTTTCTTTAGTAATTTATTTTACCTTAAAATTAATTTCTTCTATAAAAACTTCAAGGTTCAAAGCTGGATCAAAAGTGGCCTGAGGGACTTTTCCATTTCCCGAGCATCCGTTGATTGGGGGATCCCTGTTCCGAATGACAAGAATCAGACAATATATGTTTGGTTTGATGCTTTACTAGGGTAAGGACTGTTATTTATAACTTGTGCCTCTCGAACTTCCCCTGGCTCTGTTCTAAGAGCTTAGTTCCTGTCTATCATTATCAATGATTGTTAGGTTCTTTACTGATGGAAATACATTGAAGTTCAAGTTATGCACAATTATTTGTATGGAAAAAGTGGTAAAGAAAAATTCAGACTTCTGCCATTTTGCATAATGTCTTTCTTAGATTGAATTACTAATTACCTTACTAAAAATTGTTGCTATACTTATTTTTCCTTTTCATATGTGCAGATATATATCAGCATTATCTGATGACCGGGAACAACCTGATTTACTAACTGCTGTTTCTTCAGGTTGGCCAGCTGCACTGCACTTGATTGGTAAGGTATGCCTCCTCTTTTCCTTCCTAATTCTTTAAATCTCTCTCTCTCTGCTATTTTACTATCTTTTCTCTTTCTTTAAGTGAGAAATCTACAATTGCTTTGCTCTTATCATGTTAAGGTATGTGGATGTGATAAGACCTTTTTTGTTTTTTTTGGATGGTGACCTGCCATTTTTATTTACTTGTCATAGTCCCTTTTTATAGCCAATCCCAACTCCTGGGAAAAGGCTTCAATTGTTTTACCATAATCTTGGGCACTTAGACACTGCAGCCATCTGCATTTTTGTGCATCCCTTATATTTGTTAATCATTGGTTTTTTTTATGATTATTAAAAGTGAAGACAGAATAGCAAAGCATTCAGTTTCATTATGTGGTTAATGATTTTGTTACTCTGTAGGATATTCTACGCTTCCATGCTGTTTATTGGCCAGCTATGCTGATGTCTGCTGGACTAAGCCTTCCCAAAATGGTATTTGGCCATGGATTCTTGACAAAGGTATTTGTAGTTGGACCCATTTATTATCTCATGTTCTTGAGGTAATGTGGTGGTCAGTAGTAACTTTGTTCAGTTTTGTCTCTTTTTTGGAGGAAATGCTAAGTTCAAATCTGACCAAAGCCACAACTAGAAATTGTGTTTTTCTCCCCCTTTTGTCTTTTGATAGCTAGGCCATTTTCTTACACAATTATCATTGATTGTGATATTTATAAATATTACTATTCTTATGATTATTTTTCGTTTCAACAGTATTAGTAATGATAGTTGGAGGACAAAACTCAACATTAACAATAAATATATGTGTAAAATTTGTTTGTATTATCAGTGTATATTTGCTAAACTGGGAAAATAATCATATTGATACTCAACGTCAACATAATAATAGTAATTATTATTACTTCATTTAAGCTCCTTACTTCCTAAATGTTTACAATGGTTTTCCGAAAAGAATTACTTGGTTACAAATGAGAGTATATAAATAAATTGATTTTGACTTGGGTAGTTGATTAAATTTAATCGATTGAAATGTAATTTGTATTTACAATCATTTGTTTCATAAAAGATGGGTCTCAGTGTGGAAAGGTCAGAAACTAAATTTGATTGTTTGTGACTAAGCAATATTTTATGAGTCTGTTTCTTATTTAAATTTTATTTCATGCAGCAATGCTTTTTATTTTGAAAATGTTAGGATGGCATGAAGATGGGAAAGTCACTAGGAAATACGCTTGAACCAAACGATTTGGTTGGTAAATTTGGGACAGATGCAGTTAGATACTTCTTCCTCAGAGAGGTGGAATTTGGCAATGATGGGGACTATTCAGAGGAACGCTTCATCAATATTGTAAATGCACATCTTGCCAATACAATTGGTACTTTTTTGCCTTGCTTTCATTGCTTGTAACACTGGGTAACATCATATTGCGTTTACATTTTTAATTTATACCATGATTCTAATGCTAAGTGTAATATGCATCTCCGTCACTATTTTTGCAGGAAATCTTCTTAATCGTACCCTAGGACTTCTGAAAAAGAACTGCCAATCAACTTTGGTGGTGGATTCCACTACGGCTGCCGAAGGAAACGCGTTCAAGGACAATGTAGAGAGGCTGGTAAAGTCTCTAGAAAACTCTAGTATCTCTTTTTTTAAGGGAAAAACTAGTATTTCTATAATATCTATGTATGCTAATTTTGAAGTATGCCCTCTGACTTTAATGACAATGGAAACAATTTTGCTGAATTTTTTTGCCTAGTGATTTACTCGGTGCTGAAGGCTGCTTCGTTGCCTGGCAGCTTATATTGTAATTTGTTATTCTGAATGCTAGGATTTCCAAATTAAACTATTGTTTTCACATTTCGGAAAAGAGCTCTGTGGTGGAATTGATTTTAGGAAGGATACTAACTTTTACTTTATCATGTGCTCTAGGCTTCTAGGTTTTTGGACTTCATAGAATAATTCATCAGCCACTAGATTAGTTAACCTAAATAGATGAAAATGAGGAAATATTATGGTATTCAATTTTGATGGATTGTTAGAGGCTAATAACTACTCTTAATATCTGAGTCCCAGAAAATTGTATTCATGTTATTATGTTTGGTTATATTACAAACAAACATGAAATGATTATTTGTTTACAGGTTATAACATTAAATTAGTAGAATTGTTGTTTCGTATTAACAGACTAACCATTGGTTTACGTTGAGTTGTGGTTCTATAATTGGCAACTTTCATATTTTAAACCCATTCTTTTCACCCTTGTTCATTAGTTGTTGGACTTGTCTGTTACCCAAAGATTGATCAATGTTCACATTTGTAGGTTGATAAAGCTCATATTCACTATGGAAATCTCTCCCTGTCATCAGCTTGTGAGGCTGTTCTGGAGATTGGCAATGTTGGTAATTCCTATATGGATGAGCGTGCACCATGGTCTCTCTTTAAGCAAGGGGGTACTGCTTCTGAATTAGCTGCTAAGGTAAGCTCAATCAGCATGTCACTTGGTTTCTGTTGCCGTTGAAGATAAGCAAATGCCTAAACAAGATTTTTCACTTATATGATGTTGGAGCAGGACCTTGTAATTATATTAGAGACAGTGCGAATTATTGCGATTGCACTTTCCCCTGTTACACCGAGCTTGAGTTGGAGAATATATGAACAACTTGGCTATTCCAGGGACCAATTTGATGCAGCAACCTGGGTCTCTCTCCCTTCTCTCGAACACACACACTGGCAAATTACACAAATTCTGTTTTCTGATCTGGTTTCTGATTTAAGTTGTTTTGCATTGTAGAGAGACACCAAGTGGGGTGGGCTTAAGGGTGGCCAGGTCATGGCTCAACCTAAACCAATCTTTGCTAGGATTGAAAACCGAACTGAAGTTGAAGTTGAAGTTGAAGTGGAAGACAAAGTAGTTGCTGCTGGAAAAACTGTGAAAAAAAATAAAGCCAAGTTGAAACCGGCTCAACAGGTTGCTGGAGCTTAGATATTTATCTTTGATGCTTTTCCCTTTTCTAAATTCGTTTCATGTAACACTAATTATTTTGCGACCAGAGGAAGATCTTTGTATGGGCCGGGCAGGGCCACAGCCTGCCCAAAAAAATCATGTGATTCCATGCATCGATTCTTTTCTTGGGTACTATATATATAATCCAAAGATGAACACCCACCTCCTTTCTCACAATCACTTTTAAGTCTATAATCCAATAGGTTCCTTGAATAGTTTGAAGCTTCAAAAGTGAAGGATATATGAGTTTTTAATGAGAATATTATGGAGTATTGATTTTATAATGTTGGCCTTTTTAATTCAATGGGCTTTGGCTATAGTTAAAGAAAGAAGATAAAGGCGGCACCCACCCATATATATAAGGTATATTAATAAAGGTGATATTCCTTGAATCAACCTTTTTTTCCATAGAAGATTAGAGAATGCTATGGTCTTTCAACCTAATATTTTTTAAAACACCCCCCTTTATTTATTTATTAGAAAATACTAAAATGGGTTTGGATGATTGTGGGAAATATTGGTGATGTTGGTGTGGTTAAAGACACGCATGCGTGATGTGAAGGGCAGTTGGGCAAAGGACGTATGAGACACAGAGAACAGTGGAAGGTGTATATACACAACATGCTTCTTCCACAATCATATTTATATGCATGTCCATATGTGAGAATTGCTGGCATCATTTTCTTTTATGATGCACTGAGAAACCGGTTGGTCAGGTGTAATCAATTTTGTTGGTCTGTGTAGTTTTCTTCTTTTAATAGAGTTTTTGTCAGAATCAAAACTCAAACCCGAGAACTTTGGGTGAGATCCAAAGCCAGTTACTGCTGGGCCAATCCTTGTTGGTTTTTTTTTGACAAAATCTTTGTTGGTTTGACACTCCCAATCTAATACTTATTTTACGACTGAGTGAAGATCACCTGGGTTTCACAAATTTGGAAATAGGAACCAATAATTTAATGAGACACTTGATATTCACTCAATTATAGAGTGAGTATTAAAATAAAAGTGTCAAAGACAGTGTTAGTTGGTGTCTACATTTTAGCTTCTAGTGTATTTATTACATTTCTTACAAAAATAATCTTACTAAGTAGCATTGCTCCTGGACTCTTTTTTTTTTCCAAGAAAATAAATTCTTACAGATTCAGATCAGATACGTGTATGTAATTTGTAGATCATGGCACACTTGTGAATACAACAATTATTTTCGTATTTATAATGCCTTTACGCAAACCCATTTGAATATTGATCTTGGTTGGCATAGAATCGTTTTTGAGTTTTCGTGATTTTGCTCTCTTTTTGCATGTTTGGATTACTTCTCATCGAAGTGCTTCAGCCATCTAAAATCGATTCTCACAGAAGCTGGAAATCCTAGCTTTCACGACAACAAAAATCGATTCTGAAATTTTTTGTGTTGCTTATCTTCCATTTTCCTTCCTTACCCCTGCTTTCCTGTTTTTCTGTTGTTGCAGCGATGGCAACACCATAGACCTGGTTCTGCATTTCTTTTGCTGACATCAACTATACGTTCCTATAATTCTCTATGTTTCCAATTTTAATAAAATAATAAACATTATTTAGATATTTTATATTTAGTATTGTTTCACTTATTTACTACTTTTGTTAAATATCATATTTAAGTGTTTGATGTAATTTTAAGTTGATACCCATTTTGGTAATTTTATACCTAAAAGCAATTTTGATCTAATCTATCCAAACAACAAAGATTGGTGAAAATCACTTTTTTTGGTAATGAATCCATAGAAAAATCACGTCACACTCAACTCACTTTTAACTAAAATCAATTCTGTCAAAATCAATTCTCATCACCGCAGAACCAAACACACTAATTCAGTGCCTAACCAAACTCAGTTTCATGGGTAAGAAACACTATCACTATGTATAATCCATAAACAAGGTTCAAGACGCTGACACAGCCGACCAGAATGGCAATTCAGATGTGGTACATATTGCCCAAGTGTCTTGAAGAACTAATTAACTACATCTCATGATAAATTGCAATATACTCCCTCTCTCCCAAAATATAAGCACAAAGTGTATGTATAGTCCAAAATCCAAATACATGTGCTTCTAGTACTTATATTTTGAGACGGAGGTAGTTCCATCGCAACTCCATTGTTGGTTATTGATTAGGAAATGAAGGGTGGAATGCGGGATGTAGTTTCTCATAGCTCTATCTGTACAGGGATTCACCCAAAACCACTACAAGAGGTAACAAGTAGGATAAGACTAAAGTGTTTTGATCAAGGCAGGGGATATAATAACTCTACAAAGTGATAAGGAAAAGAGTGCCGACACAATGCCCCAGGGGAGGGGGGGATAAATTTAAAAGCCCATAACAAACTAACACTTTAAATCCCTATTGGTTAAAGAATGGAGGTCAAAGATATGGTTGTACAATAGAGGCCAATAGAATTGAACCAAAAAAAGCTGGACCTTTTCTCTTTTGGTTCACAAAAAACCTAAGACTTTACTATACACTATCAAGTTATTATGAAGTTCAGAGTCAGAGTCAGGCAATAAAGAATAGAACAAGGCATAATGCATAACTTGCATTGCTTAACTACTCCAAAATGATATTTCATAATAAAGAAGGAGCAAATAATGAAATGATAAAGTACTCCATACTTTATGACTTTAGATTGGGTTCTGAAATGTCTTAATAAAGAAGGAGCAAATAATGAAATGATAAAGTACTCCATGCTACCCATTGCCAATTTCCAATATTAAGACATTTCAGTTTAAACCCTTGATTTACATCATACATGCTTTCTTGTAATCAATCAGAAAAATAATATAGATTACTCAAAGGGTAAACCAGTAGGATTGGAGTAGTGGTGAGAAATTTGGATAATTTGAATGAATCATATCATAGGCTCATAGCTCCATGCCTTATGGTACCAACAATACCATTATACCAAAAATAAAAGATTACTCAGTGTAAAATGTAAGTACTCCCTATAGTAAATCTAAAACACCACCCAAATAAAGAAGACAACCCCAAATAAATAGAAAACTCAACTGCACAATAAAGGATAACACTATCACATAAGGAACTAATACCAACAACTATCATGATTACCAAGTTAAAATCATCACCAAATAGTTTCAATGCATTGCAGGCATAGAAAATCAGTGAAACTTTACCATGAACTAAGAAAATATGACACCACAGTATGTGTCCGTATTTATAAAAATAAAAAAAGAGCCAAAAAGAAATAATGTAATGAACACAAATGAGACTAATTAAAATAAACTGAGATGTCCTAGGTAATAGTAAGAAATAATCAAATACTAAAAAAAAAATCAAATATTAAAATATAATCTTTCAACAACATACTATAAACCCCGAGGATTAGGTGTCAGCCTCAGTGGCGGCATGGGCGTCCTCCGTGGTTGTGAGAAAGGAAGGAGGATCGTCTGAAGGAGGAGCCTGATCGGCACCACTCTCAACGGCAGCAGAACCCGTGCTGATATATACTACATAGCCTGTTTATTTTTCCTTAGTATCTTCAATTATTGGGCATCTGTTCCTTCTCCTATCTCTAGTAGCCATCTTTTCCCCATATCTCTCAAGTATATCAGCCAAATCAAACAACCCTACTTCCCTCAACTTTTTCCCAACCTCCTCAAACATCACCACACCTTCCTCATTTGAAAAATGGTACAAAAATTTGTTATAATCAAACCTTGGCACCTCCATTCCTCTATTCATCACTCTCTCCACATACTTAATAGCTTCCCGCGACTGTCCGACTTTCACCAAACCACCCACAAAAATGGTGTCGAAATTGATAAGCGGATCAGACCCTTTCCTTCCTCTCCTCCCTAAATGCCTTTGCAACAACATTACATAGGTATGCATAGTCGGTTCGCAACCTCTCCTTATCATCTCCCTAAACACCTGAGTTGCTTCGCTCGCCCTTCTCAATTTTAAAAGCCCTTTTATAAGTCCGTGATATACACTTATATCCAGCACATCAATCCCTTCTATAATTTGATAAGCCTCTCTAACCCTATGTTTTGCTAAAAGCCCATACACAACATATCCCAAAGTCAAGTTATCAATTCGAATACCTCTCTCGCACATTTCATCGAACACTTCCTGTGCTTGAGGAATTAACCCCTTTTTACTCATCCACTTAATCACAAGCCTATAAGTTGAAAGATCAAGCTCATCCATCCTCTTCAACCTCATTGTCTGAAACAACTTCAAAGCCTCACTAAACTGATTAACCTTAAAAAGTCTCTCCAACATTTTCTCAACAGCATCAACATCAGGATCAAAACCTTCATCAACCATCAAATTCCAAATCTTTGAAGCTTCAATCAAATCACCTTTATCACAAAACCCTCTAATCAAATGCTTATAAGTCACCCCATCAAGCTTAATCCATTCTTTCAATTTAAAAGCAACAAACTTTGCTTCCTCAACAAGCTTTCCACCACACATTGCCTCAATAACCTTATTCAAAGTCTCAATTTTATAACCATACCCATTTGAATTCATCAAGTGGAAAAACTCCACACACTTTTTCAATTCCCTAGCACCACCCAGAGTCTTCAATGCAATTAAAAAAGTCCTGTCGTTAGCAAAACGACGGCGTGCCATGTCGTTTAGAAGGTCCCAAAAGAGGTCAATGTTACGAGACTTGGAAACGACGTCGAGTAATTTGTTGAAGGAGAGAGGTGAATGAGTAAAAGTGGCGTGTTGTTGAGTGAAAAGGAAGAAGCGGTAAACGGGTCGCCATGAGTAAGGGAATTTGTTGCATACTTGGAGGAAGAACTCGTGGGTGAGTTGGAACTTGTAGGAGGTGAGTTTTGAGTTGATACGTGACTCCGGCGAGTTTTGCTGTTGGTATAGAATCGTGCATACGCGGAGAAGCTCGTCTTGGTTCACCGGTGAAATTGGGCTGGTTAGATGGCGGCGGAATGGTTGTCTTGTAAGGTTGCTTGAGAAAAAAGACGCGGTTGTTCGCCGAATAAACATACGCGCGTTTAGTGTTGCTAGAAGTGATTTTCTTCTTTGCAAGTTGTTTGGTTGTTTAAACCAAAATCGATTTTAATCCCGAAACATCATAATTTGGTTTTGAATTTTGCTCCTTTCCAGCGTTTCTGTCATTGTGAAGAAATCCTTCTCTTGCATTTCTGCTGCTGTGAGTTTGAGTTTTTCCATCTCCTTCTATAATCTTAATGTTGCTTCGCGACGCTAGGCTAGGGACAAAAATAATTTTTAAGATCAGAAATTAAGATAAATAACATTAGTAATTTTTAAGATCAGAAATTAAGATAAATAATTTATTAAAATATTATTCAAATATATTTTTTTAAGCATTATTCAAATATATGAGTAGCTAATAATTTGTATATTCAAAATTACAAAAACATTTTTGAATTTCATTAGATATATCATATATCATTTTATGCGTCAAAAAAATTACTCATTTCAACATAATAGAATACTGCTTAACTTTGTGGCAATAAAGATTTATTTTCATTCAACTCTATTACATATTAATTAATCAATTATTAGGTTTTCTAAAAGCATAAAAATCAAAATTATACTATAGAAAATGCTATTTAACCCAAAAACTTTTCAGATTGTATTAACATACGATTTTTTCAATTCCGTCCATTCCCATAAGTATGAGTTGTTTGCTGAAAAACCACAAGTCTAGAAATTAGATGTTGCTCAAAAGTTGGTGGTGAAAGTGAGAAAAAGAGATAACTAAGAGTGGATATCTAAGATATTAAAGGGGTTGAGTATATATAATATAATACAACACTGCTTAACTAAATAAAAATACTGACAAAATAAATGGGAGGGGAATTTACGGATCTGCTTGGCAATTTGGCATCCATTTGAATTGGATAAGATATTTGAAATAAGATTTGGACTCGAGAGTCTATTATATATGCGTGGAGAACATTATCTACTAACAAAAACTGGGCTCTATTTGTGCTATCTACACCTAAGTCAATTGCTGATTCAACCCCAACAATGATAATAGGGGAATGGGGCTGTGGGTACTATATTTGTTAGTGAAAATGGTTATCAAGAAAGAATAATAATAAACTGAAATAATGAATGATTGAAAAAAATAATAAAAAGAAAAGGGGCTTTATGAGCCAAACACGGGTTCCAAATGGAACCCTAACATATCAAATCAAAATGTTTATCGGGTTACGACACCGTCATTCCCACTTAAATATATTATCTTCACACAAACTTCCTAACAACGTTTTCACCCATGATAAGGCATACCGCGAATGACGCAATATACAAGCCGCATACCAGTCATGCTTTAACATTTTTGTATAGTATTACTCGCCACCATATCCCGTGAGATAGGTTATATTTTTGCTAGAGTATGTTTTGTGCAAGGTTGTCAAAACCGGACCGGACCGGCCGGTCCGACCGGTTGAACCGGGAACCGGACCCCTGTCCGGTCCAGTTGGACCCCAAAACCGGATTGTTGGAGAACCGGCCTGCGAACCGGAAAACCGGCCAAAACCGGTCAAAAACCGGCCAAACCGGACAGAAAACCGCCAAACCGGCCAGAAAACCGGTTTTGTTTATTTTTCTTAAAAAATGCTATATCATGTTGATTTTGGAAAAAAAAATGATAAATGATGTTGAATTTTGGTATATGGGATATTTTTTATACTTTTTTATAATTAAATTGAAAAAATAAATAAATAATTAAAAAATAAATGTGTACACTAATATTACTATGAGAGTATTTACATTATACTAGTATCTAACTATCTATGATTGTTGAATATTATAATTTTATTATGTCATACTATGCTTTTTTTTTTTTTTTTATCCTTTATATATTGTAAAAAATATATTAAATAATATATTTAATTAATTCCGGTTGAACCCCCGATTCAACCGGTTGAACCCAAGAACCCCTGAACCGGTACCTCTTCCGGTTCAATGCCCGGCCCGGTTTTGATTACCTTGGTTTTGTGCCATTATAAATAATTATAAATTTCCATTATAAATAATTTTAAGTTTTGATTCCACTTAACCTAAACTATCAAAACAACTTATACGTCTGTTAAGCCATACCGTCAAGTACACAATACAATGTACATACCACTTACGGTACAATATATTAGACCCCGTATTACTCCCAACCCCCACCCGGTGCATTCAATTAATTATAACAGATAATAAAGCATAATCGATTCATTCAATTTTTTTTACTTACACATTTTAAACTAATTAACAGTAACGTACTTGGACATCAATGCAATTTTCTATTTTCGCATCATGTAAATTACTTTTTAATAGTATTATAAGAACATTAATGCAATATTCTATTTAGGCTACAAGATGTTAGGATTACTCAAATGATACACCCGTTCAACATGATTGATTCACATACCACTATGGAATAAATAAGTTAATACAACCTCATTATGCAACCGTTTTCTATTTTCATAGTCAATAAGTCATTTATGCATACCGCTTATGCATAATATTAGCCACCACCCCTAGCCCGTGCATCCAGTGGCGGACCCAGGACCCCGGGGTCAGGGGTGTCAAATTTTTTATACAGCCTAGAGAATTTGAGTTCCAAATGTCTTCCATTGTTCAAGAGAAAGACTCAACAACTTCACCAGCTGATGAGCTTTTCTACGAAGGAAAACTCATCCCTCTTCACCTTCCCCCTAGATTACAAATGGTTGAAAAACTCCTACAAAACTCACACTCACACTCTCTTTTTGATGTAGAAAAAGATATATCTGAAGAGTTTTACAGCACTCCATTAGCCACTACTACTTTTACAACACCAATTACAGGCACACCATTTGAGTCTTGTAATATATCACCATCAGAATCTTACCTAGTTAGTAGAGAACTAAACCCAGAAGAGTATTATAACCTTGACTGCCCAACAGATATAACTAGATTTGCTGTTGAAAACCAGAAAAAGTCATGGACTAAGAAACTGAAGCAATCTTCTCTAGGTTCAAAGTTGAAGGCTTCAAGGGCTTATCTTAAGTCTTGGTTTGGAAAATCTGGTTGCTCTTATGAAACTTGTGCAACTTCAACAAAAGTTGCTGATGAAGGTTCGGTTTCAAAAACAAGAGAAATTTTAAACAAGCAAGTGCAAGGATCAAAGAAAAATCCATATGGTCAAATTCAAAGGCACAAACATCAATCTTCAATTTCTGTCATGAGAGACTACAAAGAAAAAACAAGTGAGAATGGAAATACTAACCATCATAGAAGATCATTCTCTGTTGGCATCAAATTGCTTTCAGGAAACAAATCATCATCATCTTCAGCTTCTGAAAAGGTGTAGCAGTGCAATTCAAATCAGAATTCAAATCGGAATTTCAATCAAACTATCCCTCGTTTTTCTAATTTCAATTTCAAACTATCCCCAATCAATTCAAATCAGAATTTGAAACAATTTTAAGTTTAGGGTTTCTAATCAGAATTTCAAACAATTCAAATCAGAATTCAGAAAATATTATCCCCAATTTTAAGTTTAAGGTTTTCAATCAATTTAGGGCTTTCATCAAACAATCAGGAATAGAGAAGAAGAAAGCTACATACCTGTGAGCTTCAGACTCAGACTCGAGAAGATGAAGAAAGCTTCAATTGATGATGGTTGTTCTCGCGAGAGAGAAGAAGAGAGAAGGTAGAAGACTTCGTCGCGAAAGAGAAGAACTGAAGAAAGTTGTGCTTCGCGAGAGAGAAGGCAGAAGGCTGCGCGAAGAAGAAGAAGAAAACTCTGCTATTCGTGCGCGAAGAGAGGGCCTGGTTCAGTGGTTCCGGTTCCTTCGTTTCCAGAAAGAAGAAGAGTTGCGTCTGCGTGTTTTGTGAGAGAGACTGTTTGTCTGGGTAAGTGAAGTTTGGGTCTTTGGTGCAAATGAGTGTAAAATTTGCGCTATTGGTGCAATTAAAAAAATTCAAGGGTGTCAAAAAAAATTTAGGGGTGTCAAAAAAATTTCAGGGGTGTCAAAAAAAAATTTATAGGGTGGTAAGCAGAAATATTTTTTTTCCAGGGGTGTCAGCTGAACTCCCTCACTCTATGCTGGGTCCGCCACTGCGTGCATCGCACGGGTGAGCGCCCTAGTGTTAGTTATTGTTAAAATTAGAGTTGCATAATATAATGCTTCTTGACTATTAAAGTGTGTACATTTTTTGTAGGGAAATTTTATCTTGGGGATGCGGGATTTATGCTAAAAGGTGGGATATTGACACCATATAGTGGCGTTCGATACCATTTGAAGGAGTATTCAACTATGGGTCCCCAAAATCACAAATTTGAAGGAGTATTCAACTATAGGTCCCCAAAATCACAAAGAGTTATTCAATCTTCGACACTCATCACTTCGGAATGTGATTGAGAGAACACTTGGAGTACTTAAAAAAAGATTTCCAATTATAAGTAGTGGTACTGAACCATATTATTCCTTTCCAGTCATGACCGATATTGTCATTGCCTGTTGCATACTGCGTAACTACTTAATGGGTGTTGATATTGATCACCAAATCATTGCTGAAGTGGACCATGAGTTGCAACATGGAGACACAGATCTGTTGGGGATCAACGCGTAGGTAGGAGAGGAAAAGGGAGGCGGCGCTAAGGTGAGAGAAGAGAGAATAGGGCAAAAGCAATGAAACAGTTAAACTGAAATATCAAAATTGAACGACGTATATTATTAGATGTAGCAAACGTATATATACAAAAACAAACACTAGCCCAGGCCCATAATTCGACCAGGCACATTTCGACTAGGTTACTATTCACTCCTACTACTATTACAATTACAAGCAAAACAGAATTACAAGGCATATCTCAATATTCCCTCCTAATTCGTATTGCTGAGTGACATCATCCCAAGCATTCTTCTCAGTTCTTCGAATCTTCCTTTCTGCAATGGCTTGGTCATTGCATCAGCTATCTGAAGCTCCGAACAGCAGTATTCCAGATTCAGCTTCTCATTGTTGACTTGATCACGCAGGAAGTGATATCTGGTCTCTATGTGCTTCGACCTACCATGTGCGACAGGGTTCTTGGCGAGATCAATCGCAGACTTGTTGTCGACCAACAGCTTCATTGCTTCGACCCTGTGCACTCCAATTTCGACCAACAGCATGCTCAGCCATGATGCTTGACATGCTGCAAAGGAAGTAGTCACGTACTCTGCTTCACAAGAGGATAATGCAACTATACTTTGCTTCTTCGAGCACCAAGAGATGGGTGTCGAACCATACTCTTGTCTCCACTCCAGTCGGAGTCTGTGTAGCCAAACACTTCAGCGCCATCCTTCGACTCTGATTTCCTAGGGAAGAGAATACCATAACTTTGTGTTCCATTTACATACCTTAGTACTCTTTTTGCAGCTACTAGATGAGAGCTTTTCGGCTTCTCCATAAATCTGCTGATCATTCCGACACTATACATAATGTCCGGTCGAGTGTTGCACAGGTATCTCAGGGACCCCACAATCTATTTGAACAAGGTGGCATCTACTTCAATCCCTTCATCATCCTTCGACAGCTTACTGCTCGTGTCTGCTGGTGTCGAAACCTCCTTACAGTTGATCATGTCGAATCTCTTCAGGATGTCGGCTGCATACTTCGACTGATGCAGGAATATTCCTTTCTTCGACTCTGTAAATTCCATGCCTAAGAAATATGATAAGTGTCCTAGATCACTCATTTCGAATTCAGACATCATCACTTTCTTAAAGGCTTCGACTTCGACTTCATTGCTGCCAGTTACAAGTAGATCATCTACATACAGGCACAACAACAACTGAGTCGAATTTCCATTCTTCTTCACATATACTCCATGTTCATTAGTGCATCTAGTGAACTTCTGAGCCAAGAGAAATCCATCAATTCTCTTGTTCCATGCCCTTGGAGCTTGCTTGAGTCCATACAGGGCTTTCTCAAGCTTAAGAACCATGTCTTCTTGACCCTTCGACTCAAAACCAGGTGGTTGACAAACATAGACTTCCTCCTCCAGAGGTCCATTAAGAAATGCTGACTTTACATCAAGTTGATGTAGAGGCCAGCCTCTGTGACTTGCCAATGCCACTACCAATCTGATAGTTTCGATTCTGGCTACAGGGGCAAATACTTCATTGAAATCCAAACCAGGTTTCTGCAGGAAACCTTTGGCTACTAGCCTGGCCTTATACTTGGCCACTTCTCCATTTGGTTTGACTTTGGTCTTGTAGACCCATTTCACGCCTATGGCTTTCTTCTGCTTTGGAAGTTCGACTAGCTTCCAAGTTCCATTCTTTTCGATTGACTTCAGCTCATCAATCATTGCTTCCTTCCACTGCTTGTGACTAAGGGCTTCCTCCAGGTTCACGGGTTCTACTTCAGCCATCAATGCAAAATGTGTCAGGTCTCCCTCTGCTGTAATAGCAGAATCTGGGAACGTGTCGAATCCTTCTAGCCTCACTGATCTCTGCCTTTCCCTCTGCGACCTTCTTAAAGGTTCGACAGCAGTGGGTTCTTCTGGCTCTTCAGTTTCAGCCTCTTCATTTCGATCATCCAGATCAGGAACTTCGTCGAAGTCCATTCTTGTAGGTTTCTCACAGCCTTCTTCCCAATTCCAATGTTTCGACTCATCTACTACCACGTCTCTGCTTTTCACCATTTTCTTCTGCACAGGGTCATACAATTTGTATGCTCCTGTCGAATGATAGCCAACAAGAATCATTTGTTGTGCTCTATCATCCAGCTTGCTTCTTAGTTGCTCAGGGACATGTCTATAGCATACTGAGCCAATTATTCTGAGGTGCTTGACACTTGGCTTTCTTCCTAGCCAAGCTTCTTCAGGTGTCTTCCCGATCAATCTCTTTGTCGGGCACTTATTCAGAATATACACTGCTGTGGCTACAAGTTCTCCCCATAAACTATGAGGTAGCTTCTTCTCCTTCAACATACTTCTTACCATGTTGAGGATGGTCCTGTTTTTCCTTTCAACAGTTCCATTATGCTGAGGCGTGTAAGGTGCAGTGACTTCATGTACAATGCCTTCTTTTTCACAGAATTCGACAAATTCATGTGAATTGTACTCACCACCTCCATCGCTTCTAAGGATTTTGATTGCACATTCACTCTGCTTCTCAATCATTACCTTAACCTTTTTGAATATATCTAGTACTTCACTCTTCCTTTTGATCAAATACACCCAGGACATTCTAGTGTATTCGTCAATGAAGGTGACAAAGTACTTATTCCCTCCTAAGGAACATACTTCGAAAGGACCACAGACATCAGAAAATATCACCTCTAGCTTCTTCTCTGCTCTGCTAGGTACTTCTGATTTAAACGAGTTTCTTGGTTGCTTCGACTTGCAACAACTCTCGCATACTTCGACAGGTACCTTTACTGCAGGCAACCCATGAACCATCTTCTTTTCATGTAGTTGACTCAAGCTCTTGAAGTTTAGGTGGCCAAACCTTCTGTGCCACATCCAGTGCTCCTCTTCGACAGTGGTCTTTAGGCATTTCTCTTCGACTACCTGCAACTTGATCTTGAAGGTTCTGTTACTCTGCATTAACACCTTTAAGATCATCTTCTTGTTCGAGTCGAATAAGCTGAGACTATTTTCACCCATTTCGACAGTGAATTTCTTCTCAATCATCTGCCCAATACTTAGCAGATTGCTCCTCATTGCTGGTACGTAGAATACCCCTTGAATATGGCACCACTTACCATCTTTCGACAGGAACTTGATGGTACCTATTCCCTCTGCAGTAACTCTGCTGTTATCTGCAAATCTTATTCTTTTGCTGATCTGCTTCAATTCGACAAACCACTCATTGTGACAACACATGTGGTTTGAGTATCCTGTGTCGAGGTACCATTCGACAGACTTGTCTTCAGTCGAATTTGTATCTGCCTTCAACAACGGCAACTCTGGGTCAGTAGTCGTCATGAGTGATAATTCTTCATCATCGTTGCTGGCAATGTTGGAGGCATCACCAGTGTTTCCACTGCTCTGCCACACGCACATTGCCCAAGTATTTTGAGCATTACAGGTGTATCCACTTATACAAGTGTTCCCACTGTGTTGCTCGCTACTTTCAGCAACTTCTTCATTGAAATGAATATCGTCTTCGGCTGCCATTAGCATTAACCCATCTGAGTCAGAATCTGTGTCACTATCATCTGCAAATTTGGCTTCAGCATCTTTATCTCTAGGAACTTTCTTGTTTCGACACTTGTTCCTACAATACCCAAATTGCTGACAGTTATAACACTGCACTTTCGACAGGTCTCCCTTCTTCTTGTCGAAAGAACCTTGCCCTTTCTGCTTACTGCTTGATCCTTTTTCTTTACCCTTCTCCTTATTGCTTGCCTTCCAATTTTTCTTAGAGGAGTATGATAGTAAGGCTTGTTCAGTTTCTTTCTCTGAACTTCTCTGCCTTATTCTCAACTCACGAGCCTCTAAGGAACCCTGAAGTTCATCTAACTTCAATGTATCTAGGTCCTTGGATTCTTCGATAGCAGTAACAACATAGTCGAATTCCTGGGTTAAGGATCTCAGTACCTTTTCGACTTTGTTCGTATCAGTCACAGTTTCTCCGTTTCCTTTCATCTGATTAGTTATAGCTACTAACCTCATAATGAATTCTCCAATCGATTCTCCATCAGCCATCTTCAAGGCCTCGTACTGTTTCCTGAGCGACTGTAGACGTATCTTTTTCAGTCTATCTGCTCCTCCGTACGAGTTCTTGAGGATATCCCATGCTGCCTTTGCTGAATCACAGTCGACGATCAGGTTCAGGATATTGGAATCAACACATTGGTGAATCAGGAACAACCATTTTCCATCTTTCTTCCTCATAGACTGGTGGTTGTTCCTCACCGCTTCAGTGGCGTTTGCTGCCAGGGGTGGAACACCATCATTCACGACATCAAGTACATCTTGATATCGAAACAACACATTTATCTACGCACACCATCTATCGTAGTCCTTTCCATCAAAAGTAGGGAGGTTCCCCGGAATACCTCCACCAGAGTTATCTCTCGCTGCCATGGGTCGTGAAGCTCTGATACCAGTTTGTTGGGGATCAACGCGTAGGTAGGAGAGGAAAAGGGAGGCGGCGCTAAGGTGAGAGAAGAGAGAATAGGGCAAAAGCAATGAAACAGTTAAACTGAAATATCAAAATTGAACGACGTATATTATTAGATGTAGCAAACGTATATATACAAAAACAAACACTAGCCCAGGCCCATAATTCGACCAGGCCCATTTCGACTAGGTTACTATTCACACCTACTACTATTACAATTACAAGCAAAACAGAATTACAAGGCATATCTCAATAAAATCGATCTGCCACACAACAACGTACGTGACGAAGATTATAGGGAAGGAGCAAATTTAAGAGAGAATATTGCTACTGAAATGTGGAACAATTACCGGCTATAGTTCTTATAGTTATTAATAGAACAAGACTTTTGTAAAGTGATTGCTAACTAATTGATATTTTATGGTTTATATCAGATTGTGTATCTGTGTAAGGGGTGTTTTGATTCTATTAAATTCTATGTTGCTGTAATTATTTGGGCTATAGTATATCTTATGTTATAGCAAGTTTAATATAATTATTTTTCTTATAAAAAATGGTTCTTTTAGTACCACAATGACACTTTATGTTTATTCTTAATATTAATGTTAATTTGTTTTTACATATTTTCCCTGTGTTATTTTGTATTGTATAGGTTTGAAAAATGAAGAAAGGAAAGAATGATAGAGCAGACATCAATGAGCAACCAAAGGACATGATGAGGTGGGTGGTCAGAAGAAATGGATCTAACACTATTAAATGCATTAAGAGAGGAGGCACACAAAGGAAATAGGCAGAATGGTTCATGGACTGACTACTGAAGCTTATCACAATGTTGTTGAGTTGTTGAGAACCGCAATGGGACTTCATGTTACAAAGCAGCACATAAAAAATAGACTTAAGACCTTAAAAGAGAATTTTGGTGAAGCATGTGATTAAGGTATGCACAATAAGTGTTTTTTTGGACAGGAACATAAATCATAAGTGCTTGGTTTGAATTATATTTATTTTTTATTTGATGCAGCATAATCATCTACTATAGATTTATACAAATTCACCACCTATGATTTTATCAATACCCCCATTCTATCTAAAAGACACCTTAAATTTTTGAGGGTAAAAATGTCATTACACTCTATTTCATTTTTTTTTCTCTTTATTCTTACACCCTCTTTCTTACTTTTCACTTTTCTCTTACACTCTCTTTCTTCCTTTTTTCTCTTTCTTCTTACACTCTCTTTCCTCCTTTTCACTTTTCTTTTACACTCTCTTTCTTCCTTTTTTTCTTTTTACTTTACTTTTCCCATAAACTATTATTCTCTTTATCTTATCACTTCACTTTAATTCTTTTAACTAAATTTATAAATTTATACAAACACTACTCTATTAAAATCTACTATAGATTTATAGATTTATACAAATTCACCACCTATGATTTTACCAATACCCCCATTCTATCTAAAAGACACCTCAAATTTTTGAGGGTAAAAATGTCATTACACTCTATTTCATTTTTTTTTTCTCTTTATTCTTACACTCTCTTTCTTACTTTTCACTTTTCTCTTACACTCTCTTTCTTCATTTTTTCTCTTTCTTCTTACACTCTCTTTCCTCCTTTTCACTTTTCTTTTACACTCTCTTTCTTCCTTTTTTTTTTACTTTACTTTTCCTATAAACTATTATTCTCTTTATCTTATCACTTCACTTTAATTCTTTTAATTAAATTTCTAAATTTATACAAACACCACTCCATTAAAATTACATATAAAAATGTAAATGAGTCATACTAAAAAACAAAAAACAAAAAAACTATCACTTTTTTTTGAAAACGTCATCACCTTAAAATTTTAATTTTTCTCTCCAAAATCTGTTTACACTCTTATTGATAATCTATTATCACCTCTTATTGATAATTTACTATCTATCTTTTACGATCTACTATAATCAACTAATCAACTAAAGTAATCAATTGAAACTACGAGATAACTGCAATAACATATAAAAAAACACGGGACAACTGCACTGATATATAAAAAAAACACAGTATTAATATTTGTCATTGATAATTAAAATTTTTGAAGACTACTGTAAACCTACTATCTAAAAAACTATAAGATTTAATGACTATTTAAAATACCGATTAATATTTAAAATAAATATTTCATATTGATAATCTACTAATCAACAAAAATAATTAATTGAAATTACGAAATAACTGCATTGATATATAAAAAACAGGAGATAACTGCATTGATATATAAAAAAACATAGGATTAATATTTGTCATTGATAGTTAAAATTTTTGAAGACTACTACTATAAACCTACTATCTAAAAAACACGAAGACTTAATGATTATTTAAATTAGTAATTAATATTTAAAACAAATATTTCTTATTGATAATCTAATATCTAACTTTTATTATCTACTATAATCTACTAATCAACTAAAATAATCAATTGAAACTACGAGATAACTGCACTGATAAATAAAAAACATGGGATAACTGCTGTGATATATAAAAAAAACACGGGATAAGACTTAATGACTATTTAAACTGATTAATATGTAAAACACACGTGACAATATTTGTCAATAATATCTAAAAATGACAAATAATTGTCACTGATATATAAAAAAAAACACGGGATAAATATTTGTTATTGATAATCTACTATCTATCTTTCACTATCTACAATAATCTACTAATCAACTCAAATAATCAATTGAAACTATGAGATAACTGCACTGATACATAAAAAAAACACTGGACAACTGTACTGATATATAAAAAAATACGGGGATAACTGCAATGATATAAATAAAAACACGGGATAATTGCACTGATATATAAAAAAAAACATGGGATAACAACACTAATATATAAAAAACACTGCACTGATATATAAAAACACATGGGATAAATGCACATATTGTTTTTAAATGATACTTTTACATTTTTAGTTTTTATATTTATCAATTATTTATTTGAAACTACTTTTTTATCTACTTTAAATTTTTCTTTATTTTCACGGGGTAATGTTCAGACTATTTAAATACTGTCTAAATTCATTCATAAAAATAACACGACAGCACCTGTGCGTATGCAAGTCATCATCTATATTTTATAATTGATTTTAGATTAATAAGATTTCAAAGTAACGTTTCTATTTGAGGTAATCATGTCACGTAATGCGATTGACCCGTGCGGACGCACGGGTATAGTTACTAGTTATATGTGAAAATATGTTGTGACTATTATGCTCGGGAGAAACCACATGCTGCTAAGTGGAAAAGAATGTGCATCAAGCATTATGATATATTGAAAGACTTGTTTGGATTAGATTGGGCTAAAGGAAAAACCGCAGGAACGGCTAGGGAGAAGAACAAAAGGTGGGAGAAAGAAAAAGAATTCATTGACTTAAATGATTTCTCTGAGGGCACAAATGTACGTGATTTGCTGCCATGTGTAGGTGTAATTATTTTGTGTTTTAAATATGTATGTTAAGGCAGTAGTTTTATGTTAGGATATTTTACTTGGACCAATACTTGTTAGATTTGATTCAATTACAACATTTGTGAATTCTGTTTGAAGGAGAGTAGTCATTGTGTTCGCAGCTATGGCCTATTACTGTCTTGGCTTATAATTATTTTGCTTTGGGTGAACGAATTTTGGGGATCATTATGGGTCTGCCACTTATACTTTTACCTATTAAAGATTCTTTTCTTAGCTACCGTTGTGAGCGACTAGTTCTAAACACCCGTGCTCCGGACGGGCTTGCCCTTTTTAAATCCTCTTATCTCTAAAAAACAGGAATATTATTATTATTATTATTTTGAACGAATTTATTATATTTGTTATTAATTATTATTGTTATATTATACATATGATGTCTAGACTATCGGAACGGGATTAGAAATTCCACAAGGTGCAAATAGCAACTTTTTTTGGCCCAAAAAGACACATTGATATATAGCAACTTTTTTCACCTAACTGATTTTTGAAGAACGAACTTCTATTATTTTAACATCTATAAATTTTTTTAGACTCTAAAGTACCCTCAAAACTCACTACTTAGCATCGCACTTTATGTATTTTATCACGAAATTAATATTTTTATTCACCAATGCGGTTATTGAGGAATGAACTACGCGTATTATAAATTTTTTTCTAAACACTAAAATACCTCCAAGTACACCGCTTAAAAAACAAAAAACAAAAAACAGAAAAAAATGCTTCAGCGCGTGCGAAGTACCGTCCGCGGGATAACTGCAAAAATCAAATGTATTAGAGCATCTTTAGTAACTAACACTGTTGGTCCAATAGCTTAATCTACATTGGGACACAGAGGGTCAACCCGGTGCTTTCAGGTCCTACTCCCGTAGTGGGCAAATCAGTGTTGGCTAGTGCGACATTTGATTCTAAGAAGAGGCGGATCAACAGCTATCTCAGTGTGGTCAACCGCACACCCTGAAAAAATAATATTAGTACAAATACTCCTTTAAAAAATAATATTAATTAGCACTAATGTCCTATTTAAAAAATATTTTGCATACCCTAAAAATATTTTTTTGCATTGAAACTCCATGTTTTGCACCAATCTAATGCACCATACCTAATTTTCTCTCTCGCCGCATTTACTCACTCACCCGTATGGTCTTCTTTCTTATCTTCTTCCTTTAAGTGACGAATTATGAGTTATGTAATTTATTTGTTTTTAAAATATATTAAAAATTTTATTTTTATTATATTTATAGCAATGCACATGTTTAAATTTTTTTGCATACCCTGACCCAAAATCCTAGATACGCAATTGATCCTAAGCACGAGCGGGGGGATTAACACTCCGTGAGTAGCCAACAATTTTCCAAAAAAAAAACATCTTTAGTTGATTGTCTTATGGCTTAATTACAGTTTTGGTCCCCCTATTTTCACCAACTCACGATTTTAGTCCCCCGAGAATTCTTTTCACAAATTTAGTCCCCCTATTTTCAGTAACTCACGATTTTAGTCTCCCAAGAATTTTTTTTCACGAATTTAGTCCCCCTTTGCTGGATTTGGGATTAGAGTTCGCGAAGGGAGAAGAAGTATCGAATGAAGAAGAAATATGAAATTTTTAATTATTAAATATAATAACTAAAAAACAATTTTTGTAATAATAATAATAATAATAATAATAATAATAATAATTTTTATAATGGGGCCTTTGATTTTACAAATTGGGAAAATAGGGGGACTTTAATTTTACAAATTTGAAAAATATGGGGACTAAATTCGTCAAAAAAATTCTTGGGGACTAAAATCGTGAGTTGGTGAAAATAGGGGGACCAAAACTGTAATAAAGCCTTGTTTTAATGAGTGAACGAATAACACTAATACCTTGTTCGATAAAAAAAAATAACACTATTGGTAAAAAAAATAACACTAATACATTGTTCTGAATGTGGAATATAAAATAGTTGGATAGTAACAATCTTTAAAGCACATTATACAGCTTGTCAAAAAAAAAAGCACATTATACAGTGTAATAAATAAACATAAATAGTACTCAATATAGGTATGTCAAATGTCAAATGTCAAATGTCAAATATAAACGTATTTGGTCCATGCACCGACAACATTGGTAATATTTTAAACACTTTTCCTTCTTCATTGCATTACTATCTTTCTCTAGAAATAATATCTAGAGTTAAAGTTATTATGGACAACAGCTGTAACTCCATTTTGTCAAAAAAAAAACTGTAATCCCACTAGTGTCTAAAAAACTATCCCTTCATTCACAAACTATAGGTGCCAGGATAATTGTACCAAAAAATTAATTCCATTTTGTTTTAGATTTCGAGATGATCGTTTTTTCATCAACAACAATTAGTTGCATTTTGTTTTCCAACGGGCATCTAGATTCTTCTTTCCCTTTCACAATTCCAAGGCTGTATGCTTTGCTTTCCAATGCCATGCGTCTCTTCCTATTTCCTCTCCTACTTCACCGATTCTTCATTCTCGACCCCGTCTTTCTCATGCATGGTTCATTACTTTCACCCACACTCATTTGTTGATCCATACGTGTTTGATCTGCGAAGAGCCGAAGATTGAGTCCTTTTGTTCTCGCTCTTGGTACTTTTGCTTGTTTGTTAGCGATCTTGCTCTCGGCCTTTTGCTTTGCGTCATTCCTCTGTTTATTTTCATCTCCGTAGTTAGATCTGCTCTCGTCTCATCTTCAAGCTCTAGTCAATGTCTCATTCGTTAACTGAGACTTTTCCTTTTTCTCTCTTTGCTAAGCTGAGTTCTTAATCTCCCCCACACACTCATCTCCTTTAGTTGCATCATCATCTCCACCAGATCTACTCTTCCACACCCTGATGTTTATGATCACCGTGTCCATTTGACCCCAACAACATCACCACAATAACAGATCTATCGCATGCAAGGCTTCTTTTTTTTACTATTTTTTTAAAAACAGTGGAAACATGATCATCCACAGTTTGTCATTATCCATTTTAATGTGAGCAAAGAAATATTATCAGTTCATATTCAGATTTTTTGTTTGTTGTATTGTATTTGAGTAACTTATTTAACAATTATTTTGGGGATTTTATTTTTATCTATTGTTTCTCGGATTTAGTCTGCAGTTTAATTGTATTTTTTGCTCTCCCACACTTCTGTTTAAATTTTGATTGTTTTCTCTTCTTCTACATTTTCTCTTTTCTATACTTTGTTGGGAAAGGAAGGAAGGGCGTGGGTGCTGTTTTTTTGCTGGATGTATATTAAACATTAAGAAGGGTATTGAAAGTATATTACGAAGAAAACAGAGAAAAAGTTGAGAAGAATTAAATAATTAAAAAAAAGAGAGAAAGAGTTGAAATGAAGAAGCCAAAGAAAAGTCAAATATAGTAGGCCTGAAAATGGGCCAATGGAAGGAAGTGATTGTGTGCGGTAAAAGGGAAGGTTGGCGCGAATAACCGACTGCAGCACAACTGCAGGACGGCGGTATTCGCAGTATATATGAGATATGGGGCGTCGGCTCCCGGGTTTGAACCCGGGTGTGAGCAGGGTAGTGTGTGTGGTGTTTATTTATCATTTTACTAAATAGATAAAAAAACAAATTAATTTTTTTTGGTAAAATAGACTAATTAAAAATATAAAATGTAAAAAAAAATTAAAAAACTAAATTCTAGTAAAAAGGATAAACTTGTCTTTTACTATTTATAGTTATCTCTTTCTACTCATGTTTCTACTCATCCAAAGGAGAGAAGAGAACTTTTAATATTTCTCTCTTGGCTAAATATACTCATCCAAACAACATAGAATTTCTCTTTTATCTCTCTCTTTCGTATTTCTCTCTCCCCTATTTCTTCCCCATCCAAACAAAGAGTACAAGCACAATATGTGTGCTTCCTTCCTGGCCAATCAGCACTCGAACCCTCCCACACAAAAAAGTACCTACGTTGTATTCAAAGGCTCACCGTGAATCTGCCAGCAATCAACTTCCGCTTCCTCACATGTTCCACTCACTTTTGGACAAATTAAAACCTTATGGTGTCGGTTAAGACGGGGATGTGGAAAATTCCCCAATCATACACAAAAACCCTTTTGACTCTATTAAATTTGTTGAAAACATTGGATTATTGTGCTTATCTCTAACTGAATATGTTTTCTATTTAGCGTGATTCTATTACAAATCACAGTAACAATAGAAATCATCAAATCATTATCATAAATTTCATATTAATGGACGAATTGAACTCTATAATATGTGCATGATGCATAAGCAGTATTTATCAGAAGTCAGCATAGAGACAATTTGACTACTTTGTTAAAAGACAATTAATTTGACTAAAAGACAATAAATGCCTCTACGGTAAGAAATAAGAAAATAATTCCAATAAAAAAATATACACACCAGCTGTCCAAAAAGTGCCATAATTCAATTATGAATGATCACTTTTATCGCACCCATTTTTCAAGCGCCTTATATTTTTAAACACCGTGTCTTTTTATCCCCCACCGTTCAACATGCTTTTCACTTTCAATATCCTCTCATGTGTTACCATTAATTAGTGACATTGTGCTCCTCTTTTTTAACACAACTCCACTCAAATCATGTCCTAGAAATAGCTACTTAATGGTTTCATCACTTCATGTGTGACAAGTCTTCCAAACATGATTTAATATTTTATCCTTCTAATGTTTTGACTTTTGGGTTAGGTAAAGGAAGTGGATTTAAATATATGTATGAAGGAAGGCAAATAACGAACAGAAAACAATTAACCAGCTCAATGCGAGCATCAGACCCCGGCGGACACAGGCTCAAGAAGTAAAGCCAAGTTGACACAGGCTCAAGAAGTTGTTGGAGCTTAGATGTATCACTAATTATTTTGCTACACAAACAAATATTTAAGTACATACATTATACATCTGCAAAAACGTATTTATGTGCATGATGTTTGTGTATGTATAGAAATTTTGAATGGAAATTCAATTTGGCTTATATGTTTTTAGTACTAAGGCTCTGTTTGGAGCGTCTCATACGCTAGCAGATAGCAGGTGAAATTAGCAGATTAAGAGTACGCGTGTTTGGTAAACACTAGTGTTTACCGTTTTTCTGGCAGCGTTCAGTATTTTTTCAGACGCTACTTTAACTTTAAGTAGCGTTTTTTCAAACACTAACGAATAGCGTCTCACCTTTTTTGACATTTTTATGTTTTTTAATTTTCTTAAATTACTTCTCCTTCCTCGTTAAACATTTTGTCATCATTAAATAATTTAATTATTAATTTTTTTGACCAAAATTTAATCATTAATTAAATATCATTTTATATCATTTTACATTTATCAGCTATTTTAACCGCTAATTTTCCAAACACATCATTTGCTATCAACTAGTTTATCCGCTATTCGCTAATTTATCTGATGTTTGGTACTTTTTATCAAAGAGAGCATTTGCAAAAGAAGGTTAGCCTTTCGGCTGTGACCACAAATAGGCATGGCAATGAAACCCATACCCGCGGGGAACGAACCAAACCCGCCCCGATTGAAAAACGGGGATGGGACGGGTAATGGGGATATAGGTCCCGTCCCCGAACCCGCTCCGAATGTAAAAGATGAAGTTTTACATTAATAAAAGATGAAGTTTTATTCTTATCGTATTTGCAACTCATGTTTGCAGTGTTGCTTTAATTTGACTATGAATCTTTTAATTATTTTTCAATTTGTAGAACTTGGATAAACTTGCAAACATGAGTTGCAAATTATGTTTAAAGCGTTGCTTTAATTATTTTTCAATTTGTCTGGTGAGGAAATTGGATAAACTTGCAAACTAGTAGAAATGACAAGGTAACTCCAGTGTATAACTACAAATAACTAGTCCCACATCGGTGGGGAACAGAAAAGAAAAGGATCTACCTTTTATAAATACATGGTTTGAGAGACAGTGTAACACTTGATTCTTGGTCAAATGGCTGGCAGCCTGTCACTGTGCTGTTAATAAATGCAGTTTAAATTTTTTTCATGGATTGCTCCAAACCGTTTAACCGCCGGTTCAGCCCGGTTTTCGCGGTTCAGTAGCGGTTTTTCGGTTCAAAATTCGATTTTGGGTTTGGGAGAGGTAAAAACAACTTTTAAATTTTAAAAAATGAATTTCACTGTGGGGACTGGGTTGGGGCAGGGATCCCCGAACCCGTTGGGTATGGGGATGGGGATCAATTCTTCATCCCTGTTGGATTTGGGACCGAGAACGGGGATGAATATGGGAATCGAGGATGGGGAATGTTAAACCCGTCCCCGCCCCGCCCCATTGCCATGCCTAACCACAAAGAATGAAAATTGATGTTGGTCTATTCTCTCTGGATATTTATTATACACGCTTTCCATTCTATACTCGTTGGTTTTGGAGTTTAATCTTACTGTTGAATTTTGTTCTATGAACTACTCTAAACAGAGTTGGATCTTATTGGGAGCCGGGGATGCCACCGTACACTCAAAAAATTTTAAAAAATTAATATATACATATATATTTTAGGCTAAATAGCACTTTTGGTCTTTTATCTTTGCTATAGGTTCTTTTAGTCATTTATCTTTTTTTTTTGGGTCCGTTTTGGTCCCTCATCTTTTATTTTCGTTTTATTTTGGTCCCTGCCGTCAGTTTTTATTAACGGACGTCACGCTGACAGTTAACTGCTGATGTGACATTTTAAGTGTCATGTATGAGGTGGATTATAATTTAATGACGTGGCATTTTCTTTTGTTTCATTCGGAAACTAATTAACAAAAACATAACTAACAAATTAACAAAAACTAACATGACACAGATTAACAAAAACAACTAACAAATTAACAAAAACAAAAACCGAAAAAAATAATAACACAGATCTGGAAGAAGAAACCCATTTCCATCTTCATCAATAGAAGCAAAACCCAGCAAAATCCAGATATGTTCGTTGCAAGTTCAGTTTCTTCACAAGTTTCTTTATTCTATTCTCTCTTCTGTTTTTTGCATTTCGATTCTTCTTAACTCCTCTTTGACCTCAAACGAAATCACTCAAGCAAAAAGAAGAAGAAATCAGGTTTAGATTCGATTAGGTTGAGAAGAATCACATCTGTTAGGATTCGATTAGGGTTTAGGTTCAAATTTAAGCACAAAAGCGGCGACCCAACAAAACCAAAACCAAGTTCGATTAGGTTTCTACAAGTTCAGTTTCTGCGCAAATTTATTTCTTCTGTTCTCTCTTCTATTCTTTTCGGTTCGATTCTTCTCAACTCCTTTTTGACCTCAAACGAAATCAAGCACAAACAAGAAGAAATCGGGTTCGGGTTTGCGATATTGGTTTTCAGTTTGAACGGATTTGCATCAACAAGCTTGCGATTTGACGGAAACATGAGTTTTAGGGTTCGATTTGGGATTGAAATCGTTTCTAGAAGATTTGATTAGCGAAGAAGATGAAGAAGATTTGATTGAAATCGTACTGCATGAGTTTTATGGTTAACGAAGAAGATGAAGAAGATTTTGGGTATTTGATTAATGAAGAAGATGAAGATTTTGATTTTTTTGTTTAATTTGCTGATTACTGTTTTCATGGGTTCAATTTACTGTTTTCAAATTTGATTTAATTTGGTTTTTCTGTTTTGTTTTAGTTTAAAATTTTGAAATTCTGATGTGTAATTAGATTTAGGATTAAAAAATGCATTTATTTGCCACATTAATTAATGAATGCCACGTCATTTAATGAATTTAAGATGTCACGTCAGTCGTGGCGTCTGTTAACAGAAACTAACGACAGGAACCAAAATGAAATATAAAAGACCAAAACAGATCAAAAAAAAGATAAATGACCAAAATAAAACCTAGTGCAAAGATAAAAGACCAAAAGTGCTATTTAGCCTATATTTTATACTCAAAGTTTGATTATATATAATTGAATGAACATATTGTTTTTTTTTTGATAAAAAATGTTAGTGGGGTGGGGGAATGTTAGTTTCCGAGAATTGAACCTGGAACCTTATTCTTGCACTCATTTAGTGCACTCATTCGATATCCCTTAAGTCTCCAACTGAACTACTTATAATTGAACAAACATATTGTTACAGACTTATCCTGTGGCCGGGCGGTTAAGTGAGTTGAGTGGTGTATTTGTTATTATTTAATGCCCCCTAACATTTTGGGCAAACTCCGCCGCCAACTATGAACCAACTCTATTTAACCTTATTTGCTATCTCAATCTGATATTGGAAGAGACTATAAGTTTGCTTGATACTATTACATGATCTGATCTTACATTTGTTTAATAGTGTGGATTCCACAACCTGAAATGATTTTCAATAAAAATAATGTATTGAAAGGGAAAATAGTATGTTTTGCTTTTCATCTTGGAATTGCATCATTATGTTAATTTTAAGGCAAAACAATTTTGCAAATAAGTGTTGGAGATAGTAAACGAGAGTGATTTACAATACTAAGCCAAATGCTTAGTATTTGTTAATAAAAGGGTAAAAAGGTAATTTACCTTAAAAAAATTCGGAAAAAAAATTAAAAATTAAAAATAAAAACATTTTTGGGAAAAACAATTTGTTCATTAACCACAGACTTATACCACAATAGTTAGATGTCACTAACTGCAAATGTGCATAGCAATGGTTAGATGTCACTAACCACAAATATGCATAACTGTGGTTAGATGCCACTAACCACAGATTTGCATAACAATGGTTAGAGTGCACCAAAACCAGCTTGGAAAAGAGAAGAAGAAGAAGAAACCAACCTGCAGAACAAGGGTGAGAAACGCGAAATAGAGAGGCGAAGCTAAGAAACGAGAAACGGTGATCAAACGGTGCAGAAAAACGCAATTGAACACGATTTCGCAAGATGTCACTAACCACAAATCTGCATGGCAATGGTTAGATGCTACTAACCACAGATATGCATAATTGTGGTTAGATATCAATGGTTAGATGCCACTAACCACAAATGTGCATAGCAATGGTTAGTGGTCACTAACCATAGATATGCACAATTGTGGTTAGATGCCACTAACCACAGTTTTGTATAACAATGGTTAAGTGACTACTAACCATCCATTAATAAATGTCATACCCTAATTTTGTCTGGCTGATTAAAAAATCCAAAAAATAGTTTTTATTCTCGTCGTGACGCGTTGTTTTAAACGCGTGTGTCGATTTGTTTTAATGCTCGTTCTTATTTCATTTCGTAGTTTGATTTATCGTTATTAGTGCAAAAATATACAAAATAATTGGAAGCATAATGGTCAAAGTTTTCTTTTCTTGTCATATAACATAGTCTTTCTTTACAAACATAAACAAAAAAAGCAAAAAGAAAGCAAATAGTGCAAAAAAATAATAAATACAAAATAGCAAAAAATAAGGAAAAGGGGCGCAGACAGCAGCTGCCCCAACTAGGGTTTTTCTTCCTCCTTGGATGCTGTCCTTCCCTTGGCCAGCTAGTGTCCTTTTCATGATTCAAATTAGGCTGTCCTTGGTGCCAGCTCTTGTCCTTTTTATTCCTCCTCAAAGATGCTGTCATTTTGGTGTCATTTTTGCCCTAATTGTTGACTGCCATCAGCACCTCATCAATCCACCTATAAAAGACCAAACAGTAACACAGCATCAAGGGGGGTAGACAGTGGACGAAAAACACACACGCCAAAAACACAAGACTGTCACGGAGACACAGGGAGGCAGCCACAAACACAGAGTCACACAAAAAAATAGAAAATGAAATCACAAAAACAAACTGAGAGGAGGGGGAAACAGTAAAAGGCAGAGCAAAAAATAAGGAAAAGGGAGGAGCTGGAAGCTCCCGCCACCACGCGGTGGTCGCCACCGTGGACCACCGCCCCACAACCACCAGCTTCTTATACCATCAGCCATCCCCGGGAGCACACATCCACCGTCGTTCTCCCAAACGTACAGTCACTCCCCCTCACCACAAACTCACCGTCGGCCGTGAACCAACATCCTCCACCGTCAGCCACCCCTAAAAAAAAGGAAACCCCAACCACCCACAGCCACTGCCCCCAAAACCGTAGCCTCACGGCCATCCACAACCACCGTACGCCATCACCGCCTCGCTCTCTCCCTCCTCACAGTAACCATCGTCAGCCACCACCACCGTCTCGTCAGCCACCACCCAAAAACCCCTAAAAAGATCTCACTCCACCTCCTTCACCTTCGCTTTCTCCTTCTCACCGTCGCCACCCACACCTCCGAACACTCTCTCTCTCTCCTCGCGACACCACCCACCACCACTTGCGAACCACCGTGAGATCCCCCTTTCGTCGTGAAGCCAACTCGGATCGAACAAGAACCACGCCGTAGATCAAGGCGTTGTCATCATCGGCCGTGAGGTGGCCGGTCTGCAACCCCACCGCGCCTCTCTTTCTCTCTCCACTGTGAGCTTCTCGTTCTCTCTCTCTCTGGAAATCTCACTTTTCTCTCTCTCTTTGTTGAAAATGGTGGTGCGGCGCTGTGGGTGAGAGGAAAGATTAGGGTTTTCGTTTTGTACAATGCCTTATATACCCTAGGTTTTACTCATTTTAATTTTATTTCTTTAATTTTTAATTAGATAACTATTTACTCCCCCAGATTTTTGATTCGTACGCCCCTCCCTATACGGCCCATTCCTTCTCTTTTTCCAAAAAAACGCAGCCCAGCTCACAACAAACAAGTTGGGCTCGCTGTTTACACCCCGTTTTTTAAACATACAGCCTCTGTCGCCATTTATTTTATAACACCTCTGCTAAACACACCCCCTTTTCAATAATACAAACCCTGTTTCTAAATGCACCCTTCTTTTACTATTACAACCATGTTCTGTTTTTCTACTTATTTCTTTTTATAAAA
This sequence comes from Astragalus membranaceus, assembly GCA_039519185.1. Taxonomy (NCBI): domain Eukaryota; kingdom Viridiplantae; phylum Streptophyta; class Magnoliopsida; order Fabales; family Fabaceae; genus Astragalus; species Astragalus membranaceus. The sequence continues at coordinate 3,262,125 of CM076847.1, forward strand.
ACTCACAAATAAATAAATATTTTATTTCAAAAAATATAAATAGGGGACTAAGTCGACTGTACAGTCGGGTTAGTCTGCTTTTTAGGTCACTAATGAACCGTTACGGATCATGTCCTAAAATTCCTATTTAAAACAAACAATTTCTAAATCAAAATAAACACAAACATACTTCTTTCCACGAATAAAATTTTCAAAATAGGGGACTAAGCCGACTGCACAGACGGATTAGTCAGCGTTCTAGGATGAATGAGCCGTACGGCTCAGGAATCCTAAAATCCCTATTCCAATAAAATCAAACCAACACACTTCAAATCATTTTCCAAACTCCAAAAACCCCATTTTTACAAAATAGGGGACTAAGCCGACTGTACAGACGGATTAGTCATTATTTTAGGACAAATGAACTGATCACTCAGGAGTCCTAAAATCCCTAAATAAAATACACCAACAAACAAACTTTTTCTACCCAAGAACTACGTGCGATTTGATTCTCTACCAGGAGATACGTAGGACCAGAGGGCGGCCGACCTCTGTCAATTGCACCAATAAAAACCTTTTTTTTTTCCTTTATATTCATCTCTTTCCTATTTCTTAAAAATTACAAAAATAATTAACTATTTACCAGGTCTTTATTTTTATTTGCAAATAAGGGTAAAACAAAGTATTTTTTTTTTATTAATAATTTTACACATTTAGTTAAAAGGTAGCCTTCCTTAGGAAGGATGTCGTAGGGTGCTAATACATTCTCTACGCATAAACGACTCCCGAGCCTAAATCTGGTCTGCAAACCCCCTTATCCTAATAAAAGGTTTTTTCCAATATTTTTCCTAAAAATAAATATTGGTGGCGGCTTCATTGTAAACGTCGAAGAATCCCTCACCCGGATTTTTCGGTCGCTATAATAAAAAATCATTTTTATTTATTAATTTTTTATATTTATAAATATATATGTGGTGGTTGCAGAAGGTGTCCGGCGGCAGAGCTCAGGCGACCGACGCGCGCGGCCGATGGCGGAGCTCTGGCGGCCGGTGGTGGTTCCGGTGAAAGCTCACGTGTCAAATTTTCCCCAGCAGTAGGTGAACTTTCCATCTCCTCAAGTTACTCATCAAAGTGGCTCTTCTTGCCAAGCAACCATTTAAATGATCCGTCTTTTACCAGATCTTCAAACATAGTTCTGGTTTTAATGTATCCCTTTCACCATCATCGCATATTCCCAACTTCAGTTTCTTTCTGTTTCCTTTATCACCAAATCTGATCTCTCCCTCCAAATCTATCATCACATTGATACGCACCTCCTTCTTAATTTCGCAACCTGTATTGCGAACTACAAGTTATCTTTCGTGACGCTTATAGAAAGAATGAAACCTGGGATTCACAGATTTGTATTAAACAAACAAGATGGACCACGTAATAAAGAACAGCGCGCGAAGGTTGTTCCATCAACGATACAATCTGAAGCTCAAACCAAGAAACGATTTCGCAGGTTGCCAATGGGATTCACGAACTGATGAAGCGGATGAAGCGACGAAAAGGTGCTGAAGCGTCGATGAACTGATTTTCCAGGATACGAAACTGGGTTTTACGAAACAAGCAAAAATAATTTGGGAAAGTGAAGATTGAACCTATCACCGCATAAACAAAGTGGATCTAGATTGTGTGCATTCACCAAATAACAGATATAAACCACCGCTTTCCCCTGGATGTAGAGACGACGGTGGCCGGCGTACGCACGGCAGGATTCGGTTGTTTGGACACCAAAACGTATACACAGTAGCCATCTCTCGATTTGGCTTCCTCTTCTTTTTCTTTCACTTTCCTTTCTTTTAACTTTTAATTTGATATCACTTTCCTTTCATATCACATTTTCTTTCATTTTTCATCGGTGGTCTATATGTTGGGCAACCTGACTGTTATTTTTATTTTTATAAAAAATACCAAATAAATCCTTAATGTCTTATTGAAATTTTTTGTCAATAAACTTATTTAGTAATTAACACTATTTCGGTTTGTTCATTGATATGTTTCAAGAGAAGTGCTACGAACCTTCTCCTCGCTACTTCACATAAAAAAAACCTTCTTCTCGCTGCTTTCCTTCCGACATTCACTTTATTGCACCTAACGAATTATTTGCGTGTCAATAGTTTCTATAGAAGTTAATATATAATTCAATTTCTTTTAGCATACTAATTTTATTGCCATTAAAGTATTTAAATTAAATCTTTAAAATAGTTTTTAAATAGAATATTGGTAAATATTTTTTGATCATTTAGTAAAATTAGATAAAATGATATAGCTAAATAATATATTTTTATTAATAATAATCTAAATATTATCTATATATTTATGTATAATAAATTAGTTATAAAAAGAGGAAAATTCTTAATATGAAATGTGATTTTCAACTTGAAAGCATATATTACTATTTAGTTTACTAACATGCTAAAATAGATAGTTCTAAATATACATCTCAAATTAGACATCCATCAGACAAGTGAAGTTTAAATTCTCCTGTAATATAATTTTAAATTGATCATAATATCTAAAAGTGAATATTTTTATTGTCTATACTATGAAATCACAGAATTTACTTTACCAAATAATAATTTATTTGCATTTTTCTGAAATACTAATATAGCATGTATATCCACAAAGATATATAAACTATAAATTCCTTAAATTTTATTTGATTGATATAAAATTGTTTAAATAAAATATACTTATACATTACCTCTAATTTTTAAAGTTTTTTCAACAAGAAAATGTATACCCGTGCATCGCACGGGTCATACGCACTAGTATAGATATAGATAAGTTGTCTTGCGTTACTAATTAATATCATCGCTTTTAATATTTTATATAAAATTAATTATTAGGGAAATGGAATATTTTATTTGGTAAGAGAATTAATATCAAAATAGAATGAAAAGATATTTTAATAGAATTATTATAATTGTATTTATTATTATGTTGCTATTCCATTAAATTAAATTAGCAAAAAGACAAGCTCTTGCGTAGTTGTCTTTTCACATTTTTTCTTCCTATAGGAAAATTAATTTTGAATAAAAGATTTGTGTGAGATAATTTTAGAGATAAGTGAGATAATAATCACCTAAGTTTTGATTAGTGGAGTTATAGATAAATTTAAACTTTGAGTAAAGTAAAGAAAAAAATTCAAATTTAAATATTTGAAGAATAGAGTTATTCATAATCAAATACATAAATTTATATATTCATAGCCATTTGGTGCCATCGGGACTCTATCTGACCGTCTAGGCCACATCTACAATGATTATATCTACTAGTGGCTTGAAATCTCGATGCAAAAAGTTTTGCTTGGATATATTGCTCTTTGTTTTCAAGATAGAAAAAGATACAAAATATATTTTACGAACCTTCGAAAACTTGATAGTAGGACTACTGTAGGAGATAGAATGATACCCGGGTTTGATCATGTGATATTTATTTGTCATTTCTTATCGCTATATTAATAACGACTGCAAGCAAAACTTAACCAAAAGAAGAGATATCATCAACTTTGCCTTTAGGGATGACAACTATTTACTTTCTATCCTATGCGGCTGGATTAGTAAACTATTTGATTCCTCAAAAACGTTGATGTTTACCCTTAAGTGTTTTTTTATAAGCAATATTTCATTGAAAGAGTATTAAGGGTGTGCAAGCTCAAAAAACAAAGACGAACTATAGTGTTAATTAAGGCCAATAATTTCTTTATAATTAATTCATATTTTCCTGGCAGCATTATCATCACATATATCAGCTTCCTGAAAAAATTTGAATCGTGTATTAGGTTAGTTTGTTCCGTTCATGCCCAATCTAATCTTGATAACCTTCAAAGAATCATCCTAGTCATAGTTCTACATAAAATCAATTAAAATTATTTTAAAATTTGTTTGATGACATTTTTGGTAACAAAATTTGTTCAATGATACCATACTATCATTCTCCATGCATGATATACTTGGTGGATCACACCCATCAGCAAGAGTAGTAGCAGCAATAGTAGCAAACACAGATGTAACAGGCCTACCATTCTCCAAGCTCAACAACAACATCTTTCCAATAACAGGAGGAATCCCTTTAGTCAACCCCAAACTAACCGGCATCATAACAAACAACAACTTGCCAAACCTTGTAGGTCTCAGTGGCGGTCAGTCCTCCACCGTGTTCCAAAACCGGGGCACAACTCAAGCAACATTGTCACGGGTGGGAACAACCAGCCGTTTGTTTCAGCAGAGAATCTTCCAGCTGGGTTGACACTTCAGAAGCTAATGTTTGGGTCAGTGACTGTTATTGATGACCAGTTGACTGAAGGTCATGAACTGAATTCTGCTGTGGTTGGAAGAGCACAAGGGTTTTACATGGCTAGCTCTTTGGATGGTTCTAGCCAGAGCGTTGTGTTGACTGTGTTGCTGCATGGAGGAGGTGATCATGATGAGGTGGAAGATAGTGTAAGTTTAATTTGTTTGGGGTTCATAGGACTGCATCGACTAAATCTGAGGTTGCAGTGATAGGTGGTAGTGGTAAGCTATGAGAATGCAAGGGGATATATGGTAAGCCGGTACACAGTTCTATATGGTTACATAGATAAGCTCATTTTGACGTGCATCATCCAAAAGAATAGAGGAATAAGGCACGTTGTAATGAACTTCTTACTTAGTATCACATATCACAGTAAACAGTCCTTGAACCCCTTTTCCAATTCCTTAGCATCCAAGCTTTTCCATATGAAAACAATTTTATTTGTCCTTGGTTCACCCTGCCCCCCACAACCTTTCCGGTGAACCTTGAAATATGTCATGAACTCCCTGTGACAGGAAAAAACTATGCTTAGTTAAGCAAAAATGAACATAGTGAATGATAATGATGAAAGAAAGTCGGGGGTAGAGATAATATAGCATAAAAGTAAAAAAATTAAGGATTTTGTTCAAGATCCATATAGCAACACCATCATACAGAGGGAATTCAACCTGAAAGACAAATTGCTCATCCATTCCTTGAACAGATAGAAGACCTTTCATCCTATAAATGTCTTCAGTTCACTACGTTCCATCAAGGGCCTCATTACATATATAAGGGCCTCATTAAAATGCAACATTTATAAACAAAACTAAATTTTAAAAAATAATTTTTTTTGTTTTGACCGTAGTAGCTACTTACGGAGTGCTTAATGCTTTCAACAAAACACTAATCCCCGCTCGTACTTAGGAGCAAATTTTGCACTCGCAAACAACAAGTTTGTCCACTGAAAAATCTAACTCGAGAGCACGGAGTCGACCCCTATATCCCAAAATAGCTTATGGCACTAGGTTAACAGTGTTGGTAAAGGAGACTCAATTTTTTTACAAAATTTAGAGACTTGATTAAGAAATTGAGAAATAAGAATCTTGTAGTTCTGAAAAAGTAATTTTGATCTTTTTTAAAAAAAAACAAGACTAAAATTGTTTTATATAACAATATCAAATTTTTGATTAGGAAATATAACAATAACAAACATTTTTCATAAATCCTAATCCTAGGTGAATTATTTTTGATAAAAAATATTTTATTCTAATCCTACGTACGAATTTGCAATATAGTTATAGTTATTTATTTGTTTATTATTTGAAGCCCCATCTGAATTTAGTTTGTAGCAACCAGAGAGGCAGGGGGAGACCAGCGAGGCACCATATCAGAGCTTCGGTTTGCTGCTTTCTGCATGATACAAGACTGCACAGCAGCAGTGTAGTCTCTAGATTCTTTAATAGGAATTGTTCACGGCTGCCACGGCATGACATAGTCCACTTCATGCACCATTTTGTTCCTCCACAACCACAATAAATGACAAGTATTGGCCCAAAGAGCAGGCCAATTCAAATCAGCAGTATTTCCTATAGCTACAGTGAAAAGATTCCTGAAATTTAGATGGCTGCACAAGATGAATCCAAACAAAATAAACAATAGGGCAATCCCTAAGAACGTGTAGAGCAGTTTCCTCTTCAACACCACAGTGATAACAGTTTGCACTACCAAGAGCCAAACAAAGTGTCTCACTCTTTCCTTAGTTGCTAGCTTTCATATTTTCTTCCACGAGTCACAATTGCTATCCTCCTCCAAATGGCAAAGAAGGTTGTAAGCAGATGATACGGTGAAGGATCCAGTGGTGCTACTGCTGCCAGGCCACAAGCACACATCCTGACCATCTTCACTTTTTGGAGGAGGCTTGGCAACAAACCTAGCCATAACCTCGTCAGGGATCCAGCTCGCAATCAATTCAAAATTCCAGCCTCCATTGTTGTCTACAAGATCAACAACTTTGACCTGCAAAAGAACATCAGGAATAGTGACATTTAGAACACTTATACAAGTATCCCAATCCAACCATTTGTGATCCCAAGCCTCGACACTTTTGCCATCACCAATGTAGACACCACAGAGGCATTCAGTACGGAAAGAGTATATTTTTCGTTCTAATTAAATATATACCTAGTTTGATATATATTTAATTAATTAAATATGTAATTTTTTGTAGAAATTTTCTACATGGGAGGAGGTAGTAGAGTGGGCCCGCTCAGTTGGGAGACGGATAGGGGTGGTGGTTATTATTGTCAGATCTGACAAAGCTCGAGTTAAAAATGGGTCTAGAGATAAGATTATTTTTGGTTGCGAGAAGCAATGAAAATGGTCTAATGATTCTAGAGTTTTCGGTTCTAAGAGAAGAAGCTGTCTGTTTACATTGAGAGCCACGTGTACTATACACAATGGGGGTTGGCGTGTGAAGGTTAGGTGTGATCTTCACACACATCAGTTGCTTACTACCCCGATTGGGTGTTTGGCTTTTGGTCGTTTAACAAAGCCGCAGAAGGATTATGTTAACGAGCACACCGATCTTAATGTTGCACTGAAGAATTGTCTGACAGCTTTGAGGAACCATTATCCGGAGAACGTGACATCTCTTCCTCAAATATATAGGCAACATCACGTCTATCGGTCTTCTAAGAGGGGTCCTAGAACGGACATTCAATAGCTATTGAGATTGATCGAATCTCAAATTATTTATGCTGGAGCAGGAAGTTACGGGTTCCGATGTAGTCAGTGACATTATGTGGGCGCATCCCACTTCTATTAAGTTGTTCCGGTTGTTTCCCATGGTTCTTATTCTTGACACAACCTACAAGACCAACTGCCTCATTTATTTAATTTTAAAATTAGTAAAATACACACTTCTCTCTCTGTTTTAAATTAATTTCCTCGTTACTAATATTCCTATCACTTTTCACGTATTAGTAATTAGCAAGGTTACCAAAATTGGATTGGAGATTTTGTTCCATTCCATTCACTCAATCATAAAATATCCAAACAATGGAATGGAAATTTTGTTCCACTCCATTCCATTCTGCTCCATTCCATTCCGCTCCACTCAGTTGCACTCATTTTGAATTATCCACACATACCCTTAGGGTATGTTTGGATTGGTGGTATAAGATGGAATGAAGTGGAATGGAATGGAGTGGCTGTCATACACTAATTTTGTCCGATTCGAATTTTCAAAAACGCATTTTCTTTTTGTAACACGTGTCTTCGTCGGATCGGATATTGTTTTCGATATTTGTTTTATTGATCGGTTTTGTTGTGATTTCTTTTTTATTTTTATTTTATTAACACAAAAATACACAAAAATACTTTCTAAAATATAATAAACCTCTCAAGGGCTGAATAGTCCAAGTTTTTATTACATAAGCAGTTTTTTTTACATATGAACAAAAAAAGCAAAAATAAGTAAATAGTACAATTTTTTTAAAGAAAAATAAATACAAAATAAAAAAAAAGAGGATAAGGGCGCAGCTGATGCTGCCCTAGCTAGGGTTTCCTTGATGTTGTCCTCTCCCCAAATTGCCAGCTACTGTCCTTTTCCTCACCACCCAGCTGCTGTCCTTTTTTCCCTCACCCCCAGCTGCTGTCTTTTGTCCTTTTGATACCTACATCACACCAAACCTGCTATAAATACCACACAGTAACAGATACTAACACACAGAAAATTCCAGAGCAAAAATTAGGGTCTTTTCTAGCAGATTTCGAATTTAAAATTAGGGTTTCATACTGAAACCCTATTCCCAAAACACAAAAAAACCATCAACAAAGCAGTAGCAGTAACAGAGCAGCTGTAAGGAACTTTTTCAGAAGCTGGAGTAAAAGGTTGTATTCTCTAATTTTTCTTTTTCAGAAACAGTCTTAGTTTAGGGTCATTTTTTTACTTTATTTTTTTTAAACAAAAAAAAAAACAGAACAGAGACATGGAGAGGAGTAGATTGAAACAGTGAGAAAAGAGAGGAGAGGATTTTTACCTCCGACAACCGTTTACGGTGGCTGTCACCGTAGACCACCATCCTCCTCAAACCACCAAATCCACGGCCACCACCTTAAAACTGCCACCGCACACCATCACCCACCATCATCACAAACACCATCACCGTAACCACCACAGAACCACCCTCACACCCCCACCGTCGCAAACACCTCCCTTCGCACCCAAACACCACCACCGTGACCGCCATCGTCCCCCAACCTTCACAAACACCTCAGCGAACAACCCCCACACCACCCTTCTTCCCCTTCGCAACCATCGCAACCGCGAACCCAGCCTCAATTCGGAAAAAGAAAAAACGAAGTAGCGGTGAGGAGAGACACTACAAGAATTTCGGCGATTTCCGGCGGACAAAATCCGCCGGTAATGGCCAAAATCCGCCGGAAATTGGACATTACCGGCGGAAAATCCGCCGGTAATTCTTCCGCAGGTAACGGTTACCGGCGGATTTTCCGCCGGAAAAATCCGCCGAAAATTACTGGCGGAAAATCCGCCGGTAATCACCCGAAATCCGCCGGTAATTAATTTTTTAAAAAATATTTATTTTAAAAAATCCGCCGGTAATCCTGAAAAATCCGCCGGTAATTAATTATTTTTAAAAAAAAATATTTTTAAAATTAGTTAATTTAAAAAATTAATATTATTTAATTTTTTTAATTTATATCTTTTTTAAATTCGTTTATTTTAATTTATTTCTTATTTAATTTATTTCTTTTTTTAAAAATCGTTTATTTAAAAAATTTATATTATTTTAATTATTTAATTATTGAGAAAAATGAAGTGTATGTATGTGAGGGGATTTGAGAAGAGATTGAATGAGAAGGAAGAAGAAAGAAGAAATAAAGATTTGAGAAAGAGATTGAGAAAAATGAAGTGTATAAATGTGTGAAGATTTTGAGAAGAGATTGAGAAAAATGAAGTGTATGTATGTGAGAAGATTTGAGAAGAGATTGAATGAGAAGGAAGAAGAAAGAGGAAATAAAGATTTGAGAGAAAGAAGAAAGAGAGATATGTAGAGAAATTTATGGAGATTGAAGAGTATGAGAAAGAAATAAAGAGTGAAATTAGAGAATGAGAAGAGTGTAGGAGAAAATTTTATTTATAGGAAATGAGAAGAGTGTAAAATTAAATAAATAATTTTTTGAAAAATCCGCCTGAAATGTGCATTACCGACGGATTTTTTTCGTTGGAAATTACCGGCGGAAAAATCCGCCGCTAATGTACATTATCGGGGGATTTTTTTTAAAAAAATAATAAAGAAATTTGAAAAAATCCCTCGGAAATGTGCATTAGCGGCGGATTTTTCCGCCGGTAATTTCCAACGAAAAAAATCCGCCGGTAATGCACATTTCCGGCGGATTTTTTTTAAAATTATTTATTTAATTTTTTTACACTCTAATTAATCCGCCGGTAACGCTAATTAATCCGCCGGTAATTTACTGGGGAATTAAATCTGCCGGTAACACCCAAAATCCGCCGGTAATTTACTGGCGGATTTATTCCGCCGGAAATGGGGGAAATTCTTGTAGTGAGAGAAAGCGAAATCCAGACGGTGAGGAGAGAGAAAGCGAAACCAGATTTAGGGTGAGAGAGAGAGAGAGAGAGAGATCGCGAAGGAGAACAGAGAAGAGGAAGAGGGTACAGTGAGGAGAGGGAGACGGAGACGGTGAAGGAAGGAAGGTACGGTGACGAGAGAGATTTTGGTACTGTGAAGAGAAAAATGGAAACTGGAAAGAGGGATTGAGTGGCGACGGTGAGAGAGGAGGAAGGCGAAATCAGTTAAGGTGAGAGGGAGAGTGAGGGGCGACGGCGATTGAAGGAGGAGATGAGGAAGATAGGGTCTGAGAGAGAAAGGGAAAGAAACGGTGAGAATGAGGGAGAAGGAATTTTAGGGTTGAGAGAAGAAGAGGGTAGCGCGGCGCTGAGGGTAGGGAAATGAGAACAAGGGTTAGCAAATTTTTGGTCTAGGCTTTTATATCCGTCCTTTTTTTTATTTTTGTTCTGATTACTAATGCACCCCTAGCTTTTTGCTTCGCACACCCCCTTGAAGCCCACAATTCGTGGGCTGATGGGTCTGAAATAGAAGCTGGGCCTTACTGTTTACACCTCCCCTTTTTGATAGTAAACCCCCCTGTTAATTACACCTTTGCATTACTGTTGTACCCTTTCTCATTTTTTTTATATTATTATTTATTTCGTTCCAAAATAATTTCTTTTTTCACAAAAGAACCACAAATATAAACAAATGAACATTTTCTTTCCAATGATCAAAATTCATGTACAATTGGGTTGTTGTTAATGGTCAGTCTGAGTCTAGCTTGTTTGACCGTTATTGACAGCTTTAATTTTCAAACGGGACATCCGTGATGACCACTCTGAGTTTACTTGTTTGGTCATTACGGGCATCCATCCGATTTCCAAAAACGCGTAACAATTAAAAACACCAACACACAAATGTTTTCTACCCAAGAACTATGTAGCTTTGATTTCTCCATCGCACCTGGAGATACGTAGGAGCGGGGGCACCCTCCCGTCAAGCACAAAAATAAAATAAATTTTTTTTAGTCTTTCTTTTCAAAGTCTTCATATAATAAAAGGGGTAAAATGAAAATATTTATTTGAATTAACCTTTTCTACACATTAAATTAAAAGGTAACCTTTCTTTCGAAAGGATGTTGTGGGGTGCTAATACCTTCCCCATACATAATCGACCCCCGAACCCAAAATAAGGTTTTTTTCAATGTTTTCCCTAGTAATAAAATATTGATGGCGGCTTCATTTCAAAATAACGAAGAATCTCTCCTCCGGATTTTTCGGTCGCTACGGTGGTATGGTGTTCCATTGTTTGAATATTTAAAAAGAGAATGGAATGGAATGGAACTTGATGGAATGAATTCCATCTCATTCCATTGATTACCCCTCTTTTGTTTCCCTCCGAAATGAGGGGGTATGTGATGGAATGCCTCATTTACTTAATTTTATGATTAGTGAATTACACCATTCTCTCTCTATTTTATATAAATCTTCTCGTTCCTAAAATTTCTTTCACTTTTCATGCAATAGTATAACCCGGACCGAAGATTTTGTTCCATTCCATTCCATTCCATTCACTCCATCATAAAATATCCAAACAATGGAATGGTTCCACTACATTCCATTCCGCTCCACTCTGTTCCGTTCCGCTCATTTTGAAAAATCCAAACATACCTTTAAAGAATACATCTTTTCTCATGATAAATAGCAAATAAGGGGGAGAGAGGAGAAATCACATTTTGTTATCAAAAAGAAAAAAGCGAGTGTTATCCCAAGTAGGTAGCTCAGTTGGCGAGCTAAGGGATATCGAAGGAGTGCACCAAAAGAGTGCAAGAAGGAGGTCCCGGGTTCAAATCCCGGAAACTAACATTCCCCCACCCCCACTAACATTGCTTATAAAAAAAAAAGACATAGAATAAGAGTGAATCAACATAGTGATCAAAACATTACAATGGTTTTGGGCAAATGGTGAGTGTAATAACGGAAGAAAAATCACAAATAAAATTGATGGTTTTAGAAAACAAAATTAGGAATATAGATGGAGAGACCCACCGTCGGCCGCCGTCGCCGGCAATATAACCTCCGCGAGTGGCCGTGCGCTCGTCCGTCGCCCTCACACGACATCAGAACTGGCCCGGTATGATCTTCTTCCTCCTCCCTCGTACGCTTTCTCTGCTCCTATCTCTTCCTCTCTCATTGTTGAGTCTCTTTCTCACTCTAGAAATGATGAAACGGCGCTTAAGAAGTTAAAGTGGAAAATTAGGGTTTCCTTAGAGTTATATTCGCACCCCCTCTATTTTAGTTATGCGGCTCACTTTTTCATTAGAAACACTAGATCATTATTCGTACCCTCATTATTCACCACCTACTTTTGAGCAATATCTGATTTCTAGACTTGTGGTTTTTCAGCAAACAACTCATACCTATGGGAATGGATGGAGTTGGAAAAATCGAAAGTATGTTAATACAATCTGAAATTTTTTTGGTGATTATGCGTCTGCCTTACCTGCATGAAAGAATACTTGTAAAAATAGTCAAAGCAGTTAAAGTGTCTCTTTACCAAAAAAAAGTAGTAAAAAAATATCCACATGTCTTGTTATGTAAACAAAAAGAATATAGAAAAAAATAGAAAAGAAATTGGGAGGAGATGCCAAGCGCAACCTCTTGGCTCGATCTCTCTTATTTTCAGCTTGCATTTGGAGCCTCTTTCTCTTTGTCTCTTTGATTTTCCCATTTTGGGCAAAAGCATTCCACCCCCCTTGCTGCTGTTTTTCAGTGGTTTTTATGGCCTGTTATGCCCTTCTCTCCTGAGTTTTGCTATGCTACATCAACACCCACACATATACCATAATATTTGACCACTAATAAGGGCAGCAGTAGTAAAACGGACGCGCAAAAGCTTATACTACTAGGGAGAAAAGTCCTCGTAAGAGGTAAGAGGTAAGTGGTTTTAGTTTAAAAGAACAAAAAAAAAGTAGTTTACAAATTTAGGGAGACAGAAGCTGAAGCTATAGGAAACGATGTTTCCCATTTCAAAGGATTTGGAACTACGTCAGTTCCAAATTTATCTATTTATTTATAACACTGGCTTTCTGTATTATTTTTACGTTATTTATTTGTTATTATTTTCATGTACACATAAATCATGCAGTCTCAGAAAAATCTTTCATCCACTGATCATGTCTATATATATATGTATATAGTCACGGATATCCTCGAACATGCTTCTTTTTCTTTTTCCTTAGGGTATGTTTGGATTGGTGGTATGAGATGGAATGTAGTGGAATAGAATGGAGTGGTAGGTTGTTCCTTCCCAAATTGGGGGGTATGGGACGGAATGTCTTATTTATTTAATTTTATAATTAGTAAATTACACATTTCTCTCTCTATTTTATATTAATCTCCTCGTTATTAATATTTCTATCACTTTTCACGCAGTAACTAGCAATGTTATCAAAACCGGGCCGTAGATTTTGTTCCATCCCATTCCATTCACTCAATCATAAAATATCCAAACAATGGAATGGAGATTTTGTTCCATTCCATTCCATTCCATTCCATTCCGTTCTCCTCATTTTGAATTGGTGGTATGAGATGGAATGGAGTGGAATGGAATGGTATGGTGTTCCATTGTTTGGATATTTAATAAAAAGGATAGAATAGAATGGAACTTGATGGAATGAATTGCATCCCATTCTATTGATTACCCATATATATTTTGTTTCCCTCCCAAATGGGGGGTATGTGATGGAATGTCTCATTTATTTAATTTTATAATTAGTAAATTACACATGTCTCTCTCAGTTTTATATTAATTTCCTCGTTACTAATATTTTTATCACATTTCACGCAATAGTAACTAGCAAGGTTATCAAAATCGGACCGAAGATTTTGTTCCATTCCATTCCTTTCACTCAATCATAAAATATCCAAACAATGGAATGGAAATTTTGTTTCACTCCATTCCATTCCGCTCCACTCCGTTCCGTTCCGTTCCGCTCATTTTGAATTATCCAAACATACCCTTGGTGGTATGAGATGGAATGTAGTGGAATGGAATGGAGTGGTAGGGTGTTCCATTGTTTGGAAATTTAAAAAAAGGATGAAATGGAATAGAACTTGATGGAATGAATTTCATCTCATTCCATTGATTACCCCTATTTTGCTTCCCTCCCAAACTGTGGGGTATGAGATGAAATGTCTCATTTATTTAATTTTATAATTAGTAAATTACACATTTCTCTATCTGTTTTATATTAATCTTTTAGTTACTAATATTTTTATCACTTTTCACGCAATAGTAACTAGCAAGGTTATCAAAACCGGACCGGAGATTTTGTTCCATTCAATTCCATTTACTCAGTCATAAAATATCCAAACAATGGAATAGAAATTTTGTTCCACTCCATTCCATTCTGCTCCACTCCGTTCCGCTCATGTTTGGATTGGTAGTATGAGATGGAATGAAGTGGAATGGAATGGAGTGGTATGGTGTTTCATTGTTTGGATATTTAAAAAAAGGATGGAATGGAATGGAACTTGATGGAATGAATTCCATCCCATTCCATTGATTACCCCTATTTTGTTTCCCTCCCAAATGGGGGGTATGTGATAGAATGCCTCATTTATTTAATTCACTAAATTATAGTTTTAGTCTCCCTATTTTCAAAAATTCAGGCATTTGGTCCCCCTATTTTTAAAACTCAGACATTAAGTCCTCCTGTTTTAAAAACCTCAGAACATTTAGTCCAATGAGGGATTTTTGATTTTTTTTGCTGAGTTGGATTTTTGCCAAAAAAATGCTAACGTGGATCTCATTAAATGACGTGGAAGCTGACTCAACTTGCACACATCATTTAATGATGCCACATAATTAATTCACATCAGATTAATATATTTATAATAATTGAATAAACTATATTATTATTACTAAAAATAAATAACAAAAACTAAAATTAAGAGCAAATTAAAATTAAAAGAAAGAAGAACGACAGAGAATTGAAGAACGACGAAAAATCAGAGAAGAATGATCAGTCATTATCTATCTTTGCCTTCTCTCTGCATTTTTTTCGAATTTCGCTTTAATTAATATTTCTCCAATTTTGTTTATTTTGTTGTTGGATCGCTCAAAAAGGATTTAGGTTTTAAAGGACTGTCCAATGAAATTTGGGGATTCTACACAATGTGCTTGAACCAAAGGAAGGAGAAGAAGGAGGGGTTAAGAAGAAGAAGGAGATTTTTGGATTGGGGTTAAACGACACCATTCCACTACCAACAATCGTACAAACAAAAGTGTCAGATGCAGTTTTTTGTTTTTGGGTTTTATGCCCAGATTCATTTTTTCGTTTCTGGTGTTTATACCCAGATCTGGTTTTTCGTTCTTGAGTTTATTTTGTGTGCTTGAAGATTATCCCAGATCTCTGTAATTGATGGGATGAAGTTTTCGTTTGTAGGTAGGAGGAAGTTTTGTTGGATGGACTAGGCATTTTGAGCGTAAATCTTTCTGGAAGAGATTTGTTTATTTGCTTCTTTGATCATGAGAGGAAGGTATAGGTTACCTTAAAACCATTGAGAACAACAGATATATTAATATGATATCGATCGATTCTGTGGCATTATTAAATGATGTGTGCAAGCTGAGTGAGCTGCCACGTCATTTAATGAGAGCCATGTCAATATTTTTTCTGGCAGAAAGCCAACTCAGCAAAAAAAAACCAAAAATATCTCTTTGGACTAAATGTCTGAGTTTTAAAATAGAGAGACCAAATGTCTGAATTTTTGAAAACAGGGGAATCAAAACTATAATTTAGCCTATTTAATTTTATAATTAGTGAATTACACAATTCTCTATCTATTTTATATTAATCTCCGGGTAACTAATATTTCTATCACTTTTCACGCAATAATAACTAGCAAGGTTATCAAAACCGTACCGGAGATTTTGTTTCATTCCATTCCATTCACTCCATTATAAAAATATCCAAACAATGTAATGGAGATTTTGTTACACTCCATTCCATTCCGCTCCACTCTTTTTTGTTCCGCTCATTTTGAATTATCCAAACATACCTTTAAAGAACACATCTTTTCTCATGATAAATAGCAAATAGGGGGGAGAGAGAGGAGAAATCGCAATTTCTTATCAAAAAGAAAAAAGTGAGTATTGTCAAAAGGACCTAGAATAAGAGTGAATCAACACAGTGATCAAAACATTACTCTGGTTTTGGGCAAATGGTGAGTGTAATAACGGAAGAAAAATTCCAAATAAAACGTAAGGCTTTAGAAAACCAAATTAGGAATAGAGATGAAGAGATGGTGAAAAAAAGGGGGAAACCGAAGCTGGATTTCTGGAAACCACCACCGTCGGTTGCCGTCGCTGGCAGAACAACCTCCGTGAGCCGCCGTGCGCTCGTCCGTCGCCCTCACACGGCATCGGAGCTGGCACGCTATGATCTTCTTCCTCCTCTGTCGTACCCTTTCTATGTTCCTCTCTCTTCCTCTCTCATCGTTGAGTTTCTCTCTCGCTCTGGAAATGATGAAACAGCGCTTGAGAAGTTAAAGTGGAAAATTAGGATTTTCCTTAGAATTATATTCGCACCGCCTCTATTTTAGTGATGCGGCTCACTTTTTCATTAAAAACACTAGATCATTATTCGTACCTTCATTTATATTTATTTATTAAACAAGATTACAATTACAACACAATATTCTTGGATTCTCCGAACAACTTACTCCACAATAAGAAACCACTAAAAGAGGAAGAGAAGAATTGCTTATATTATTTGATAAACAGGTATCATTGATCACAATGACATAATCTGATATCATTAGAATTGCTTATAGTTTTCTGTTTTGGTCTTAACTTCCAATGTACGTGATGTATCTCATTGACAATAGACGCATGACCTTTTTTATCTGCAATGAAAATTTCAGTCCTTATATGAAATGAATAAAAATTCTGATGCACAGTCATAATTTCCCTTCAATACCCCCCACCAAATTGGACTCCCTTTATATACTTATCTTTAACCAAGCTGCTACAATATCTCATGTGCAGCCAATGTCAAAATTTTAGGGATTTCTTCTTTACCTGACTAACTGCACATTTGATAGTAATCCTCATTTTTCATCCCATCCCATACCATACCATACATTTTTAATTTGTACTGCAAAGATGAAAAAAATTTAAGCACTTTCTGAGTATGAATTGCGAGTCTTCCAAAGCATTCAATGACCATAAGATACTGCACAATTGTTGTAAATCATCTTGTTTTAATTGAATTGTAAATCAAGGCCAAGACTCAAATCCATCGCGATAAATTAAACAATTCAACAAACTATTTTATAATTAGTAAATTATAGGGTAAATACCTCTCCAGGTTCTGAATTTATTTATTTGTAACGAATGAGTCCCTTAACTTTTTTTTAACGCCTATGTTCCTTAACTTTAAAAAACGTAACACCAACGTCCTTTTTAACGTTTTTTTGTTAACACCGTTTAAAAAAAAGCTTAAGTGGCTGACGGTGCTGACATGGCATGCCTCGTCGGATAATCTCATTAATTTATAATTAATTATTTTTAATTAAAAAATTAAAGAAATCAAAACCCAAAATCAAAACACCATCTTCTCCATCTTCTTCCTTTATTCTCATATCTATTCCACCAACAAATCAAAACCCAGGTTTTTTCATCTTCAAATCAAAACACTGTCCCCAATCTTTTTCATTCACACTTTTGTTGAATTCTCATCTTATATAGTAACCGGTTACCATTTTTTTTTAACAAATTGATTATTTGTAATAATATTTGTATTTAGTCTATATAGTCACAGATATCCCGAACATGTTTCTTTTCCTTTTTTTTAGGGTATGTTTAGATCAGTGATATAAGATGGAATGTAGTGGAATGGAATGGAGTGGTAAGGTGTTCCATTGGTTGGAAATTTAAAATAAGGATGAAATGGAATAGAACTTGATGGAATGAATTTCATCTCATTCCATTGATTACCCTTATTTTGTTTCCCTCCCAAACTGGGGGTATGAGATGAAATGTCTCATTTATTTAATTTTATAATTAGTAAATTACACATTTCTCTATCTGTTTTATATTAATCTTTTAGTTACTAATATTTCTATCACTTTTCACGCAATAGTAACTAGCAAGGTTATCAAAACCGGACAGGAGATTTTGTTCTATTCCATTCCATTCACTCAATCATAAAATATCCAAACTATGGAATGAAGATTTTGTTTAATTTTATAATTAGTAAATTATAAAATACCTCTTTTGAGGTGTTTCCGGAAAGCCCAATTTTCTGTCTTCCGAAAATATGAGTATTTTCAGATTTTTTTAAAAAAAATAGTTTTTTTCCCCAAAATAAAGGCTATTTTAGGAATTTAGGGTAAAAAGGGGGGTATGGGTACAATAGGGGTAAAAAAACTGCCTTAATTTTTTTATAAAAATAATAATTTAAATTTGGTAATAAAAAATTATTTTGCCTATTTATTACTAGTTCTAAAGGGTCCCGTGCTACATCGCGTAGAAGGCAGAGCAGAAGTGGTAAGGCGAAGGAAAACCATGGAAGGAGAAGAAGGATCTCAGCAGCAGCTTATACTCGCCGACAAAGAAGTGGTGAAGCGAAAGAAAACCATGGAAGAAGAAGAAAAAGAAGAAGTGGTAAAGCGAATGAAAATTATGGAAGGAGAAGAAGGATTTCAGCAGCCACAGCTTGTGCTCGCCGACAAGGATGATCGTAAAATTATTTCCCTCTCTCTCTCTCTCTCTCTCTCTCTCTCTCTCTCTCTCTCTCTCTCTCTCTCTTAAAACCCTAATTTTCCTTTTGATCTACTTTTTCACAGATCTAATCCGTTTACTCAGAACCCTAGAGGCCGAATCTGAACAGGAGGCGATTGATTTTCAAGCCTGGCTTGCTGAATATCGCGAGGAACGCAAGAAGCACGACGAAAAGTGAGTTTTTCTCTCTTCCTCGGTTAATCTAGAACGCTTCTTTTCCCCTTTATTTCCCCTAGTTTTTGTGAATGCTACAGCAAACCCTAATTTTGAAATTTTAGATTTTGAAATAAAGTAGGTTAAAGTGATGAAAACTTGTACGTTAATTAATAGCATTATAATCTAAGCACAACATACTGATTTTCTCTTTCAATTAACCGTCTTATATGAAATGTGTTTGAGACGCATCATTCACTATTCCGTTTTGTTGAAAGGGAATAAGAGCAATAGCGTGAAGACTGTGATGAAAGTTTGATGGATCAGTAACAGTTAAACATGTAAAGTTAGAAATTTAAACATGTAACAGTCATGTGTGTTTTACTACTTTATTGTTATCATGTTTTTTCTCAAATATTTTGGATTAACTTTGTGGTATTATTTGAAAACCAGAGAGGGATAGTTTGAACAGCAAATTCTATTTTCATTGAATTGTAAATAGTTAGTTATACATGGTATTTTCTATTAAAATCTGGATGATATTGAGCAGTTCATCCTCCTTTTTTGTATAGATCCCATGGTTAACTTCTCATTATTTGTTCGCGTTGTTACTGTGTCCCTTGGTGAAATTTCTTAAATTAAAATAACTCTAATTTTGATAAGTTGGTATTATGTTCCTTGCATTAGTTAGTGAGGCATGATCTTTTCCTCTTGAATCATAGTAATTCTCATGTTCATTTTCTCACTCTTTGTTTTGGTTCTCATATCACATGTTTTTTTTTTTGGTGTATTTTGTCATATCAAATGTATTGAATTCCTTATTGTAGCTTTTTACATTGCTTATTAGTTGTGTTTCTTTGGTTTGTACACCCTTTTAAATCTGATGTGTAGTTGGCAAAGCTATAGGCATATGCAAAAACTAAAAAATGTAAGTAGATTTGTAGTGAGTACGATTCCTAGTCTGCAGGTGCTGTACTCAAATCCATTGTGATAAATTAAACAATTCAACAAACTATCGATGCAAACACTTTACATTTGTCAAAATAAGTAGAAGTTGTGATATTTGAATATTGATCTATTTTTCTTTTATGGCAGAGTTCTGGGTCGACCACTCTCGGCTCGTATGCAAAAATTATTCTGGTGACGGGTCTCACTTTGATGATGTTGTTAGAAGATGCAATCACACAAGCATAGTTCTATTTTGGAGATAACATAAAAGTTGTGTCAACTTTATTATGTGATTCAGTGCTTAACCTCTCTCTTGATTGAACTTTTTAATTTTGATATTGTTCTAAATATTATTGTCTTTCCTTGATGATGTTATTGAATGCAAGCACATTAACAAAGTTCTGAACTGTTATGGGGGAATTTGATAATATATGGTTGCATCATGTCCCTTATTTGATACTGTTAGAGAATGCAAGGTTTGAAATTTGACAGCGAAATTGATTTACCAAAATTGAGGTACCAAAATTGGTTTACCAAGTTTATTGACAGCAAAGTTTATTTACTTTGTTCAACATGTGAGAGCCAAAATTGAACTAGGGGAACATGTTACTGTCAAACGTATTTTTAATATGCCCTCTATGTGCTGCTTTTTCAATTTATATTAATGCGTTGCCTATCAAGATATGCTTGAAACTTCGTTTATGAATTTTCCATTAAGCATGATAATAACTTGAGGCGCCCAACTTGAAGTTTTCGCCAATAAAACTATCGTCAATTATTAAAGCACACACTAGCCATTGTGAATTCACCCGACATTAGTTTTGTTCAAGGTGATGCTAGATCTTTAAGATAAAACATCAGGCGATGCATTTTGTCACTGAGAAATTTTTTAAGAATAGCGCACTAAATCCATCAGTCTAATTTCAAATTCATCAAAGAGAATTACAAAGAGAAAGAATTGTTCAGAAAAAAACCAAGAGATTAACCAATTTCATCATTGAAATTCAACCATTTCCACTATGTTGAAATCTGGAATATGGAATCTGAGATTGACAAACACTAAAAAATTCATCTATGTGGACTTCTCACATTATATATATATATATATATATATATATATATATATATATAGTTAGTTAGTTAGGATATATTGACACCAGGTGTCAAACTTAGCGACTTACACCAATTAATATCTTTATATAGAAAATGAAATTTATCAATCCGACCGTTGAATATTGTCCTATTATCATTGGGATCATGTATATCAAATTTCAAAAAAAGTGGATACTCATAGGTGTGTTATCAAACAACACACATTTGCTTATCTTTTAAGTAATATATTAGCCATCGAAATAGAGTAGTGTGATGGACCGCCAAATAGTTTCGGATTTTTGTAAAATTTGATATATATGATCTTAAAGATAATATCATGTTATTCAACGGTCGGATGAATAAATTTTGATGTGGTAAATTGTGATGATATTATTTGTTTTAAACTGTGTCTGGCAGGATGAAAAAAGAAAAATGGTGGCATCTGCTTTTGGTGAAGATCATGCTGGCGGTACTGGAACTCGGCTCACAGTTGATGATCTGAAATATCTTTTCATGGTCTAGTTGTTCTTCTCATGGTGAATGATGACTAGTAGTACTTGAAGTTTTGCTTTGGTGGGCTTGGCGCGGTGTTAGAGGGGTATGTATGGCTGTTTTTTGTTTTTTTTCCTGCTGACTTCTGTTACTCAAGTTGGCTGGTGAGGGTTGATTGACCAAGTAGTGAGTTATCTGTTTTGAAGCCCACAAGGGCATTTTTGTCCTCCCAACCGCTATGTAGCTTAATGATGCCTGTAAATATTCTAATTAAATTATATATGGCTTTCAGAGATGTTACTTTGTTGAACTGTCCTTTCTTCTCTTATGGTGTACACAATTTCTGGTTAATCTTTAAACACTGCATGGAAAGCAAGGATAAATTAGTTGTTAAGGTGGACACTTCTGTCATACCGTGGAACTAGCTGGATTTCATGCGTATGTTATAATTGCCCACAGTTCTGAACGACAATAATTAGAATAACAAATTTCTACTTGTATGTTAAATTGATTACACGCTAGTTTTAATTGAGAATAAATTTGAGATAAAATCCCTTCATTGTGCAAAATTGTGAACTGATAGAATACAAATGTATATTGTGAGTACTTCTACAAAAATGTTTATAATCTTTCCAAATATCTTGATTTCCAATTTTAGTCCTTTTAGAAATTTTGATTTGCAATTTTGGTCCTACATTTTAGGGTTTTTTTAAAAGAATATTAAATGTTTTAATTAAGTGACTCACTTGCCATATATTTAAATGTTTTATTTTTAAATAAAACAATAAAAACTGAAAAGTCATTCTATTCTTCCATTACGGGCAATAGAAATCTTAATCTTAATCTTTATCTTTATTATACACAATCATGAATAATCCACGTGGCCAGTCCACGTCACTAATTCACAATGTCATGCAATAGATGGAAAAAAATACGTGTCATCCACGTCAGCGAATTTTCTCATCTAAAAGGCTATAGATCCAAGTTGAAGCTGAGTCAAAAACTGGACGGTTAGGATTCCACAAAATTGCGGCTCCACTAATTTAGGAAAATCATCAGAAGTCAACACACATCAAAGATGATCTCAACGACTGAGAACGATGGTTACGTCTAGTGATTAATATCAACGGTCCAGAATCAATAAAATTGCGGCTATATATAACGAAAGAATGGAAGTGAATGACAGTAATAATGAGTGATTGAATAGGAATTAATATTCAAATCAGAATTAAATCAAAAAGAATATATTGTGGAAACTACCTTATTTCTTACGAAAAACAGTCTTCGACAAGTCATCTGCGTTTTCATTTTTTTAAGTGGTGCGAAAATGAAACTTAGAACCTCCCTCATCACTCACCATGCCGAAGGCCAAAGCTGAAGCCAAAGCCACAGATAGCCGGTAAATCGCTTATAACTTTTCGTGTTTCTCTCTCTGTTATCATTGTTTTATTTTTTTATTTTTTTGGATCTGAATTGTTCGATCTGATTTTTCTTCGTTTCGTTTTGTTGTTGTTGATTGTTTTGTTTTTTTTATTACGATCTATTGTTTAGATTGAAGCGCAAGGGCGCCGGAACTGGAACGAAACAATCGAAGAAAGCTGCTAAGGATCGTAACAAGCCAAAGAGGCCTCCGAGTGCTTTTTTTGTTTTCATGTGTGATTTTTGTTTTAGATCTGTTTTCGTGTTGGAATATTAAATTATTGTCGAAGACAAACTGTCATACTTTTTTAAGTTGGAATATTAAATTATTATTTTTTTAGTCATAGTTTTGTCCTTTTTTCAAATTTATTAGGATTTAATTTATATTTTTATAAATTTTAATGATTTTTAGTGTCTTCGTAGGGACAAGTATCCTTGGGGATGAAGATAGAGACGGGAACTCGAGAAGATAGAGACGGGAACTCGAGACTGGCGGGAATCAATGATGGGGAAAAGTCTGTGGAGCCACGATGGGGAACGAGGAGTAGTCCCTGCTCCCGCGTTGCCCCATTGCCATTTATAAATATTTTTATTACTTGCATTATTGTCATTTCTAAAGCTAACCACTATATTTATATATTTATATAAATTAGCAAATAGTAAATACTATTTGTTTTTGTCCTTTATTTATAATAGGTGTTCTGTTGCAATACTCATTATGGTATATCATACATTATTTGGATTCAAAGTTGTTAGAAATCATCAAAAACATATATTATCCGTCTAATATAATAAAATTTGAAACTTGGTTATATTTTTAATTAATAAATTATATATATATATATATATCATATGATACTTATTAATCAGAGAATTAGTAATATAGTGTACACCCGTGCAGCGCACATGTCATACACACTAGTTATAATCAATCATGAATCACCCATGTCACCCGTCCACGTCACTAAATCAAAAAGCCATGCAATAGTCTAAAAAAAATTGTGGCACTCCACATCATATTTTGGCGTGATTTGAACGGATGAGAACAGAATATTGATGATGAGTCATATTGGACGTACCAGATTAAGAGAAATTGCGGCTCAAAAATTACCAAATCATGCACTCAGGGCCTTACGATTATAATAATGGTCCAGATTTACTTAAAGCTCGGCGACAGATATAGAAATTATTTAACCAAGGAAATTAATTACGTCTCAACGGCTGAGATCGAACAGAATTGCGGCTCCAAAGACTAAAAGTAAATCGACGGCTCATGTTTAGTAAAAAAATGGCTCCAGCTATGCAACAGAAAAGTCAAACAATTTAATAATTATCGTTATCAATGTGACATTAAGACCCAGCGAAATATATGGATCCAACGTTATGACTCATCTATTAATATAGTATTTTTATCAAATCACAAATATAGCATTTTTATCAAATATCATCAACGGTTAAAATCAAATATTGATATATAATAGTATTAATTGAAAAAATACAGCCAAATATAAGTTTTTTCTAACAATCAATTATAAGTTACTGATAACAAATTCAAATTCAACTTTTTCATATTGGTTACAAATAAAATATCAATTACAAATTAACATGTAGTCATTAAAATAATCAAATTAACCCGCTAAATAGGAATTTAAAATTGCACAAATTGCTAACATCGATTAGGAAACCTAAAGTTTATTGAGACTAAATAGCCAAACTTAAAATTCAAATAACACCTAACTAATTGCCAACAATTACACCCATACTAATTGCCAATAATTAAAATTTGGCAAGCATTTCAAAGGAAATTACCATAAACAAAAATAGGAAATATATAATGATCAATCGACCTATTAGTATCAAAATTGGTACATTTTGCATGCTCATCTCTTCTATCTCTCTTAATTTTTTTGTATGACATTTGCAATGGAGTATTTCCATCAATTTTAGTTTGATTCATATGATTTTGATCAAAGCGGTTGTAACTATCTTCTCTTCTTAGTTGCTAATGGGTGAGATTTTTTATTTTATTTTATTTGAATTGGATTCTTTTCTTGCAGCATGACAACATTGAAGTTCAAATTTAGAAATGGAGGTGTTTGTCTCTATATTCTCTGATATACGCAAAATATGGAGATGGTACCATTCCATACCTGACTCATAGCAATACTTGGTTTGTAACCATAGAATCATCTTTGTACACATGTTTTGATTAATAAGCACGATTTTCATTTATTTTTTTTGTCTACAAATTATTTTATTTGTTTTTGTCACTTCTTTATTCTCCATATTTTGAATTTATTTTCTTTGGTTATTATTAGACATGAGGGAAGGTATCAACTTCTCACGAAGGGAGAATTATCCGATTTGGAGCATCACATGCGGGTTGGAGCATCATGGTCAGGGATATTCCAAAATGACATGTTATAGATCTTTACACTAACAAAATACCATTCACTGTTGAGTTAGTTCTAATGGATGTTGAGGTTCTATTATCATTTTCTTTGTGCATTGTAGCATTCCAATCAACTTAATAAAATTTAATCTGTTCAACATTTGTTTCAAGGAATATGAAAATATGTGATTGTAAGACCTTGAGAAATTTTCTGACAAAGTCAATGATTGTTTGTGGGATTGTACTGAACTATGAAAAGATTCAAAGGACTACAATGTGCTAAAGAATCATTTCAATGCGGACAATAGTTCTACAATTGTTACTCTTACCCTTAAGGTTTTAAGCTACATCGAGACTTGAGCAGGTAAATATATATCACACATCATTCTATTTTTAATGACAATCATATCAATAAGTAAATTTAGGGGATATATTGGTTTAGGATTTCACAGTATTTTAAAATACTTTTTTTGGGTAAAAAAGTCTGCAAGTATTCAATCAGGATTTTCTATCACTTAAAAACAATCCAATGGTATTCGATCCAGATTTTCAGGATTTTTTAAAGAGTCTGTCAAAATCTATTGTTATTCGTTTGAGACTTTCTACCACTTAAAAACAATCCATAGGTATTCAAAAATATAAGGATTTTAAAGGATTGTTTTATTAGATGGATTTTGAGTGATTTTTTAGTGTTATCTATGCATACAAAATCCATCAAACAATCTCACCCAAATTGAAAGGATTTCTGAAGACTTTTCACAATACTATACTTCTTCTCTGTCATTTTATATCACTCATTCTGCAAATCAACAACTATTCTTCAACACCGTAGCTGAATATCAATAGTTGTTCTTCAGTACTATCGCTGAATATTATTTTCATTTGAGACTCCATGGGGATGGAGATTGGCGAGAAAATTTCCCTCCCCCGAGGGTACATAACATTTTTGTTTTTATTCTTCATTTTAATATTTTTAATATCAAAAATAAAAAGACGACAAACTTTTATATTTTTTAATATTAAAATATTAATATAAGACCTAAACTTTTATATTTTTTCAATTTTATTAGATTTTAATTTATTTTTATGATAAATTTTAATAATTTTCTGACATCGAGTTATCTTTTAGTTTAACATTTTAAATAAAAAATAAATATAATATATACTATTTGTAACAACCGATATTTTTAAGTTGTGATCCCTTTTTATCTATTTCTGACCGTCAATATAATACTTGAATGGTAGAATTTGATAATATAAGGTTTTATAAAGTTAACCATTGTATCTATATAATTAACAAATAGTACATCCTATTATATTTTTTTATTTACGCACATGCCATCCCATATTTCAATAACTTTTTGTGATTGGTTGTTAATTTAATGGCAACATTCATTATGACATAACACATTTGTTGGATCCAAAGTTGCCAGAAACATCAAAATCGTGATATCTTACATTATTTTTTTTAGTTCGAGACCATTGCTGGCTACCCACACAGTGTCCCAACCCTGACAACGAATGACTAATCTGCGCTCGCTACTTGGGGCTCTTAATAATTTCGCTGGCCAACACCCCATTTTGACACAGGCGGGAATCGAACCCGGGAGCAAACCGGACCGACCCCCACCACGTCCCAGCGGGAGCCTTAACCACGTGATATCTTACATTATGTCGTCAATTGTAAATATTAGAATACCAAAATATTTAAATATTAATTGAATTCAATAAAACACATATTGTCGATATATAGAATATATTAGTACGTAAGTGGAGCTCAGTTAAATTTTTAATAATTTATATGTGTGTGTGTATATATATATATATATATATATATATATATATATATATATATATATATATATATATATATAATATGATACTTTTTTTGACCAAATATATCATATGATATTTAATAATTAAAAAATTTATTAATATATTGTATATCCGTGCATCGCACGGGTCATACACACTAGTTATCTTTATACATCTCTTGGGTTTATTTCTTTTATTAACAAGATATTTCTATTTTACTTGATTTTGACAGACATTGTCTATGAATTTATGGATGTTCACCAGAATGTAATAATGTAAGAAAAATGAGGTGCCAAATATCCTAACTATAATAACATGACACTTATTACTTTCTTTGTTATTAATAACTTGTCTTGCATTATTATTATTATTATTATTATTATTGGGCGTTTTTTTACCCCCCCCTCTTCCCCTTGTACGTTGTACCCCCAATTTTGATCAAATTGACCATTTTACCCCACTCTAAAAAAATGGTTTTCGGAATTATCTCCTTATGAAATAATTCCGCCAAATTCATCAAAATGGTTTCGAAATTATCCTCCTTTGAGGTGTTTTCGGAAATTCTAAAAAAATCAGTTATAACTTAAACTTTGGTTAAAAAGTGAGAGGTATTTTGGGGATAAAATATAATATAGGGGTAAAAAAAGCCTTATTATTATTATTATTATTACATTTGTATTCCATTAAATTAAATTAGTTAAAAGACATATTTTTCTCTCCATTTTATATTAATTTGCTCGTTACTAATATTTCTATCACATTTTATGCAATAGTAACTAGCAAAGTTATCAAAACCGGATCATAGATTTTGTTCTATTCCATTCCATTCACTCAATCATAAAATATCCAAACAATATGCACTTTGTACTATACCATAGATTTTTAATTTGTACTGCAAAGATGGAAAAAATTTAAGCACTTTTTTTTTTTGGTATTAAAGAGGGCTAAAAAGCCTGAGAGAGATTACATAGGAATAACTCTTGGAGTAGCAACTCCAATCAAGTCTGCTAGCCACATAGGGCGTACAATAGCTGGTGGAACCTCATACAAACACAAAATAACATCCTGTTCGCAACCAATAGACGCCATAGTATCAGCACAACAGTTGGCCTCTCTATAACAATGAGAAAAGCGAACCTCCCAATCCAAACACAAAAGAGAGCGAATGCGGTTAACAAGAGCAACACCGTCAACACTCACAGAACCAAGGGTAGATAGTTGGCTCATAACAATCATCGAATCAACCTGAACATCAATCTTGGAGAAGCCACGATCTCTAGCTAGAAGAAGTCCGTCTAATACTCCCCAGAGCTCCGCAATATAGGCAGAGCAAGTTCCCAACGCACGGGCATAACCACAGATCCAGCGCCCATCATCATCACGCAAGACACCACCACTTCCTGCAATGTTATTGACACCCTTCACCGCCCCATCCGAATTAAGACGAGTCCAACCTTTTTCTGGAGGTATCCAACGCACCTGAATGGTTGATAGAGAACGAGTGGTTAAAACACTACTAGCCTTCAAAGCTTCCTTATAGTCCCTACACGCACGAATAACAGTATGCCAAGGTGCATGCGGTCGAGTGAAGGAAGGATCAAAATTTTCCTTGTTGCGCCAAGTCCACAAAAAATGACATGTAGTAGCCCAAACAGAGGACCAAACCAGATTTGGATCTAGCCCAATATCAGATTGGAGATTAAATAAAATCCACTGATGCAAATCTTGGGTGAAAAACACATCTCTCACTTCAACTTTCACAAAGCATTCAATGAGCATAAGATATTGCACAATTGTTGTAAATCATATTGTTTTAATTGAATTGTAAATCAAGGCCAAGACACAAACCAAATCCCACGTGTATTTGCCATCTTCTCACTTAAGCACATATGGACTTATAGCATTTGCAAAAATCATTTCCTAAGCATTCATTTGTATCCAACTTTTTTTCCCCACAATTACTGTCAAAATATACTTTAACATGTATAGGATTTTAGAGTCTTAAACTCTAGAAGGCTGGGTATTAGTAACAGCCTCCCAAAATAATCGTATTTTGGAGAGAACTAAATGATTAATAGAGTCTCAAATGGTTAACCAACTTTGACATAGACCTTCCTTACCATAAGTTGAACAATGTCATTGAAGGTTGTCTACTAAAAATAAAATCACAAAGCAATCAAATTTGTATACCATCTGCATAAGTCTGATTTTCTTTGTACTTTCACCACCGATTTCCTCATTACTATAGCACACTTACATTATAACAAATTAAGACCTCCTTATTTCATTTCATAATGGTAAATACCAAAGAAAACTAAAACACAATGCCAATATATTGACATTTGTACTTCAAACTGATAATCAGTATTTATCATTATCATTAACTTATTTTCATTACTAAAAAATAAACATGTAACAAGCTAACTCAATTTCACTATCCATTCCATGACTGTCAACCGTACCAATCTCCATTTATTGCCCTCATCTGCATTTTTTAGCATAACTGACAAACAGGACCACACATACATATACTTTATATGCAATTATACAATAAAATCAGAATAAAATAGTCTTCTACCCTGCTGTTCTGCAGAAATTACGCATAAGAGATAGGCTCTTTTGCAGATGCTATGGCTACAATCCCAAGTCGAACAAACTGAACTATTTTTCTCTAACTATATCAAACAAATCCAATTATATTGCCTTTTTCAGAAACAATTCGAACTATATGTATTTGATTACTTACACGATTACCAATTCATGTAGGCTTCCAGCAAATGAATGATTTTTGGGACCTACAAGGCAACGCGACGGTGACTGCTTAAGTTGGTGAAGCTGATGCATTTAATGCCCACACAGAAAAAGTACAAGTCAATTCCCTTTAACTGCTACTTACTGTCAACATATCTTCTACTTGAGGTTACACAACACATACCCTATAAGATAACTAAACTAAAGAAGGTGGTACCCATTGGAAAGGTTATTATTTTACTAGAAGTCAATAACTTATAAGCTGTCCCTAAACACATCTATCATCTATCCTCCTCGATTGGAACATTAGCAATTAACAAATTACAAAATTTAAAAATATTCATTACTTCAACTTTCTGCATTAAGCTTGATTTAGTCCTGTTTGAAATACAAGGCCTTTTTCTCTTTTAAAAAAATATGCAAAACAGAACACAATCAAAGAAATACCAAGAATTGTTGTCTCAACAAATTACTCTATCTCAACAACAACTGAGGATACGGGTAGAACAAACTAACCAACTTTGTCTCAACAACTCACACAGGAATGATTAGACTAGCTTATACAACATGATTAGATCCCATGGTTAACTTCTCATTATTTGTTTGCGTTGTTACTGTGTCCCTTGGTGAAATTTCTTAAATTAAAATAACTCTAATTTTGATAAGTTATTATTATTATTATTATTATTATTATTATTATTATTATTATTATTATTATTATGTTCCTTGCATTAGTTAGTGATGCATGATCTTTTCCTCTTGAATCATAGTAATTCTCATGTTCATTTTCTCACTCTTTGTTTTGGTTGTCATATCACATGTTTTTTTCTTTTGGTGTATTTTGTCATATCAAAATGTATTGAATTCCTTATTGTAGCTTTTTATATTGCTCACACCCTTTTGAATCTGATGAGATGGCAGTTGGCCAAGCTTGGGCATATGCAGAAACTAAAAAATATTGGGGAATTTGTAGTGAGTACGATTCCAAGTCTGTAGGTGCTTTACTCAAATCCATCGCGATAAATTAAACAATTCAACAAACTATTTTATAATTAGTAAATTACAGGGTAAATACCTCTCCAGGTTCCTTAATTTATTTATTTGTAACGAATAAGTCTCTTAACTTTTTTTTAACGCCTATGTTCCTTAACTTTAAAAAACGTAACACCAACGTCATTTTTAACGTTTTTTTGTTAACACTGTTTAAAAAAAAAGCTTAAGTGTGCTGACATGGCATGCTACGTCGGATAATCTCATTAATTTATAATTAATTATTTTTAATTAAAAAAATTAAAGAAATCAAAACCCAAAATCAAAACACCATCTTCTTCCTTTATTCTCATATATCTATTCCACCAACAAATCAAAACCCAGGTTTTTTCATCTTCAAATCAAAACACTGTCCCCAATCTTTTTCATCCCCACAAACAAAACAAAAAACCCGGCCATTACAGTCGTAACAACGTTTTGTCGAGGCCGTTTTCATCGCAACAGACCATTTTTAGAACTTTTTTAATTTGAGTACTTGTTTTTTGGATAAACCCGGGTTTCCACTCCACCGCATGAACAACAGTGACTAACCACTCGCTCATTGTAGGTGCCTCGAGGGGCAGGAGAGCTAGCCCATTGTTTTAACGTTGTTCCGTACCCAAGACGAGGATCGAACCCGACCATTGTTTAAAAGAGGATCAATCCCGACCGTTAAACCCAATGCTCGGGGTTATTTGAGTACTTGTTTACATCTCCGTTAGAAAATTAGGCCAAATTATATCGACAATTTATAAATGAGAGTTGCAATCAGATTATTTATTTGGAAGCATAAGCAATAGTTAATTCAGAAAATAAATTAATTGATTATCACATCCAACACGCAAAAGTAACAAACTTAAAAGTGAAAAAGGGCAAACAAGTAAATTGGAATAAAAAATGAACGGAGAAAGGAAGAGAAGCAAAAATGAAAAGGGCGGAAACAAGCAAAACGGGAACAAAAAAATGAACGGAGAAGGGAAGAGACGCAAAATGAAAAGGGGAAACAAGCAGGAGTAAAAAATGAACGGAGAAGGGAAGAACGGAGAAACGAAAATTCTCCGTAATCGTCTTCTTTTAAAAGCGAGTCTGAGTCTGCGTGTTGCATCTTTGCCCCATTCTCATTCTTGAAAGAAAAATGAGCTCTCAGAATACCATGAGTTCAAGAGAAAAAGAAGCTGAGGATTTCCTTTACTCACAAAGCACGCGTATCGCCTTCTTTTACAGCTTGAGAGATGAGCTTCACCCATCACCAACCGGCACACTCAGTCTTCGAGAAGCAGAACCAAAGGTGAAGGAACTTTTCAAGTCACTTCACCTAAAGCTCCAGATGTTTTCAACAGAGTGGAAGCCTCATTTATCTAGTGAGCTGCAAGCAGAATATCACTGTGTTATGGGAAAACTTTTATTTATTTTTGATGAACATGGTGAAGAAGCTGAGGATAATCTTCAAAAAGCAGTAATGATTGTTTTTACTTTCTTTTATTTGGTGTTTCTTTCATTTGGTGAATGGATTGATTTTCATTTCTTTCTACTGAACTGATGCTAGGTTACATTGAACCCTAATCTTGCCAAGGCTTGGTTTTGCTTGAGCCTCTGTGATTCTAAAAGAGAACTCTTAGTTGAAGCTAAAGAAAAGTTGGAAAAAGCATCAAAACTGGTAATTACGATTTACATTTTCTTTTTTCATTTTGCTCTTGTACAAATTGATGATAGATATCATTTATGCAGGGGGCTCGCAACTTTGATATGATTGATATTGCGTGCGAAAAATCCGTCGTCAAAGCAAAGCTGGTCTTAGCAATGCTCAAAGGAAATGCCGTTCCTGGTATTGAAAATGGTAAACTCGGTTTTTCATAAAATGAGTTATACGATATTACAATGTTTTAAAAACCGAACCAACCATATCAGTTAATCGGTTAAACCATGACTCGACACCTTATACGATTCGGTTATTTCAACTTTTCAAAACGATTTTATCCGAGCAGTTTTAAATGGTTGAGCAGATTTTATCTGAGGTCTCAATGGTTGTGATCTCAAGAACCCATTCCATTTATGTAGTTGTTCCATTTATATGTCTGAGAAAGTAACCTTTTTTAAGTCTACCAATAATGTCTGAGATAGCAGCAGCCTCAATTACATTCTTCAAACTGTGGTCATGATTAGACTGCTCTTTACTCTTAGATATGTTTAGAAAAGAGTAGGAAGCGTACATTTTTCCTTTTAAGAAACGCTCTCATAGTTTCTTTCTCTTACAATGGGGGCATCTGAAAGTTGGCTCATAGAACTCTCTGGATGGGAATAAGCTAATGGATGGGTGCATTCTATATTGAACATTAAGCATATGCCTCTTGTATCCAACCAACACCAGCCTCTCAAACAAGCTTCTTCCAAATTCGGCCTTGTCAGCAATCTTGCACACAAATATGTCATGTTATTTACTTTTTTTCAACAACACCTTTATTTATTGTTATCTCAATCTACTTAATATTAATTAGCTATTCTATCTGACAGTTATTAACTAAAGGTGTTAATTAATCATAACAAAAAGATTATTTTACTTTGAAAAGAGGCAAGAGAAATCTCTGAAGAGTTCATAATGAGAGGGCATCTATCATCTTACAAACTAGTTTTGCAAGGATGAGTTAGGCTCATCTTACAGCTTTATTAACAATAGTCAGTTTCAGCTTTTTTTAATTGATCCTATCTAGGATCAATTTGGTAATCAATTAAAAGATGGAAATCACCAAATTTAATAATAACATTATTTTAAATAGGTAGACCATGTAAACTAATTCATAACAGTATCTAAAATACCTAGACTGATCAAGTGTAATACTTTTAGTGTAAACCAAATAATCATTTTAAATATATTTAGTACACATCTATATAGTCACATATCGTAGTATAACAACTTTGCCATCTGTTGCAGAGAGCATGGAATAACTCTCTAAAGAATGTATTGAAGATGCCAAGCAAGCAGCTTCATATGATTTGAGGATACCTAATATTCTTGGAAAAGGATGGTGTAAGTTTTTTACATAACGCCCCCGGTCTTAGAAACCAAATGATTTATTTTTAAATGTTGCATAATTTAATTTGTTAGTTAAGAGTTTATATAAGTTAATTGATTATGTGTTTTTAACAAGTGAGATGAGAAATAGAATTAGTAAAGTGAGACATTTTAGAGAAATCACACACCACAGGGGCCTTTTTGCAATAATCTTAAAATTTCCTCCACTTCACCACTCATTTGAAACCTAAGCATGTACTCACGAAGAGAGAAAATGCAAAACACTAATATTAAGCTGAAAAGGAAAGGGGAAGGGGTTACAAACACACACACACGCACACCAGAAAAAGAAAGAAAGAAAAATTGAGAGAAAAGAGAGGGAAGTCGTGAGAGGAAAGGGAAGAAGTATGGGAGTGAAAACAAGCTGAGAGTGAAATCAATACAGTAGGAATTACAAATGGTAGGAGCTTAAAGACCTCACTTTTGTGCAATCTAGAAGCTAACCCTTTCATCTTCTTCATTCTTCACAATCACCGATGTTGAAGAATTCAAGTATTAGGGTGAGTTCTTACTTGCATGCTTAGTATACCATAAGTCTTATAAGATTGTGTGAATCATATAGTATTGATCAGAATTTGTGTAAGGAAAATGAGTGTGATGAAATGATATGTAATGATATATATATATGACCTTGGTTCTGTTTATTGATGCCTCAAACATGATTGTGTATAATAGTTTTTGGTTTTGTTGAGTGTACATTACTGAAACTAGATTAAAATTGGAAATGGTTGGATATTGTCCCTAAACCCATATGCAGGTATGTTTAGTAAATAGGTCATTGTGATCTCCACAGAGATCCTATGGATATGAGTCGTATTTTATTGAAAACTACTCACAAACCTTCAATTTTCTTTATTGTGAACAAACGACTTTTTCTTTTTGATTAATACTAGTGCCATTATAAATTAGATATGTTTATATAGAACTTAAGCCTTGGGATTACTCAATTACATTAAGAATTGATCAAGTTATGGCTGTCTTTATTAGGTGTGTAGTTACTGGAAATTTATGCATATCTCTTCTTTTATTCTTTATTTATTTCTTGATTGTATCATGAATTGATATTGTAAATAAAAGAATTTCATAAGACTTGGCTAAAAGTTCTTAATGATTACTTGTATTTTTTAACGCAGACTGCCTTGGAAATGCATATCTCATTAATTGGTTTGCAACCGGATGTGGGGATTTTAAGCTATTGTCATCCTCGAGAGTCGCGTTCGACAAAGTTGTGAGTATAAAGAATAGTTTCATATAAGAGCAACACTAATTAACCGGAATAATTTTTCGAAGCTTTTCCCGAAACATTATTAGCAATTCAAAACAGAGGATCTAACCGATTGAGATATACATCTAACCATTCAAAACAGGAGAGTGTATGATAAATTGTTTGATGTAGGTGTATGTCAATGTTGATGTTGATAATATATATATTCTGAAATTAATTATTAACGTGCACTCCTTCTTTCTAATACTTTGGTACTTTTAGCTTTTTTATTTTTGTCCTAAACTAATAGTATTTTTGAAAACTCTGTTAAGAAAATGGCTCCAAGTAACTCAAACAGCTCTCACTCTCACACGTATAGCAAAGGTATGCAGTAACATTCAGCATAAGTGTCTTTCATAGGCTTATAATAACAACATCTAATTAACTTATGCCAAATAATTCTTTGAGCGGTGGCCATCTATTTACAGCTGTAATTGGATAAGCACCATGCTTTGAGCACTGGACCAGCTGTAGATAATTTTGCAAGTCAAAATTTGCAGCTACTTAAAGATAATAATAATTGCTTTTCGTATAATTCTCCAAATTTTTCAAATATACTTTTTATATTTATTGAGTCTTTTAGAATTCTAAAGTATGGAATAACTGTCGCAAAACTCTTTTATTTTAACTTCAATTATCTCAAGATAATTACAAATAGTGTATTTTAATACTTAACTAGTATAAGTTAATAGTACTTTAATTTGTATCTAGTAAGTCAAAGGTACCAAATTTTTTGAATAGATGGAGTAATACTTATTCAGAAAAAATCTGAGTGCTGCAAGCTTGTAGAGTGTCAAATTACCAATTTATTATACTCTTATTGATCGGCTAATATTGTTTTCGAGAATAGCTTCGTAAAAAGTTTATGGAAAACCTAACAATGGGTTTATTTAATATGTAACAGGGATCGATGGGTAAAAATCCATACTGCCGCCATAATCTTGCCCTTGTAAGTTTATCTGTTCACCTTTCTCTCATTTATGAGTGAAATAGGATCTATCTATCTATATATATATATATATATATATAGCTATGTGTAATGTTCATAAATTATGTTGATTTTTTTTGTTTAAAAATTTGTTACAGGCTAGCAAATATCATGGTGATTATGCTTCTGCCTTAGAGGCATTTCAGTTTGCTGCTGAAACAAATGTCGATGCGGCAGGGGAAATAGAGAAAATCGTCTCTATGCTAAAACTGGTTAAAACGCATTCAACACGTGGAGGACAAGGAGGAACATCTGAATCAAAGAAAAATTGTATTGTTTTTAACTACTTCTATTTTCACATGATTTTTATTTGATTTTATTACTGATATAGTCTTCCTTCTGCTGTGGGTGGAAAAGATACCTTACAACACCTTCGTGAGGGTCTGAATGAAGGAAGAAAATTACTTGGCAAGGTGAAATGCCTTCTCAAGAAAGAGAATGGACCTCTATTGTAAGTCTCTCTAATAATTAGACAATAGAAATTTAAACGGCTTTATTTGTTGGAACTTATTTTTTCATTGGAATGCAGACACTTTTTGCTTAGCGACCCTGATGAGACCAACTTTGTTCTTTCAATTTCTGGTGTATGCGAAAATGTGGTAAGAATGTGTGATATTAAAATAATCTTTTCTATTTGTTTTAGCTAAAGAATTTGTGATATTAAAGAAGCCTTTTGTTCAGATACACGAAGGAGATCAATTGATGTTGCAGGATCCTTATTTCCGCAATGTCAATATTCCATGGGAACAAGAGGTACACTTTTATTAAAAAAAGTTCTAGATTTAATGCAACGTATTTTGTATTCATTTATTTATATTTATTTATTAAACAGGAGTACAATTACAATGCAATATCCATGACTTCTCTTAGCAACTTACTCCTCAATAAGAAACCGCTAAAGGAGGAAGAGAAAACAACTGTTGTTTTTGAGAATTCCATGCGGATATGACTTGTAAGTTACTTGCATTATCATCTAAAAATAGCATACCGATTTCTCCTTCAAGTTTTTTTTTAATTTCAATTAACCATCTTATATGAAATGCATTTGGTATGCACCAGTCACCATTCCATCCTGTTGAAAGGGAATAATATAGCAATACGATGAAGATTGTGATGAAAGTTTGATGGATCACCAACATTTAAACATGTATCAGTACTCATGTGTGTTTTACTACTTTATTGTTATCATTTTTTTTTTGTCTCAATTTGAACAGCAGCTTTGCTCTTATTTATAGCTAACTGAAATACTGAATCCTAACAGCTCAGTGCTTATCTTGCGCACTGGCTGTAACTAATTGATCTAATTCTAACAGCAGATACATAAGCTTCTAGATGAAGTCAGTTAGTTGCTAATTCACCTCAGTAACTAAGGTTACATTATTGAGCAGTCTATCATTCTAGCTCTTTTAGAGCTGATGTCATACAGCGAGAGCCTTTAAATAGTTAGTTATACATGGTATTTTCTATTAAAATCTGGATGATATTGAGCAGTTCATCCTCCTTTTTTGTATAGATCCCATGGTTAACTTCTCATTATTTGTTCGCGTTGTTACTGTGTCCCTTGGTATACTAATTTCTTAAATTAAAATAACTCTAGTTTTGATAAGTTGTTATTATGTTCCTTGCATTAGTTGGTGATGCATGATCTTTTCCACTTGAATCATAATTCTCATGTTCATTTTCTCACTCTTTGTTTTGGTTCTCATATCACATGTTTTTTTCTTTTGGTGTAGTATTTTGTCATATCAAAATGTATTGAATTCCTTATTGTAGCTTTTTATATTGCTCACACCCTTTTGAATCTGATGAGATGGCAGTTGGCCAAGCTTGGGCATATGCAGAAACTAAAAAATATAGGTGAATTTGTAGTGAGTACGATTCCAAGTCTGTAGGTGCTTTACTCAAATCCATCGCGATAAATTAAACAATTCAACCAACTATCAATGCAAACGTGTTACATTTGTTAAAATAAGTACAAGTTATGATATTTGAATATTGATCTTTTTCTTTTTTATTGCAGTTCTGGGTCAATCACTCTCAACTTTAGGGGCATGGAGGATTTGTTCTGGTGACTTGGTGAAAATAGTTCTATTTTGGAGATAACATGAAAGTTTTATTCTGTTTTAGTGAAACCTCTCTTGACTGAACTTTAGGATTTTGATATTGTTCTACATACTTTAATTAGATTTGGTTATTTGACAAATTTTATCCTTATGAAGCCCATTTGAATTTCATTCCTCTTGATTTTGTGACGATGATATTGTATCCCTGATTACCAGGTTTGTAATCAAATATCCTAACTATAACATGACACCTATTACTTTCTTTGTTCATAATATATAACTTGTCTTGCTTTACTAATTATTATGATCACTTTTAATATGTTATATAGAATAGAATTTATTATTAGGGAAATGTAATATTTTATTTGGTAAGAGAGTTGATTTCCAAAATACAATGAAACGATATTTTAATAGAAATCGTGCATGATCAATATAATTTTACAGTTCTTTAATGTTTTTAATGTATATCATGTGTAGCACTCGCTGGTAATGAGCCTTAGGTGGTGTTGTTTCAGTGTTTTCGAAATTATACCGAAGAAGAAGAATCTGGCTCGTAGGCCAGTCACGAATTTTAGAGAGAAGAGAATTTTCGGAGGAGAGTTTGCTGTTTTTCGATCTGATTTCGTCAAGTGAGGGAAGAGCCTTTTTATAGGCTTCAGCAACTGCTTTGTGCGCAAGTCAAGGCACGATCTTAGGCTCCACTAACAACTGACTTGGAGCGCAATTCAGTTTGGAACGGAGCCAAGTTGCGCGAGTTGTTGCGCGATTTTCGAGCTGACTTGGAGCGCAATCCGCAACAGCTCTATCAGATAGCGTTCGTCGTATCTGGTCGGTTCAATGAATCTGGACAAGCACGTTCCAAAAAAATAAAATAAAAGTTTAATTAATTTCGCAAAAATTACTTTACACCTCACAGCCCAAGCCCAAGCCCAAGCCCGAGCCCGGCCCGGCCGGTCGGACGGACGGCGGCGGCGGCGCGCGCGCGTGTGTGGTGGTCAGTTAGAGTGCGTGCTTGCCCGTTCACAAAACTGGGTACCCCTTGGGCCCCAACCCAAAGGTGTGAACTTCCCACTTATAAGCACTCTTCAAGTGCTTAGTCCAAGCAATGTGGGACTTTGTAAATTCACACCAATGTTCCAACAATCCCCCACTTGAATTTAAACAGTTCCAGAAATAGCGTCAAGCGCCTCCATAAGATTGTGCATAAGCAGAGGTGTCGTACGACTTGAACCTTGCGTAGCGGTTAAGATTTAGATTCAACAAGAGTGACTCGTAGTCTTGAACTCTATCTCTAAGCGTCAAAACCACACACAACCCTTTCAATAGGTGTATTCTCAGATGCCCGTGCGTTTATGGCCCTGCACGTCTATCCCAGTTTAGTGAACGCTCTAGGAATTTCTGCCCAAAATGCCATAGGAAGCGGCCCCACTTCCACATTCACAAAGGTGAGTCTATCAAGAGTACTCCTGTAGCTAGGTACTCTACTCCACATGGAGTATAGATCTCATTAAGAGTTTCTATTATCTCAACCTTACATCGCTTCAGGAATCATGCTTATTTACTTTTAATAGCATGTTCATCTCCTGTCACTTCACAACTTGTTATTACCCATTGAACCTAATTCTTGGGATCTCCAGTCTTTTAGGTCGGGTTGCCATTGTGAGTGACTCATGGTTCTAAAGGCAGTAATCCCATCTTTTGAGATGTACTTTGGACTTTCTCTCTGGCTAATCCTTTCGTCAAAGGATCGGCTAAGTTCTGATCAGTGCGTACGTGATCCACTCTCACAGCTCCTTTTGTTAGTAGCTCTCTAACCGTGCTGTGCTTACGACGGATTTGTCGTTTCTTACCGTTGTAATAACGGTTCTCTATTTTTGCAATAGCCGCGGTACTATCGCAGTGGATCAACACAGCTGGCATCGGTTTTTTCCATAAGGGAATCTCTGCTAGTAGGCATCTTAACCAGCTGGCTTCTTCACTAGCTGTCGCTAGTGCTATCATTTCAGACTCCATAGTGGACTGAGCCAAAATGGTCTGTTTCTTAGATTTCCAGGAAACGGCACCACCGGCTATACTGAATATGTAGCCACTGGTCGCTTTGGAATCATCTGACAGAGTGTTCCAATCAGCGTCACTGTACCCTTCAAGTACAGCTGGAAACCTCTGATAGTGTAATCCTAGATTCATGGTTCTTTTAAGATATCTCATGACTCTTTCAATAGCATGCCAATGCTCGATACTAGGTCGACTGGTAAACCTGCATAGCAATCCCACAACATAGGCGATGTCGGGTCTAGTACAATCAGTAGCATACCTTAGGCTGCCAATGATGCTCGCATATTCCGTTTGTCTAACACTGTCACCAGTGTTCTTAAAAAGTTTGACACTTGGATCATAGGGAGAACATGCAGGTTTACAGTCAAAATAATTGTATTTCTTTAAGATCTTCTCAATATAATGAGATTGATCCAAGGAAATTCCTTTCTCGGACCTAGTGATCTTGATCCCGAGGATTACATTAGCTTCTCCGAGGTCTTTCATATCAAAGTTGTTGCACAACAATGATTTCACTTTATTTATGGCATGAATGTTTGATCCAAATATGAGCAGATCGTCTACATAGAGACATATGATAGTGCATATGTCATTCTCAGTTTTGTAATAAATGCATTTGTCACTTTCATTCACTTTGAACTCATTCGAGATAATCAAATTATCGAACTTCTCATGCCATTGTTTGGGAGCTTGTTTGAGACCATACAGAGACTTGTCCAACCTACAGACCTTGTGTTCTTGCCCATGGACTACAAAACCTTCAGGTTGCTCCATATAGATTTCTTCTTCTAATTCGCCATTCAAAAAGGCGGTCTTTACATCCATTTGGTGTACTTCTAAGTTATAAATAGAAGCCAGAGCAATTAGTACCCTTATGGATGTAATTCTGGTAACAGGCGAATATGTATCGAAGAAATCTATGTTCTCTCTTTGTCTAAAACCTTTGGCTACAAGGCGAGCCTTGTACTTATCAACAGTGCCATCAGGTTTTAGCTTCCTTTTCAGAATCCATTTACAACCAATGGTTTTGCAACCAGGAGGCAAGTCCACTAAGTGCCATGTCTTGTTAGACTCTAGAGAATCCATCTCATCATTTATGGCTTCTTGCCACAAGTCAGCATCCAATGAAGACAGAGCTTCGTGAATGCTAGTAGGATCCTCCTCTAGTGTATAGACCGTGTAGTCGGGTCCATAGTCTTTAGCAACACGTGCTCTCTTACTTCTTCTAGGTTCTATTTCCCTTTCTACGTTGTTTTCAACGCTCCTAGGCACAGGAACATTACTAGTTCCAGAGCCCCCACTATTTCTTGATTTAAAGGGAAATTTACTTTCATAGAAGTCAACATCGTTTGACTCGATGGTTACTTTTGCATTCAGGTCATAGAATCTGTATGCTTTGCTGTTTACTGCATAACCAATGAATACACATTCATAGGCTCTACTGGCAAGTTTGACTCTTTTTGGGTCTGGGATCCTTACATAGGCCAGACAGCCCCAAGTTCGGAAATAAGACACATTTGGTTGTCTTTTCTTTATCAATTCATAAGGAGAAATTTTATTCCTAGATTTAGGAACTCTGTTCAGTACATAGCATACTGTTATTAAAATTTCACCCCACCAGTGTGATGCAGCGCCCGAATTAAGCATAATCGCAACTGTTAATTCGGTAAGGGTTCTATTTTTCCTTTCTGCTTTACCATTCATTTCAGGTGAATATGGTGCAGTCGTTTCATGTATGATTCCATTCAACTTATAAAAGTCATTAAACAACTGGGAATCATACTCAGTTCCTCTATCGCTTCGAAAACGCTTTATTTTTTTTTCAAATTGATTTTCAATTTCCTTTACAAAAATTTTGAACATGTCAAGCGCTTCACTTTTATTTTTCATAAGGTACACGAAAGTGTAGTCTGAGCAATCGTCAATAAATGTGATAAAATAGCGTTTACCATTTCTGGTCAAAGTTCCGTCTAGTTCGCAAATATCAGAGTGTATTAAGTCTAATGGCTCTGATTCTCTAATGACGGATTTGTGAGACGACTTTGTAATTTTGGCTTGAGTACAAAGTTCGCATTTATGAAAATCGGTTAACAATAGTTTGGGAATTATCCCTAAATTGCTCATATTTGAAATAATGCGCTTATTGACATGACATAAACGAGAGTGCCAAATATTAAAATCACACAACATATACGCAGAAGGAAAAACTTTATTAACTTCAACATTTAGTTTGAACATGCCATCAGTGGCGTACCCTTTCCCTACAAAAGTACCATTTTTGGTCAAAGTATACAAATCTCCCTCAATAGTCTGAGTAAACCCTGCCTTATTCAGAAGGAAGCCAGAAACTAGATTCTTCCTTATCTCTGGAGTGTGCATCACGTCCTTCAAGATTAGAGTCTTTCCGGAAGTGAACTTCAGTTCGACATCTCCAATACCTGCAACAGTAGTGGTGTGAGCGTCGCCCAACAGCACTTTCTTATCATCAACCGCCTTGTATGTTTTAAACATAGCACGGTTGTTGCATACATGGCGAGAGGAGCCAGTATCATTCCACCAGTCATCAGATCCACCAACCATGTTGATTTCAGTAATCATAGCAGTAAAGTGCTGCTCTTCAGTCAGGTTAGCCTGCGGAGCAGGATTGGGCCCGTTCCTACACTTGCGTGCCATATGACCTGGTCTTCCACACTTGTAACAAAGGAATGGAAGAGCAGCTTCATTCTTTGGTTGTGGTGGTTGCTGAGGTTTGGCATTTGGGGACTTTGGAGTGTTCCCATTCTTGTGGTTGCGGTTCTTTTGAATCTGATTACGGTTCTGATTCTTGAAATGTTTGCCAGTTGGCTTCAGAACCGCTCCTGGTTTCTTGTTCGAAACAAACAAGATTTCATCATTCTGATCTTGTTTCCGAGATTCCTCCTTAATCCGGAGTCGGGTAATCAAACTTTCCAAAGAGAACTCTTTGGTCTTGTGCCTGAGAGAATTTTTGAAATCCTTCCAGGCAGGAGGAAGTTTGTCAATAATAACAGCTACTTGAAATTGTTCATCTAAGGCCATGCCTTCAGAGACAATTTCATGAGCTATTTTCTGTATCTCATGTGACTGAGTCTCTACAGATTTATCATCTGTCATCTTGAAGTTGAGGTAGCGGCTCACAGCATATTTTTTAGTGCCTGCTTCCTCAGTGTCATACTTCTTTTTCAGAGCATTCCATACCTCTTTAGCGGACTTGCAAGAGCTGTAATAATCATAAAGATCATCACTCAGTCCATTAAGAATGAAGTTCTTACAGAGGTAGTCATTGTCGTTCCAAAGCAATATCTCTTTGGCTGTTTTAGTCTGATCTGCCTGTTCGGCTGTTTCGTCGACTACTGGAATCTCATCGGTCAAGACATTAGCAACTTTTTTCATAGTTAAGAAAAACTGCATCTTTTGTTGCCAACGCTTGAAGTGGGATCCCTCAAACCGAAATGG
Organism: Astragalus membranaceus; assembly: GCA_039519185.1. NCBI lineage: Eukaryota > Viridiplantae > Streptophyta > Magnoliopsida > Fabales > Fabaceae > Astragalus > Astragalus membranaceus. Next base: position 3,305,819 of record CM076847.1, read on the forward strand.
TTTGTTGAAGTTGGAAACAGTGGGACCAGTAATCTCTTCGGTAGTCATGGTTGAAAAGAAACGTCTTAAAATTGTTGTTTCAGTGTTTTCGAAATTATACCGAAGAAGAAGAATCTGGCTCGTAGGCCAGTCACGAATTTTAGAGAGAAGAGAATTTTCGGAGGAGAGTTTGCTGTTTTTCGATCTGATTTCGTCAAGTGAGGGAAGAGCCTTTTTATAGGCTTCAGCAACTGCTTTGTGCGCAAGTCAAGGCACGATCTTAGGCTCCACTAACAACTGACTTGGAGCGCAATTCAGTTTGGAACGGAGCCAAGTTGCGCGAGTTGTTGCGCGATTTTCGAGCTGACTTGGAGCGCAATCCGCAACAGCTCTATCAGATAGCGTTCGTCGTATCTGGTCGGTTCAATGAATCTGGACAAGCACGTTCCAAAAAAATAAAATAAAAGTTTAATTAATTTCGCAAAAATTACTTTACACCTCACAGCCCAAGCCCAAGCCCAAGCCCGAGCCCGGCCCGGCCGGTCGGACGGACGGCGGCGGCGGCGCGCGCGCGTGTGTGGTGGTCAGTTAGAGTGCGTGCTTGCCCGTTCACAAAACTGGGTACCCCTTGGGCCCCAACCCAAAGGTGTGAACTTCCCACTTATAAGCACTCTTCAAGTGCTTAGTCCAAGCAATGTGGGACTTTGTAAATTCACACCAATGTTCCAACAGGTGGGCATGGAAATTATCTTTATACATCTCTTGGGCATAGAAAAATTATTCATCCACTTATCATGTTTATATATATGTATATAGTAACAGATATCCCCGACCATTTTTCTTTTTTTCTTTTTTTCTTTTTAGTATGTTTGGATTCGTGGTATGAGATGGAATATAGTGGAATGAAATGCAGTGGTAGGATGAAATGGAATAAATTCCATCTTGTTTAGAAAAAGGATGAAATGGAATGGAACTTGATGGAATAAATTCCATCTCATTCCATTGATTACCCCTATCTTGTTTCCCTCCCAAATGGGGGGTATGAGATAGAATGCCTCATTTATTTAATTTTATAATTAGTGAATTACACCATTCTCTCTCTATTTTATATTAATCTCATCGTTACTAATATTTCTATCACTTTTCAAGCAATAGTAACTAGCAAGGTTATCCAAACCGGACCAGAGATTTTGTTTCATTCCATTCCATTCACTCCATCATAAAGTATCCAAACAATGGAATGGAAATTTTGTTCCACTCCATTCCATTCCATTCCATTCCATTCTGCTCCACTCCGTTCTGTTCCGCTCATTTTGAATTATCCAAACATACCCTAGGGTATGCTTGGATTGGTGGTATGAGATAGAATGGAGTGGAATTGAATGGAGTGGCATGTTGTTCAATTGTTTGGATATTTAAAAAAAAGGATGGAATGGAATGGAACTTGATGGAATGAATTCCATCAAATTCCTTTCATTATCCCTATTTTGTTTCTCTCCCAAATGGGGGGTATGTGATGAAATGTCTATTTATTTGTTCGCGTTGTTACTGTGTCCCTTGGTGAAATTTCTTAAATTAAAATAACTCTAATTTTGATAAGTTATTATTATTATTATTATTATTATTATTATTATGATTATTATTATGTTCCTTGCATTAGTTAGTGATGCATGATCTTTTCCTCTTGTACCTTTTCTTTTTAACAAATTGATTATTTGTGATAATATTTATATTTAGTCTATATAGTCACAGATATCCCGAACATGTTTCTTTTTCTTTTTTTTAGGGTATGCTTAGATCGGTGATATAAGATGGAATGTAGTGGAATGGAATGGAGTGGCAGGGTGTTCCATTGTTTGGAAATTTAAAAAAAGGATGGAATGGAATAGAACTTAATGGAATGAATTTCATCTCATTCCATTGATTACCCCTATTTTGTTTCCCTCCCAAACTGGGTGGTATGAGATGAAATGTCTCATTTATTTAATTTTATAATTAGTAAATTACACATTTCTCTATCTGTTTTATATTAATCTCTTAGTTACTAATATTTCTATCACTTTTCACGCAATAGTAACTAGCAAGGTTATCAAAACCGGACAGGAGATTTTGTTCTATTCCATTCCATTCACTCAATCATAAAATATCCAAACTATGGAATGAAGATTTTGTTTAATTTTATAATTAGTAAATTATAAAATACCTCTTTTTGAGGTGTTTCCGGAAAGCCCAATTTTCTGTCTTCCGAAAATATGAGTATTTTCAGATTTTTTTTTTAAAAAATAGTTTTTTTTCCTCAAAATAAAGGCTATTTTAGGAATTTAGGGTAAAAAGGGGGGTATGGGGTACAATAGGGGTAAAAAAAACTGCCTTAATTTTTTTATAAAAATAATAATTTAATTTAAATCTAATATCTATTTTTCTAATCTAATCTAATATCTATTTATACAAACAAACATCCTATGAAATTACCAATTTGGATATCTTACTCATAAGACACATATCCTATGAAATTACCAATTTGGATATCTTACTCATAAGACACATATCTAATTTAAGGGTAAAAATATCATTATACTCTTTTTCTTTCTTTTTTTTCCCTTTTTTCTTACACTCTCTTTCTTACTTTTCACTTTTCTCTTACACTCTCTTTCTTCCTTTTTTCTCTTTCTTCTTACATTTTCTTTCCTATTTTTCACTTTTCTCTTACACTCTCTTTCTTCTTTTTTCTTTTTATATTACTTTTAATTTTTCCCATAAATAATTATTCACTTTTTTTTATCACTTAACTTTAATCTTTTAAACTAAATTTCTAAATTTATATAAACACTACTTTATTAAAATTACCTATAAAAATGTAAATGAGTCACACTAAAAAATAAAATAAAAAAATACTATCACCTTTTTGGAAAAAGTTATCACCTTAAAATTTTAATTTTTCTCTCCGAAATATGTTTATACTCTTATTGATAATCTACTATCACCTCTTTTTGATAATCTACTACTTATCTTTCAATATCTACTATATTCAACTAAAGTAATCAATTGAAACTACGAGATAACTGCAATGATATATAAAAAACACGGGATAATTGCACTGATATATAAAAAAAGGACGAGATTAATATTTGTCATTGATAATAAATTTTTTTAAAGACTGCTACTACAAATCTATTATCGAAAAAACAAGAAGACTTAATGACTATTTAAATTAGTAGTTAATATTTAAAACACATATTTCTTATTGATAATCTAATATCTAACTTTTACTATCTACCATAATATACTAATCAACTAAAATAATCAATTGAAACTACGAAATAGCTGCACTGATATCTAAGAAACACGGGATAACTACATTGATACATAAAAAAACACGGGATTAATATTTACCATTGATAATTATAATTTCTGAAAACTACTATAAGCCTACTATCTAAAAAAACAAAAAGCCTTAATGACTATTTAAACTGATTAATATTTAAAACACATGTGACAATATTTGTCACTAATACCTAAAAAGGACAAATAATTGTTACTGATGTATAAAAAAACACGGGATAATTATTTCTTATTGATAATCTACTATCTATCTTTTCCTATCTCCGATAATCTACTAATTAATCTACTCAAATAATCAATTGAAACTATGAGATAACTACAATGATATATAAAAAAACGAGATAACTGCACTGATATATAAAAAAACACATGATTAATATTTGTCATTGATAATTAAAAAATTTGAAGACTACTAAAAACCTACTATCTGAAAAACAATAATATTTAATGACTATTTAAACTACTAATTAATATTTAAAACAAATATTTCTTATTGATAATCTACTATCTCTCTTTTACTATCTACTATAATCGACTAATCAACTAAAATAATCAAATGAAACTACCAAATAATTTCACTGATATATAAAAAATACGGGATAACTGCAGTGATATATAAAAAAACATTGGATTAATATTTGCCTTTGATAATTATAATTTTTGAAAACTACTACTATCTAAAAAAATAAGAAGACTCAACGACTATTTTAACTGATTAATATTTAAAACACACGCGACAAATATTTGTCAATAATACTTAAAAAAAGACAAATAATTGTTACTGATATATAAAAAACACGGGATAAATATTTCTTACTAATAATTTACTATCTATCTTTTACTATCTACTAAAATCTACTAATCAACTCAAATAATCAATTGAACATAAAAAACACGAGATAACTGTCCTGATATATAAAAAAATGGGTTTAACTACAATGGTGTGTGTGTGTGTGTGTGTATATATATATATATATATATATATATATATATATATATATATATATATATAAACATGGGATAGCCGTAGTAATATATAAAAAACACGGGATAACAACGCTAATATATATATATATATGAGAATATTGCACTGATATATAAAAAAATACGGGATAAATGCACATATTGTTTTTAAATGATACTTTTACATTTTTAGATTTTAATATTTTAATATTTATCTATTTTTTATTTAAAACTCATTTTTTATCTACTTTAAAATTTGTCTTTATTTTCACAGATAATGTTCAAACTATTTAAACACTGTCTAAGTTCATTCATAAAAATAACACAACAGCGGCACCATGCCTAGTTTGGTAATAAATAATTATTTTGCCTATTTATTACCAGTTCTCAAGGGTCCCGAATTACATCGCGTAGAAGGCAAAGCCAAAGTGGTAAAGCTAAGGGAAAACATGGAAGGAGAAGAAGGATCTCAGCAGCTTATACTCGCCGACAATGAAGTGGTGAAGCGAAAGAAAAACATGGGAGAAGAAGAAGAAGAAGTGGTAAAGCGAATGAAAATTATGGAAGGAGAAGAAGGATCTCAGCAGCCACAGCTTGTGCTCGCCGACAAGGATGATCGTAAAATTATCTCCCTCCCTCTCTCCCCCCCCCCCTCTCTCTCTCTCTCTCTCTTAAAACCCTAATTTTCCTTTTGATCTACTTTTTCACAGATCTAATCCGTTTACTCAAAACCCTAAACGCCGAAGCTGAACAGGAGGCGATTGAATTTCAATCCTGGCTTGCTGAATATCGCGAGGAACGCAAGAAGCACGACGAAAAGTGAGTTTTTCTCTCTTCCTCGGTTAATCTAAACGCTTTTTCCCCTTTATTTCCCCCTAGTTTTTGGGAATGCTACAGCAAACCCTAATTCTGAAATTTTAGATTTTGAAATAAAGTAGGGTAAAGTGATGAAAACTTGTACTTTAGTTAATAGCATTATAATCTAAGCACAACATACTGATTTTCTCTTTCAATTAACCATCTTATATGAAATGTATTTGCTAGGCATTATTCACTATTCCATTTTGTTTAAAGGGAATAAGAGCAATAGGATGAAGACTGTGATGAAAGTTTGATGGATCACTAACATTTAAACATGTAACAGTCATGTGTGTTTTACTACTTTGTTGTTATCATGTTTTTTTCTCAAATTTTTTGGATTAACTTTGTAACTTTGTGGTATCATTTGAAAAACAGAGAGGGATAGTTTGAACAGCAAATTCTATAAAACTGAATTCTTGAGCCAAAAGACAGGAAAGAGCTTTGCTCTTATTTATAGCTAACTGAATCCTAACAGCTCTGTGCTTATCTTGGGCACTGGCTGTAACTAACTTATCTAATTCTAGCAACAGATACAAAAGCTGCGAGAACTGTGTACACTAACAGCCCAGCCTAAATGAAAACAGTTAATTGCTAACTGACTTCAGTAACTGAATTCTAGTGAGGCATATAATTCTCATGTTCATTTTCTCACTCTTTGTTTTGGTTGTCATATCACATGTTTTTTTTTTGGTGTATTTTTTCATATCAAATGTATTGAATTCCTTATTGTAGCTTTTTATATTGCTCATTAGTTGTGTTTCTTTGGTTTGTACACTCTTTTAAATCTGATCTATAGTTGGCAAAGCTATAGGCATATGCAAACACTAAAAAATATAAGTAAATTTGTAGTGAGTACGATTCCAAGTCTGCTGCAGGTGCTGTACTCAAATCCATTGCGATAAATTAAACAATTCAACAAACTATCGAAGCGAACACTTTGCATTTGTCAAAAATAAGTAGAAGTTGTGATATTTGAATATTGATCTATTTTTCATTTATGGCAGAGTTCTGGGTCGAGTTCTGGGTCAACCACTCTCAGCTCATATGAAAAAATTACTCTGGGGACCGGACTTACTTTGATGATGTTGTTAGAAGATGCAATCACATGAGCATAGTTCTATTTTGGAGATAACATCGAAGTTGTGTCAACTTTATTATTATGTGATTTAGTGCATAACATCTCTCTTGATTGATCTTTTAAATTTTGATATTGTTCTAAATATTATTGTCTTTCCTTGATGATGTTATTGAATGCAAGCACATTAACAAAGTTCTGAACTGTTATGGGGGGAATTTGATAATATATGGTTGCATCATGTATTAGATATATAGTTTGTTAGTTAGATATATAGTTAGTCTCAAACTTTTTGTTAGTTTGTTGTATTAGTTGTTAATGATTAGTTAGATATATAGTTTTCTATGGATGCGATGTTTTTCAATATGGTATCAGATGTAAATTAAAGATTCTTTCGCATTCTGCAACTCTTCGATATCATCTCCACTTGAGTTTCGATCTTCAATTTCTTGTTCGATTCTCTCTTGTTCTGGTTTGGATTCTCCAAATTCCAACATGAGTTCCATCAATCTCAGTTTCGCAGGTTTTGCAGTTGTTTTCTTCATTTTATTAGTTTCTTTTTCATTCATTTCATTTTCCAATTTATACTTTTTTTCGTTTTCGTCCCTTTTTCTGCTTCCGTTTCTTGATTTGTTCATCCATGAGAAACAGTTTCTTTACATTCTTTCCCTCTTTGTTCATGGGGTTTGCGACCAATATTTCGCAAATCACCATTCAGTTTGCGTTTTCTGTTTTGTGATTCAGTTTCTGATTTTTTTCATTTCGCGATTTGCCTTTGATTCCTCATTTGCGACTTTCGTTTCTTGATATCGTAATTTGCCTTGATCTCTCTTTTGCGTTTTGCAATTTCAGAGTTTGCGATTCTCCATTGTGTTTGCTTTTTCGATTTCGCATTTTGTGCTCTTAGCTGCTTTTCGCTTTCCTCTTGTGAATCGTTCTTGATTCCGAATTCATCCTTCTTGGTTGATTTGCACCTTCTGACTTTCAATTGTTGTGTGCAAAATCTAATCCCTTTTGTTTCCTCTTATGAGTTCCTTACTTTCGAAACCTGATTTCTTTGAATCCTTTGTGAATTGGTCTGTTTTCAATTTCTAAGATCGATTTCTTTCAATTTCTGGATCACAATTCGGGTTTTGATATTTCTTTTTTGGTTCTTGAATCAATTTGATTCTTGGATCGTTCTCTCTTCATCTTTGATGTTGATGTGCGCTGCGGTCTTTCTTCATCACGTTTGTGTGTTTCGCATTTCCGCACATCGCGTTTTTGGCGTTCTTTCGCATCGTCGTATTGCATTCCGCTTCATTGTCCTCCTTTCGATTGTGATTGTGATCTGAAGCGGAGTTCCGATTTCATTTCGGATCGAGTTTCGATTTCGTTTTCGATCTTGAACCAAATTTCGTTTTCTTTACCAAACAGAATTCAAACTGTTTGCTTAAATGCCTCAAAGAGATAGATTTTTTTTTTCTCTTTAATGATTGTCTCCAAAAGGTTCCTATATTAAGTCACATTTTTTTTCCAAAAAATTTGTCTTTCATTGAGTTGCTATTTGACTTGTATTCTGATGGGCAACTTGTCTCATGTTCCATCGGTAAGAAAGGTTCTTGTCTCCATTAGTTAGGTGGTGCTCAGCTTTATGTCCCACCTGGAAAATGGCTATTGATCACTTTTTAGTGATGCAATTCAAGTTTGCTTAATGGTAATGGTGAAAAGATAGCTTGGTGGTCTGATCCTAGATTGGCAGTACACATAGGAGCTGGTTGTGATTTTTGGTGCCATTCATTTCTTTCTATCTCAACTTTCCAATTTCAATTTTGTTGCTGGTGTTTCTTTAGCAGCAGTTGTGATGTCATTAAGCTATTCAACTATAGGATGGGTGGCTTGTTTGAACAGGGGTAGAATTGACATTGTTAGCTTCTGCCTTATTGTGGCTTTTTCAAGTGGTTATAGCGATGCTTCTTTGATGGTTAAGCATTTGTCTTATGGCTTTTATTTTTTGCCGATGTATTTCCGGCATTTCTCGTTGTAATTTTTCATTGTAATTTTCTTTTGTTTTGATGTATCTTTCTATTGTTCATGTCAAGCTAGAAGTGTTGTGAATAACTTCTAGCTTGCGGGGGACTATTAGATATATAGTTTGTTAGTTAGATATATAGTTAGTCTCAAACTTTTTGTTAGTTTGTTGTATTAGTTGTTAATTATTAGTTAGATTAGTTGGCTAGTTTGTTGTATTAGTTGTTAATGATTAGTTAGATTAGTTGGCTATCATTTTACCTTTTAACCCCTTGTAATTAGCTAATATAAAGACTAGCTACTATACTCTTTGTAATTCATTCAATTCAATTGATTCATCAATCAATCCAATATTCAGTTTTCATTTCCAATTCTGTTATGGATTGAATGTTCAATATCATGTCCCTTATTTAATACTGTTAGAGAATGCAATGTTTGAAGAGAATTGACGAGTGAAAGAGAATAAGCCAAATGATTGACCCTTGGTTTAGTTTGTTTATTTGTTTATTCTCATTTGAATCTGTTTATCGTCACTAATAATATACTCTCTCCGACTTAATTATAAGTAAAAAAACAATTTTTTGGCTCGAATATAAGCAAAACATAGCCAACTAAATACAAATGTTCCAAAAATACCTTTGGATTAACTCAGTTTTTCTTTTTTCAAAGAGAGAGGAAATTACACTCCCAATAAACAAATACTATGGTTTTATCGCGTGGAAAGTTGATACACGGGTATTTCCAATGCACAAAACAATACGCCTTCCTCCATTCCTTTTGTATACTCTACTACTATATATTTGGAATTTTGGACTGGACTCTTCTTCCATCCTCCTTTACTAAAAAAATGGCAACATTTGATGGACCATCATTCTCATTAGGCATGGACAGTCATGAGAATATCTCAAATTTGATTGTTCCAGACTCACTTGATGGAGATGTAGATACAAAACAAATGTGAAGTAGTGTTGAAGAATGATGATGGAGCCACAACCAATAATATTGAGTTGGCAATTGGAGCTGAAAGTGGAAGACCTGCTGAACACTCCAAACATGATTTTGATTTGAATGAAGTCCCAAAGAAGAAGATACTACTGAAGAAGATTTCGGGAAGGTGAAAAATCTGAGTAAAAACATTGTTCAAGCAGATGAGGGAACATCTTCAAACTTGAACAAACCTGAATTTGATTTGAATAAACTGCCTGTTGAAAGGTTTTGGTTTTGATGTTGAGGAATTGAAGGAAAGTGTTGGTGAGAGTGAAGAGTTGCAGGAAGGGGTTGGTGAGAGTGAAGAGTTGAAGGAAGAGGTTGATAAAATGAGTTGAAGAAACACGTGCATCAGATGCTCAGCATTTATATTGATTCAATGTAAAATGAGTGTCTTCTGAGTTTTTGATAACAATTGTAATGCAACAATTTTAGAGTTAGCATTGAGAAATTTTGCTTTTAATTTTATATTCGGTTGGAAAGAACAAGAATGCACACTATTTTTAAAAGTTGTCGTTTTCCATTTTTTTCTCCAATCTACATCTCGACTATATTTACTGATACCCTCATCCTATCTAAAAAACACTAAATTTTGAAGATAAAAATAGCATTATACTCTATTTTTTTATTTCTTTATTATTACATATTTTTCACTTTTCTCTTACATTTTCTTTCTCCTTTTTTTTTTCTCTTTCTTTTTATATTCTCTTTCCTCATTTTCACTTTTCTTTTACACTCTCTTTCTTCATTTTTTTCTTTTTACTTTACTTTTCCCAAAAATAATTATTCTCATTCTCTTATCACTTCTGTTAAAATGTATTAATAAGTCTTTGTATAGCCATTGTAGTTAGCTTTATTAATTGTACAGGTCTATTTTCTATTTGTAACATTGTAGTAAGTTCACTGCAGTGATAGTGTGTTCAGTCTGTACTATTCCCTGCTGTACCCACTCAGCAATATAAGTACCTATTGTAAACTCAATATTAATTCAATGAAAATATAGAATTCTGTTACAATCAAAACAGAATCAGTTTCAGCATGGTATCACGATCCTTCCAGTCATCGCCGTGACCAGATCCGTTTCGCTTCCGCTCTGTCTTCGATATGGCTACTCCGCCGCCGCTAGCAGCGATCGTCGCGATAAATTAAACAATTCAACCAACTATCATTGCAAACGTGTTACATTTGTTAAAATAAGTACAAGTTATGATATTTGAATATTGATCTATTTCTTTTTTATTGCAGTTCTGAGTCAATCACTCTCAACTTTACTTGATTTTGCTTGACTTTTACTTGATTTTGACTGACATTGTCTATGTCTATGAATTTATGGATGTTCACCATAATGTAATGTAAAAAAATGAGGTGCCAAATAACCTAACTATAATAACACGACACTTATTACTTACTTTGTTATTAATAACTTGTCTTGCATTATTATTATTAGGCTTTTTGTACCCCTCTTCCCTCTTTACCCTCAATTCTGACTAAATTGACCATTTTACTCCACTGCAGAAAAATGGCTTTTGGAACTATCCCTTTATAGAATAAATCCGCCAAATTCATTAAAATGGCTTTCAGAATTATCATCCTTTGAGGTGTGTTCGAAAATTTTAAAAAAACCAATTATAACTTAAACTTTGGTAAAAAAAAAGTGAGAGGTATTTTGGGGATAAAATATAATTAAGGGAGAAGAGGGGTAAAAAAAAGCCTTATTATAATTACATTTGTATTCCATTAAATTAAATTAGCAAAAAGACAAGCTCTGACGGTGCAAATTAAGTTGGATCACTATTTACAATCACACTTTTGTTGAAGAATTCTATCATCTCCATTAGTAACCGGTTACCTTTTTTTAACAAATTGATTATTTGTGATAATATTTATATTTAGTCTATGAATGCATACTTGTTGGGTATCTTTCTTCAATTTCAATCCGATACTTCTAGAGTTGCTTTTTTGTGATAATATTTATATTTAGTTATATTTTTTTTTGCTTTTTTGCTTTTTGTTTTTCCTACCCTTACCAAAAATACTTCTTGTTATATATGGTATGATATAATACAAGTCTCAGTTTTTTTCTTCAGTTTATCATGTCTTGCCTGTGGCGAAGGAGATTCCTATTTGTCAAACATTTTTTTCCAAGGTCTCCCAAGTCAAAATGAGGCATGCTAACAGGTGTTATCACTATCAATAAGTGTGCCACATTTAGCTGCACGTGTTTGCTTGTCTATATGCACTTTTATCTAAAGTTGCTATGAGGCTCTTTCCAACAAACACAATTTAATCTAATTCATTGTCTACCACTGTTCGGTTTGAACAAGTCTATTCCATGTTTTTTTATGTAGCTGGTCGTTAGATAGAATCAGGTCAAAGTGTACAATGGCTCTGCCTGAATTAGCATTAACACCATGCTACTACACTCTTTTCCTTGAAATAATTTAATAGAAAAATTTGGAGAAAATTTAAGAACCTTCTTGAAATATATTAAAATTGCGTGAAATAAATAAAAAACTTTAAAGAAATTTACATGTTGGATATGATTCATTTTATGGATACGCCACATACAACTATTTGTTTTACATCTACGAGAAACTCAAGGGGTGTGGTTGAGCGGTTTAGAGTTCGATTCTCGTCTTAGGTACGGAGCAGGTTTAAATCTCTGAACCAGCTGTCCCACCCTTCGAGGTGTCTATCATATGCTAGAAGAACTAGATCGAAACAAATACACCATCATTCTTGAGATAGAAGGCTAAGAACTCCCATTTAGAAAGGGAGGTACTCCAACACTATTTAAACCTAAAAGATAAAATCTGGTTTAAAGACGATCACTTAAGCCATGATACTAACAAAAGACAATAAAATACAGTCAAAACTTTCGGATATACATGGAAGAATGTATATCCGATTCCAAAAAATTAAAAGTGGATATACGTAAAACGACGTATATCCGATTAGCAAAAAAAAGGAAATCGGATATACGTATATCTGCTTTGTAGCAATATGAAGCGGATATACGTATATCTGATTTCATCAAATAAGGATATACTGAATGCGGGGGTATCACTACAAAAAAACTGCCTATTTCCGACGGAAATTAGCGAGGGAATATTGTTCCCTCGCAAACACTGATATTAGCGACGGAAATTGCGAGAGAATAATTGTCACGTTTGTTTTGGTAATTAGCGACGGATTCTATTGGCATTAGCGACGGAATAGCCGTCGCTAAATGGTGGGAGGGAATCTAAAATTCAAAATGCACAGAAACCTAGGTAATTAGCGACGGAAATTATTTCCCTCGCAAACCGTTCTGACCGTTGCAGGGATTAGCGACGGAATTAAGTCCCTCGCAAACTGTTCTGACCATTGCAGGGATTAGCGACGGAATTGTCCGTCGCAAAATCCGTCGCTAATCCTTTAAATTGCATCTGAAGCCAGTTTCCTCTCTGACTCTTCACTCTTCTTCTCTTCACTCCCTCACTCTTCTCTCTCACCACCCGAACCCTAACCCCTCTTCTCTCCTTTCCACCACCAGTCAACCACCACGAGACAACAACCACCACCACCACCACCGCAACACCACCCCCACCGGAGCTCCTCTTCCTCTCCTCTCTCTCTCTTACGATTTCGCTTTCTCTCTTCTTCTCTCCACCTTCTTCCCCCACACCACCACCACCCACGACACCACCACCGCCTCCTCTTCCTCTCCTCTCTCTCTTCTTCTCTCCACCTTCTTCCACCACCACCACCACCACCGCCGGAGCTCCGGTTACCCTCTTCTTGTAGGTTTTAATTTTCATTTTTTTATGAAATTGTTTTCAGTTTAATTTTTTATTGTATTTGTTTTAATTTATTTATTTTTTGCTTGAAATTGAAATTGGTTAGGATTGAAATTTGGCGTTTGAAGTCTCACAATCGCACCGGAGTGCGCACGGTCACCGAACCACCACACCGGACATCAATCTCGTAACGGTTAGTTTTTAAAATAAATTTGTTGTTGTTGTTGTGTGTTAGAATTGAGTGCTATTCTGAATTGTGAGTTATAATTGAGTGTTAGGATTAATTGTTGTTGTGAAATGTGAGTTAAATTGTGTGTGAAATGTGAGTTACAATTGAGTGTTATTGTGAATTGTGAGTTATAATTGAGTGTTAGGATTAATTGTTGTTGTGAAATGTGAGTTAAATTGTTGAGAAGAGTTAGATTGAAAATTGTTGAGAATTGAAAATTGTGTATGTTGTTAATTGTGTTAATTGTTGTCTTGATGAACTCTAGGTTAGATGACTGTGTTGTTGATGGAAAAGGGTGAGGTGTTGTCCCTCACCCCCATAATTTGCTCGAAATCATCTCCATTGAGATAATTGCGAGACGATACTAACAACGGTAAGGTTGGGAGTTATATGAAATAACTTCCTTCACTACTTGGATGGAAAAAGGGTTTTGTGCTGTCCTTGACCCCCATACTCGACTCGGAATCATCTTCACTGAGATCATATCGATACCACTAACTTGATATTTTATTGGGAATGTTATGGGAATCTAACACGTTTTCTTAAATCCGTGTAGATGAATAATTGGTATGAATTTAATCGTGATTGGGTGTATGATCGGTTATTTCCTAGAAGAGCGGGTTTGAAGGATTCTTTTGTAATTGGGGTTGAACAGTTTCTTGTGGTAGCGTGGCGGCATGAATTGGCTATACGGGAAAAAGGGGTTAGATGTCCGTGCTTAAAATGCGACGGTGTACCCATTAGGACCGATGATGAAATTAGGGAGCACTTGTATCATTGGGGGTTTAAGCCTAATTATTAGATTTGGGTGGAACATGGAGAACAACGACGTCCAAATTTTGACGCAAGGGCTTCAAGCAGTTCTGGTGTTGGTTTTGCACGTAATGAAATTTTTGAGTCAATGGAAAACATGATTTGTGATGGTCTCGGGGTGAATGTGCCATTTGATGAGCCTCAGTATGACGATCATGATGAACTTCCAAATGAAGATGCACAAAGATTTTATAATTTGTTAAGAGATTCGAACAAACCGTTGTTTGAAGGCTCCCCACAGTCAAAATTATCTATGTGTGTGAAGCTTTTAGCTCTCAAGTCCATGAGTAATATTTCTGAGTTGGGTTTAGATTATGTGACTGAAATGATGTTGGAAGCAACACCTAATAAGGGTAATTTGCCAAAAAGTTATTATGAAGCAAAGATGTTAGTTTCGAAGCTGAGATTGAAATTTAGGAAGATTGATTGTTGTTCAGAAGGGCACATGTTGTTTTACAATAACGAATTTGGTAAAAACGATGGTGAGCTACTTGAATGCAAATTCTGTGGAAGGCCAAGGTATCATGATCGTAAAGGGGCAAAACGTAATTATAAACCTATCCCTGTAAAGTCGATGTTCTATTTGCCTATAGTTCCAAGGTTGCAAAGAATGTTTGCATCGACCGAAATTGCGCAGAAAATGACTTGGCATTATGACAATAGGCGTACCTCAGACGACATTTTACGCCACCCATCTGACGGTGAAGCGTGGAAGCACTTTGATCAAGTGCATTCAGATTTTGCCTCAGACCCACGGAATGTTCGGCTTGGCTTGTGCTCTGATGGATTTACTCCATATATCCAAGCATCGGCGTCACCGTACTCTTGTTGGCCAGTCATTGTTACCCCTTACAATCTTCCTCCTGAGATGTGCATGACTAAACCATATATGTTTTTGAGTTGTCTGATACCTGGTCCACACAGTCCAAGAGCTAACATTGATATCTTTTTGGAACCTCTGATTGATGATCTTAAGAGATTGTGGGGGGGGGGGGGGGTGTTTTGACATATGGTGCAGCACGGAAAATTTTTTTTATGATGAGAGCGGCATTGATGTGGACAATTAACGACTTTCCTGCTTATGGTATGTTGTCTGGTTGGGGGACTCACGGTAAGTTGGCATGTCCCCACTGCATGGAACACACAAAGGCATTTACGCTAAAGTACGGGGGCAAAAGTTCTTGGTTTGACTCACATCGTAGATTCTTATCGCACGATCATAAATTTAGAAAGAACAAAAATGCCTTCAAGAAAGGGGTAGTTGAAACAGATGGACCACCGCCTTTGTTGACATCAGGTGAAATCTGGAGCAGTGTTATGGATTTGCCACAAGCCACAGAGGTAGGGAAGCTCACCCGACTGGATGGTTATGGACGGGTGCACAATTGGACCAAAAAAAGCATATTTTGGAATCTCACATATTGGAAAGATAATCTGTTGAGGCACAATCTCGATGTTATGCACATCGAGAAGAATTTCTTTGACAACATATTTGTCACTTTGATGAATGTAAAAGATAAAACCAAAGACAATAATAAGGCTAGATTGGATTCTGCTCTTTATTGTAGCAAACATCGATCTGATTTGAATTTGGTGGAAATGCCTAATGGGAAGATGTTAAAACCCAAAGCCAAATACTGTCTAACACCAGATGAAGCGAAAGATGTTTGTCGATGGTTGAAAGGATTGAGGATGCCAGATGGTTATTCTTCTAACCTTGCAAGATGTGCCGATGTGAACACCGGGAAGATGTATGCGATACTGCAAGAGATGGCTTTATTTATTGTATCAAATACTGTTAGTATCACATTTCGTTTCTCTTTTTTCATAGATATGCATCCAGGAGGTTCTGACCCACCGAGACGTCGAGATAAAGGAAAGGAGATTTGCGATGAGCCTCCCAAGAGTAGGCGTAATCGTCGTAATCGTGAGGTGGTTCTTAATATTGGGAACATGAGGGGTCATTCGACGTTTGTGGGCCCACCAGCTACCGAGCCGATTGCCCCACCACCTCCATCTCCATCTGGCCCCGGATGGTATCATTTACCCTCACATGGGCATTTTATGGGCCCACCATCTATGTATCCAGCTGGGCATATGGGCGCACCATTTGGGCATATGGGTGCACCAGCTTGGCATATGGGCGCACCATCTGGGCATATTGGCTCATCATCTGAGCATTTAGGCTCATCATCTGGGCATATGGGCACACCAGCTGGGTTATCTATGCCTACCCCATCGCCCCAAGATGATATTGATCTCAATATTGAGCCCCAGCAGGATGATATCGAGACCAATGACGAGATAGTGGAGGTGGTTGTTGTTGGTGGTCTTAACCTGAAAGTCATTTATCCTAGCGGTGACGCGTAAGTATTATGTTGTTTTATTTTTTTAAAGTTAATTTATGGAACGACTTATATTTGATTGTTTGATATATCTTCCAATATGCAGGCTTCTTCCTGCAAAGGTAGCTTCATCAAATATTACCCGTGTCATCCGCCAAAGGTATTTTCAAAAGTTCCATCCAAAGTGGACTAAAGTCATTGAAAGAGACAGGAAGGATCTGCTGGACTTCTTTAGGGTAAGTGTCAATTATGTCATTACTTATATTGTTAGTTTAAATTTAATGTTTAATAACGTTTAAATTTAATGTTTAATTACTAATACATATTTTCATTTTACTTAGAGTAAAGTGACATGGCGCACTGAAGATGATGAAGATGTGCGAAGACTTTTTTTTAAAAGAATGGGCGCTCAAATATCAGATTTCCTTTATAAGTTGCGGGTTAAAGATAAGAAGCCGAGTTACATGAGTGATGAAGTTTGGAATGCCTTCAAGGGTCATTGGGCTTCAGAAACATTCAAAGCAAATGCTGAAAAAGCCAAGAAGAATAGAAATTCAGAAAAGGGTGGCTCGCTTCACTGCGGCGGGTCCATCAACCAGGCTCAACATGCTCTTAGACTGGTAAATTATTTTAAAAATCTTTGTGTTTTTTTACATTAGTTAATTAGTTTGCAATTTTTAAAACCTTTGATCGATCCATTTTGCAGAGTAAGAAGGCAGGACGCCCTATCACTGCTCCTGAGCTGCATAGAGCCACCCATGTGAGGAAAGGCACTAGCGAGTATGTTGATGATCGCTCCAGGATGACTCAGGTAAATATACAACTTGATTTGTATTATATAATGTTGCTTTGTTAAAATGGAGCGCTAATTATGTTATGTTCTGTGGTTATGCAAAACAGGAGAAAATTAATGAGATCATGACTCAGCAGACTCAGGGGAGCTGGGACCCTACGTCAATTGGTCAACTTACTCCTAAGATGAGAGATCTGGCAAATAAAAATTGGGAGGAAATAGTTGGTTGGTATAAGGGTCGTTTGTATGGTACGGGGCCATTGGCTCCTACTATGGGTCAGTCTGGGGCCGGGAGCAGCAGAGGACGTAGTCGACCAGCTCCTACTTCTTCAACTGTGGAGACAGAGCAGCTTAGGCAGGAGCTGCACTCTACTCAACAGGAGCTGCACTCTACTCAACAGGAGCTCAGGGCCTGGAGGGCAGACTATGAGAAGGTGCTCCGTAGGCAGGAGCTGATGTATAAGTATTTTAAGAATATGATGCCAGATGGGGAGCAAGATGAGGAGGAAGATGAGGAGCAAAATGAGGAGGGAGATGAGGAGCAAGCTCAGCAGTCTGAGGAGTCTGATGGCGGCAGTTTTTAGGATTTGTATTATCTGTTTGACATTTCAGTACTTTGTTATTTGGATTTTATGTTATTTTGATTCGGATTTTATGTTATTTTTATTCGGATATTATGTTACTTTGATTCGGATTTTAATTTAAACTGTTTTAGCTATTTTAAAATTTATTATTTATTAATAAATTAAACAGGTATAAAAACAGGTTTATCAAAAAAAAAAATTTAATCAGTTGGCCATTAGCGACGGAATTAGCGAGGGAAGTGGGGCGCTTGGCTGTCAGAATATTGCCACGTGTTTTGAGAATTAGCGACGGATTTGAGTCCCTCGCTAATTAGCGACGGAATTAGCGAGGGAAGTGGGGCGCTTGGCTGTCAGAATATTGCCACGTGTTTTGAGAATTAGCGACGGATTTGAGTCCCTCGCTAATTAGCGACGGAATTAGCGAGGGAAGTGGGGCGCTTGACTGTCAGAATTTGGCCACGTGTTTTTGAGAATTAGCGACGGATTTGAGTCCCTCGCTAATTAGCGACGGAATTAGCGAGGGAAATTTCCCTCGCTAATTAGCGAGGGATTACAATTCCCTGGCTAAATCCATTAGCGAGGAAGGATTTAGCGAGGGAACTGATCCCTCGCTAATTCCCTCGCATATGACCTTTAGCGACGGATTTTGGTCATTTTGCGAGGGAAATTTCCCTCGCTAATAACCAATTTTTTTGTAGTGTATATCTGCTTTGTTAAAATACAAACCGGATATACCCCTCCTCAAGGTATATCCGATGTGGTTTAAAAATGGATGGCAATGATTTGTCCGTCAATGTTGATCAACAGTGTAGATTGCACCGACAAGATCAACGGCTGATAATCGTCGGCGAATTTTATAAATACCCACTCCCACCCTCATTCTTTTCACTCACAAATTTCACTATCTCTTCTCTCTCTAGAAAATTTCACTCTCTAATCTCTCTCAGTTACCAAAATGGAGATCTGCCTCACTCAGTGCGCCGACGACAATAGGCTTTGCAGTATACATCATCGGGGTCAAATCACTATGAAAGAAAATGGTGTCCACTTCTCGAGTCCGAAACCGGTGCTATGCAGAATCCACCGAGGCATGATGTTCGAAGGTTTGAAGGATAAAGTCTCGTGCAAAGTTCAAGTGTCTGGTGACGGCCGTGACGTCACTGGCATCACTTATCGCAAACCGTATCTCGGAGACGATGGCCGTGTTTCCTTCTCATCGATGACAATCAAGACCGACGAAGACGTGGCGAACATGTTTGACATCCATGATTCGCTTCAGGGGTATAAGGCGTTGGAGCTGTACGTGGAAACTGAACGTAGTGTGAGTGGGATTTTAGGTCTTTTTCGAGAACCGGGATTTTAGGAAAATGTAATTGTCTATTTTTATTGTATTTGGTTATGTTTTATCTTTTGTCGACGCATGAATGAGTACCAAATTTTAATCGCATTGTATGTTTTATCAGATGAATGAAAACGAAATTTTAATTAAACTCGACAAATATAATAAGACCATCAATAATAATAATAATAATAATAAACTAATATAAAAATAGTTCGAATATACTCAAGTAATATACAAAAATCCCTAATCATTGGCGTCCAACATCTCTAATAAACGGGTGAGAGTAACGAATGTGTCAGTACCCACAATGCCTGAGCGTGATCGTCGCGAGCAGACACTGCAAAAAGAAAAAAGGTAAGAATTTTTTTTAAGCAAATCGGATATAGGTATATCCTTTTTGCCAATCAGATATACGTAAATGAGGGTATATTCGCTTACTCATTTTCAGCGAAATCTGAGGAAAAACGGATATATGTATATCCGATGAGAATAAACTCTGGAAATCAGATATAGGTTTCAAGGGGTATATCCGATGAGCTCTGATTTTTCCTTGGTCAAACGGAGATAAGTGGCAAATGGTAAACCCTTTGTAATTTTTTAAAACACTTAAGGGTATTTTCGTATTTTCGTTTGGATGGTGGGGTTTATTGAATTTCAATGCGGATACAAAAAAAAAACCTAAGATAAAAGGCCTAAGGCTACTAGTCCAATTAAAACATACTTACGTAAAACTCAACTAATTTTGACAAAAAACAAAACTAAACAAAGTAAACTTAAACTTTTAATACCTAATATTTTCTAATATAACTTCCTAGGGTTTTTTTTTACCCCCATTTTTTGACCAGCCACCCCCACCAAATTTTTTGACGATAATACCCCTGATAAATATACTACGATCGGATATACGTAAAAATAGGTATATCCGATTTGAGATTTTTCAAAAGCGGATATACGTATTTCCGATTGGAAAATTCTGTTTGCATCGGATATACATATATCCGCTTTTGATATTTAGAAAGCGGATATACCCCCACAACACGTATATCCGCTTTGTAAAAATACTAAGTCAGATATACATGATGTGGGGGTATATCCGATTTGTAAATATCAAAAGCGGATATATGTTTTAAACATGTATATCCGATTCGTTAAAAAAAATTTAAAAAAATAATATATTTTTATGGAAGTTTACATATAAATTTTAAAGAATATAAATTGATATATATATATATATATATATATATACATCTACACAAAAATAATTATATATATATATATATATATACAGATAAATAATTACAAAAATATAAAACCGTAATTACAAAAATTTTGTAGACTAAAAAAGCAAAAAATGTCGTCAATGTAGTTCGTCATAATCATCCGCTAACTTAACAACAGTGGGGGCATCAGTGGGAGGGAGACGCGGCAAGACCGGAGCGGTAGACTGCCAAAGGGCAAAACGACCGGTATAGGGATCCAACAATAAAGTAGACTCCTCCGATCGATTATGAGACCACATCAAAGCAACCAGAGGCAACAGACACTCAGGCGAGATGAAAATAGGCATCCAATGAGCATCCCCCACGTTCAGAATAGCTATGATTTTATGTTTAGAAAAAGAATAAGTACCTCTCAGAGGGAGATAAGTGAAATTCATCTTCAAAGATAACTGAACTAGGGCCACATTATACTTGGTAGCAATAAAGTACCCCGTCTCTGGCAGACTCAACCACTTATCTACGTTCTGAAAAACTAGTGTATTCAATGGATAGCGCTTTTTGAAGCTCTGCAAGCCTGACTATTTCAAACATGCGACTGTAACCGTGGAGAAAAGACTTAGCCACGGTCTTTGTAGCCGTGAAAGGACGTGGCGTCGCCAAATTTTAGCCACGGCCTTTTTGCTCGGTAGCCACGCGAACGGCAACCGTGGAGACATTTCGTTAGCCACGGTTACACTGTTACTTAGCTACGGTTAAGCAGTGGCTAAATCATCCATGTGGTTTCGTAACACGCCTATATTAGCCACGCCTCTGACCGTCTCTATCTAAGTGCAAGAAAAGCGTGCGAATCTTAGTCAATATTTATCTACTGTTTAACCGTAGCTAACTTAATATTTTTAAAAAAAAAATAGATAGTCACCTAATATTTGTCATTCTAAATAGCTCAAATTTCATGGTACCCATACACAGTGAAAAGATAAACAGTCCAAATATATTGCTTACTAGCGATAAAAGTCTAAGTCTACCTCCATTTCAAAAGTAATAATAGCCTAACATGAAATATGAAACCAAAAAAGACCAACAACAATGAAAGCCAACAAAGAAGTAACTAGACGTCACATGCATACTCTTAATAACAATATATAACTAAAATGAACCTATAGGTCAAACATAGATAACTCATCCCCAAATTTATGTTCCAAGAACCTCTCAAGTTTGGTCAACTTATTTATTGTTTGTCCAAGCTTCTCAGTGGTTTGTGTAAGTTGCTCAGTAGTCTGTGTAAGTTGCTCCTTTGTTTCTTCATATCCTTCTAGTTTTTCTTCCAAATCTACTACTTGCTTCTTTAAGTTGTCGACATTCATTTGGCTTGAGCTACCAACTTTGATAAATTCTGTGAAATGCCTACGGTTTGCAAACACATAAGTTGGAGAGACACCTAGACCTAAAACACGCACTCGACCTGAGTGTTCAGCTCCACATAGTTTCCCAATGGCGTCATCGGGATAAGCATTAATCTTTGATGGAACACCTTTTGTTGCTACACGTTCTTGGTCTTCAGATAAGCTCTCTGAAATCTTATCCTATATATTAGCAACAAAAAAAAAATAACAGTTAATATATAGCAGATGCAAAGAAGTGTAAGTGTGCAGTATTTTGTGAATGTAGAAAGGTACAGTAGTGTATATTTGACTAAAAGCTCCATTGCATTACAATTTATATGGGTTGTATTGAAGCTGACATGTTTATACTGACTTCCAATATATGCTTATAACAAAAGATTTGTTAGCCTGCATTTTCGACAGACTCAATTAAATGCAGTCAATGATGTTGACTTGTCATTTTAAAGAAGAGGTGTTGATGTTTGACATTGAGGGCGTTGTGAAAAGCAATTTCGACTATGCCAAATACTTAATGAAATTGAGAGTTTAAAGGCAAAGTTTCGACGAGAAAGAAGCCAAGGAGTTTAGTCGGAGACCAGGACAGTGATGCTGTCGAAGGCGTAGGTAGTTATATGTCAACAAGGTTTGACTTGATAGATTCAAGAAGAAGGGCCACCATTTCGACAGCGAGAGAGTTTATACAGGGAGAATCAGCAAAGCTTGTAACTTAGCGAGATTTGGAAAGCTGAAGCCAGTAATTCGACAGGAAGTTGAGCGTTGTCCAGATGACAAGTTAAATCAAAGAGTGTTAGTCGAAAGAGATAAAAGCAAGGTGATCGAAATGTGGAGCAGTTACTCGGTCGAATTGGCCAGCAGCTAGTTTAGTTTTTTAGAACCGTTGTGCGGTTACTAGTTTTTTCTTATAAATAGCAGTTCTGTAGATAGAACAAAGGTCGCATCTCATTCTATACAAAGTTCTGAATAAACTCATACTTCCGCAAAAGAGAAAAACGAGTCATCACGAACAATGTATGTGATCTGCGTACCAAACCTTTCAAATTCAACAGTGTATTTACCTTTCCTTTAAAGATTTCTGCAGTTTATTTGCTTTCTTTTACGAATTCCTGCACTTTTACTGCTTTCAATTTTCTTTTCTTTATCTACGTTTGCTGCACTCTACCACTTCGCAACATTTCTGCACTTCTTCTTAAACACTTTTCCATTTCTTCATAACTTTTCTCTCATTAAACGGTTGTCATCATCGTTCTTAATAAAAAAACTTCAACACAAATGTTCTGAGATTTCTAGTTGATCTCGCAAGCAACACGTATGTGTAACTAGCGGTGTTTACTAAAAATCACGGTAAACAAATTGGCACGCCCAGTGGGACTTTTGTGCTAAATTTAGGAGTTTTTGTTTTTTAAAAAAAAAAGAAAAACAATTCTGGTTTTGTTTTCAAACTCAAAAATCAGTATTTTGTACTTTGCATGCGCCTAAGAAGTGGTAGGCATCTTACCGAAATGCCACGTTCTAACATGAGTACTGCATCAACATCAAATGCACATTCCCAAGCGTCAGTCAATGATACAAACGCTGCAAGTGTTTCAGGGGTAACCGCTCCGTTGTCTTCCCCAGTATTAACTGCTCCTGTATCTTCTCCAACCATAGCGGGAGTAACTGCTCCATTACCTTCTTCGACAGTTATGGGTGTAACTGTTGTAACCGCTCCTACCATTAATCATGTGTCGAATATGGTGATGGTTCCTGTACCACAAGTTTTAACTTCGACTAACCCTTTAATGGCAAATACCATGATGGGAAATATGCCGTTCAATTTCCCTATGAATGACAGAAATTATCCATATGGTATGCCAACAGCCATGATGGCAGGACTTCAAACAAATGCATCTACGTATGCAGAAAACATAGCTTCAAGTTTTTCGCCTATGCATAATTCCCCAGAAAACATGTATGGTCGAAATGCTCAACCTTCCTTAACCACGTCGTCTTTGTTGGCACTAAGACAACAAATAGATGACAGTAATCATGATATGGTTAACATGCTAACACAACAGATATGCACTATTTTTAATCATTTGATTCAAAATACAAACGACAGTTACCAGATGTTAGCAACTCAAATGGGTCGAATTGCTGATTTCTTTGGCACTCCACCAGTGCATAACCAGCGAATTCCCCAAGTCCAGAACGTTAGGCCTATTGAATTCCCTGTTGAAAGGCCCAACTATACAATTCCCATTGATCAGCAACAAATGATGGCTGTCGAAGAGCCTGTCCCTGAAGTGGTTTTAGTCAATAGAAACCAAAACGCTGACGAAGTAGTGAGACAAGTTCAGCAAAACAACTTTGGGAATCAGAATAACTTGGCAAATCTTGTAGAAACAATTTTAGCCCAAAATGGTCTTAACTTAGGTTTACACAGACCCAATTTTGTATCTCCCCTGTCGGAATATGTGATACAAACAGATTTGCCTAGGGGATGGAAAATTCCTAAATTCACAAAATTTGCTGGGGAAACCAGCGAATCTACTGTCGAGCATATTGCACGATATCTGACTGAGGCTGGTGACATAGCGCAAAATGAGAATTTAAGAATGAAATATTTTCCAAATTCTTTAACAAAAAATGCCTTCACTTGGTTCACTACGTTACCCCCACATTCCATGTTTAATTGGAGTCAGTTAGAAAAAGCGTTCCATGAACAATTCTACATGGGCCAGTGCAAGATTAGCCTTAAAGAACTGGCCAGTGTTCGACGCAAAATGCCAGAATCTATTGATGATTATCTCAATAGATTTAGACTTCTCAAAGCAAGGTGTTTTACCCAGATACCTGAGCATGAGTTAGTCGAAATGGCTGCTGGTGGCTTAGATTACTCTATTAGGAAAAAGTTAGATACTTTACACCTAAGAGATATGGCCCAATTGGCCGATAGAGTTCGACAAGTCGAAAGGCTTAAAGATGAAAAAGCCAGAAATAATCGATTTAATAAAAAAGAAAAGGTCGCTTATGTCAATACTAATGACAATGACCAAGATTTCGACATATCATATGAAGATGTCGAAGAAGAGGTTAACGTGGCAGAATTAAAAGCTGGGCCTCCATATACTTGTAAATTGTTGAGGCCTGCCGATGGGAAAAATCCTGTCGAACCAACGAATGATAAATATATTGCAAAAACATATACCTTCGACGTCACGAAGTGTGACCAAATATTTGATTTGTTAGTTACTTATGGTCAGATTTTGGTGCCTAAAGGCCTGAAAATACCACCATTAGAACAACAAAAGAAAAGAGGGTATTGCAAATATCATAATTTTTTGGGCCATAACACTTCTCGTTGTGTTCTTTTCAGGGATTTGGTTCAGAAAGCACTCAATGAAGGGAGATTGAAGTTTGATGATAAGAAAAAACCTTCAATGCAGATAAGAAAAAACCTTCAATGCAGGTTGATAGCAACCCTCTGCCGACAGCAGAGGCAAATTATGCTGAAGTCGACATTCTGGTTGTCGAGACTAGCCAAGTCACCACTGAAGATAACCGTGTGTCGAAGAATGCTGAAATGTCTGAGGCAACTGTCAAAATGGTCACCAAAGACCAATATGATGAACAAATGCAGGTGGTATACCCACAGGCTGAAGAGGAACTGATTGATTTCCTAAACAGGTGCAAAATCAACAATACTGAGGTAATGTTGTGCCCACGGTGCAGTGCAGTATTTGACAAAGATGCTGCAAAAAGCCTTGAAAAATTCACTCCCCAATCCAAGAGAAAGGGAAAATGGGTCGACAAGAGACCCAAGTTCAGTTTCAATGATAGAGGAATACCTTACAAGGTGACTGCGAGTAAGCATCCTCATCAAGAAATGATAAGAACTTATGTTCCATCTCCCCATTCGCCTGTTGGAAAATGGGTTCATTCTGGTGGGAGAAATGCTGGATATTATCCAGTATACCATGCTGGAAAAAATGTTGGCAATCAGCAGAGGCCAGCGGAAATGGTTAAGGGTGGTGCTAGTGCAAGCACAGTCACCCAAAATAGGGCGTCGGAAGTAAACAAGTATGCCTATAACAACAACTACAAGGGTAAAAACCCTATGACAAGGACACAATGGCGAAGACATCAACGTCAAATGAAGCTCCTTGCTGTTGAGAGAAGTGGCAATATAGCCGCCAATAAAGGGAAACAGGTAGCCTCTCAGGTCGAAATTCAAAGAAAGCCGGCCACCGAAAGGATATTCCCTCCTCTCACAATTGTCAAAGAAGGCCTCAACCCTGAGGAAGGCCTTGACTTGGACGAAGAAATGGATTCTGAATTTTCAGATTCCGACCCATCACTCAATATCATATGTGTCGTTTCAATCCTCCCGATCGAGTTCGACGTGATATCAGAGGTGAACGAGGTTGAGAAAGACTTCGACGAGGATATGGCTAAACATAAGCCAATCTGTTATTATGTACTAAATAATGGTTGTATGGAGGAACAAAGTGCAGTTTTTGAAAGACCAGATGGAGGCATGAAGTACCATCTCAAGCCTTTGTTCATACAAGCCAAAGTCAATAATGTAGGCGTTAACAAAGTGCTAGTAGATGGAGGCGCTGCAGTAAATTTAATGCCTCAACACATGCTGCCAAAGATTGGTAAATCAGACACTGATCTAAGGCCACACAACATAGTTCTTACCAATTATGAGGGCAAATCTGGCTATTCTCTGGGAGCCATAGAAGTGGAGCTAGTGATAGGGAGTGTTAAAAGATTAACCATGTTCATGGTTATCCCCACCAGGGCAAACTTCAATCTATTGTTGGGTCGAGAGTGGATCCACGGAGTTGGAGCAGTCCCTTCAACGCTCCATCAGAGAATCTCTATTTGGAGAGAAGACGGTCTAGTCGAGAATGTGGAGGGCGACCAAAGCTATTTCTTAGCTGAAGTTGATCACATCACTAAACACACCTTCGACAAACAATTGGCGAATATTGCGCCATGTACTCCCTCTGACACAGGCATATGTCCCTCAGGACAATGTATATGCTTCACTCGATCTACACCCTACCCATGGTTTCATTTGGGAGAGGGAGTTGCTTGAGGAGTCAACCCATTCAAGAGGCTTCTGTAAGCCTACAGGGTGGGACGGTCCATAGATGTTGATGATGTCTACACCCAACATATGGGATCGAATTACGGCCTACGTGGCCGAAAATAAACAAAATGCGGCATTGGAAGCCGAATTTCAACAAATTGTGGTTAATCAAACCATAAAAGAACCAATGATGGTTAATCAAACCACTGAAGTTAACAATGAAGTTAACAGTGAAGACAATATGGTCGAAGGCCAAAGGCTCGACTGCATCTATGATGACGAGCCCTTAGGTTTCGAAAAAGACCCAATGGGTTCGGCCAAGAAGATTCAAGCTCAAGACCCTCTAGAGGAAGTCGACTTAGGAGATGGCTCCATCAAAAGGCCAACATTCATCAGTGCTAAGATCGACAAAGGTTTGAGAGATCGAACCATAGAGCTTTTAAAAGAATACAAGGATTGCTTCGCTTGGGACTATAATGAAATGCCTGGACTGCGTCAAGAAGTAGTTGAATTGAAGCTGCCCATTCGACCAGATAAGAAACCAGTGAAGCAAACACCAAGAAGATTTGCACCGCAGATCCTGTCGAAGATCAAAGAAGAAATTGAGAGACTACTCAAAAGCAACTTCATCAGAACTGCCAGGTATGTTGATTGGTTAGCTAATATTGTTCCTGTTATTAAGAAAAATGGAACACTTAGAGTCTGTATAGATTTCAGAGATTTAAATAATGCTACACCCAAAGATCAATATCCCATGCCAGTGGCAGAAATGTTAATTGATTCGGCAGCTGGCTTTGAATACCTAAGTATGTTAGATGGATATTCAGGGTATAATCAAATTTTCATTGCCGAAGAAGATGTGTCGAAAACAGCATTTCGTTGCCCTGGGGCCTTAGGCGTTTACGAATGGGTAGTAATGCCTTTTGGTTTAAAAAATGCTGGTGCCACATACCAGCGGGCAATGAATTCTATGTTTCACAATTTTATTGAAAATTTTATGCAAGTATACATAGATGATATTGTTGTTAAATCTTCGACAGAAAATGGTCATCTAGGCCATCTTCGACAATCATTCGAGAGAATGAGAAAATATGGATTGAAAATGAATCCAATAAAATGTGCCTTCTGTGTACGTGCAGGTGATTTCTTGGAATTTGTAGTCCACAAAAAAGGCATTGAAATTAATCAAAACAAGACGAAAGCAATCATGGAAACGAAGGCTCCTTCGACCAAGAAAGAACTCCAGTCATTACTAGGAAAGATCAATTTCCTCAGACGGTTCATCTCAAACCTAAGTGGCAAAACTCAAGTTTTCTCGCCATTACTTCAACTGAAGAAGGCCGATTTGTTCAAATGGGATCCAGAGCACCAGAAAGCCTTCGATGAGATTAAAGCATATCTAGTTAAACCACCTATATTGTTACCACCTATCAGAGATAAGGTGATGAAATTGTACATAGCAGCATCAGAGCTGTCAATAGGTAGTATGTTAGCACAAGAGGATGATAATGGTGTCGAAAGAGCCATATATTACCTTAGTAGAATTTTAAA
Source organism: Astragalus membranaceus (assembly GCA_039519185.1). Taxonomy (NCBI): domain Eukaryota; kingdom Viridiplantae; phylum Streptophyta; class Magnoliopsida; order Fabales; family Fabaceae; genus Astragalus; species Astragalus membranaceus. The sequence continues at coordinate 3,334,175 of CM076847.1, forward strand.
CGATGCTGAAACTAGATATCATCCAATGGAGAAATTGTGCCTTTGTTTGTATTTCTCTTGTACTAAATTAAAGCAATATATAAAGCCAGTTGATGTGTATGTTTATTCTCATTTTGATATTATTAAACATATGCTGTCGAAACCTATATTGCACAGTCGAATTGGTAAATGGGCCTTAGCCATTTCTGAATATTCATTAACATATCAGCCTTTGAAAGCAATCAAAGGGCAAATTGTTGCTGATTTTATTGTCGACCATTCATTGGTCGAAGTGACAGTTAATCATATGAGTATTCATCCATGGACATTATACTTCGACGGGTCAAGCCATAAAAATGGTTCTGGCATTGGGATACTGATTATTTCCCCAACAAAAATACCAACGAAGTATAAATTCAAAATCAAAGGACTTTGCTCTAATAATGAGGCCGAATACGAAGCCTTAATCGCAGGCTTAGAAGTTTTGCTAGAACTGGGGGCAAAGGATGTCGAAATCAGAGGTGACTCTGAATTAGTAGTGAAGCAATTAACTAAAGAGTATAAATGCATTAAAGAGAATTTAATCATATACTTCATTATTACCAATACTTTGTTAAAACGCTTCGACTCTGTGAATATTGAGCATATTCCCCGAATTGAAAATCACGAGGCAAACGAGTTGGCACAAATTGCTTCAGGCTATAAAGTTTCTCCAACAAAACTAAGGGAATTGATAGAAATCAAGGAGAAATTAATTTCGACAGACTATTCTGAAGACGAATTGTCAATGCCAAAACTTGGGGGGGGGGGGGGGGGCAGACAAGTCAGAATTATTATTTCCTCCAAATGAAAATGGCGAAATTTTTGCCATTGACAATATGTCAAATGACGATTGGCGAAAACCAATTGTCGAATACTTGGAAAATCCAACAGGAACAACAAATCGAAAAACCAAGTATAGGGCATTAAGCTACGTGATTATTGGAAACGAGTTGCTCAAGAAAACTCCTGAAGGAGTTTTGCGTAAATGTCTTAGTGAAAATGAGGCATACTTAGCAATATCTAATACTCATGGTGGAGCTTGTGGATCCCACCAAGCAGGCCACAAGATGAAATGGCTCTTGTTTCGACAAGGAGTATACTGGCCAACTATGCTAAAAGATTGCATAGATTTTGCTAAAGGATGCCAAGAATGTCAAAAACACGCAGGAGTGCAACATGTACCTGCAAGTGAATTACATTCAATAGTAAAACCTTGGCCGTTTAGAGGTTGGGCTTTAGACATAATTGGTGAAATTAAGCCAACGTCGTCGAAAGGCCACCGTTATATATTAGTAGGTATCGACTACTTCACTAAATGGGTCGAAGCTATTCCCTTGGCTAAGGTAGACCAGGAGGCAGTAATGAACTTTATTCAAAACCACATCCTATATAGGTTTGGGATTCCAGAAACCATTACCACTGATCAAGGTTCAGTTTTTACTGGTCGAAAAGTGGTAGAATTTGCCTCTGAAAATGGATTTAAGTTATTAAGTTTGACACCATACTATGCTCAAGCCAATGGTCAAGTCGAAGCAGCCAATAAGATTATCATTAATTTGATTAAAAAACATATTGGGCAAAAACCTAAAAATTGGCACAAAACTCTTGATCAAGCATTATGGGCTTGTCGAAATTCTCCTAGAGAATCAATTAACACTACTCCATTTAGGCTCACTTTTGGCCACGATGCAGTATTACCTGTCGAAATATATCTACAGTCAACCAGAATTCAAAGGCAATTTGAGATCCCATCAGACCATTATTAGGACATGATTTTAGACGAATTGGTTGATTTAGACGAAGAAAGGTTATTTGCATTAGACATCCTCATAAGGCAAAAAGAAAGGGTAGCTAAGGCCTACAACAAAAAGGTTAAATCAAAAACTTTTGCCATAGGAGACTTAGTGTGGAAAGTTATCCTACCCATGGACAAAAAAGATAGAGCCTTAGGTAAATGGTCTCCAAATTGGGAAGGGCCATTCAAAATTTTACGAGTATTCTCAAACGGTGCTTATGAAGTCGAAGAGTTAAGCGCTGATAATCGAATTTTGCTTATAAATGGTAAGTACTTAAAAATGTATAAACCAATGTTGCAAGAAATTAAAATAACGCAAGATTGAGATCGAGAGGAAATATAAACATGGCACGCTGAAAGTTAAGTGCCAGAAAAAATATTGTTATGATACAAATAGAGTGTCGAGAACAAAAGGGAATATTCAAATTACATAAGTGTTTTTAACCCTTTCAAAGGCAGTCCTAGCATACTTCAATCTGGTTTTAAGGAGAGTTTCATCTGCAGTTAATCTTTGAATTGCTTCATCGTGTTTTTGAACCCTCTCCAAATGTTCGATTGCTGAAGTTGCCTCAGATTGTAGCTGAGCTTCCAAAGGAATTAAAGTCTTCTTTTGAATAGAGGCTTTCTTCTGCTATGTTGCTGCAATCTTCGACTGCAAATCCTTAATTTGTTCTCGATATTCAAAAATGAGGGTGTCACAATCAGCCACTTCTTTGCGGTCACCTGCTGTTTGAATCTCCAAGGTCGAAATCCGTGCTTCTGAAGCTTCGACTGCAATACTTTCCTCTTGACGCAGCTCAATCTCACGTTCCTTGTTCACCACAACGCTCTTCATCTTCGACAGATCCTTTGAAATTTGTTCTAGCAAAGGCTCAAATTCGGCTATGAAGCCAATAAGAGACTCATTCGATTCAGGAACATTAAGTTTGTGGAGTAAGGCCTTGATTTTGAAGGTAAGCATATGATCTTCTTCGATAGCCTTGAACAGATCCACCTCAAAGAGGGTTGTTCGTAGCTCCCGAATGAGATCATCTTGAGGACTTTTAGAGGTATTGCCACCAGACGCAGTTGAAGCACTAGGTTTACTCGCCGTCGAAGATAAACCACTCACCATTTGTTTAAATGCTTCAAGAGGATTTTTACTTTTTAAAGCTGAGAATTCCTTTGGGCTCAAGTTGGTGTGAGGTGGAAAACCCAGAGAGTGTGAAAGATTAGTTATTTCCAGAAAGTCACCTTGCTCCTCATTTTCTCCTTCATCAGCTTCATTCCTGTCTTTACCGCATTCTTGTCCCTTCATGCTGGGAGAAGAAGATATGCTGATCTCAGCTTCACCTTGGCTAGCTTCATAGCCTTCGTCGCCATCCATATCAGCTTGCTCTTGGTCATGCTCAGAAATCTCTTTTGCAGCATCTACAGCAGGGGTAATTGCTTCGGCCATTGGAGTGTCTTCGACAGCAGGAGGAGGTTGGTTCTGAATCAGAGGATCTTCTTCGACACCCTGTTTAGCAGGTGTCTTTGGAGGAGAGTGAGTAGAGGTAGGCGTGGCTTGTCTTCCCTGAGCTTCAGGGTTTAAAATTTCATTTCCCTGATAACGAAGGTAAGTAAGTGACACCATATAAAAAAAAACTTTAAGGATAGATTTCATCAGCTACCTTAGATGTGGTGTCTTCGACACGAGAGTGTGCACTCGCAGGTTTTTTGAGATGTTTTGTGGGTATCTTCTCCGTGACGATTGGGGTTGCCTCTTTAGCTTCGACCTTTTTTGTGTCTGCTGCACTTTGGCAGGAATAGTTCGAGGAGCATTTTTAGAGACATCCTGAGAGTTCTTTGTTTTCTTCTCTCTCTACTGCTGGGGTTTGGATCTTGACAGTTTTGGACTTAATCAGTGGCTCCTCTTCAGACTGAGTACTTGTAAATATAAGCACAATAGAAGAAGGATAAATATAGCTGAGCAAGAGGGTAAGAGTTTCGACCTCTGAGTCACTCACAACTATGGCCTTTTTGATTTTCTTAGAAGGAGTAGCGTGGGTAGAGCTGTTTGGTCTTTTTGATAAAACACTAGAGCTTTCTTCTTCGTCTTCGTTGTTATTGCTGGCTCATCATCCGTCGAAGATGCAATAGGAACAGCTACAAATATTCAACAACAATGTGAGCAAAATCATACGTAATAAAAAACTAAAGTTTTTTCTAAGAGTTTTATACGTCACCTGTTGCCATGGGAGATGTGACCCGAACCTGTTGAATGTCTAAATGAAGATGACCCTCGAATGTGTATAAATCATACTTAGTCGAAACTACTTTTTGGGCCATTTTTCGAGTTGAAAGAAAATCATATAACGCCATAATCGAACCACACAGAAACCATTGAGGAATTGGTGGTCGAAAAGCCAAAACTAGTTTACTAGTTGGCAAAGGTGGAAATTTGATTTTATTCTTCAAAGCAAAAGTATATTTATCAGACACGTAGGGTGGAATCCCCAACGTTGGAAGTTTTTCGACAATCTTTTGCTTTAAAGTTTTAGCAGCCTCAAAGACAGTTTGATTAAGATGTTTGGGGTCATATACAGTTTCAAAGTAGTTTTGGAAAGCTCGAATTTCCTGAATATGTGTACCTTGAGATTTCTCTTTCTTGTTTTGCGTAGAAGGAAAAACAGATATTAGTTGCTGAAGCAAAATGGACTCTTCGACAACAGCAGACTTAGACTGATAGTATTGTCCCCACCATTTTGAAAATGCCTTTGTGCAAGCAAAATATGGTTCGAACATAATGGGAACAAAGGTAGGGGCTTGCTTAACAACATTGTCGAGACGTTGCCAAAAATCCTTCTCGTTTTCAGGATGCCTTAAGTCTTTTTTCACTATATACAACGGACTAGGTCTAGGCTGACATAGCCCAAATTGTCTTGCACGAAGTTTGGTTGATATCCCTCTATGACAAAAGAAGTCTTGGACCTACTAGTAGAGATTCTCGTGGACAAAAAAGTGGGAGTTAGGAATGCTTGCCATATCTGATTTGTTTCCTCTTCACCCGTGAGAGAAATGGCAGGAAATTCTTTGGTGAACCATTCTGGTCCATAAAACCTGATAGCAAAAGGTGCCATCGAAGGAGTAAATGCAATACAGTTTAGAAACATGTTGAAAGCTTCTGCAAATAACTGCTCTGTAGGTTGCCCAACCTCTCTTGGTCTTAAGAGTGCAAGTCTTATCCCTTCAACCTTCCTTTGGTTAACCGTTTCGACACAGTCTTCAGGGATATAATACTCAAGTTGTGACTCAAACGTGGCAACAAGCCACAATTGGAAAAGCCAGATAGGTCCTGAAACTAAGAATTTGGATTTAGGTTCAAGTCCTTTTAGAGTAAAAGAGCCTAATCCTAAAGCTTCATAGAGATTCCCTAGAATCAGTTTGCTAAGGCAGACATCTCGACCCTCATGAATTTGGATGGCTAAATTAATAAACATTTTTGCCACTTGAAGTGACGAAGAACAGAAGACATGGGAAGAAAGCCATAAAGTGAGGAAGGCAATGTGCTCTATGTCAGAAACTTCCACACTATCAGTAATGTGTTGGTCTTCAATGTATCCGTGGTAGGTGGCACGTTTGAAATCAAACTGGTACTCAGTGCCAGTACTTTTGGGGTTGAAAGTCTCACCCGTAGGTTTAAGACCTGTGATGGCAGCCACGTCTAAAAGAGTAGGAGTGAGCATGCCACATTTGAGGTGGAGGCTATTGGTAGTAAACTCCCAAAAATAGAGCACAGCAATGAGCAATGGGCTCTGGTACTTTGGCCCATATCTAGACAGCTGAATTAGGTCAAAGATGCCTAATTGTTTCCAAGTTTCAGCCTTCTTCGACTCAATCTTGTCAAGCCAATTGATATAGGGTTCACTCTCGACAGGAGGGGAAGACCTAAAGACTCTGTTAGGGGCGTTCATAAAATCCATAACATATGGCCCTTCGGTAAAAATCCTAGGTTCATACTGGTGATAACTAGGGAAAATTTCCTGGAGTTTTGGAGGATCAACCGCTGTTTCTGGAAGGGGGCCAAGAAATGCATATTTATTAGGTGGAGGAGAAGGAATGAGTACCTGAGATTTTTGTATTTGAGCCCTCTCTACAGCAAAATCAAGTTCAGCCACATATTTTGGAGCAGAAGGGTTTCCAGAAGCTTGCATGTTGGAAATGTTAGGTTTTGAAGCCATTGAAGGGAAATACAGCGATTCGTGTGATAAATCGTAAGAAAAGAGGAATGTCAAAGTCTCTTCCTGATGCGTTAATGGAGTTTCTGTAGATAGGTGGTCTTTCGCAAGTGGAGGAAAAAGTTTCGCAGAAATTGCTCGCAGAGAAGAAGGTGAAATTTCGGAAAAAAGGCAAGTGAAAAGATGCAGTTGCTTTTTATAGCCGTTTTTGCCACGGATATTATAATAAAAAATAGGAAAACGTGGGTTCCCGAGACAGTTGGTGGGGAAACGTGGGATAGTGAGAAATCTCAACAGTTATTTTCCACACGTGGCGAGCCTTCATTGAAAGAAAACGACACGATAACTGTGCGTGTGCGCAGAGTGTGTGCAGAAACATCCCCTCATATACTGAGAGAAGATAGTTAATGATGTCGAAGGCGTAGGTAGTTATATGTCAACAAGGTTTGACTTGATAGATTCAAGAAGAAGGGCCACCATTTCGACAGCGAGAGAGTTTATACAGGGAGAATCAGCAAAGCTTGTAACTTAGCGAGATTTGGAAAGCTGAAGCCAGTAATTCGACAGGAAGTTGAGCGTTGTCCAGATGACAAGTTAAATCAAAGAGTGTTAGTCGAAAGAGATAAAAGCAAGGTGATCGAAATGTGGAGCAGTTACTCGGTTGAATTGGCCAGCAGTTAGTTTAGTTTTTTAGAACCGCTGTGCGGTTACTAGTTTTTTCTTATAAATAGCAGTTCTGTAGATAGAACAAAGGTCGCATCTCATTCTATACAAAGTTCTGAATAAACTCATACTTCCGCAAAAGAGAAAAACGAGTCATCACGAACAATGTATGTGATCTGCGTACCAAACCTTTCAAATTCAACAGTGTATTTACCTTTCCTTTAAAGATTTCTGCAGTTTATTTGCTTTCTTTTACGAATTCCTGCACTTTTATTGCTTTCAATTTTCTTTTCTTTATCTACGTTTGCTGCACTCTACCACTTCGCAACATTTCTGCACTTCTTCTTAAACACTTTTCCATTTCTTCATAACTTTTCTCTCATTAAACGGTTGTCATCACCGTTCTTAATAAAAAAACTTCAACACAAATGTTCTGAGATTTCTAGTTGATCTCGCAAGCAACACGTATGTGTAACTAGCGGTGTTTACTAAAAATCACGGTAAACAAGATTATGATAGGAAGGTAATGCACAAACAAACCAAACAGACATAATTTCTTGCTATGCAAAAAAAAAACGATTTCACATGAAGGCATCCTACATAGACCAAACAGACATGATTTACTTGGTCTCCACATAAATTGCATTTCAAATGGAAAGTCTTCAAACTTAATTTACATACAAAAGATAAAGCTCATCATGTTTGGAGTGATGATTTAAAGTACACATAATTTAAAGTAGACATCAACAACATCTAAGACATTAACTCAAGGCATTTATTAACCGACAAAGCTTTTAAAATTGACAATTTAACAAAGTTGATATACTTACAGCCATGGCTTTTCCTTCTTCATTCACATAGTTTCCATCCTTCTTTAGTAAAGTTGGCAATTTAACCTCACTTCGACATACCGGTCTTCCTAATTTTAGCTCCTAAAATACATAAATTACAAACAATTATCATGTATAAGTTACTATGTTAGAACATAGAGATTTACTTTGACATACTAACATTAATTAAGCTTATAATTAATCAACTACGTACCATCTGACGAGCCCTTCTTGCATTGCTCTTACTGTTGAACCAAGGGCAAACACTCTTTGTTTTGTATGATAACAAATTACATCTTATCTACTAATGGTTCAAGATTGAATAAAGTGCAGGACACAAATTAAAGAGAAGAAGACACTGAAGTGGAGTAGCTTGAAGAAGAAGCAAACTCAAGACCTAGATTGTTTATGTGCCTTCTTTAGGACACCCTGTAAGGTCCTATCACCTAAAGTGTATGGAACTTTAGTTATTGAGAGAGATGACTTTTCAAAACATGCATGATGCATCAAAATAGTTTTGAAAAATATTTTATAAAATTGCATGCATGGATAAGGTGGCACCATAAACCCTAAAACTATTTTGGTTGAAGGCTTGAAATCAAAATCCTATATTTTTACAAAGATAATAGATTATGGTAATAGATTAGGTGCCTGAATGTTTTCAGAGCACATAATCGATTACTCTCCTATTTTAACTAAATACATAATCGATTAGCAAGCAAACAAAGTTTCCTTTCTTATCAAACTAATCGATTATGTGCTTCAAATAACTAAAAAGAATAATCGATTATATTGCAAGCCAAAGTTTCCTTTTTGAAAAACATAATCGATTAGGAGCTTCAAACAACTAAAGCACATAATCGATTACCACCTTTCAAGGAAGGTTGATAATCGATTATGCACCTGTTTTGCCTTCACAACATAATCGATTATCATCTCACCAAAGGTTTCCATATTCACAACATAATCGATTATGGACCTATTGCACTTGAAAGGCATAATCGATTATCTCATGCAATAAATGGTTTTTCAAAAATCAAACCTCTCCTAAGCCTATAAATAGGTATGTGTGATTCACTTTCAAACACACCACTACCTACAACTCTCTCTACTCCTCACATACAAATCTAGATCTAAGATATTGTGCTTCATTGTTTTTATCTTGCTAAAAGCTTTTGATTTCGAAATTATAATATTCTTTCTAAAAGCTTTTATGTTTTTACAAATCTAGATCTAAGATATTGTGCTTCATTGTTTTGATCTTGTTAAAAGTCTTTTGTTTTCGAAAATCATAGATCCTTTCTAAAAGGCTTTTATAATTTTGCAAAGCTAGCTTCCATTGTCATATCAATCTTTAAGCTTTTGCAAAAACAAGATTTCATATTCATATCATATTTAGAGCATCTATTTTCCTAAGATCACTCATCTCTCTCAGTTTCTAAACTGACATATTACAAGAAGTGATTGGATCATAGATCTCAACTTTGTACTCTTTATTTCTTTTAAGTGGTTATTTTGAAATCCTGGGAGCAATTCTTGGGTCTCTCAATCAGGGTGATTGAGTTGGTTGAAATCCTGGGAGGTTCACTTGGGTCTCTCAATCAGGGTGATTGAGTTGGTTTTGAAATCCTTAGCGGGTGCTTGGGTTCTCAGTTCAGGGGAATTGAGATTCACTAGTGTTGAAGTCGACTGTTTGTATTAAACTCTCTTCAATATAGTGGTTGCTAAGTCCAAGGGTTGAAAAGCCTAAGGCCGAGGACGTAGGGGTTTTATCCCGAACCTCGCTAAATATCTGTGTCCCTCTATCCCTTCTCTCTTTATATTTTGCACTATTATTATAACTGTTTATTGTTAATATTACTGTGCTTATATTATTCAATACTATCACTACTCTGTCATATCAATAAACATATTAATTGTGATATTATCAATACTCATCAATCATCTTCTACTCCTCTTCTCTAAGATCTACTATATCTCATATATCATCTTTATCTCACTAATAGATCTAATATATTCAATATCCTGATTATCTCTTATAATATCTTTATTGGCAATATTGAATACAATTTAAACAACTCTTGCTTGTCTTCATATCCAAAAGTTCAAATCATATTTTCCGCATCCGATTTGAAAAAGAATATAATCATCATTTGCGAAAAGAATCCATATTTACTCATAACCTTATTCACCCCCCCCCCTCTAAAGGTTATACTATGGTCCAACAAGTCTAACAAGTGGTATCAGAGCTAGAAATTGCATATAGAGCTTTACATCTCGCAATTTAAATTTTATTTATCTATCTGTGATTATGGGTTCTTTTATGAAAGAGGGGATGTCCTTCAATAGGCCACCCCTGTTTGATGGGACTAACTATGACTATTGGAGTAGTCGAATGAAGTGTCATGTGCAGGCTATAGACTTCACTCTCTGGAGGATCATAGTTGATGGACCGCTGATTCCGATGAAGATCAAAATTACAAAACCTGGCAGTGCTGTTGAACCCACTGGCAAAGCAGAAGAAGTTCCAGTTGAAGATATCTACACCATTGATCTGAGCGAGCTGAGAAAGTCTGAGTTAGACAAAATATCTCAGAATGCCAAAGCTATGAACATTCTTCACCTATCTCTATGTGAAGAAGAATATGGAAGGGTAAAAGGGTGTCAGACAGCAAAAGAGATCTGGGACTGCTTGGAAGCTACACATGTCGGTACAAGCCAAGTAAAGGATACAAAAATCAGAATCCTCACTTCTGAGTATGAATCATTCAAAATGAAGGAAGGTGAATCTGTTGCAACTATGCACCAGAGACTGAATCTGATTATAAACAACTTGAGGGCATTGGGGAAGAAGTACTCTACAAAGGATATAAATGGGAAGATTCTTGCATCTCTAACCAGTGAGTTCTTTCCAAAAACCTGTGCAATCACCGAAGCCAAGGATATTGGCACTCTGCCCCAAGAAGACTTGATCGGGTCACTTCTAGCATTTGAGGTGGTGTTGGCTGCTAACAAAGGTCAAGAAAAAGAAATAGAAAAAGAAAAGAAGTCTCTTGCCCTTGCTGCTAAAACTCCTAAAGTAGCAAGGAAAGAGGTTGAATATGATGATGAAGATATGACTAAGCTGTTTGAAGAGTTCATGAGATTCAACAAGCTTGGGAAGGGTGACTACTCAAAGCAATCCAAGTACAAACGGAAGAGAGCTAAAAAGGTTACATGGGACAGTTCTGATACTGATGAACAGGAAGAGGTTGCAAATGCTATTTGTCTCACTGCATGTGAAACACCTAAGGCTACAATATGGGACAGTCTTGGCTCTGATAGTGAAACAGATAAAGAAGAGCAGACTGCCAATACTGTTTCGCATATGGAAAATGACACAACTGAGGTAATCCAAAATTCCCTTAATCTCTCTGATTCTAGTATGCATGATGAATTTGATGATGCATTTAGTAGTCAAGATTTGAGTGATGCTTTTGATGCTCTCTACTTTGAACATGAAACTCTTTTGATAAAAACTAAGAAATTAACAAAGAGTAACAAAAGCATGCTCACTCAAATTGAGACTCTTGAAAATGAGGTAGCAAGATTAAAAAATGAGTTACATAAATCCGTCAACCTTGAATTTCTTGAGCTTAAACAAAATTTTGAAAAAGCCAAGGTTGAAAATGAAATTTTGAAAGAAACTTTGAAAAAGTTTGAGGTTGGTGAAAAGACCTTGAATCAGTTGCTTCACTCTCAACATGAATATGTTGATAGGAGAGGAATTGGGTACAAAGGTAATTCCACCTCCTCTTGTTTGAACAAGAAAATAACTTTTGTTGCTTCTACCTCAAGTTATACTCCTACTGCTTTCTCATGCACTTATTGTCAAAAGGGAAACCATAGCTCACTTAGATGCCCTATTCGTAAGTTGTGTGAGCTTGGTACCCTTATACCTGCCTGTAAGAAACCAAGGTGGATTGTGAAAACAAACCACTTGAGGACTAACCCCAAAGGACCCAAAGAAAATTGGGTACCAAAATTTTCTACTTGATTTTTAGTTCAGGTATGCTTCAAGGTATTGGGGATTGGTACCTTGATAGCAGAAACTCAAAGCTCATGGATCTGCTGATGCTTCACAATTCTTGAAATTGAGCAACAAACCTAGTGGATCTGTAAAGTTTGCCAACATTGAATTTTCTTAATAGGTAAAGGTTGTGTGGGTAAGGAAAACACAACTATATTTATCAAGTATTAAACACTTATGTGAAGTAATTGTTTGTATGCATCAAAGCTTTTTCTCAAGTGCTATTATACTAGATCTTTGATGCAACATATTTTTGATGTTAAAAATGATACCTATATTGTTGAACCAAGGATGATTATCTTGGGTATCATATTTTTAACCATGATAATCCACCCTCTTTTTGCTAAAGCCTTGCATTCTAAAATTATTAAGGGGGATCACCTAGTAAGGGGGAGCATAGCTTGAATTACTGTTTTTATATATCATATGCTATGCAATGCTGCTTATTGATTATACAAGTTTATAATATGCCTATGTTGTATGCATTCACCCCCCCTCCTTTTTGATGAAAACAAATGGGGAGAGAATATTATGCATGTTATATATGGGAAAGAGAATATCTAAATTGCTGCTATCCTGCTATTGTGATGTTTATTTAAATGCATATGCTTAGGGGGAGCTTTTTGAAAAAGTTTTATTACTATCAAACCCCCTATGCATAATGTAATTTGTTATCATCAAAAAGGGGGAGTTTGTTGAACCAAGGGCAAACACTCTTTGTTTTGTATGATAACAAATTACATCTTATCTACTAATGGTTCAAGATTGAATAAAGTGCAGGACACAAATTAAAGAGAAGAAGACACTGAAGTGGAGTAGCTTGAAGAAGAAGCAAACTCAAGACCTAGATTGTTTATGTGCCTTCTTTAGGACACCCTGTAAGGTCCTATCACCTAAAGTGTATGGAACTTTAGTTATTGAGAGAGATGACTTTTCAAAACATGCATGATGCATCAAAATAGTTTTGAAAAATATTTTATAAAATTGCATGCATGGATAAGGTGGCACCATAAACCCTAAAACTATTTTGGTTGAAGGCTTGAAATCAAAATCCTATATTTTTACAAAGATAATAGATTATGGTAATAGATTAGGTGCCTGAATGTCTTCAGAGCACATAATCGATTACTCTCCTATTTTAACTAAATACATAATCGATTAGCAAGCAAACAAAGTTTCCTTTCTTATCAAACTAATCGATTATGTGCTTCAAATAACTAAAAAGAATAATCGATTATATTGCAAGCCAAAGTTTCCTTTTTGAAAAACATAATCGATTAGGAGCTTCAAACAACTAAAGCACATAATCGATTACCACCTTTCAAGGAAGGTTGATAATCGATTATGCACCTGTTTTGCCTTCACAACATAATCGATTATCATCTCACCAAAGGTTTCCATATTCACAACATAATCGATTATGGACCTATTGCACTTGAAAGGCATAATCGATTATCTCATGCAATAAATGGTTTTTCAAAAATCAAACCTCTCCTAAGCCTATAAATAGGTATGTGTGATTCACTTTCAAACACACCACTACCTACAACTCTCTCTACTCCTCACATACAAATCTAGATCTAAGATATTGTGCTTCATTGTTTTTATCTTGCTAAAAGCTTTTGATTTCGAAATTATAATATTCTTTCTAAAAGCTTTTATGTTTTTACAAATCTAGATCTAAGATATTGTGCTTCATTGTTTTGATCTTGTTAAAAGTCTTTTGTTTTCGAAAATCATAGATCCTTTCTAAAAGGCTTTTATAATTTTGCAAAGCTAGCTTCCATTGTCATATCAATCTTTAAGCTTTTGCAAAAACAAGATTTCATATTCATATCATATTTAGAGCATCTATTTTCCTAAGATCACTCATCTCTCTCAGTTTCTAAACTGACATATTACAAGAAGTGATTGGATCATAGATCTCAACTTTGTACTCTTTATTTCTTTTAAGTGGTTATTTTGAAATCCTGGGAGCAATTCTTGGGTCTCTCAATCAGGGTGATTGAGTTGGTTGAAATCCTGGGAGGTTCACTTGGGTCTCTCAATCAGGGTGATTGAGTTGGTTTTGAAATCCTTAGCGGGTGCTTGGGTTCTCAGTTCAGGGGAATTGAGATTCACTAGTGTTGAAGTCGACTGTTTGTATTAAACTCTCTTCAATATAGTGGTTGCTAAGTCCAAGGGTTGAAAAGCCTAAGGCCGAGGACGTAGGGGTTTTATCCCGAACCTCGCTAAATATCTGTGTCCCTCTATCCCTTCTCTCTTTATATTTTGCACTATTATTATAACTGTTTATTGTTAATATTACTGTGCTTATATTATTCAATACTATCACTACTCTGTCATATCAATAAACATATTAATTGTGATATTATCAATACTCATCAATCATCTTCTACTCCTCTTCTCTAAGATCTACTATATCTCATATATCATCTTTATCTCACTAATAGATCTAATATATTCAATATCCTGATTATCTCTTATAATATCTTTATTGGCAATATTGAATACAATTTAAACAACTCTTGCTTGTCTGCATATCCAAAAGTTCAAATCATATTTTCCGCATCCGATTTGAAAAAGAATATAATCATCATTTGCGAAAAGAATCCATATTTACTCATAACCTTATTCACCCCCCCCTCTAAAGGTTATACTATGGTCCAACAAGTCTAACACTTACTGCCACCAGCATGTGAGACTTTAAGATTCTTACGGTTTTTTGCATTTTGCTCACTTAATTTCTACAGTTTTTAACCATGATAGTCAATATATGTTCCCAAAGTTCTCACTTTGTTTTAAACAAGAGAAGAATAGAGTAAAATAATTTTCTATAGAATACTTATACCTTCATTGTTTTCTTTTTATAGTAATGAACAAAAGCAGCCCACTCAACAGGATCAACACCTGGAGGTAGAATACTTATACCTCTAATTTTTCCAGTATAATTACTTATATCGGAGGTAGAATACTTATACCTCTAATTTTCTATAGAATACTTATACCTTCATTTCAAACTTTTTCCAGTATAATTACTTGTCTGAAGATACAACAACCTCTAATTTTTACTTGTTTAGGTCTTATCTAAACAAGTAAAATACATAAATACATAAATATACTAAATAAATGCCAAGTCAAAGAAGCCATAAAATATAAAATACATAAATATATTGAAGTTTGAATCCATGTTTGAATCCATGTTTACTAAAGAAGCCACGCTCACCAGATCCCAAATCATTCATCTAAAGGCCTAATATATGAAATACATAAATATACTAAATAAATGCCAAGTCAAAAACGTTCAAACAATTGATTCAAACTTCAAACAAACAAGAATTTCATGTAAGAGCACACAACTTCTGCTATAAAGATATGTCTCACTATCACTATGGTCTATGGATGGGAAGGAAAATAACCATAAATAAACTTAAACAAGGTTCACTTGAATAAGAGTTCTAAAATAACACAAAACCTGAGTAAGATTTCAAAAAGCTAATATCATGACAAACAGAGATTTGAAAGAGTACGTTATTAATAAAATAAGAGTTTAGATAAACTATATGGATAAATTGAAATACTCAAATTCTTTTACGAAGCTGTTGGATCAGAAATTAAAAAAAAAACTACAACTAATTATCATAAGAAATAAAGAAACAATATTAGGATTATGAGAAAGAAATTATGACCTCAACTTGTGAAGAGAAAAAACAGAGAACCTAACCTCAACCTGAAGAACTTGGAGAAGCAAAAATGGAGATATGATGCACCTGGAGAGGGACTCGAATTATTGAAGCCTGGTTTCGTTTGCCTTGGAACGCGGAATGAAAGAATGGAAACCTAGGATATTGGGGGAAAGAAACAAAAGGGGGAAAACGTGGGAACGAATAAAACTTTCGAGGGAGAGTGAAATTTTTTACTTGGGAATTTCCCGGTTGGTTTGCCACGGTCGAATGGTAGCTAACAGTGAAAATTTTTATTTAGGAATTTTCCGGTTTCTTTGCCACGGTCAAAGGGTAGCTAAAAGTGAAATTTTTATTTGGAAATTTTCCAGTTTGTTTGCCACGGTCAAAGTGTAGCTAACAGGTCGACCCATTATTGTGTTGACTACGGTCAACATAACCGTGCCTAATCCACCGTGGCTAAAAGCCGCTTTTCTGGTAGTGAAATCATCCCTCTCATTGGTTTCTTTGATTAGGTCTTGCCTAATAATAGGCCAACTGTCCTCACCGAGATCGAGACCAACCGCAACCGCCCAGAATCCACAATTACCATCCCGTTCAACATCAATTATTTTGTCTACATAAGAGTGCACGTGTTGAGGAACAAACGGTAAATTGAATTTAGTTTCGCCTTGATGTGTTAACTTCTTAGAGACGGTTTGAGATAACTTAGAAGACCTCTGTGAGGATTTTTGACCAGAAGACCGCTGTGATGAATTCTTACAAGAACTCCCAGATCCTTGAGTGAGCTTCATTTTCTCATCCACATGCTCCCACCTAGAAGGATCATGCTTCACATCATATAATTTCTGTTTTTTCTTCTTTGGTGCACCTTTTGTTTTAACTTTGAATGGTGGTGCAATAAGTGAAGAAGTGGTGGGGAATGCAAGCTCATTAAGTTGATTCTTGAAGACAAATTTCTCCTCCTGTGTCATGCGATTGTATCTCGCCCAAATCATCCCTATTTGGTAAGAAATGTCACATTCAGAAGATTGTTGTTGAGAGAAGTTATCATCCATAGAATCCAAACTCAAATTTTTCCAATGGTCATCTACAACATCCAAAGGAATAGAAGTACCAGATACATGGTACACATCGAGCTCACAAGCACATGGAAGAAGATGTGTCTGTCTAATAATGCACCCACTGCGGCCTTTGTCATATCCAACCCCAGATGTCGACTTAGAAAACTCTTTGACAAGATGACCCAATACATTTAAAGAAATAATACCACAAAGCTTTTTAAATAAAGGAATATTTGAAGCCATTTCAATACGGTTTATGCTTCTTTGAAAAGACCCGATGACGTTATCAAACTGAATACTAAGCACCTCATCTATTGAGTTAAACGACTTAGACAAGTCACCTCCAGAAGTCCTCAGATGTCTCTTTAAAGTCCAGTGAGCTGACTCGACTCTTAAATAAAAATAATAATCACGTGTCAAAAATACCTGTTTGTTGTTTGATTCCCGAAATGTGCCACCCGATTAGTCCATGCCAAAATAAATCTTTCCTTGTGCTTTACCAACCATGTGTCATGCACATATTTAATAAGAGGAGAATGGAATGGAGTGGAACAAAATTTTCATTCCATTGTTTGGATATTTTATGATTGAGTGAATGGAATGGAATGGAAAAAAATCTCCGGTCCGGTTTTGATAACCTTGCTAGTTACTATTGCGTGAAAAGTGATAGAAATATTAGTAACGATGAAATTAATATAAAACAGAGAGAGAACTGTGTAATTTACTAATTATGAAATTAAGTAAATGAGGCATTCCATCACATACTCCCTATTTGGGAGGGAAACAAAATAGGGGTAATCAATGGAATGGGATGGAATTCATTCCATCAAGTTCCATTCCATTCCATCCTTTTTTTAAATATGCAAACAATGGAACAACATAGCACTCCATTCCATTCCATTCCACTCCATTCCATCTCATACCACCAATCCAAACATACCCTAAGAGTATATTTGGATAATTCAAAATGAGCGGAACGGAACGTAGTGGAGCGGAATGGAATGGAGTGGAACAAAAGCTCCATTCCATTGTTTGGATATTTTATGATTGAGTGAATGGAATAGAATGGGATAGAATGGAACAAAAACTCTGGTCCGGTTTTGATAACATTGGTAGTTACTATTGCGTGAAAAGTGATCGAAATATTAGTAACGATGTAATTAATATAAAACAGATATAGAAATGTGTAATTTACTAATTATAAAATTAAATAAATGTGGCATTTCATCCCATGATCATTGGGTGAATGATTTTTCTGAGACTGCATGATTTATGTGTACATGAAAATAATAACAAATAAATAATATAAAAATAATACAGAAAGCAAGTATTATGAATAAACAAATAAATTAGGAACTGACGTAGTTCCAAATCCTTTGTGATGGGAAACATCGTCTCCTATAGCTTCAGCTTCTGTCTCCCTAAATTTGTAAACTACTTTTATTTTGTTCTTTTAAATTAAAACCTCTTACCTCTTACGAGGACTTTTCTGATATGATCTAGGATAGATCAAGAAGAATAAGATCTAGAATTTTGACAAATCAATAATTCTCACACAAGATTAAGAACAAGTGTTTTTGACAAACTAAGAAATATGAAGATCACACAATACAAACACAAGGAACTTACATGAAAAGTAGAAGAAATGACATATGTGGATGAGACTAGAGATGAATGTGGAGATGAATGATCGCCACACCTTCGTGGAAGGTGATAAGATCAACTAGTCTTGGGTGCTCCTAGCCCCAACGTTGTGAGCAATGTCCTCTTCTTCAAGAACCATAGGAGAATCTTCATGATGAGCCTCACCTCTCATATGCATGTACTCACCACTCTCACCTCTCACTAGGTATCTCTCTAGGCTTTCAACTTTGCAAAATCGAGGAAATGATTTCATTCATCCAAAGTTCTACCAATTACACATGAAGGTAAGATATTTATATTGTGGGCTCTATGGATCCTAAGTCCACAACATAAATCCAATTTTCACACAACCAATGGCCCATGGCCATAGTCTCCTCTAACAAAGCCAAAAGTGGCCCAAAATTAAAATGTCTCACAAATATACATTTATTAAAAGTATATGAACTACTAGAAATTCCTTATTATTTAAATGGTCACCTTTAATGTGTTTTTGTCTTAATGATTAGATTAAGCACATTAAAGTATTTTCCCTTGACTTGTTGAAGTTCCTTCCATGAGAGTTGACTTCTAACTTGTTGCTCCATTGCCTTGAGTCTTGCCCTTGTGATGGGTCCTATGGTCACATCATTTTCTCTCTAGTAGTATAAGCTTTTGCGCGTCCGTTTTACTACTGCTGCCCTTATTAGTGGTCAAATATTATGGTATACGTGTGGGTGTTGATGTAGCATAGCAAAACTCAGGAGAGAAAGGCATAACAGGCCATAAAAACCACTGAAAAACAGCAGCAAGGGGGGTGGAATGCTTTTGCCCAAAATGGGAAAATCAAAGAGACAAAGAGAAAGAGGCTCCAAATGCAAGCTGAAAATAAGAGAGATAGAGCCAAGAGGTTGCGCTTGGCATCTCCTCCCAATTTCTTTTCTATTTTTTTCTATATTCTTTTTGTTTACATAACAAGACATGTGGATATTTTTTACTACTTTTTTTGGGTAAAGAGACGCTTTAACAGCTTTGACTATTTTTGGTTAAAAGAACAAAAACCTCTATAGAGTCATTGTTTGAGTGTGTGTCGTGTAGCAAGATAAAAAGATGGATGTAAGAGAAAGTTATGAAAATAATAATAGTAGAATTACACTATAGGTCGTTTAAGTTATTTAATTGTAACAAAATGGTCTTTTAAGTTTTTTTCGCATCACTTAGGTCCTTTGAGTTACCAAGCACGGCTATTTAATTGCAACTGCACACGGCCTCGACAAAAAAAAAGTTTATTGGGCCCCAAAAATTTATATCAGCCCATTCCCAAATCCAGAAAAGCCTTTCCCTTGGACAACAAAAAAGAAACCCCCTAATCCGTCCTCTATGATGTGAATCATGTGATTGCTGCTAATGCAACGATACTTATATTACGACTCTCTAATCCCTCCCTTCCCTGTCACCGCCTCTCTTTAATTACGGCTCATTCTTTCTTTCGGAGATTACATCTCATTCTCTCCTACCGCCTTCCAGTTCAGTCACCACACAGCCGATTCAGCAATTGATTCCACCGAATTGCTAAAGATTATTATTTGAATAAATTTGAACTAAATCATTTTAAACTACATAAAAGCGGATTGATGCTCTTTAATAAGGTGCTGAAGTATGTGCATCTAGAAGAGGATCATGCTGCTATGCGCATATGGTGGAGATGCTTTGATTGAAGCGGTGTTGCTGTCTATTTATTTTATTTTTTGTTTTAATTTGTCTCTTTATTTTTATTTGTTTACTAGAAGTACACCCGTGCATACGCACACCCGTACATACGTACGGGTAACATCATATTCTTCGTATAAATAAATTTTAAAAAAATTCAATTGCAATAAATCTCTCAAGTTTATTGAGAAATGGATTTTTACACATTTAGAATATTTTCTTCATTTGACATTTTTTGTCGTTGCAAAATACATTTTCTTAGTCATAAAATTACGATAACAACATGTAATTTTTTCTCATTGATTCAAATGCAGAATATAGAATAACAATTCTGATAATGTGTAGAGTTCCACCATAAAAAATTAAATGACATTATAGCAACAACATATAATGTTTACCCACCGAAACTAAACAATAATTTTTCGACAATATCTAATACTTTCTTGTCGCGACTCAAAAAATGATTATATCGACTATGTGTTACATTTTCTCATAAGAAATCAAAAATAATAAAATTATATCAAAAAAAAATAATGTTTACCCATTAAAACTCAAAAGAGATATAAGAAAAGATTTATAAAAAAACCCTATGCATTTGTAATATTAAAGATATTTTTTGTCTAATATTTTAGACACGGATAGTTTGGTATTTTTGGTACGGGTTGAGTTGATTAAAGAGACAGTTAATGATTAGTTGTTTGATTAAATAGATAGTTAATAGTTGATAGATAGATTATTGATAATCAGAACTTTGATTAAATAGGCATTAGATAGGATAAAAAGATAAAATTTGGAGAGAGAGAGAGGGGGGGGAGAGAGGGATGAGAGAGATTGAGATAAAATTGAGAAAAATAAAAGTGAGAGATTGATAAAAAAATGAGTTTTAAATGTGGGCTTTGGCTTACGGTATTAAGCCAAATGCTTAGTATTTTTTACTAAATCAAACTCGGATGTTGGATCTCTATTGTTTTAATGAAATTGAATCTAACGGCTATTGTTTAATAATGGCATCCTTGTCATTTTACATCTGGTAGCAATTGATCACGCATTCCATTCTCTTTCTGTTACATACCCGTTGCGCACGCAATCATCGGAGCAACGATCACATAATTGATTCCGGCAACCATCATGCACGCTTTCCGGCAACTGGCGCATTATAGTCCAGGCGTGAAGCTCGCCCATTGCGCACTGCACAACAACTGTGATTGATTTTCATGGAATTGTTCGCAACTGGCGGTATACGCATTACGCACGCTTGATCTGTAAAGCCCATAGAAACATCGCAACCTTGATCTGTAATCACGAAATTGATTCCGACAACCATCACGCACGCTTTCTGGCAACCATCACGCACGTATTCCGGCAACCATCACAGAATCAATTTCTGTTACGCGTTACAATCATCGGAGCAGACGAGAATCAATTCCGGCAACGATCACGCAGTTACGCATTACGACTTACGGCTTATTCTGCAATTTTTGTTACGCATTACGACTTATTCTGCAATTCCGGCAACGATCACGCATTATGCATTACAGAATCACACATTAAGAGAAGAAACAAGATTCTATACGGTTATCAAAATTATTAGGTAATGAATTTGTTTTCTTACTTTCTTTCTTTCTTTATTATTTGAATTTTCACTCATTCATTGCGTAAGTTATTTTTCTACATCACAAAACCAATTCACGTAACCTGCACGCGTAAGTCATTTTTCTGCAGATTTCAATATGCTCGGAATTTACTTGCTCGTAAGTCACTTGTTGCTTTGTAATCTTTCTCTGTTACTGTGTCGGTCTCAGTTTTAGTAATGCATTGTTCTAGCCATTTTGGTACTAATCTGTGGTTAGTGGCCACTAACCAGTGTTTTGCAATTCTGTGGTTAGTGGCCACTAACCATTTTGGTACTAATTTGTGGTTATTGCCCCTTACTACATTGTGGTACTAGTTAGAAACAATCTTAATGTAAATAGTGTGTTGAACAAACAATGTTTTTTTATATTAGTTTGTTGATGGATAGTTGCAGACTTGCAGCAATGTTTTTATTATTGCCTTGTGGCACTTGGGAAGCTCCTTGATAGTTTGTAACCTTTTTTGAGATCTTATAATATTTTTAGGAAAGTTTAGAACTTTTCACTAAATACTTATAACTTATGCTGAAATCTTTGTAACTCTCTGAAGATTTGAAGCTTATATTGAGAAGTTATAAACATTGATTTTTTATGATGTTGTTTGTTGGATATTGATTTTTTTTACTTGGTTTTGACAGGGGTTACTCATCATCCTTCAAATGTTAATTCTTAGAAAGATCTTGTTTTTCGCACAGAGTCAGATGCATATGCTTTTTACAGCTCTTACGCCAAATCTTTGAGTTTCACCATTAAGAAGGCTAACGTGTATCGCGATAGCAAGAATAAAAAGACTGAGATCCTTAACTATCTGAATATGATGTGTCAGAGACAAGGTTTTAAGATGGTTCGCAAGGATGTTCCAGGGGCTGCTTTGAATAAAAGGAAAGATACGCGAACGGGTTGGTTGGCGACAATGAAGCTTAAGATGGATGTTGACAAGGGTGGGTATGTTATTACCAAGTGGAATAACCACTATTGTACAAATCTGTGGTTAGTGGCCACTAACCAGTGTTTTGCAATTCTGTGGTTAGTGGCCACTAACCATTGTGGTTATTGATTAAGAATCCCATTTTGAAGTATACTTCTGAAATTAAGAGAGACTTTCCTCCCTTGTCTCAATTATTATGGTTTAAAGAGAAATGTGTTTCATTGGACAGTTCAGAATTGGATTGGAGGACACCATCATTATCATATGAAATGGGATTAGTTCAAATGTCAAGCTACCTATGGTTATTTATTCAACGGCTCTGCATCAAATATAACCAAGAAAATTAATAATGTTAATTTACTGACATACCATCTAACCAATGTTATGCACATTTGTGGTTAGTGGCGTCTAACCACAGTTATGCACAAATCTAGTTAGTAGTGGAAATTAAATAAACAAATTATGATCAAGAGCAAATTCAGATTGAAACCATAAAAGAAACCGAATACCGATGGTTAATTTTGATCCAAATTTAAAGTAGCATATAAATTCTAACAAAAGAGGAAAAAAAAAGAAAAGCATGGGTTTCCCTTCTAACCAATGTTATGCACATTTGTGGTTAGTGGTGTCTAACCACAGTTATGCACAAATCTGGTTAGTAGTATCTGTGGGAAAAGAGCCTATTACTAGGATTAAAAAAGAAAATTACATAGAAGTATTCTTACACTTTTAGTGTCTCACAATCTAAAAAAAATTACATATGCAAGGTTTGTGCAAAAAACAGTTCTAGTTTTCCTATATTTTTCTCCTTGTTGCCCTCCATTTTTCATAATCTCGGCTTTCAATTGCTCACAAAAGTTGTTTGCTTCCCTTGTATAGAATCCTTCAACATGTTGTTGTGGTGGTTGATGATTGAGCAACATAGATCTATGTGGAACTGATTAGTAGCAAACATTATCAAAACCCATATTAAACTTTATAGTACGGTTTCACCTCCAACCATACAATAACCTAAACACAATTAACTCAATCAAACAACACACACTCATGATGCACAATTCAATTTGCTTTAAAGATAAATCAGATAACTTGATGAATAAACAGAAGGAACTGAAATTGCGTCATTTTGATGTTTAGATGAACATTCAAAATAATAATGTGTGTCATGAATCTAACTAATGTAATGATTATGAATGCAAACCTAGAAATCGTAATTAATTTGAAGAAACGATTGGTTAGTGGCCACTAACCATTGTGGTACTAATTTGTGGTTATTGATTAAGAATCTCATTTTGAAGTATACTTCTGAAATTAGGTGAGACTTTCCTCCTTTGTCTCAATTATTATGGTTTAAAGAGAAATGTGTTTCATTGGCCAGTTAAGAATTGGATTGGAGGACACCATCATTATCATATGAAATGGGATTAGTTCAAATGTCAAGCTACCTATGGTTATTTATTCAACGGCTTTGCATCAAATATAACCAAGAAAGTGCATATGTGTTCATATTTGGCGATTTTGGCAGATGATCAACATCCACTCAACATACACTAGCCACAGACAGTTTGTAAACAATTCTGGATCTCTTAGAGAGTGCATTTTGCTTTGTGTGTTTCAACCAAACCGATTCTTGTTAAAATGATTTTCAAATCATCATCATCATAAAACAATGGTTTACAACTTTTCAACACACATGTACAAACACTTTGATTTATCATTTAAACGGTAATATAAACAACTAATTCGACTAATTTGAATAGAATCAATTTTAACAACAGGTTCACAAATTTGACTAATTTGAATAGAATCAATTTTAACAACTCACATATTGAACAGAATCAATTTTAACAACAGGTTCACAAATCACAGATTAGGGATTTAGGGTTTTGGGAGAATCACAAATTCACAACAGATTGAATAGAATCAATTTTAACAATAAATTCACAAATCATAGAATCACAGATTGAACAGAAAATCAAAACCAGTTCACAGAAAATGCATATTAGGGATTTTGAGTGAAAAGTATTTTCTAACCTTAAAGCTACCAACAATGGCAGAGGCGGCAAACAGACGGAGGGAAGAGGCGGTCGTGGCGAAACGAAGATTCACTGGCAGAGACGAACGGAGCAGCTAAGTACGAACGGAAGGAACAAACACTCGATGACGAAGCACTTGATAGAGACGGCGGAGCAGCAGCAACAACACTCGACGATGGAGATGACGACAAGTTTGTAGACGACGGAGCACTCGACGACGGTTGTCGACGGAGCACGAGTGAGTTTGGTTTGGTTTTACGATTTTGTGTTAATTGAAATGGCACGGGTTTTTGTTAATTGAAAGGTAAATGTCCGATTTATCCTTTTAGTAACTAATACTAAACTTATATTTAGTATTGTAAATCAGACTCTTAAATGTGATATAAAAAATTTAAAAGATAATGTGACAAAGTAGGACCCACAAAATAAAATATGTGACAAAGGACAAATTGGTAATTCAATCAACCCATTTTTCTTAAATAGTTAAATGATTTTGGTATTTTGTAGAGTTTGATTCTTGTGTGAGTGTTGAAGAGACGAACCTATTAGCTAATGTGGATTTTGGGTTGTTTTTATGTAGGGATTATCAAAAGATAACATCTTTGGAGTTTATGGTTATTTTTAAGATTTGAACAGGGCCTCTAAACTGTTTGGGACGGCCCTGTAAGTTACGCAATGCGTACACCGTTAGTCCTTTTTTCATTTATCGTTGCAATAAATCTAAGTTGGCACTAATAGAGTTGATGTGGTTGTGACGAAGCCTACATATCATCTGTCTCGTAACAATTTGGTCATTTAACACTATCGTCATGGAATAATTTGGTCATTTTAACGTAAATGAAAATGAACCATTTTTTTAAAATTTTTAAGTTAGATTAAGTTTTAAATGACCAAATTGTCACCATAGGTAATACGTAGACTCCGTCATGGCCACGTCAGCTCTATTAGTGACAACTTGGATTTTTTAAAACTAAAAATGAAAAAAAAGGGACTAACAATATACACATTATATAATATAATAGACCTAAATGATTTATTAAAAATAAATAACTTAGAAGACATCACATGTAGTTTTGCCAAAAATAATTAAAAGTATATAAAGTAGTAGCCCTATTAAAGTGGAGCAGCTAGCCTACTAGTGCCCCGATGTGATGTGGCATGTTGCAATGGGTTTTGTGTTTTACACGTTGAAGCAAAAGCCTTGATACTGTTGAACAATAACATTAGATGAATTATAAAATACTACAATTTATTCAAATCAATAAAAAGTAAATGCTGTTTTTTTACCCCCCAAAATGACCAAACGGACAAAAATATCCCTGAAATCTATAAAATTTCCGGAAATATCTCAAATTTAAATAAATTCGTAATTATATTTTTTTTAGATTTCCGGAAATACCTCATTTTACGGTATTTCTGGAATGTATTTTACATTCCGGAAATACCGTAAAATGAGGTATTTCCGGAAATCCAAAAAAATAGACTTCCGAATTTAAATAAATTTCAGGTATTTCCGGAAATTCCTCAAAATTGCCTTCCGAATTTATTTAAATTTATGGTATTTCCGGAAATCTCTCAAAATTGTCTTGAAACAACAAATTGAAAACTCATTCTACATTAACTTAAAATAACAAATTGAAACAACGAACAAAACGAAAACATGATAAAAACTACTGAGATGGTGGAGTGAAACAACGAAGGATCTCAATGACGGTCCTTCTGGTTTCGACGTACAAATGCAAATAACCCTTCCATTTAAACAGGACATAAATGGATATCATGGCTTAACGTTATCGTCGTTCTTGACATCCATTGTAGACCGGTGCACACGTAATATCAGGGCTTAGCGAGTTTCGTTATATATCGTTCTGCACATCATGGCTTAGTGAGTTTCGTTATACATCTTCATTTCCCGTAATATCAATTTTTAAAAATAATTCAAATAAGTTTTTAATTTTTTTTAAAATTTTTGAAAAGCAAAATTCGGGGTATGGGTTTTCCGGAAATACCTCAAAATAAGGTATTTCTGGAAGCCAAAATGGCTTCCGGAAATACCTCCAAAAGAGATATTTCCGGAAGCAATTTTGGCTTCCGGAAATACCTTTTGGCTTCCGGAAATACCTCAATTCTAGGGTTTTCAAAATGGCTTCCGGAAATACCTCAAACAAAAAAAATTTCTTTCCGGAAATATGTGTATTTCCGAAAATTTTTAAATTTTTTTTTTTTTACGAAAACTTAGGGGTATTTTGGGGATTTATGGAAAAAAGGGGGTATGGAGTCCAAAAGGAGGGTACCAAAAAAAACTACCAAAAGTAAATTGTGGTTTAGATAACATAAAAAAAATTGTGGTTTAGACAAATTTGAATTTACTTTTTTATAAGATTTATTTGGCATACGATGGTCTAGAAAATGACATGTGTTAAAAAATCACTTGAATATATTGTTAAAGATGTTTTTTCTTTTTATAGATTTTAGTTTTAACTTTAATTTTTTCTTAAACCCTTTTGACCCGATTAAATTTGTTGAAAACATTGTGCTTATCTCTAACCGAATATGTTTTCTATTTAGCATGATTCTATTACAATTCACACAAACAATAGAAATCATGAAATTATTATCATCAATTTCATAATAATCAACCAGTTGAACTCTATAATATGTACATGATGCATAAACATTATTTATTTGAAGTCAGCGTAGAGACAATTTGACTATTTTGTTAAAAGACAATTAGTTGGACTAAAGGACAATATATAATCGTCTCTTTCATCTTGTACAAAAAGGGATAACTTTATCGACAACCAATGCTTTCATTCGAAACAAATTACTGGATAGATAAATAATGAATATATAACCCTTTTAAGGATTAATTATAATTAACAAAAATGCAAATTATGTCATATTTTGATTGGTTGTTTTTTTAAAAATCAATGTATTCTTTATGGTGACGGTGGAGACTAATCCTTCAAGGTATTGGAGAGTCATTAAAGAATTGACATCTCTAAATAAATATTTTTTCATACGCATTTGCCCGGTTGTTATTATTAACACAAGTCAATTATAAGGGCTGTTGAGTAGTACTGGGATGAGTGACCTTCCAGGAAGTCCTCGTGTTGCACCTCTTTTATTAAAAAAAAATTATAAGGGTTGTAAAGTAAACACGTCAACCAAATTACACTACATTTCTAATATATTGACTCGGTACTTTGGTATCCTTCATTTTAACTATAATAACCAATACATTTCTAATACATTTTTTTAAAGGAGACTTTCCAATACATTTTAACTACATTTCTAATACATTTTTTTAAAGGAGACTTGTAAAAAAAGTTATTTTTAGGCTAAATTATAGTTTTGGTCCCCCTATTTTCAAAAATTCAGACATATGGTCCCTCTATTTTAAAATTCAAACATTTAGTCCCCTTATTTTAAAAAATTCAGACAATTAGTCCAAAGAGGGGTTTTTTAATTTTTTTCCTGAGTTGGAACTGATGTGGCACTCATTAAATGGCGTGGCAGCTGATGCAGCTTGTCCACGTCATTAAATGATGCCACTTGTACTTGCCACATCACCTTATAATATTTATAATAATTAAACTAATTAAATAAGTTAAATTTTAAAACGTTAAAACAAATTATATTATAAAATCCATCAAAAGCAAACTTATCAACAAACTTATCAACACACTTTGTTGATCTTATCCCATCGTTGCTCAATCAAACAAAAACTTTTAAGTGAATGAACATTCAACTCGAACCCACCTTCCAGCAACAACAACATTCCACCTTCAACAACATTCAAAACATTCAAGAACATTCAACATTCAAAGTTCACCTTCTACATTCAACAACATTCTCTCACTCTCTTCTCTCATCCGCCGCCCACTCTTTTCTCTCACTTCTTCTTCTTCGATTTAGGTTTCGATTTCACACTAATCTCCTCAGAGCTCTCGATTTTTGTTTTGATTTCACCCTAATCGAACCCTAATCTCCTCAAAACTCTCAATTTTGGTTTTAATTTCACCCTAACCGAACCCTAATCTCCTCACAGCTCTCGATTTTGGTTTCGATTTCACACTAATCGAACCCTAATCCCTTCTCTGCTTTCTTCGATTCTGTTGGTGACTGAGTCTTTCTTCGATTCTGTTGCTGTTGTTGTTGTTGCACTTCAGTTAATTTCAAACATACCCATTTGAAAAAGAGGAAGTGGGTCTTTCTTCGAAAGTTTCTTTCTTAGAGAAGAATGATTTTTTTGACCAAAGAGAAGAAGAACTGAAGAAGAATGATTTTGTTTTTGAGGAAATGAAGAAGAATGTTTCAGCGTTCATTGCTTTTGTTTTTAATTTAAAATGAAATGAAGAAGAATGATTCAGCTGAAATCTGATTTTATTTTTAATTAATATTTTATTTATTTTAATTTTTAATTTCTGATGTGGTAAATACACGTGACATCATTTAATGACATGGACAAGCTGCATCAGCTGCCACATCATTTAATGAGTGCCACGTCAGTTCCAACTCAACAAAAAAATTAAAAAATCTCTCTTTGGACTAAATGTCTGGAATTTTTAAAATAGGGGGACTAAATGTCTGAATTTTAAAATAGGGGACCAAATATCTGAATTTTTGAAAATAGGGGGACCAAAACTATAATTTAGCCTTATTTTTATTACTTATTATCCTTTAACACACTAATTTACGTACATAATAACTATAGTACATGGTTACAAAACATTAGTAAAGTTTTTCTTTTTATTAAAATCAAAAATCATGATCAATCAATTGACTCAATACCTTCAGCTCCAATATTCTCACTCCCTAGCTGTAATTTGTTTTCAGTGCCATGGTGACTGAACTGTTGCATCCATTTTCTGCTCTGATCCCATTTATTGACCGTTAGAAATAAGAAAATAGTAGTTCCAACTCCTACAGTACTAACACCAGCTGTCCAAAAGCCGCCACAATTCAATTTTCACTTTTATCTGGGTGTCAATATAATCAATTTGTCAACTAGATATATAATCCATCCAATCCATTTATAATAAAGTCCATATAATCTATCCTTTACAAAAATAATTAATAAATTTGGTTGAATGAATCCATTTGATTTATAATTAATTTTTTAAATCTAATAGATTATCAACATCACAATAGGTGCACTACTTTAATTTTATTTCCCACAATAGCACTTTTTTGCTATGTGGTTGAGAAGTTGGCTCTTAGGTGAGCGACTTCTTTTTTTTTTGACAATAGGGGAGCGACTTCTATACTATAAAAATTTGATGTTAGTTAATTGCAAGTTGAGAAATCGCCTCTATGGCCAACAATTTCTCACCTTAATTTAAAAAAAAATGAATTTCATTTTACAAATATTAAAAACGTGAAATGAAAATCAATTATAAGTATAAAATGTGATTAATCTAATGTGAAACAAATAAAACTAATTTATAATTTTTGTAAATAGTTTATTAATTAATTATGCATAATTTTAATTAGTTATTTAAAATTAAGTTATTATTGATAGTTAAGTTAATATAGATGGTTACAATAGATGTGCATTTCAATTAACAAATAATTTTTGTTGTTGATAAAATTAACAAAGTTTTATACTCCTAAATGATGCCGAGTCCCACATCGTGGTGGTCGGCGATTACTACAGTCCACATGGACGATGTTGATCACTACAAGAAAAATGTGCGTATTACCGGTGGCAAAAATCTATTGGAAACGCACGAAATCTGTTGAAAATGTAACAATACCGCGAGAAAAATCCGCTGGAAAGGTACCGAGCGAAAAAAGTCCACCAGAAAGTCTATGTTTTCTGTGGGAACTTTGCCAACTGAAAAAATCCGTCGAAAAGAGCCGAAAACGTGCAGTAATGCGCATTTTTCACTCGGTACCCTTCTGACGGATTTTTTTGTTGCTCCGTACACATTTTCTTGTAGCGATCAAGATTTTTCTTGTAGCGTCCATCTTCTAGGGTTATTGTGGAGAGACGGTTGTACTACCAGAGCCCGGTCACACTTTTGGTCAGATTTGTTGGACATGCCAGACATTTGGGGGAGTGCGGTGAGAGCTACCTCCCATGGTACTTACATGTGTCGATTCCCCACCTCACTGCGCCTCTGAAGGAAGCATCTGTACCAGATGAGAGAATTGTTCCATTGACTCTAGAGGACAAACTCGAGTTTGTAGTAGCACGTATCCGGCAGGCCATGTCATTCGAGGGCACTCAACCTCCTATATATGAGTTTCTCTCGAGAGCTTTATCTCATTGTGACATTTACCATTGATGTGTTTTTTTGTATTTTATTATGCCATTTGTACTCATATTTTATCGGATTTGATGTATTATGGTTCTCGTATTTGTTCTCTTATTTTATCGGATTTGGTATATTATAGTTTTCATATTTAATCGTTATCGTATTTTATGGTTCTCGTAATTTATCATTCTCGTATTTTAGCGTAATTAA
This sequence comes from Astragalus membranaceus, assembly GCA_039519185.1. NCBI lineage: Eukaryota > Viridiplantae > Streptophyta > Magnoliopsida > Fabales > Fabaceae > Astragalus > Astragalus membranaceus. Next base: position 3,364,897 of record CM076847.1, read on the forward strand.
TCGTATTTACGTTATTTTAAGAGAACAAACAAACAAAAAATAATATTCCAGAATTACCTCAATAGAGGATGATTTTTGAAAACTTAAATTTAGAACTTTCCGGAATCACCTCAAAAGATATATTCTTGGAAATCAATTTTGACTTCCGGCAATACCTCTTTTGAGATAATTCCGGAAAGTTCTAAAAATTGGTTTCCATAATCATCTGACAAACTAAAATAAAAAATATTAATATTTTTTTATTAAAAATTAAAAATATTAATTCTTTATTTAATATTATGATACAGGTAAATATTTGGCTTCGATGGTGTGTTCTCCTCAGCTATAAAAGGAGAACTTTTGTAACATATTCGGCACAACCGAAATCAATAAAACTCAGTGTTTAGTAAAAACATGTTCTTCTGTTAGTTTGTTTATATCATTAATCTCTTTGTAGAGATGCAAGTATGCTTTACACTCGCCTCAAAAATGAGGATCTTGTGTAACAAAACACATCTGACTATTGATCCTAACTACGGTCCTCTTTATTATGAGATGCCAGTTTTAATTATTGGTCTGTGCTTGAGATTTCTGTATGCTTGTGTGTGGTTGTTTTGTGTCTTGCTTGACATTTAAATTAATTAAAACGAATCTCATGATATGTGAGGCTCCCGACCAGTATGGTATCATAGCCACAACTCTTGTGCAAAGAGGGGTGCAGATGGTATGCATATAATTTTATGATAATGGTAATTTTTCATTTTATATAATCTAAAAATTATAAATCTATGATATTTAAAAAATTAAAATATGTGATGAAAAACAAATTTATTATTAAAAAATAGAAAAATAAATTATTTTTTCAACAAATGAAATATAATTGTCACATGAGTAGTTTTGTTATTAACATATAATATATTTCATATAATTATTTATTAGCTTATTTAAAATATATAATAGAATTATTTAGTGCAATATAATTGTTTTTGCTCTAAAATTCTGAATTTTTGTCCCATTCTCTTTGTGTGAATTAGAGCTCCTTTTATAGGCCTTTTTAGGTTTAGGAAAATTAAAACTTTGATTCTGACCTGATTTTCTTTCTCATTTCAGGTACTGGACTTGCTGACAAATCTTGCTAAGCAAGAAGAGGCCCAGAGAATAAGTTGTTGTTGCTGCCTTTTGTATTTTCAATTTTTAATTTTCGTTTTTTGTTTTTTTTTAGTATTTTTGTATTATTCTGGACATTTTTTGATTAATGTAATATTATTATTTTAGTATTTTTGTAACAATTTTTATTTTTGTACGTTTCTAGATTTAAAGGAAAAACAAAAAAAAAGGCTAAGTTGGGTCAAACAAAGAAAAGAGAAATCGGGCCCAACAACACAAAATTCTAAACTTAGGCCCAATCCGCGTTTTTAAATGATATCAAATCGAATTAGGGATCAAAATTAGGCCCAACTACACAAATTGCATTTAGGTCCGATCGCGCAGATGTAGGTCCAATTAGACAAGATGATAGCATCAGACCCAATTATAGAAGCGCAAGCCCAAATGAACCAAAAACTAACCCATATTGAATTAAACGACCAAAAGAAAAAGGAGCGGACAAAATTGGGGTATGACAATTGCCCCTCTTTATTTATATTCCATGAGAAATGAAAGGCTTTCAAGATTTCATAAGGATCATTGTGGAGGAGATGGAGTATTTGAGAATTTACAGGTAGCGGTTAACTTTTGACGAGTTAACGAGAAAACAATAAATAAGGACCATTGTGGATCTGAAGGAGCGCTAGGGCTCTGATGGACCACTCGGGGTCTGAGGGGCTGCCTAGGCCTTGAACGACTCAAAATTGTTTGATGGAGCGCAACTAGCTGTGGTACTATTAACTTCAGCCATAGGACAATCATCTTGAGACAGCTTGAATTGGGAACCGATAGGTATATTTGCACTCTTAGCTTCAGCCATGTTGAACCTTGTTACAACCCTTTTGGAGTAGCCTTCTTGAGTAACAACTAAGCCTTTTCGAGTATCTCTTCTCCTAATTTCCATTCCTAGGATCTTCTTTGCTTCTCCCATGTCTTTCATTTCAAACTCTTTCTTTAGCAAGTTCTTGAGCTTGGTGATCTCATTGCTGCTCTTGCTAGCAATGAGCATGTCATCTACGTATAGAAGTAGGTAAATGTAATCTTTGTTATCTAGTTGCTTATAGTAGACACAACTATCACACACACTCCTCTTGAACTTTATGTCTATCATGTAGGTGTCAAATCTCTTGTACCATTGCCTAGGAGACTGTTTTAAGCCGTAGAGAGATCTTTGTAGGAGACAAACCTGATCCTCTCTCCCCTTTACTTCAAATCCCTTTGGTTGAGTCATGTAGATTTTCTCCTCAAGGACACCATGAAGGAAGGCAGTTTTTACATCCATTTGCTCTAAGTGAAGATTAAATTGAGCAACAATGGCCAGAACAACCGTTATGGAACTGTGCTTTACTACAGGGGAGAAAATCTCATTTTAGTCTATCCCTTCTCTTTGGGTGTAGCCTTTTGCAACTAGCCTTGGTTTGAACCTAGGTGGATCTCCATCTGAATTCCCTTCTTTCCTTTTATAAATCCATTTGCAGCCTACCAATTTTACACCAGTAGGCTTTTTCACAAGTTTCCATGTTTGGTTCTTGTGAAGAGCATCCATCTCTTCTTTCATGGCTAATTTCCATTCGTGTTTCTGCTTGCTGTTCATAGCTTCATTATAGGTTGATGGTTCATCATTGATTACATTTTCTGCAGTATTCAAAGCATATGCAGTGTTTGATTCATACCCATACCTAGTTGGAGGTCTTATTTCCCTTCTAACTCTGTCCCTGGTTAACAAGTAGTCTTCATCTGATTCTTCATTGTCAGTTTCAGTGTTGTCCTCATTTTCATGATCCACAGTCTGATTTGGTTGATCTATATTAGTGACAGCAGCATCTTGTTTGTTACTCTGCTCCACCTCAACTTGAAACTCACTGTTCAGCTCACTTTTGTCAAGAGTTTCACTTACTTCTTTGCATTTGGTCAGTTCACTTTCCTTGAAGACAACATCCCTGCTTATGATGCACTTCTTTTCTTCTATAGACCATACTCTGTACCCTTTCACACACTCAGAATAGCCCATAAACAGACCCTTCATTGACCTTGGTTCTAGCTTTCCCTCACTCACATGGAAATATGCAGGGCAGCCGAAGATTCTTAATTTGTTGAGATCTGGTGGTTTACCAGTCCAGATTTCCTGTGGTGTCTTAAAGTTTAAAGCTGTGGAAGGACTTCTATTAACAAGATAGCAAGCTGTATGCACTGCTTCACCACAAAAGGATTTTGGTAGGTCAGCACAGGATAGCATACATCTTACTTTCTCTAATAGTGTCCTGTTTAGCCTTTCTGCTAAACCATTTTGTTGAGGAGTTGCTCTAACAGTGAGATTTCTATAAATCCCATGTTCTTTGCAAAAATTGTTAAATTCCTCATTACAAAATTCCAAACCATTATCGGTTCTTAGAGCTTTAACTTTTAAGCCACACTGATTTTCTACCTTTTTCTTCCATTCTACAAATGTTCTACATGCTTCATCTTTTGTTTTTAGTAAGTAAATCCAAACTTTCCTACTAAAATCATCAGTTAGAGTTAAGAAATACCTTTTTCCTCCATGTGTGGGTGTTTGAGAGGGCCCCCAAAGATCAGAATGGATGTAGCCAAGCTTCTCAGTAGTCCTGTGAGTTCCTGTGTTGAACTTGACCCTTGTTTGCTTTCCAAAAATGCAGTGTTCGCAAAACTCAAGATTTGAGATTTTATCTCCACATAACAGCCCTTGCTTGTCAAGCTCCTTCAACCCTTTTTCACTCATATGCCCAAGTCTTTGGTGCCATATGAGTGTCTTGTTGCTGCTTGAGCTAGCCACCTGTGCTTCACCAGTTAGAGTGCTGCCCATGAGAACATACAGATTGTTTCCTTTCCTTGATCCTTTCAACACAACTCTAGAGCCCTTCATGACCTTCAGTATCCCCTCCCCACCTTTGAAGCTAAATCCAGCAACTTCCAAGGTTCCAAGTGAGAGTAGAGATCTCTTTAGATCTGGTACATGCCTGACATTAGTCAACAATTTTATTGTACCATCAACCAGCACAAGTCTTACAGTCCCAGTGCCAATGACCCTGCAAGTCTTATTGTTTCCCATCACCACTCGTCCCCCTTTGTATGGCTTGTATTCTACAAACCAATCCCTCCTTGGACACATATGATATGAGCACCCTGAGTCCATGACCCAGTCATCATTCCCAGCAGTAGTAGCAGTTGAATTTGATTCAATTCTGTCTTCTTCTTCTGCTGCAACCAGAACATCAGTTCTTTCATCAATATCAGGACACATCTCTGCACCTTCTGTATCTCTTACAGTATGCAGATCCTCATATTGGTCTTCTACAGCAAATAGAATTTCACAGTTGTCATAGCTTTCTGAGGCTATGGATGCACTTCCATCTTCTTCCTTCCTGTAGTTCTTTTTCTTGAGATTTCTTTCAGGGCAGTTTTTCTTAAAATGTCCCTCCTTGTCACAAATGTAGCACCTGTTGTGCTTGGTTTTGGATTTTGATCTTGACTTGTTTTTTCCTTTGTTTTCCCTTTTCTCAGATCTCCTTCTAACCATTAGGTTTTCTGATTGCTCATTCTCTCTATGGCTTGCTTTCTTGGAGAGTTCTTTGGACATTAGGGCACTTTGAACCTCCTCGAGGCTTATAGAGTCTCTTCCATAGATTAGAGTATCAGTTAGGGTATCATAAGAGCTAGGCAATGATCTGATCAACAACAAGGCTTGATCTTCATCATCAATTTTTATCTCTATATTCTCAAGATCCAAAATCAACTTATTGAATTCGTCTATATGATCTCCTATAGAGGTTCCTTGATTCATTTTGAATGTATATAATCTTTGTTTGAGATAGATCCTATTTGCTAGGGTTTTGGTCATATAAAGACTCTCTAATTTGACCCAAATGGCAGCAGCAGTTCTTTCTTTAGAAATTTCACGGAGTACCTTATCACCCAAACACAAGATTATGGCGCTGTGAGCTTTGTTCATAATGTCTTTCTTCTCCTTATCAGAGAGCGTTGCAGGCAACTTGCTTTCCCCTTCTAGAGCTTCTTCTAGTCCTTGTTGAACCAGTATCGCGCGCATCTTCATTCTCCAGAGACCGAAATCGTTCTTTCCATTGAACCTCTCAATGTTGAATTTCACCATCTCCATGAGTGCGATTTCAATCCCAACGATTGCTCTTGATACCAGTTGTTGGGTTTGAGATACTATCAACAACCTGCGCAACCAGAAAATACCAGCCCAGAAAATAAACCATCTCCATAGAAAGAGTATGCCACATCAACACATACTTATTTTTGATTGAGACCGCTCTTATAATTTTTCCACTCAAAAGGTGTCGGATAGGGAATTCGCAGTGTGGTTTGGTTTAGTTTTGAGACAAAAAATTAATTGTGCCGCAAAGTACAAATACATGTAGTTTGATTTGGTTCGGTTGACCTCCTATAAAAATTCGAACCAAACCAAACAATCAAACGCGGTTTGGATTTGTTCGGTTTTTTACCAGACAAAACATAATTTAAAATATAGTTATTTAATATGATTGCAAAATATTATTTGGTTAAATTTGTATTTAATGGTTATTATTTGGATAAATATTATTTGCAAACTATATATGATTATCTAAAAAAACTTATTTAATGGTCATTGCCAAATATTTGATTTGGTTAAATTATAATAATTTAATCAAATATGCCAATATATAGTTTACATTGTATTTAATTTAATTTTATAGTTGTTTCTTTCCTTTTTAGTCGTAGTCAATAATACCAGTCAAAGTGTCCACTTTGCAGAACAACACTGCGATTACAACATTGTTTGGATTCCAGAAGCTATGAACTGGTTCATTTCCTTAACATACTCTCCAAATAAAGTTATGCTGAAGCGATAACTGAAATGGCCAATGGATTATTTCTGATATATTATATAAAGAGAATAAAAATAAAAATGAGTTATACACTTGACAACTCCTCCATAAGAATGAGTTACCCCTCGGCCCTTTAGTGTGTGTGTATATATATAAAGAGAATAAAAATAAAAATGAGTTATACACTTGACAACTCCTCCATAAGAACGTTTTTAAGATCTGCAAATGCAAATATACACACGATTTAAACCAAACATAGAAAAAATTAGCGCAATTGAGTATAGAGAACAAATAAAACCGAAAGCATAGAGTTAGGAGTACCGCTTTTTGCAAATGAATCCATTAGAATTTCTGCAAAGAGGACATTCCATTTCATATAAACTCCCTTAACACACGGCACTTTGTCTTTGTTGATTATGGAGTGCTTTATGCTTTAATAAAAGAAAAACTAAAAGACCAAGTTCATCGTCTTGAATGTAGTTGCATTGGTCCTGTAGAAAGACCAAGAGTAATAAGTTGAAAATCTCCATAAAAACTGAGAAATACCAAGAGGATTCATCATTCAAATTAAAGGAATAAGATATACTATTTTACTATTCTATAATAACTTACCCAATAATAATCATTTTACAACTTTAAAGTAGATAAATACAAATTTGAGGCATACAGCATTATAAATTTATAATCACTATCCATAGAGTGTTTTGAAGGATTGAAAAAGTTGAACTTTTTTCAAGTTTTTCTGTTTCTATAATCCGTTTGCCATTTTTCTATCCTTTCTAAATGCCACGTAGTTCCCTTTTTCATTTTTTTTATAATAAAAAGAACATATCGAACAAACAGAAACATGGATATAAACATCAACAAATTAAGAAATACTATTTAATATGCATGTGGTATATATTTTTTGGTAAGCACGAAGCATTTGAAGTCAAGATAAGATGGAAACCATAATTCCTACCTATTAGTTAATCTACTATCTACTATATCTTTATACCAATACTCCACATATATCTTTATACCAATACTCCACATATGATTTTACTTAATTAGACTTTTCTATACTTGACACCTCAAATTCTTAGGGACAATTTAGTCTATTCATTACTCACTTTAATTTCCCTCTCTTTTTACTCCCTTTTACTCATTCCACACTTTCAATTTATTCTAAATTATTTCCCTCTCGAATTTCAACAACTTTTCCTCTGCCAAAATACTGTTCCCTCACGTCTCTCTCTTCCTTCCCTCACGTCTCTCTCTTCCTTCTCTCATGATCTTTCTTTCTCAGCTCATCTCTCTCGATCTCATCTTTCTCTCATCCCTCATCCAAAACCATCCTTCATTTTCATCTCCTCTCTCTCGATCTCTCTTCTTTCTCTCATCCCTCAACCCCCCATTCTCAGTCTCTACTCTCTTCTCTCTCACCCACGCCAATGTTCATCACTTTGGCTCTCACATCTCTCTCCCCTCACAAATTCTGTCATCTCTCTCTGTTCGCTCTCTCCCCCCTTTCTTTTCATCATCTTCGTTCACTTAACAAAACAATCATAGAACTTAAAATAAAAACCCTAAACCCATCTTCTTCCTCTTTCATTTCCTTTCTTTTCTCTCTCTCCGCGTTTCTCTCTCACTTTCACCTTGGTTCTGTTGATTCAAAGCATTTGGATCCCTTCATCTTCTACGTACGGGAAGGACTCATCAGTTTTTCAAGTTCTTGAATAGTAGGTAAATGTTTCTTCCATTTTGAGTTTCCTTCTTCAGTTCTGTTTCCTACATTTTCATGCCTTTTCAATTTGTGGTTAGTAACCACTATTACGATTTTACCAATTTTAGGGATTGAGATTTTATGGATTTTAGATTTTAGGTTTCTTTAGTGATTCTAGGGGTTTTATTCAACTGATTTTAGGTTTCTTTGGGGATATCTTTATACCAATACTCCACATATGATTTTACTTAATTAGACTTTTCTATACTTGACACCTCAAATTCTTAGGGACAATTTAGTCTATTCATTACTCACTTTAATTTCCCTCTCTTTTTACTCCCTTTTACTCATTCCACACTTTCAATTTATTCTAAATTATTTCCCTCTCGAATTTCAACAACTTTTCCTCTGCCAAAATACTGTTCCCTCACGTCTCTCTCTTCCTTCCCTCACGTCTCTCTCTTCCTTCTCTCATGATCTTTCTTTCTCAGCTCATCTCTCTCGATCTCATCTTTCTCTCATCCCTCATCCAAAACCATCCTTCATTTTCATCTCCTCTCTCTCGATCTCTCTTCTTTCTCTCATCCCTCAACCCCCCATTCTCAGTCTCTACTCTCTTCTCTCTCACCCACGCCAATGTTCATCACTTTGGCTCTCACATCTCTCTCCCCTCACAAATTCTGTCATCTCTCTCTGTTCGCTCTCTCCCCCCTTTCTTTTCATCATCTTCGTTCACTTAACAAAACAATCATAGAACTTAAAATAAAAACCCTAAACCCATCTTCTTCCTCTTTCATTTCCTTTCTTTTCTCTCTCTCCGCGTTTCTCTCTCACTTTCACCTTGGTTCTGTTGATTCAAAGCATTTGGATCCCTTCATCTTCTACGTACGGGAAGGACTCATCAGTTTTTCAAGTTCTTGAATAGTAGGTAAATGTTTCTTCCATTTTGAGTTTCCTTCTTCAGTTCTGTTTCCTACATTTTCATGCCTTTTCAATTTGTGGTTAGTAACCACTATTACGATTTTACCAATTTTAGGGATTGAGATTTTATGGATTTTAGATTTTAGGTTTCTTTAGTGATTCTAGGGGTTTTATTCAACTGATTTTAGGTTTCTTTGGGGATTTTAGGATTGTAAATTGTATTTTGAGTCATCCATGTGTATTTTGTAGAAGGTTGTACAGGAAAGGAGAAAGACAAGGTGGTTGCCAAATTTTGATTTCATTTTCAATTTCCACTTTCAGCAATTTTCGTTTCAATTTCTTATGCAGTTCTTCCATTTCGATTTTCCCGTTGTTGTTACATATTTGGACACACCTACATTGATCAGATAGTTTTTAAAAGGTTTAGTTTTATTGGATCAGATTTTTTTTTCATTCAAATTTGTATTTCTGTTTCCATTAATTTTTCGGTTCATAATTTTTTTGTCTCTTATGTTAGTGTTTTTTTTTCTCTTCACAGTTATGTTGGTATTGTAGTTTCACAGTTGTTTGAATAAGATGAAGTTTGTAGGTTCATGTTTATTTAAAGTTAATATAATTTGTTAGGCATCATTTGTTCTATTATTTTTTCATCCTCCATTTTGTCCTTCCATTTTTTGTATTGATATCTGATTTCTCACAATTTTGATCTTATGAAATGCTATTTTCTTTTTTATTTCTACATCAGGATTTTTGACCTTTTGATGTGCAGACTGATAAGATGTATACCAAGCACAAGGAGAGTGTTCACTTTGGTTATACTGACAGAATTTTTATACTGCTACATTCATTTAGTTTCTACTTTAAATAGATGCATCGTCTAGGCTAAAGTATAATATGCTCATGATTTCTCTCAACCATGTTATATTGTTGCTAAAAGATGTACATGTCATCTTTCTCTGTTGATGCTTCCTTCCAACTTAGACCTCTATGCTAAAGTATAATATGCTCATGATTTCTCTCAACCATGTTATATTGAATGATAATAACTGAAGCTTTCTTTTGACAAGTTTTCTTATCAAAAGTTTGACAAACTGCCTAGTTACAACATTCTTATCAAACTGACTAGCTACAACTTTGTTTTGACACTAAGTTTGGTTACAAACAATGTAGCTGCAACAAATTTTTTACAATGACACTAAAGTTTGCTTACAAATAGTGTGCTTTTAGGCACTACAATTTGTTTATAAACAGTGACATTTAGCACTAGATTTGCTGGATAACACAAATACCAACAGGGGACACGATTGCATCAGTAAACAAGTACTTTGCTTTTAAACATAGTTCAGGTACTCTCTATCAGGTCCTTCATACAAGAGACTTTTGGTGTTTAGAATGTTGTACTTCTTAGTTTTAAACCTTATCAGGAAGGAGAAGATGACCCTAAGGCTTATCCAGAAGCCATTCATAGAATGCTGGAAAGGACTTTAACCTTTAGGGTCAAGGTCAATCCACAAACAGTCTTCTGTTAGTAAATGCTGGGAGGATCCACAATTGATTCAAAGGATCATTGATCAAATAGAACCTCCAGAGGTATCATAATTTCTTTGAGTTTTTTCAACTCACTCTTAAAAAAATACGTTTGCTTCTTAAATTGAATACTGATAAATATAATTTGTCATTTGATTCTAATCGGGTACTACCAGTTGATCCACCCGGCCATGGCAATGACGGGTGGGATAGAACATCAGAGAGGTGGAGCAGAGTTTGGGACGGGTCGAGGTACTAATTTCTAAAACACAACTTCTTTCTCTTCTTAGTTTTAGGTTTGGTTTTGGTTTATGTTTGGTGTTCATAGTATTTTGGTTTTGAATCAGTTGTTGCTATTGTAGGTTCATAGTTTTTTTAATCAGATGGAAAATCACTACACTATTAACATTGGCATATATATATATATATATATATATATATATATATATATATATATATATATATATATATATATATGATTTACCATGTTGGTCTTCAACCAAACCACTAATTTGTTCTGTTATGTAGGTAGATTCATTAGTGTATTGTCTTTCTTTGTAAATTTTTATGCCTTATAACCGAAAATGGAGTTTGATAGTCGCTTTCATGAGTGTTTTTAGTCTCTTTCATTTTGTTAGTGTAGTTGATGAAGGTGGGAAACCTACAAATTGTATACTTAATCTTATTGTTCTTTCTTAATTTGCCTTTTTAGAGCAACATGTTTTGTGTTGGTCTTTCTTATAAAAATATGTTTTTGTTTTGATACTTTACCCCCCCCCCCCATTGAATTGATATTATCACATACTTAATGCACCAAAAGAATATGCTTTTGTTTTGATAGCACTTTCCTTTTGTTTTCTTTCCTTTTGTTTTGTTATTTTTGAAGAATGTTGGTGTATTAACTTAGCTATTCAATTGCAAATAAGTGGTCGATTCACTATTATGCACCTTCCAATTAGATTGTTGTACACCTTAAATTGGGTAAATTGAGGATTGATGATTGTTTATTTTGCAGAGTTGCTGAAGGATTGAAATGACTTGCAACCTCCAAAAGGACTGCATGAGAATTGAGAAGGATCAAAATCAAGAATGAAAAGCGGCTGAATAGAGGAAGGATAAACCTCCAAAGAAATCCTAAATTGAAGTAAAAAAGCCTTTGCAGAATTAAAGGTAGCTTCCTAGATGTTCGTTGACTTTTACTGAAATTTTGATTCTAAACTGCTTTCCATGTACGTGACTAAGTCTGATTCTCAATCACAAAGTCTCTGATTCTGTCGATGAGACGCTTTATCTTGAAAAATTATAATTATCTCCTACCAAGTTACATCTAATAGATGTGATACATTAAGTGTTCTATTGTATAAAAAGTTGTCAAATTAATTAACACCTTGCGAGTCATTTGTTATTTAACAATTTCTCAACTATTGAATTCTCTTTTTAGTTTGAACTTTGAAATGGAATTCTGTTTTGAGTGATGAAAGGATCATTGTTCCATACACTTAGGATCAGCATATTTTCAATTTCTCTTTCCCCATTTGCTTGAATTTTTTTACACTTAGGATGAGCATATTTTAGTCTTGAGCAGCTTTCATTTTCTTATAAAATTTATTTCCATGGTTTTGAATAACTTTCAGATGCTTTTGAATGATTTCCAATCATCTACTTTTCAAGGAGAGTATGTCTTGGATTTAAATCAGGGCCATGTTGGTGAAGCACATTAGAAGTTTACTTAACTTACCTATCTCTTATCTCAAGTTGTTCTATTTTCAATTGTTTTCTTATTATGTAAGTACTCTCATGTTAGGATTCCTGATGTCACAGTAAAGATTGGATTATTCCTTATCATAAATTTTCTCCATTCCTGCTTGATGTTGCAGAATAGCCTTTTCTGATTTGTAATTTGTAATTATTTGTATTGATTCTGGGAATAACCACATCGGTTTGGGCTTTAAATTACCTATTCTATTGAAAATCACAATTGTTTATTCATTCGAGCTTTATAGTCTAAAAGATTTATTAGAAGCACCATATTCTTGCGGAGACATCCTTTTGGACTTGCTGTATGTACTATTTAAATTTTAAAAAACCGTTTTGGATCATTAGCTAATTTTAATTGTATAATGGTACTAATAATCCAGTATTTATCTAAGTCGAGTACATATATCTATTTACAATCCTAAGTCTCAATGATAAAACATGTTAATAAAATTATCTTTTAAATTTTATCATCACTGTCTTCTACTCATACGGTTTAGACCATTCATTTTATATACAATCTCTATTTTAATTACATTTATTAACCTCCATTTTTATAACATTGAACTTTCAAATTTAAAAGTTCGCTTTGAATATTAATCGTGCCACGTAACCTTATCAACTATGCTTGAATGTTTTTTCATGATATTTGAATAATGCAATTAACTAGAGAACTTATGGATGCCAGACTTGAATTTAGGTTCGGTTTGAATATTAATCAAGCCATGAATGAATGATGAATGCACATTTAACTATTGGTATCCTTCATTTTTTAAGTGACTTCCCTGACTTGGTTTTTCCTGTTACCTTATTCCTTCTTTATGTGCACTAATATACAAGAAAATGGAAGTAGGAAGCTTTCTTTTTTACACCTTTTATGTTTATCAATTGATAACTGAAGTGAATCTTTAATCACCGTTTCTTTGATATCTGGTATTCGCTTAATTGAACTTATCTATAGGTTTTGAGCCTTTGTTCTACATAATTGAACTTATCATGATGTTTTTCAAACCTTAATGTTGGTTTGTGTTATTTCCCTTTCACTTACATTTATCATTTATTGATACATGCCTTTTAATTAAATGTTTCTTTTTTAATTTATCAATTTGTCCTTATAACAAAGAAACTATTACAATCTTTATATCGTATAATTGATTTTAGAAGAATGATATTTTAAATTAATATTTCTGTTTTAGTATAATCATGTCACGAAACGCGGTCGGCCCGTGCGGATGCACGGGTAATGTACTAGTGTTTCAATAATCTTCATTGCAATTAGCCAAAAATTAGGCACTCTTTTCTTTGCATTTAAAGGAAGACCTAGAATAACATCAAAAGAGAGTGTACATGGCTATAATGGTGATCAAAAGTAAAATAGCTCACCTTTAGCAACTTTGTTTCGATCTTCAATGTTTCTTAATTCCATCATTCTCAATAACACTTTTAACAATCTCATACCTTCAAAACAAAAACAAAAAACACAATTGAAAGA